>OV816023.1:118487948-119687948 GCA_929113105.1 Agrypnus murinus | reverse complement strand
TATAAAATGAATTTGAAGATTAAAATATCTTGCGTTTGCCCCGCGTATGCGGTTTTTAAGCCATTTTTACTTAGGTACCTTATATATAAGCTCTTGCATTAATTTTATCTATTTTCAAGAAATTCCAAACACTACAACAACCAAGCAAAATTAATAAATAACTTTTGAAAACGAATTAGCATTAATAAATCTAAATTTTACAGAAAACAGTTTTTTATATGTCAATTGTAGCCTGTTATGTTAGGGTCAATAAATGGCTTAGTTTAGCTATCCATCAGTGAATAATTTGTTGTATGTACGATAATTATTAATAATTTATGTTAAGGTTCAGTTTTAAATTAATGCTTAACATTAAATCATTCTGAATGCAAATCAATATAGAAAAATAATCACCCTGATAGGAGGTCGAGCCCAGAACCTTCCGGGCGGGTACTCTACCAACTGAGCTACCTAGGTGACCTTCAGTAGAATGACAATTTTTCTATACGAACTAGATAATTGCAAACATACAAAGTGTACTAGATATAGTTGTTTCATTCGGATAGATACTTTATTAGTTGATGTACTGTCGGCGAATTGTCGATCTGTTAACTAAATAAAGCGTTCCATTAAGCTGGCGCCTCTATTCGTTCCCCATATGCTAAGTCAGCCCTGCTTGCATCTTATTTTGATAACGTCGATCGGATGGCTTGGTCCAATATTCTACGAAGTGTTCTAATTTCGTTTTCGTAAACTAGAAACACAAATTCGATGTTTCTTACTAGATAGACTTCGCATGTAAATAGAAAAACAAGACAATACTGCATGCAGCTTCAGAATCGCAAATCCCGATCGGTATCTTTTTACAGAATTTGTCATCTGCTTAAAAATATAAAATTTTTATCCGCTAATAAATTGTAAATTTAAAGAAAACGCACGCCCACGTACCTTTACACATTATTGAAGACACGATAAAAGATATTTCAAAATAGTTGGCTTACCTTGATATCTGTCAATTAGAAGTTAAGTTGTTGAATAAGGACTACTTTTAGTATAAGAATCGGCTCGAAACGTGATAAAAATATTAAAGCAACAATAGGATGTTACGTTGAGCTTGAGTATCATCAACAAAATTTCGGGATTTGTAAAGATCTGTATTTGAAATAAATGGATAAATAAAGAAGATTTTTACGGATTCAAAACATCTTTTAATACAAAGAAGCATTAAACGCAGAAGGCACGGCAATTTATACGCTTAGTTTTCAGAACATATCTAATTATTGTTCTCTATGTTTTCCTAAGGGCAAAAATGTGTTGCTGCGGTTGTTATACAATCCTTTTGTTTTCTTTACAGAAAAAAGAATTTCAAGCTTTCTCTTCATTATGGTTTCTGTTCAATTTATGCAATTTAATCTTCGATTTAAGATTAGAATAATGAGAGAAATTTGTAGCTCTAAGAAAGTTTTAAGTTTTCGCAAATCTAGCGATTTTCGCCTTTAAATAAACTGAAACTAACTTATACGTGTGTATCTGCAATAATATACGGCTTTTGGGATTTTGTATGCCAGAAGAAAGAAAAATTTCACATTAAAAGATCTAATATAATCTTCTTCGTGGACTGAAAAATATTTTAGATGAAATTTGCATAGCCCAATTGGGGTGGCTTGGAAAGGTAGGAGGGTAACTTCTAAAGTAAGTTAGTATCTTGTCGGGACACGGCACTCGACGTAGTCTAGGTATATGTATTATATATCTGGGGGCGATGATACGACTTCAGATCTCTTATATATGTTATGGGTTGGTAGCCAGATAAGTCAATCCCGAGGGGCCGAGTTCTACTAAAAGAACCGAACATCCGAATGAAAAAAGGATAGCACGTGAACTTCATCCCCTTTCTAAATTATGTACCCTAGTCGCGCGTACCACATTTATATGCCCAGAATAAACGGTCAATCTTAAAATTGGAGTCTTCTTTGGTGTCATTTACATATTAAATGTTTTGTGTAAATGCGATTGATCTGCATCTTCCCTTTTGCCGTTTCTTTTAACTCAGGTGCTCGTGCTTAAAGCAAAAGGATAGAAAATAATTTAATCACATTTCCGTGATTGGTTTCTATCGACAGGGATTCTCAGATTCCTTTTTATTTAATTTCTCAAAAAATCTTGATCTGTATCTATTCTTAACAAAATCTCGTTGGACACTCTGGTCATGTTTTTCTCATCTCATTCCCTTTACTTCGTTCTTGTTTGTTATTTTTCTTGAAATAACACATTAATGCATTACTGGGATAATAATTTACGTTATATCAATTCTAGGATGACTGTAAAAAGAAAACGTTGAAATGTAATAAAAAAAACTTACCTAAAGAACTATCATCTGAAGAAGGCCATTCGTAAATAGCTCCTTTGCTGTCGGATTCGGATCCGGATTTTTGCTCCGACTTATCGATTTCGTTTAGATTAGACTGATACTTAGAACCTGAAACCACATAATTTAATAAAGATTGAAAAGAACAACAAAAATTACAACTAAAGAAGCAGATAAAGTTAAAACATTTCAAAGGAATGTAATCCGCTGTGAAAAATTGGTTACGAATTAAATTTTATATTGTACAAAAACAGTCAGTCGCCGAAATCCTGCTTTCGGAATTCAGCTAGTGGCATGACTTTCCTTATTTTAACTACTTACATATAAAAAACTGCTGATTAAATAAATGCAGCTTAAATGATAGTTGTATGCGGAGAAAAAGCACCCAATTTTATTATTTTCGTTATTCATTGTCAGATTGTAGCTGTTTGAAAACCGTATTTAATTTTTAATTGTCCCTAAAAGGATTTTTTAACTTATTTTAATATGGTTAAAACTTTAATATCTTTTTGAAGTGGGGTATTAGAGTTTTAATTTTGTTCTAGGGTTAATATATTTTTAAAGTGTATTCCAGTGGCGTAACGTAATACAATTAAAGCTTTAATTTATAAAGAGAGCATTTACTAAAATGGAGATTCTAATTTTAGTGTTACATATTAAACATTAAAAAGTATGGTAAATTGAATATTGCAGTTTTAAAAATATGTTTCCTAGACTGTCCATTATTTTCTACCGCATCTTTTGATGTACTTCCGAATACAAGCTGCTTTGGGAACGTATTCCTTGCGTTTCTAGCATTCGAATGAGTTGGTACAAGATGTATTGTGTTACTTGAAGTTTTCGACGTTAACGTCGCGACGCTTACAAATTTCTTATGGCAATAGAAAAACATATGTTTTTCAATAGCGACTATGTTTTGAAAGGACTACTCTATTAATCAAATAGTTGAAATAAAGGCATCGAATATAACTTGTTCAGCACCCTGTACCAAATATATTTGAATATTATAATAATACTTAATACTTAAACAACCAATGTATCGAGACGAGCGTTTATTAAGCTTTTTATTAAGTAATACCAGCGGAATTTTTTATTTTAGTCGAAATAACCCCAAACATATATTTACATTAGCGTTTAAGTTTTCAATAAGTGTAGTAAGCTTTGAAAGTAGTACATCTTCATGTAGTAAAAGCTACTTTCTGAGTTTTATGGAATCAACAGCCGCAATACCTATACGTAGTAAATAAAGAATAAATATTAACGTAAAACATTGCTTACTAACGTACATTTAGGGTTTTACTAACAAAATGGTTAGAAGTGGCTCAATATGATCTAAAGGGATTCTTGTGCAATTAAGATTTTGAGAAATATGAACCCTCAAAAATATTCAGGACGGAGTTTTCCTTATTTTGGTTAAAATATTTTAATCTTTCTTGTTTTCCACATATTTGACGTCATTTTTTCCATAGATTCTGCATATGCAGTTTTTTTTATAAGACGTTTGGGCAAAGGAGTGGTAACGATCTACCCTTCAATTTTAAAGTGACACATCCCTGCATTTATTACTTGTTGTTCTCGTGTCCTATCTCTGATTTAAAAAATATCATTGTTTACAATTTTAATCATTTAAGTTTTCATAGTTATCTAATGTCTAACAGTGCAATATGGCATGATATCTGACAATTTGACACTTTTGAAAATAGAAAAATGATATGAACCTATATGTAAGAAAAGAACGATACCACAATATTTTAATATTTCAATTTTCTTGCAAAAGTTATTGTTATCATAGAGACGCATAGATCTTCAGAAACGGTTGCAACTATTACGTTACATTTTAACAAAACCAAAAATAAAAGATTTTAAAGGAATAGGAGACGATTAGTTACGCTTTCTAACGCTGATCGGAGAAAATCAAATTTCTAAGAAATCGGTGGATGTTATGTTCAATGCAAGTGACTTTGTGAGCTTTTAACTTCATTATTGTGTTTAATAAATAAATTCGTAAGTGTTGATTTGTATGTGATAATATTCTTTTTCTATTTCGCGTCTATAATAAAGCTGTTAAAGCACCCAAAACAGTGCGTTAATAGCTCATTTGAGTGCTTTAATAGCCCAACTTTCTCAAAGTTGGTAGCATTGAAAAAATAATTGAAAAAACATAAAATTGACAAAACTTCACTCAATTTTCTGTGTCAATCAATGAATTTTCAAATGTCACATCAGTGTTGTCAACTACCACAAACATCCCTAAATTTTGAAATTGTGATTTTTTTATTTAAAAAGGGAATAAAAGACGCAAAATAGAAAAAATAGCATAAAAAAAACTCGTTTCATAAGTCAATATTGCACTCGTCCTTTAGAAAACTCACCGCAAGCGGCTCGTATTCTAAATTTAGACTCGTGCAATAAATCTTGCCTTATGAAACTCGTTCTTTAATATACTATTGTAAGCTTTGATTTACAATTATGTAAGACTTCATAAATCAGTAGGGACAGGTTATCTGAATCATGCAGAGACTAATTAATAAAACCCATTATTGAATTACATAAATATGCCGTGAATAGTATTGCTATATCAGTTAACGGGTCCTGGTTGGTGTCTTTTATTTTGAGTGTCGTGTGGATGGCGTCCCACCGTCGGTAGCGATATGTTTACATACGACCTATGTGGACGGGTTCGAACTGACGAGGTAATGTTTTGCGTTCACCTGGCCTTTGTTTTAAAGACCATTGTCGACGGATGGTAGCGTCTCATTCGCATTTTTGTTCTGGGTGCACAATAAATTTAAAACATAAAGGAGCAGCAAAAAGTGTTAGAACGCTAGCCAACATTAGCGTTCGAACTGCTATAACACGCAATCCAAAACATTGTGCGATTAAACATGACTTAGCATTGAATATCAGCGAACCATCGATACGTCGAATTTTGCATAAGGATTTAAGTTTCCACCCCTATAAAATTCAAATTGTTCAGGAATTAAAAGATGCCGATTTTGAGGCTCACATGAATTTTTGTCAATAAATGTTACAGCGTTTGGATGTGGATGACAACTTAATCCACCATATGTTTATGTCAGATGAAGCCTATTTTCACTTGAACGGCTACGTAAATAAGCAGAATAGTCAATATTGGAGTGCTGAAAACCCACTTCAGTTACATGAGAAAACGTTGCGCAGTCAGGTCACAGTGTGGTGTGCACTTTCGTCAGCTGGCATTATTGGACCATTCTTTTTCAAGACGATCGAGGAAACGCTATAACCGTTACTGCAGCACGTTACAGAAGCAGGGTCAACATGTTTGGGGCAAGAATTGGTTCGATTTCCACGAATTACGTGGTTCCAGCAAGGCGGTGCTACACGTCATACTGCTCGTGTGTCTATTACTGCTTTAAGAGAACTCTTTCCGAATCATATCATATCCAAAAACGGGGATATTGTTTGGCCAGCTAGATCTCCTGATTTGTCCGCATGTGACTATTTTCTTTGGGGTTTGCTAAAGAGCAATGTGTATGTCAAGCGACCACATACGTTAGCGGAACTAAAATTAAAAATCCAAGAAGTTTCACGTATTACACCGACCATGTTAGGGCGACTAATGGAAAATTCTCGATTAAGACTACAAGAGTGAGTAGATCGTAATGGTGCCCACCTGCCAAGTGTTATTTTTAAAAAAGAAAATGGTGTGTCTTACTTAACAGAAAATTGTAGAAACATTCATGCTAAAATAAAAACTGCTTTAAATAGATGAGTTTTAAATTTTTCCGCTTCACTGACGTATCCTGTATTTGGCAAAATAGAATTAACATCCCTTATGCATTACTTTTTTGAAGTCATTAATAATTATTTAGCGATGTATTTCTGAAACGATCTCTTTAACTTTCTACAATAATCTTCAATTGGTTCTCTTCTATGTTCGATAGTAGATGATAAAGCAGTTGTACTGATAAATCTACTTTAAGTTCATCTCAAAGTCTTAAATCTCAAGTCTCAATCTTAAGTTCTACTCAAGTTACTTGGTACATAGCTGTTAAAAAATTGTCTGTTAAAAACAGTCGTAAATGTTCCATTCATAAACCAAGTATTATCTATTACTTTTATTTTTGTTTTTCTCTCTTCTTATTACTACCCCCCATTACCTGGCGAACCAGGTTCCAGAAGCTATATGAAGTTTGTGCGGGAGGAACGGGCGATTATTACTATTACGCAGGCCCAAATGTACGTAAAAACCTTTATAAGAAATTTTAAGAAGAAGAAACTTTTTCTTTTTCAGAATTTATTATGTTAACATTAACATAAACAAGTATCCAAAGCAACAGTTTCTATATCCTTTGCTATTATTACTGTAACGAATAGTAAACCCACATATGACGTCATCAAACATTCTAGTCATCTACTGTATGGCTCATCAATAACACGTGCAAGTATGACTCATCGACACACCTCATCGACGTGATTTATCGGCAGCTGCGTGTATGACTCATCAACACGTCATCGAATATTCTAGATGTATGAGTCATCGTATGAAAGATATAAATTGAGATCGCGAGATAGAAGGGAGTTAGTTAATGTTTAACCGGCGTCGTGTTGAAATGTACTCTGAATAAATTGTTAATAATTATTGTAATACATAAACAGTTTTAATATAAATGGTTCTCAAATAAATTTGTAAATACCTAGCATTTAAAATAAGTCGTTAAATAGTTTATAGTTATAGTGTTTTGAATTAAGTGCATTTTAAATAATCTTTTTCTTTATTAATAGACGATTTAAACAGCATTTTTGTTATTATTTTAAAAAGAACGTTACATTACTAATTACAACAATTATAAATTGTTTATTCCATGTATTATTCGTTATTAATTCTTTGTATTGTGGGTCGGTATATTGTGCATTCGATGAATTGTGATTGGATGCATTTCCCAGGATTTTCAAAACGTACAATTTTGACTCCATAACGTCAAAAACAAGAAAAATTAAGAATACTTGTTTCTTATCTTTATGTTGAATATAAGCTGCCGCATCATTCTGAGTTTTCACAGGAATCCCTCTATATACTCTAATTGGGTACCAGATAAAATCCTATAAAAATATTTCAGCCAAATCATCATCGGAAAGTGCTAAATGTTACTTCGTAAATGCAAATTCAGATTCTTCCGCGTCCACCTATAAACGTTGTGGTTTAGTTATTCCCGAATTTGTCACTCAAATATTATGTAGTGTACTTCTCTAGCAAATCTTACATGTTGTCCATGCAGTGTCTTAAGTCACATGGGAAGCTACAACCAAAAATCTATTGATTTACGAATGTTACTATGGAACTGGGTGATACCCTGCTTTGACAATTTGACAGCTTCACAAGTGAATATAATAGATTCGCAGTTTTCAGTTTTAGTTCACAAAAAACATCAATGTAGATCAAGAAGTAGGGGCCTGGTTCTATCATGACAATATAACTAAAATATGCATATTTTATGTATGTCAAATAATATGTACTTTTTGCAAATATTACTGCTGTTCTTAAGAGTACGGTAGACTCCAACAAAACTTTAATGGCTCTATCCCAATAAAGAATAAATAAGAATATTTACAAAAATGTCATTCTATTCGTCACTACTGTCATTTTCGTTCCTGTAATCCTACACTGATTTTCTAATAAAAAAGGTGAGATTGTTCGACAAGCATTAAAATATTCTAATGTTTAATGTCTGACCACTATATGTTTATGCATGAAAAACTGAAAAATATATAGTAAGTAATTAAACGTTGGAGAATCAGGTATACCTATACAATATTCTTTATAATCTTTATTAGATGAGAAATTATACCTAAGGCTTTCTTAATGAAAGTTAAACCAATGAATGACATTCGGGAAAACATCATTGAATTGAATCAGTTCTTTTTAACAGATCGTGTTCTCATTTCGTCTTCCTCTATTGGTTTAGAGAATTCTGGCAATCCAGGTATAAAATTTGTTCAAGTCGAGTAACGTTCTCGTAATTGATTCATACTGAAGAAAGTCAGTGAGTCAGGTCAGACTGAGCTGTAATAGCTGAGGTATCAACAGAACAAAAACGTTATTTCTGATACAGAGTAGCTTCTTACATTAATGTCAGTGTCCTGTGGTATTAGAATATCATAATTATATTTTTATAATTATAGTATTTTTATAGTAAGTAACCCCTAGGTGATTTCTCATGCAGGCTAAAGAAGCAATTCGAGATTATGTTATTTCCAGTTTCTAGAGTGGGTGCTGCCGGATCCTTGGGGCATATAGTTATTATAGAGATAGTCTCTGATCTCCAGGGAACCTTCATACCCAATTTGTTGAAAATCCATCAAGTATGAAGAGTTATCATGTTGACACACGAACATATACGGACACGTAACAAACCATTAAAGTAGCTATTGCTACCTAAGAATTTACTCATATATGTTTAAGAAACAGAGAAACTGGTCAACATACAGGAAATAACTATTTTACTATTGTGAAAAACTGGCACCTTCTAAAGCTGCAGTTCATTCTTGAGAACCCGTAGAAGATTCGGCGAATGTAAATAGAATTAACAGAATTACTTGTTTTCGACAGAAATAAACCCAATAGGGAACTGAGGCAGCCTGCAGAGGAGCAGCTGACCAGATGACTGTTTTTAGTTCAAATATTACTTCAACATATTAAATAAATTTATGTAATTACTTACTTAGGTTTTCCAGTAAGATATAAAAAATAACTATGAAAATAAAATATGCTGGAAAGTGATTAAAATGGTTAGGTAATTAATAACAATAGAAATAGAGGTAAATTCGTCAATGGTAAACGAACGCATACTACGTTTTCTTGGCCACATAGCGCGCCGAACCGAGAGCCCGGAGAAAAATGTCATCTTGTGTAAACCCAACGGAAAAAGAAGACGTGGAAGATCGCCCCAACGCTGGACGAATGTGACGAAGAAGGTACTTAACCAACCTCTCCACTCGGCGATTCGGGTAGCGCAAAACCGACAAGAATGGAAGTCTCTCATCAACGAAAATGTGAAATAATCGAGTTAAAGATCACAACACATCAAAATGATGTCATGATGGAAGAAGAAGAAGTAAATTAAAGAAATAACATTTAAAGTAATTTAAACTTAATTTACACTTAAAACGAAGTAATTCACTGGAGAGTGCAAGGTAGCTTTAATACGAAGAATAAATAGTGGCTAGTTGTAACGAAGAAACCAAAAAATATCAAGAAAGCAAGAATTGAATGCGGAAACGCAAGAAGAATCACCGTGTACATAAAGTATGGAATAAATTCATTACCTCGAAAACTACTAATTGGACAGCTACAAATGGGAATTTGATATCGACGTTATTGCCAAACTTACCATCTTTCAATGCCGCTAGTATTTTTGTATTTTTGGATTCCACTTGGAATTTTACATTTGCGAGCAACTCTACTATACATTACCTTCTTGCTACGTCATCCGCTGTTCAGACAAACCTGGGATAGGGTACACACCAGCCAGTTCTAAGAATGAACGACGTGTGGTCTGAGCACCCGGACTAGTTTCGGATACTAGTCATACCCGACATCTCAAACGACTGCCCAGTCCTTTGTCATACTGGAATAGTCTCGGATACTAGTGAATCTATGCCCAACACCTCAAACGACTGTCTGGCCGTTTACCCTAAAGGTCATAGCAGAATGTCACGATATTTCTCAATAAACAAAGTTCAACAAGAATCTATAGACTATTTGGGATATTGACAGGCACAAAAATGACGCCAGTTCGGATATTTGATTTAGTTGTGTTATTACTGTTTGTTTTTCTGGTTTTGTTTCTCTTTATTTAACTGTTGTGTGTAATTCACTTGTTTACAATTAAATTTCTGAAATTGTATAAGGAATCCAAAAATGCAAAAATATATACAGTGTGTTTAATTTAAAGTAAAAAGTTACTAGTGATATGGAAAAAATTGTAGGTTTGGCAACAACACCCATATTGCCATAGCTCAAAACCCCATCTTGAAAATTTCTAACACTCCAATTAGTAGTTTTCGAGATAATGAATTTATTCAATACTTTATGTACATCATTGTATAGTGTAGATATATACAGAAACAAACACAAAGCATTAAAAAGCTCTTCTCAAGATGTTAGAATGTGTTAGTAATACAGCTGTAGTAGAATTAACTCGGAAATGAGGTGTAGTCAATAAACAAATTAAACCAACTACAGTTGCAGATAACTACAGTGCAAACAATCTGGATCTACATGGCTTACATATTTAATAGTAAAGTGATGAAATCCTTGTCGTTAAAATCTGTCTCTGACTTTTTCCTTTATTTGGCATTTTCCTCCTAGCCTTCATTAAGAGCGCGCTATTTCTGTAAGAGTTCAAGTAATTCTACCATATCCATTTGACAAAATATTTCTAAATAATGTTGCTTCCTTGTTATGTCCTCGTGCCTGAGATTCTCCTTTGCGTATATTGTTTCGACACGGGCGATTTAAATAGAATTTTAAGCGGTAATAAAACCTTAAAAAAGTGAACTAACTCGCATGTTATGATAAGATTTATTTGAGGATTTCTTAAAAATATCTTCTTTACAGGATCGAAGCTATTTATAACATCTGGATTTCATTCAATACAACCCTATTAGTTTCTGGTTAAAACTATTGCACACTTCTAAACCTTTCGATTTGGGGAAATTGTCGCACACTTAATCTAACATAATGTTAATTCTTTTTAATCAAAATGTCTAATCTGCCTACCTAGGAGCTTAGTTATCCAAATTGCGTAGAACAAAAGGCTGTCTTAACTTATTTAGCTTTTGACTTTTGCTGAAATTAATTAACAGTCTTTCTTTTAAAGATAAAATTACTTGTAGCATTCGAAAAACGCTGTTTCATTTAAATATCCCTAAAGATTTTACACATTTTAACGCCACCGGTCATGCTACTTATAATTCAAGAAACACAACTGACCATAGCCGTTTTAACTAAAAGAAAATGAAAATAAGAAACAGCAGTAAACAGAAGGTAATAATTAAATTAACCAAGAAAAAACTTTGACTTCAAATAAACATTAAAGTTGATTATATTTCCAATAGTACGTCTAATTAGAAAATCGGATTAAATTTAACTGGAGACGATCTAATTAATAAAAGACGGATATAAAAACCTTATAAAAGCCACTGTAATAAAAACATGGTAAAACGAATGTAAAGATTAAAACTGATTTTCACGTTCGCGGGTCTCCAATCCCGTTTCGACACAATGCTCTGCGAAACAAACCCTAGATATTTAATGGAACAGACGTCAAAGAAATAAGAAACGGTAGGAAAAATAAAATGGAATCGATATTTAAATCGTCTTCCGATTGTGACTGAAAAAGCTGAAAATAAATTTCGGAATCCAAAAAGAATTTCGTTATTTTATTTAATATAAATGAAAATTGCGCGCATAATTTGCAAATACGTTGTAAAGGAAAAGCGAGGTTGCTAGGGTATAATACCAATTTATTTTAAGGACAGTTCTTAGCCGATTGCCTTTTCGAAAATATGTAGTGGGGTATTAACGTTAAATCTATTTCTTTTCAATTCAAGGGTAAAACCGAAAGAGCATCATCGTGCAATTAATGTTAAGTGGCAGTGAAAGAACTTTTCATTAAAAATCTCAAAAGTTGAGAGTTTCGAGCTTTTTATTGGCTGCGTCTTGTATTCTAAAGCGACGCTGAATGGTCAACTCGACGTCTTCCGAAGCTTAGATTATTATGAAGAACATTTTATAATGCTTCTATTCAAAGGCACAATATAAAACGTGTTCAAATTCTTTACAACGTTTTAAAACGAATTGCTTGAATCCTTCCTTTTAAAAAAAGACCAATTCCGGTTATTTCTGATTGCACTTAAATACGAAATCTTAATTCGTTTCCAGTTTTTCATCTCACCGATTTAATTCAGTCTTAATTATCTTATCAAATTATTTAAAAAATTCACAATTAAACCTTTACAAAAACGTTGAAAACGTCAATTTGTCTTTGTACAAAAGGTTAATACTAACGTATCGGACATTACGAGGTTAGAAACAAAAAGCGTTTCTTCATTAAAAGCTTTTTAGATGGTAACAACAACTTGTAGAAAAGAGAGCACAATCTCAACAATGTTTTCATTAAATATGATCTTACGACAGTATTCATTATTTACCCATCAATCCACAAATCCTAGGCTTTTTCGCTATGTTCTCTATCTGGTAATTTATATTTAGTCTCCTTTTGATATTTACCTCAATTATATCAATTACACTTTAATAGTAATAATAATAATAATTACTACAACCCATAACCTAAACCAAGGCCCCAGAAGCTATAAGCTTGTGCGGGAGGGAGGGGGCTATTATTATTATGTAGGCCCAATGTGCGGCTGCAGCCGACTTATAGATGGAACAGCGCAAATCCCACATTTGTGTTACAGCTAAGGAAAACTGCAGAAAACCTTAACCAGATCTGCCAGCGCCGGGAGTCGAACCCGGGGCGCTTGGGCGAAAGTCCGGCACGCCAGACATTACACTACCAAGGCTGTTTTAAACTTTGCTTTCCTTATTTACTTAGCAGCACCATTAAATGCTACCTGGTTAAACTTCTTAGCCAAGGATATTTGTTCTAGAGACCAAAATATATTACACATGTGGCGTTCTCAATTTCTCCCATTATGGAATAAAAGAGCTGATAATTTTATCCATAGAGAGTAGTCTTCACAGAAATTCTTCTAAAGATAGGCAGTTAATAAAGACTTTGTAATTTTCTACGTTATATAATCAACTCCAAGTGGTTTTTTAATAGGCAGATGACTGCAGATTTTTAAGCATGCGAAAATGTCTTTTTATTTCCATATTTTTATTTACCATGTATTTCTTCGCCCATTTTTAATGGCTTAGCTAATAGTGCAAACTTCCCATTTTTTGTTTTGTTTATAGTGTCTCAATCTTTGATATAACTATCTTGTGTATTATGTAGGTACTAGTATACTGTTTACTGTTACATACTGTTCTGTATTTTCTCCTTTACCGTTTGAGCATAAAACAAAGTTTTAGTAATGATTGTATCCATGCTCGAACTTTCTCCAAGAGTTCCAATCGGGACGAATTCGGGTATCAATCAATCGGGACGACCCCTTTCTAGCTATAGCAGCACTTTCTTAAACTAATTTTGGTAGAGCAATATTTTATCTAATAACCATTACTATTTATAATTACATTGTTTCCTCTACCAGAAAAATCTTCAAATCATATGAAACAATTTAGAGAGAAAAACTATTACTACAAAATGCCATACTAAGTGATTAAAGTTAGTAGATTATACAGCATGTAGCTTTATATAGTGTTACCCAACAAGTCACCAGATAGGAAATTGTATTTTAGCTTTCTATTTCACGGAAGAAAGCATAAATGCTATTTCTTTACAATTATTGATGTTAATCCCTAATTCCATGAACAATTCGACATGTTCTTTAGATACCCTTCGAAATGTTGGATAACCACCAAATGGTTCAACTAATAAAATGCATTTCCAAATTGTCACTATTGAGTACATATAGTCCAGTGAATGAAGGGATTTTACCCTGCAAAAGGCCGGGTAGTTCTAAATTTTTGATATGTTGTATAGATTGGTGGGTTAGTGAAAAATCCAAGTTTTCCAATTCCATCCCCTTCCGCGCCTTCCGCCATCTTGAAAAAACCGTTGAAAAAACCGTTTTTTTAGTTTCTCTAAAAAAAGTTATTTCCCGACTTGTAGAGGATAAAATTTTCTAAATCTTTTGTATATGAAGTTGTTTTGCACGATGAATAACAACGGAGCTGTAAAGCTCGCAAAAAAGGCTAAAATTGCCTACTTTGCAAAATGTTGAGTTTCTTGCCACTTAACATCGCGATAACTTCGTAACACTTCATTTTAGCATACAATTCTTCAGAATCAATCTTGCAGAGAATTTAATTAGCTAGCAACAAATTCTATGTATCAATTTTTACGCAACGGAGTGGGGGTAAATTTAGAAAAAAAAAGAAAAAAATGGCTTTTTTAAAGTTTAGTGCAGCAAACCTCTTTGGTCCATTATTTATAATTATGAAAGTATTTCCTTTGATTTCAGGCAGAATAATCTTTATAGATGCAAAATGAACGTAATTACTGACGCTGGTGAACGTCAGTGATGTCTCGTGCGACTACTAGAAAAAACTTAAAAAAAACTGCACTTCCTTCTTTTATTTGCCTGCGACCACTCTCTATTGCACTTTAGCGCCGAATGAGTTATTTGTGGAGTATTCTAAGACTCATTTTTGTAAAACTTGGGCATATTATGTCTTTTGTGAAATCAATAGCGGTGGGGCTGAGCCGCTCCCAAAAAGGCAAAAGTAGCGATCTTTGAAAAATATAGAGTTTCTTCCACTTTTCGTAGCTATAAATAAATAAAAAACTCCTCGGCACTTGAATAGAATCAATCTTGTAAGAAATCTCATTATCATCACATTTCATTATATAGTTTTAGTTGTATTCCCCAAACATCCATTTTAAAAATTTCGTTATTACCATTAAATAACTTAATCAGCACAATTATATACTACAAGCCTCGTGTATAAGTTGTATATATAGCCAATTCAAGGTTTCACATTCAAGTTTGATTAATTCAAAGTTTTCAACACAATATAGAAAATGTGGAAACTCAAGGAAACATGGTAAAGAAAACAGAAAATATAACAAAAGATAATTATATACAATATTTACAACTTCCTACGTTTATAAGGGAGTGAAGTAGGAGGGGAGGAGTTGTCCTTGTGTCTGGCAGAGTCTGCTTGTGCTGGTGGTATTGGATCGATGTCATCTTCGTCCTCGTCGAGAAGAACGTCTGGCCTGTTCTCGCAAGACTGCCCACAACAGAACTTGCAGAGGGTGGAGCATTTGAGACCAGCTTTCCTGCAACCACAAGCTCCCATGCACCCAGTTATACATTTGCAGGATACTGTTTTCAGTAATTCGAGAGGAGCAGCATCTCTCGCAGTCTTGATGTTGTCCTCGGCTCCCTCTCGTCCAGCCCCAATCCAGAGGATTTTTTTCAATTCCCATCTACGCCATGACCTGGTAGTATGTCCGGAGGGAATGGTACTGCGCAGCATCTGTTGTAGGTGGTAGCTTTGCCAAATTCAGTTTGGTGCTGCTGCTCATGAATTTGGCATAGCGGAGAGAGCTGAGGGATTGGTCATTCACCAAAATGCGCTCTCCTACCTCTGAAATTCTTGGTGCAACGGCATATGGGTTATTATATATGGTGTTGATTCCGACTTACACAATACCTATACACATAATTACTTTCATTTTGCATCTATAAAGATTATTCCGTCTGAACTCAAAGGCAATACTTTCATAATTAGAAATAATGAAACGAAGAGATTTGCTGCGCTAAACTTTAAAAAACCCACTTTTTCGTTATTTTTCTAAATTTACCCCCACTCCGTTGTATAGAGCGTAATAGAAAAAATTGATAATAGAATTTGTAGCTAATTAAATTGTCTACATGATTGATTCTGAAGACTTTTACGCTAAAATGAAGTGTTAAGGAGTTACCGCGATGTTAGGGCACAAGAAACTAAAAAATTTGCATAGTACGCAATTTTAGTCTTTTTGCGAGCTTCACAGCTCCGTTGCTATTTATCATACTAAACAACTTCATATATCAAATTTGTAGGAAATTTTGTCCTCTACAAGTCAGCAAATAACTTTTTTTGGGCTATGATGCACCGGAACAATGTTATAGGCAAAACGCTAAAATAGTGCCGATTTTCGACGGTTTTTTCAAGATAGCGGATGGCGCGGAGGGGGATGGAATTGGAAAACTTGGATTTTTCACTAACCCACCAATCTATACAACATATCAAAAATTTAGAACTACCCGACCTTTTGTAGGGTAACCACCCTTTTTCGACCTCCGTTTACTGGACTAATACAGTAGGTGACCATATTAATAATTACACTAAGCATTTTTTGAATGGATCAAATTAAAATACATTTATTCGGAGTATTGTGTCTGTAAAACAGTGTTTATGATATGTGTAACCCAAAGTTACCGTAAAGATAACCCAATACAAAATTCATTTTGTGATAAAGAATATTTGTAGAGAAGAGATTATCGCACAATCAGTCAAAAAAGTTGTTCCGCTAAACGCTATTTACCATCAATTAACAGTGTCATTTAAATCCTGTTTTAGTGTTTTGATATTTGGCTCAATTGGGTTACCAAATACCATATGTATGTTAATAAAATCATAGATTTTAACATACATATATCATAAACTATGTTTTACAAACACAATACTGCGAATAAATGAATTTTAATTTGATGCTTAGTGTAACTATTAAAATGGCCATCTACTGTGCTTAAAATTGTTTATAACGTCTGTATTCTTAAATATTTTTTGATATTTTTTACAAAAAATATGCTACTCTACAACTACTACTCTATAAGTGTTCGTCAAGTTAGAGTTGCATTTTGAGTTTTTTTGTGCAATAGTTCGAGAAGGTTATGACCTCTTCGTATTGTCTTTGTTGTCTATTGAGTGTTTCTTGGCTAAGGCACAGCAGGTACAGACCCTGCTGTGCCTAGGCCAAACGCGTTCACGGAAGGCCTCATTAGCAAGCCAACATGTGTTACTGATACTCAAAATATTTGAATACCTGCTGGTGCTTGCTATGTCATTATCTAAAAATACGTTTCTATTCAACCTTTCCATATGCAGGTCATACCAGATCTTTCTGATTTCTTTGTTTGATCCTAAGTGTAAATACTGTGCACATGGTCAAGGGAATAATGATGGGAATATAGGTTCTTAGTAACCGTAACTCCAAAAGACTCGTTATCCTAAGTAGAACGTAGAGTTTTCAATTTAACTGTAGAAAGTTTCCAAAAGTAACTAACTTGTTTACTAATAATATATAGCCATGGTAGTGTAGTGACTAGCGTGCTGGTCTCTCACCCAAGTGGCTCCAGGTCGACTCCCGGTGCCGGAAAATCTGATTAAGGTTTTCTGTAGGTTTTCCTGTAACACAAATGTGGAATTTGTGCTATAACATTTATAACCGGCTGCAGCCGCACGATGGGTCTGCATCATAATAATAATAGCCGTCCCTCCTTCCCGCACAACTTTCATAGCTTCTGGGGCCTGGTTATGGGTAGTAGTCGTTATTATTGTAATAAACCGAAAATTTTGATGTGATACTAAATATGAGTCTACTACAGTGTAAGTATACATTTTCCTATGTGCATTAATAGAAGTTTCATATAATTTCTCCGAATGCCTCAGAATTAACCATTCGATCCTAATTTATAAGAAAAATTATCATTTGAAGTTGACATATGCAATCTTCGGGAATGACCGAACATTAACGGCATTGGCCAGATTACTACACTGATTGTAACATTAACCGGCCTGGTCAATGTCGTAGTAAATCGGATGAGACGACGTCTTTAACCAACCAGCTGGACATTAACATCATTGGCCGGCCACTAACGTAAATCACCAAAACAGACGGCCATTAACATTGTATCCCATTTACGCGATTCTTCGTATTTACTTCTTTAACAGTAACATACAGTGCTATTTATTTACCATGTAATATATGTAAACCGTATAAAAGAGCGTGCTGTATAATTGGTTGCCTATGTGTGCATAATGCTTTGACTCGATTATTTTCAAATGCAACACAGGGAAATTACACATATTGCAATTTAATAGCGCTGTATTAATGTACAAACCAGTTTGTTAGATGTGTGAATCCTGTAATTAATCTTGTGGTAGGCTGTTAATTTCCATTGGAAAACTCTGGAGAAATCTTTAAAACATATAGAGAGAGCTGTTTTGAAATATGCAAGAATTTATGCTGTGGTTTTTAGTGTTACGTTGTGCAATCTCGAGTCTTTGGGTATTAGGCAAAACAAAAATGAACAACCATTATCAGATATTCTCTTACAATTTTATGTTAGTACATTTTTGGAGAACAGCAATCGAAAACGCTGTTTCGTATTGTGGCATTCAATAAAATAATACGAAGATGTCCAGGAGACTGCTTGGAAGTCAGATCGAAGAGTGGAGTTGACTTTGGTTATCTTCGAATTTAAAGGCGCTGTTGAAAAGCTTCATTAGCATGGTGTTATACAGCCTATGATAAATGTATATAAAACCAATAGTTCGTCTCATTGGCATAATCCTGCAATCTATTGCTATAATTATCATAATGCAAGACTCAATCACTTTCCCGCTTATCAGAGATGCTTATTTAATTTGCATCATAAACAGTAGATTGAGTTATAATATAAAAAACATAAGAGTTGATAGAACTCAAAGACTTTAAAATACGTTCACTGCGAAGCTCATCTTCTAACAGCTCTTACTGTCAAATAAATTGAACCAGTGAACTACTCTAGACAGAGCACTAAAACCATCACTGCGATTAAGATATAAGCCTACAACTGTGGTAATTTTTTTAAGTATTGCCATTTGATATTATATGACAACCAGTGGTGTTTCGAAGTCCTGAGAATAGATAGACAGCTAGCCAAGGTATGTTTTAACCATAGGTTTCGAAATAGACAATTCTTAAAATATGTTCCTTTTCAAAGTTTAATTTAATCTTTCAAAATCTACATTTTTTTTATTATTACCTATGTATATTCTTAATAAAACATGAATAATGAAATATATAATTACTTGCTTAGAGGCACTTCACTTACTTCACCTGACTAGCCGCTACTGATGATATTATATAAACGATAATTACAGTTACAATATTATTTGTTTCCCTTAATGGCTGCTAATACGAAACAATTTTTTTAATACCGGACAAAATATGTAAATGTTCCGTAAAATATGAGACAGGTGGTTATTATATACTTCCTGAGCTAAGTGTAACATTGACTTTAAGCACAAACCTGGTAAGTTTACATAGGTGTGCTTTACCTAGAATGTATTTTCAATAAGTGATAGTTTTAATTCAATCCTAATAAATCAAATTTCCAAGACCAACTACTTAATTTTTATTCAATTTCTTCTCTAATCTGTGATGCCATAAACTCAGAAATTAACCTTAACTTGAAGTGTATTACGTCACATCGCCGTATATTTTAATGGAAAAAATGATGAGATTTGGGAAAATACAAAATAATTCATTTTACTGATTTACGGTGTTCGTTTTCAATCTCAAAATATTTTTACTTAAAACTGATAGTCATTTTACTTGCGTCCGTTGTTGTATTGAATACATCATATTAAAAATAATATTTTGATGCAAAATCATTTAGTCGTTAAAACGATATCAATTCTTAAAAGCTGTTAGTAAAGTTTTTGCGGTATTTTATGTCACTGACCGAACTAATATTGGAAAAACTAAAGTTTCTCGCTACGAGTTCTTGATGAAACAGAATGTTGAAGTTAAGAAAGAAACAATAATAAACGAGTTGAATCTCCGCCACTGGAAGTATCCCATATTCGAAGAAAACGAGATAACGTGTTTGCGTTACAATTAGCATGGATAAATCCAGCGTGCCGAGCGGCTGAATTGTGGAAAAGTCGGATGTCGAATCAGCTTATTGAATTAACCGTCTTGTCAGAGGTACGAGATGACTCTAGATTAAATAACGTCTTAGGATGTCGGACTAACCGAGGGAAATTCGAAGCGATGGAGAGATTATACATGAAGGTCAGCACAAATTAGTCCTGATTAGAAGGACTCATATCTGGCTTGTCTTCGTGACGTATGTGTCCCACTAAAGGGGATATATTCGTATATATATTAAAGGGTGCATACATTAGGTGTAGTTTGAAAATTCGTAACCGTAATATTGATGTTGTCAAATCCATCCGGACAACATCAATACTTCTGTTTTGCCACTGTGCATGAAGATGCTGCTATAGAGGTGAAATACCTTTGTCCGAGAGATGGACAGTGAGAGAGGATGGGTTTCCGTAGACAGAGTTGTTGAAGTCCCCGTTTCCCCAGATGTCCTTCATGCGACTGGGTGTCTCCGTTGTGGTTGGCTTTGGTGAGGTCGTTGGTGGTGAAGAGGCTGCGACAAAGACATGCATGAATTTGCCTCGACTTCAGATTTAAGCGAATCTCGAAGAAATTTTACTGTAAACTTAGAAATGCATATTAAGTACCGTTACGTGTGCGTTCATCACTCTTAAAACGGTAAAATACCAAAAGCGTTAAAGCCACGATAGTCACGGTAATTTCCCGTAAGCTCATTGCATCACGTCGACCTGGTCGTTACCGCGATGTGACAATCTGCTACCGCATGACGACATATTCATTTTCATTTTATCGTTGATGAATTGCGGGATTTGAGCAGTGACACTGATTGAATGCTAGCAGTCGATTACATAGATGTGGTGTTGAACGAGTTACTCGACTCCGGTGAAAACTTGTATATTATTAGATTTATTACCGAGACGTCCGGATACCGAATTAATTGAGCAATTGTCGGTTACATTCGCGCGATTACGCTTTTTTCTTCTACATATTCAAATAGAAAAAATACGTGCAACTCTAAACGTCTGCCTACCGAGTTTAGTACAATATGTAAGAAAAGCATTGATGTAAAACAAAACTGGTTTAGTAAAAGAAGGCAAACGTCGGAGGTTGTTACATCGTTCAGTAGTAGCGGGTTCCATAGAAAGTCCGTAGCAATAATTCAGCAATTTTTCAAGTGAAAACGCACATTTGTAGGATTATTTTGGAATGATCTCTGAAACGAGCGAGAGGAGTCAGCAAGTAGCGGGACGTTGGGCCAAGCTGTTGCTATAGAAACGACACGTGTTGAGCACGGTGTTATTTTGTGAATCTTGTCACGTTATGAGATGAAAAGGGACCTCTGGGAAACGCAGAAGGAGACGAGGCGATCGTAGGGGTGGTTCCAGACCGAGAAGGAAACTTCAACAGACAGCATTCGCAATTGGATAAAAAAAGTAGAGACATACGCGAGACGCGTAATGACGTCTCGGTTTGGTTATGCATATCTTTTCATTCTTAACATACAGGTGAGCTCGTTAACTTCTGAGTTATTCAGGATTAAATGTAGGGCCTCACTACCATAAGTTCGACGGTCGGTTAGGAAAGCCAATCTGTGTTCGAAATTAATTTTTACTAGGAAGGTTTACACGGTCCCCGCACCAGGTGTCGGGTTCTTCCATTATGCATGTTGTCCTCGAACTATCAGCTTGTCGACATGTGACCGCGACCGTGCTCCCGTCCACGTCGTTCCTCCATGTCAGGGAACAAAGCCAGCTGCGATCAGCTAACTTACAACAAAAAGTGTTGTTTGCGGCCTCGAAGCTTAAGGGCGGATTCACACATTTCACCGCACTGGACCTAGTATTTGTGCTAAATTCACTTGTCTACTTAATGCCAGATCTTGAGTATTTGATGTAATTTGACCTCTCGGAGTTTTGCTATTTCTTTCTTTGGATAATTTGCACTTTTTGGTATATTATAAAAAATTAATAATTACTATTAAAAAATAATGATTTATACTTTTATTGGAAAATTGCTTGCAAATGAAATTATCCTTTGTCGCCTTCTTCTGGAGTTGTCAATGCTAAGCCCTTTATTTTATTTATTATCTTGATATTAATAACAAAACTTCATTTGCTTTTGAAAATAATAACTGACGAGCTGGATGGAAAAATAAAATTTTACAGAAATAAGCCCTTTTATTTATATTAAAAAAATTGTTTAGAATTTTCTAAATTCCAAACAATTCACTGCAATATTATATCATCTTTAGCTTTTATATTTAGTTTAAATTTGCAAATAAGATTTAAAAAAAAAGCTAAATGTAACCTTATTCCATACATTGGTCGACGAATCTAAGCACCTAAGAAATTAAAAAGTGGTGTAAAGAAATACTAACTCTATGCCAAGGCTGAGAAGATACTTGTTATAGCCGAGCTGTATTATTATTATTTAATAATACAGCTATAGAAATAAGAGTGCAAGGCTATAAGTCTTCACAACCATGGTTTATATATTATTTGTTTCACTACTAGCACATTCCTATCTTTTAACCATTTTTATATTGATAATAAAGTAAATAATTTGATATAAATGTTTGGCTGTAAATATCAACAGAAAATCGGTAGCCTTAGGAATGTTATTTTAACCCAAATGAATAATCCTTTTTATAATTGTTTTTATTATTTTCTAGAAGGAGAGAAAAGTTTGTTATTGCCCTAGGCGAAGAACATCATTTTCTCATATTAAAAACAAGAAAAATAACGGTACGTTATAAAGCTAGTAGTGAAAAAATTCTTTGTACTCTTATGTCCGGTAAGGGAAAAGCATGTGTATGTATACTCAGGGTTATTACTCAACAACTTACATGCAATGGAAAACATGGAAATGACATATAAAGTAATAGTCCAACTCGAATCACAACTACCGTACGGTGGTTTTCTTGGTATATTTTGTAGGTTTCAATCAATCGACAGAAATTTAATTACTTTTAATTGGATTTTACCGTTTAAAATACTAAAATAACAAGAATAGTCTAGTGTGTACTCTAACTTGATTTGCATGTCAAAATGCTTAAGAATTAAATAGTACTAAAGAAATATTGTTTTGTTAACACCTTCTACAGAGCATTTTTTGGTCAGAATTATAATCTTAGCCGGTTTTTAGTGGTAATCTAGTGTAGATACTACGAGTCCTAACCACTACTGTATATTTTCGGACGATACGTATTTTTGCTACTAACTTTACATTTGCTGGTTGTTTTTCCTACGAAAGCGTAAAGTTACTATGAATCCTTTTGAGTGTAATACAGCAATAACAATATAGAGAAACACTTATCGTCCGAACATACAGTGGTTAGGGCTCGTATACATCTAGTAAAATCTAAACTGACCGCTTTCGGATTAAGATGGTTCTTAGAAATATCCACCACCTTGTTTAGGTATTCGCATTCGTTGCTTGGCTATATTGATTTAACTGGCGGTACTCAACCAGTTTCTTAAGTGTTTCGGTATTTTAACCAAATACATTTGAAAATCTAGTAGCCTCATGATTCTTGGAAAAGTAGCTTATTAATATTCATTATTTTAAGTGGTGTAATTGTAAATACGGGTATTTTATTAAAACTGTATTTTATTTTCCACTGGTTACTTTAATAAAAATGTGTTTATGGTAATTTGTTGTTATGTGTAGTGAGAGTTAGATTAGTAATAGCAATTGATTTTTAAGAGCCTGTTTACTTCAGTGTGCCACCGTTAACTTGTTTGGTGTTCATCATGCAACTGCAGTAAGTACCATTTCCGCATAATTGGAATTGCAGTCATTAGTAACTTTTTTATGTAGCCAATATATCGATAATTCTTTACTTCGATTCTTTTCGTAGCTTTTGATTTTACAAGAGTTTGTTCAGTACAATGGTGCCAAGCAAAAAGCATTTGCACAAAGAAGGGCGGGAGTTGTTATTAAATGTAGTAGTAAACTATTTCAACTTGGAGCAGGAAAACGGTGGACCTGTACATAGTGTTTATTCTGTTCAAAAACGTACACCTGAGGCTTTACAAGTGTCAACACTGTTAGGCGAGTGTGTGATATGAAGGAGCGAAATCACGATTTAGAACCTGCACCAAGAATTCGCCATCACTTAAAATGTAAGAGCATACCGGAAACGCTTAAGAATGAAATTAGAAGACTTATTTATCCTTAGAAACAGTGCCGCAGAAAATTTATGATCGCAAGTGTGTGAAATTAGCAAGTCATCACTTTATAAACTGTTAAAACACCTAGGATTTCGCTACAAAAGGTAAAAGAACAACTTATTGTTTTTTGTACAAAGTGATGCAATAATAAAGCGAAATGAACTGCTATGTTCCTATGTAAAAAAATTAAACAGTAACATTCATATAACATTCACATCTGCTTGTATTGTTGAATGCACTTGGATATTTGCTAATAGCTTTTCAAAGCAATCATGGCAGGATGGTACTGACACGGGTGCTTTACGTTTTATTAATGTGCACGCTGATAGTACCAATAATTCTACTGGACTACCTCGACAATGTGAATGCGGAGCTATTTGAAAAAGTGGTTCAAAAACAATTTCTTAGTGAAATTAGAAACTCCTAGACTTATTATAATGATAACGGATCATATCATTCTTGAAGGATTGAGAAGAATGTGACAGCTAATTGGAAAAAAAGCCAAAATAATTCAGTGGCTGGAAGACAAGAAAATAAATTTTGATCCAGCGCTAACCAAAGTAGAGTCGTTGCAGTTGGCTTCTCAACATAAAAAAGGAATATATGGTTGACGAATTGGCAAGATCTTATGCACATCAAGTGCTATGGTTGCCGCTCTACCATTGTCATTTTAATGCTGGTAAACAGATATGGAGAATAGCAAAGCAAAAATATGACAAAACATTTTATGGAAATAACTGGCACTGATGATGTTCTACAAAATTCGGCAGAAGTTCTGGCAAAAATTACATCTGAAATGTGGGCGAATTCAATACGGCATATTAAAAATATACTTAAGACAGTATTGAACGGGGGCTGTTTATGCAAGAAGTAGTGCCTCTTATTATAACAGCGAATACAAGAGAATCAGAAAACGCCAGTAGTTTAAGTGACACAGTGACAGCGGTTCAAATGACGGTGAATAGCGATAAATAGTTGATATTTGCATTCTTGGATGTTTAAATTTAGCTTTCCTGTTTTCACAATCCTATAGTCCTATTTAATTTATTTACTGCAAATGCTTTAATTGTTTTGTAGGCACTTATTTTGCTAGTAATAAACTTTTATTTATTAAACTTTTAATAAAAAGATTTTCAAATGTATTTAGTTAAAATACCGAAACACTTAAGAAACTGGTTGAGTACCGCAGGACAAAGCAAAACAACATTTAAACACTTTCATGCAACTATGATTTGTAATACGGCTACCTTACCGACGGTTATAGCTAAGCAACGAATGCGAAAGCTTAAACAAAGTAGTAGATATTTCTAACAACTATCGTAATCCGAAAGTATCTAGTTTAGGTTCTACTAGTTTATAACTACACATATTAACATTAATTTTCTTTTGAGTACGTATGTGGTATATAAAATCAGTTGTTTTTTTGACTTCAGATTCGGATATTTGATGAAAAAGTAGAATAGGAATGTCTGAAGAAATCTGCAATGACCAAAATGACCAAAATGACCGACAAAATTTAGAAAGTTCGTGTATTAAGCACATGATGATATGAATTTAATGTAAAATCTTATGGTGAAAGTGGCTGGGTAAATTGAAGGGATGGACGGATACGTTGAGGGAAGGAGGATAAGTCGAAGGTTGTGGTTAAGTCGGTGGGGGGAAATCGGGGATGCTTGTCAAATAACACGTCCTGAAGTTCGTCTGACAATGCTAGGCCTAGCATTTTCAACTGGTTATTATCAAAATAGGGCATTGCTTTACTAAAACTATGGTATATGACTTCAATAGAATCTTTAAATGTAACTGTTATATCTTATTAGTTCATAAAATGAATAAAAATACCTTAAAGTTTTTTAGTTATTAAGAATGCCTCGATATGCAGCACGTGTAACTACAACGTGATTTTGTTAGCTTGTACGCTCCATACATATCACATTTCAACACACTTTAACTGTTCTTAACAAGTTAATCATGACTAAATAATTGTTAATGTTTAAACAGGTACTGTAGAGATCAGAGAAGACAGAATTTGATACAAAGATCGAGTAAAACAAATAATTATGGAGGAGATAGAAAGAATGAGTAATAATATGTATTTTGTAAAGGCGCATAGTCATGATGATATTTAGATCAAAATGATCAGTTTCTGTCACTAACTAAAGAAGATAATAATTATTATGTATTAATATGTATGATTAAATGTAATGCATAAATTATTTTGTGTTATTTTGTTATTAAACGCTCCTGTAAAATGTCAGGCGCAATTTAAGAAAAAACAGATTGCAGGGTTGAGGTTAAAGCTGGATCTAAAGGTGCTCGATCAACACAAAATCACATATGCGTTTATAAGAATAAGAATAGGTCATTGGAACAGTATAATAAAAATCTATTAACGCTTCTTGGGCTAAAATGAAACTTCCAGCAACCAAGATGATGCTCAGATCGTACAATGGAAAGCTCTGAGAAAAATAGGAGGGTGGTGTTTGCAATTAAAAATATGTACAGCAATTGCTACAAATATGTGTATACAAAATAACTTGAAATCCGAAATGTTTATTACGAACATGGGTATCACACAAAGACAGAGTACACAAACCCGAGAGGTTCTTAATTCCCAAAATTCTTAATTGGGGCTTGAATAAGTTAAAACAAGTAAATCTGATTAGGTTAGTATTTAAGAAATTTAATTTTTATTGCGCATTGGAAAATTTAGTGTGAAATAAAATGACATTTGAAAATAGGAAAAACAGGCTGAAACGCATAGAAGAAAGAAGAATAGGAATCGATCAAAAAGTGAAGATGGTAGATGAACGAAGTATTTGTGTGTAAGAGGAGCCAAAATTGGAATACACTGGGTCCAAAATCGCTGCTACATGCATAGCGATACACGACTGTGGCCGAAGCGAGAAAAGCCGAGGTGCCAAGCCAAACCCACGCGGTTTATAACAATTCGCTTGCTTCATTGCAGTTCGGTAAAAAATCATGTGTGCCCCAGTATCTTCTGTGACTAACTGCTCCTCAATATCACTCGTGTGCCTTGTGACATATTGTTATCCTATTCAATCGGCATGCGCTATGTATGTAGAAGCGATTTCAGAACCGGTACAAGCTAATTTTTATTCCCACAAAAATCCCAATATTATAAACGCACTCAGTTCCAATACAAGTTCTACAAAGCATAATAAAATTGAGTAGCGGGTAGGCATAAGATCACGGACACCTATTTTGTATTATAGTCACGTTCACTTATTGATCGGACATTGATTTTTTGCTGTAACCTAGAAGTGGATTACAAATCTTATATAGATATTGTACCGGAAACCGGATTACTGTACTGCTACTTGCCAACTTCTATCGCATTGAATAAAGAGATTGATGAGAAGACATACAACAAAGAATGGACACAAGCCAAGTGATTATCAGAGGATAAGTAGTGATAAAACACTCAAATTGATTTCGGAGGCAAACAAAATACGAGTAGGCGTGGGGAAAATCTAGAATGTTATGGTGGGCTTTTACTTAAGTGTACTCTACTTAGCGGAAGGTTTATTTGTGCTATTTATTATTAGTGTCTACTGTATACCTAATCAATTGTATTGTGTTAGAAAGAACTTACTAGAATATGAGATTTTGGAAGACTAAAAATTATTATTTTCTAAAAAATAAGGATTAGAGGTGTTGGCCAATGCAGGTCTTCGACAGCTTCATCATAGACTACAAAACCCTTGGCCAAAAACTTAATATTGGCATAAAGCTTGGTAGCAACATTTAAAACAAAAAAAGGTAGTCATTAGCAACCGAGAAATATGTATTAAATTATAAATCATCAACCAATCAAGTACAAGGAGATTGCAAAAAAATAAACTGATACAATTTCTTGATAATTTCATTCAAATCAACCAATAGAATTTGTTACTAAATTACATATGCGACCTGAATAAAAGAAAATGTGTTGCAATTATGGTTTTCTCAGAATTCTATAGAAATATGTGACAATGAATTCACCGTAAACGTTAGGAGACTTTACCATTTGCAGGTGTGGTATGTCATCGTAACGACAGTTTCTAAGATGCTGATGCTGCTGTATGAACTTCTTGTCATTGTAACTTGCAGTTTATCCAATCTCGATAGTAAAGAAGTTATTCATATTTCAGATTTGTGTAGATTTTTTTGTTCCCATACCCCATTAAAAGTGCTGAAGAAGAAAATGTAGATGTGAACAAACCTAATGGGATTATAACTACATGACGTTACCGACTTCTACTACTACCGTACACTATTGGCCAAACTTCCACTTCAGCCTACGTCTACACGTTGCAGTTTAATGTAAATATTTTATTGTGATGACTACAGCAGCAGGGTGAATTATGTGTGATACCTACCCTTGCGATTTCTAGGCACTCTTAAAAAATTGGATCTTTTAGAACCACAAAATTCTATAACAAAAAGTTCGAAATTTCTTTTTCTTTTTTGTCTCCGTAAATGAACTATAGGCAAACATGATGTAACCATGGTATTTAAAAAACAGAAATCTCAAATAAGGCAAGTAATAAAAAAAGGGTTATTTACAGACACATGTAGCATGTGCGTATTTTAGCTAATATAATGATAAACCGAGTTGATTATAAGTTATAAGTTAGCAACCAACTTTTCGAATGCTCATATGAGCTATTAAGAACATCAGTGGTGAAATACTTCTTATGGCTCTTCATACAGGGCCTTCTCGGGATTTTTACAATGTCAAATTATTATTTCTCATCAGACGGGGACAATTTTTCTTACAAACATACAGAATATTCATTTGGAGTTGTGTTTTTAGGTTTTCTGAATTTCTCTCAAAAACTTTTGAATTTTCGAGAAAACAAATTAAAAATTAGAAAAATAAAAACTTTCTTAAAAAAAGAATTCTTAAAAACTGCGTTTTTAAAAATTCAAAAACAGTACACCAACGAATTGTTCACCGAGGAAATGTTATTTGCCGCTCTGAGGATATTTTATTTTTTTAATTGTATGTCAAAATAGTTAATGTTTTTGTAAAAACTAACGCGGGCTTCTTAATTTTTTCTTGAAAATTCAGAAGTTTTTTGAAAAGCAAGAAACACAACTCCAATTCATATTTATATGGGGACTCCAGGGTAGGGTTTTGGCTATCGTGAGCTCGTCTTCACGAATGTATTCTGTTGGAATGGAACAGAACCCGCTGTAGCTGCGGGAACAAGGTTAGATACCTTATAAGCTATTTTGGGTATACCCAAGAATATGATCAGAACACAATATATTGGTGACTGGATCAAAGAACAACATAATACCTATTTGAAAAACGTTCCCAGACATGAACAGGGGAAAGCATTCATTGGAGAACTCAGAGAACTGCTTCAATTAGACAGGAACCAGTTGAGAATCATAACAAGACTACTGACTGACCAGATACCTAGGGACAGCTGTCTATATAATGGAAACTTTAACAGCAGGCTTTGCGGTAAGGCGCTGTAGATGTCTCAGCACTTACTAAATGACTTGGGCTTTAAAAAATAGACCGAGCTCTATTAGCGGTTTCATTATCTGTGACCTGTACAATCTGATATTGGATAGTCTGTACTTGAGTTGGTTTGCTAAAGTCGGAGGTGTACAATAAAACAAAACTGACGAGAGCACTGTAAAAATATCGTAATAAAATGTAGAATATGTTATTTTTGTTTTTAATTTGTATGTATGTATAGAAGAAGGGATAACTATGTTTATATTTGGGTCATCCTTTCTGAACTCAACCACCGACTAGATCCGAAAATTGGCGCAACTTAGAAAGGTCATCGGGGCTTATTTTAAAGCTTGA
This sequence comes from Agrypnus murinus, assembly GCA_929113105.1. Taxonomy (NCBI): domain Eukaryota; kingdom Metazoa; phylum Arthropoda; class Insecta; order Coleoptera; family Elateridae; genus Agrypnus; species Agrypnus murinus. The sequence continues at coordinate 119,658,035 of OV816023.1, read as the reverse complement.
AACCTCTACTTTCGAATGTCACATGCCTCCTATATGAAAAAAATTATATTTGACCTCTAAAACAGGGTAAACACGTATGCAGTTCCAAAAAAAATTTTAAAGTTGAGAAAATTAGAAAAATAAATACTTTTTTAAACTTCTTTTAACGGAATCGCATTCTTCGTCAAAGAATACATAAATTTTGTCCACTGTATTTTTTTCCTAGTGTTTCGATTTCGAGCAAAATTCAGAACAACAATTTGCCATTTTTGAAAGCTTATCATTTTTTTCATCGAAAATGGCGTCAGATAGAAAAAAATTATAATAATAAAAAATGCTTATTTCTACTCGAGGAATACGAAAAAAAAATACATACCGATTTAAAGCGATTTTGAAAATTTTCATTATTTTAGGTTTTAAATTTGTTATTCATGCCCATAGATAGGCAACACCTATAACCGCAATTTTCAAAATCGCTTTAAATTGGTCTGTAATTCATTCATGTAATTTTTTCGTATTCATTGAGTAAAAATAAGCATTTTTTACTCTATCTTTTTTTTTCTATCGGTCACCATTTTTGATGAAAAAAATGATAAACTTTCAAAAATGGTAAATTGTTGTTCTCGATTTTGCTCGAAATTGAAGCACTCTAGGAAAAAAACGCAGTGACAAAATTTATGTATTCTTCGATGAAGAATGCGATGTCGTTAAAAAAAATTTTAAAAATATATCTAATTTTTTCAACTTTTAATTTTTTTTGGAACTGTCTACGTGTTTACCCTGTTTTAGGTGTCAAATATATTTTTTTTCATATAGGAGACATGTGACATTCGAAAGTAGAGGTTTCAAGCTTTAAAACAAGCCCCCTTGGTATAGGGATATAAAAACGATAATAAAAACAGTGAAATAATTTGAAATGACGACCTTGTAATTGTGAAACTTTTTTCTAATTTAACCGACTTCATATCTCTTACGGTTTTTGAAATACCAATAGTGTGAAACGAAATATTAACCACCCTGTATAGGCTAGCGGGACTTGTTTACAAATCTCGTCAAATCGTAATATAACATAAACAATTGCGCAATTACATTCACATGCAAGCTGAAGATTATAGGAAACTTGTTTATCATTTTTAGTAATTTTGACAAAAGGGCAATAAGGTTACATTCATAGTCACTGTTAAAGTTATACAATTTTTCATTAATTGTCAATTTAATGTCTAAGTTAAATGTCAACATTTTTAGTAGTGCAGAGTCAACGACACTTTTCGTCACTAAAAAATAGATTTAGTATATCAAATAACGACCATACTAAAAAACTGAAAGACATGTATATTAAAAAAGGGCACATCTGAAGAAGTAGATAAACCTCTCCATCCAGCTCGTTAGAGATGCTTTACTGAAATATTGCTAAGCAAGTACGGATTGTAAACTGTTATATGTTAACTTGATATCTGATAAAACGTTAAATTGTCAAAAACAAATTAGGTGATGTTGGCTGAGTTGATCCATCCGATTCGAAGGCTTGCGTATTGATCTCCGTAAATTTCCAGCGTTGTCGTAGCCGTAAGAAGTAACATCGTACTGAAATAGGAGAAATTTTGTTTATATACTAGTATGTGTAAGTAAGCAAACATTTCATAAAGTAATAAAAATAAAAATATAACACTAAGAATAACATAAGAACAAGAAGAATATGGAAAAGAAGAAAATGCAAGAATTAAGTTACAACAAACAAAATCAAAAAGTTGTTTATCGCAAAAAGGTACAGTACCAATTTACGGAAACGATATCGGGAGGGCAAGTAAACATGGAAACAGCTGGGCCCAACGTAAAAAGAGTAAAAACCGGGTTTAAGATCGCGCCGTTTTGTCTTGCACCGTATGGGTTTATATAATATGCGTTAGTTGCAAACTTGCGGTAAGGTCTACACATTGATCGAGCTTCTACACATTTAGGTACTGGCGTATTCAAACGTTGAAGCTCAGAATGTATTTACGTGTAATGCAATTATGCAAGATGTATGCTGAACATAGAGATGAGGAGGCACAGCACTTACCTGTTACTTAACAAGTTGCAGCCTACTGGGAGTCCTCCAGAAAATCAAGAGATGGTTAAGGGGTGGAGAACGACGATAACATGAACTATAATCTAAATTTTACAAATGCATACACTAATATACATTATACATGGGCGCTATCTTAAATAAATAATGGTAATCTGATTTATTTATGCAAATGCAGGTAGGTATAATAAATAGTAACAATAATAATAATAACAACAACAATAATAATAATAACTGTCATGGATAGTTTTTCGAGGGAAAAGTAAATTGAAAATAAAGTAAATACATTCCGGGTTAGCTACAAGTTACATGCATACAGTGGCAGAACATATTGATGTCGTAGACACGAATGAACAACAGTATACACCCTAACCATGCCATCAGGAGCTGCAGATGGGCAGCTAAATGCAGCGCAGCGCGTCTATTTGTCATCCGCAGTAATACGCTCTACCTCTACAGCTTCAAGCAGCGGGTATAGCCTAAACGCCATCATGCTGATTTTACATTGAACAAAAGTCGTTTTCGATCCATTTAACAAATCGGGCATTTATCTACAGGTCTCGAAAGTTAATGCCGGACGGCGATGGCGGCAGTGTCGGCGGCGTGGCGGCGTCAGCGGTACCGGAGGTTAACTTGACAAATGGAATTTTCGTGTGAGTGTGTGTGTATATATGTGTGTGTATGTCCGAGTTGGGGTATTTAGTAATTTGAATGATTTGGCCGAGCACGACGGCTATCTGGAACGGTGGTGTTCGTTGCGAGGAAAGACCCATTCATAAGGGATGAAATACGAGCTCCCATCTGTCGGCGTTATTGTTGTACACAAGTTTCTTTACGAAGTACTTTCTAACGGTTTCTAGATATATGACACGATGCCGTCCAGCGATTCCACTTTTATGGCAAATTGCTCTATAACGGGGTAATTTATGACACCTAAACGGCTTGCTTACTACCGCACTAATAATTTATTCCATTTAGAGCCAAATATTAAGATGTTACTGATACCGACTGCAGTGTCTAATCTTAATTACTTTACGTAGTTTAATTACCGCTCGCGAGAGCCGCGCAGTCTGTTATTATCTGGCCGGGGAAGATCGAACAATGGAATGGGGACCACTTACTGTAAAGGCGGATGGTGCCGTCGGTCTCGCCCCGTGGATTCTTAGCGACACATTTGTAGGTGCCGTAATCTGATTGTTGGATGTTGTTGATGGTGAGTCGCATATGCGTTTTGTAGGCTGGTGAACCCACGACGTTTTCAGCGTGGTATTTTCTGGACTCATGAATCATGTGGCCGTCTTCCCTGGTCCAGTAGTTGAGGGACGACGGATGAGCCTCGGTGAAACATTCGAGGGTGACGGAATACGCCATCGGTGCACCTACCAGCTGATGAGGAATCCAGAGCATGGGCGGAACTGTAAGAACGACAACGAGTTAGCAATCGATTAACTGCTTCCGTCCGATAGGACTGGAATTGAGTCTCCCTGCAACCCACATAAATGGCTAAATGTATTTTCATTATAGCATGCAAAACAGCTTGGCAGTTCGGAGCAGGAAGGTGTATATGCGGCGATATTTCACACTCGCACTCGGGAATGGGGCGGGAGCGCTGAGCGACAGCAACACCAACCCGAAAGAACCTTACTGTTTACATGATCATTTACTCTTTGTAACCTCTTTAAATGCATAACATTTCCGCGGCTTCACGCTTACTGCCGTACTTTCGAGAATTGCTTTTCCTCCAACCCCCTCAACCTCTGTACACGTTTCATTTAATTTTTGGAAAAGATTAATGTATTGGAAATGTGACATGTGTCCGAATTAATTCGGTCGACGACAATTTCGTATCATTCTCCGCAAAGATGTCACGGCTTGGCCACTGGGGAATGTAGTCATGTGTCTATATGGAGAAGATATTTTCCTTCCGGAAGGGTCCAGGCCTCGTAATCTATATTAAAATAGGGGACCGAGGACTTTGCTATACGGATAAATGATTGTGGAGAGAGTTAACGTTGAATATTAATTAAAATCAGCAATACACTCTCAGATGTAATCCGGAAGGCAAACGAAAACTACTTTACAGAGGTTAAATGCGCATTTTAATCAATGCGCTTCAATCTAGAATAAAGATGCCGAAGTCGATTCTGCAGTTTCTCTGATGGAACATTTCGAACTGAAAGTCTTTAGTGAGCTGTACTTAACTGGCTTCTGCTTGTGTTTTGTTCGATGCTTTTATCTAAATCGCCTCGATGGAAATCGATTATCTTTGCTTTTAAATTCTTACCGTATTCTTTTTTACTTTATCAACTAATATATACCTGCACCTGTTTCGTTTTAAGTAAATTCACTTCGGATGTTCAAAGAGAAATCGTGTAGCAAAACATTTTTAATTATTTACTTTTCAATTATTTCTCTTGTATACATTAAACTTTAAAAGTAGGCTCTATAGCATAATCAAATTAAAAAATTATGCGCTCAAATAAACTAGGTTAAAATTAAGTTTTTATTAAGAAAAGTTGAAACTACATTCCTACCCGCAAAGATGAATGAAAAGCTAAAATATTGAATTGAAAGACTATGATTTGTTAAGTAATCGGCTTGTAGTCGCTTGTGATATAGGCAACCCAATATTTTAGATATATCGATACATAGTAAGAAATTTTCTACTCACAGAGTATTTGTAGCAATGGGGTATCGGTCACAATTCTATAATGCCATAGAAATTAGAATGTTTTTAAACAAAATTTTAATTTTTAATGATAATGTATTATTAAAATATTAGTACGTACCATTTGCACGTACGAATTGTTTTTAAGAAATAATAGTTAAAATAAAAACGTCAATCGTGTTAATGCTTTTTATTAAGATATCCTATATAATATATTGTTAATTATTTATCAAATATCAATTGGGAATTTCTTCAAAGCATAAACTGCTTGGAGGAATGTGTAAATAGGTTTTATAAGATTCTTCATCAAGTAATAAATATTTATGTCCCTAAGAAATATGTTCGCAACCGGTCTCCTAATAACAATTTTCCAAAATGGTTTGACAATGAAACAAAAATATTGATTAAAAATAAAAAAATCGCCCATAAAGATTTTAAGAGTTCTATATCTATGATGTTATTAAAAAGTTGATGATGTTATTAAAAAAATCTATGAGATTAATCCCAAATGTAACTCTGGTCCTGATGGTGTGTCAGCGTATTTCTTGAGATGTAATGTTCTCGCTGAACCATTACAGTTAATATTTAATAAATCCTTACAATCATCAAACTTTGTTGAAATCTGGAAAGAATCTTACGTTATACCTGTATACAAAAGTGGTGACCGTACACTTACAAAAAATTATAGAGCCATTAGTATTTCTTCTGCTATTCCAAAGGTATTTGATGCTATTATCTCAGATAAGCTGTTTGCTTCCGTTCAGAGAATTATTATTGACCAACAGCACGGTTTTTGCAGTGGTAGATCTACAACGACTAATTTATTTCTGTTTAACTGTTATGTATTAAAAAATATAGAACTTGGACATAATGTTGATTGCATTTACACAGATTTCAGCAAAGCCTTTGATAAGGTTAACATTAAACGCCTTATATACAAATTAAGTAAAATTGGTATTAGTGATCCATTATTATCTTGGCTACAATCTTACCTTACTGATAGAAAGCAGCAAGTTCTTGTTAATAATAGTACATCGAGATGGATCAAGGTAAATTCTGGTGTTCCCCAAGGATCACTCTTGGGCCCTATTCTTTTTTGGTTATATGTAAACGATGTAAAACATGTATTTACACATTGTAATTTTCTGCTGTATGCCGACGATTTAAAATTTTTCAAATGTAATACAAATAACTTTTCTGATTGTCTGCTACGATCTGAACTTAACTTACTTAATGATTGGTGTAAACATAATGATATACAACTTAATATAGGAAAATGTAAATCTATTCGATTCTCTAGAAGGAATAGTAGAGGTATTTGTCATTATTATGTGGACAAAGAATTATTAGAAAATGTACATTACATTAAAGATCTAGGTGTTATTGTTGATAACCAATTGCTATATTCTTTACATATAAATGATCTCATAAACAGGGCTAACAAAGTGTTAGGATTTGTTTTAAGGCAATCGGATGAATTCCATCACTTGCGAGTTTTAATAATTCTCTTTTGTTCACTTGTTCGATCAATGATGGAATACTGTTCAATGATTTGGTCGCCATATTTTTCTACTTGTATTAACAGACTCGAAAACATACAGAAAAGATTTATAAAACGTTTATGTTTTAAGTTTAATGTACTTTATAACAGGGAAAATTATGTCAATCTAATTAAGTACTTTGGTTTGTGTTCTCTGCAAGTTAGACGTACGTTTCATGATTTATACTTTCTTTTTAAAGTTGTTAATGGCCTAATTGATTGTCCTGATGTTGTTAATATGTTTTCTTTTCACATTCCTGGATATACCACAAGGAATTCCTCCATTTTGCATATTGATTATCACCGTACGTCTTATGGTTACAATTCACCTATTTCAAGAATTTCGCGATATGCTTATGAGTACAAGGAATTGGACTTTTGTGGTATATCGGTAAATCGTTTTAGGAATAGTTTGCGCCAAATATTACACATGTAATTACTACTATTATTGTTCACTGTTTTATTGTTATTAATAATATCATCATTTATTACCTGCATGTTACTAATGTTTGTAAAGGTATATTTACCGTAAAATAAATATTATTATTATTATTATTATTATTATAAGAATTTTATGAGCAGCAGTTTTAATCATAGCGTAATATAAATTGATAGCGTAATATAGTATAGTTACCGTAAAATTACCTATTATCCATATTTTTATTAAATATTATGTACGAATATCTCTTTTGGCAAACTTGATTTTGTGGAATTGTACTTTCCCATTTCTTAACTCAGTTTACATCTCACTGAAAGTTAAGACATGTGATACATAAGACATTTTTTAGCAAATACATACATACTTAATATCTCTCATATTTCACAACTCATAACTAATCCCATACGTATCAAGAGAATTATAAATACCAACTGATTACGTACAACCTGAAATGCATGTGCCTAGCTTAATTGTAGTATGTTTCCACTACTTAAAACTCGAGCAGTACCGGCTGCACACACTACTTGTTTTCGGACAAGGCTTAGGTATGTATATATAGGAGTATTAATTAATTTTATTAAATCTATCTTTATTCTTTATTACTACTAAAGGGTTTGAAATCGGTAGATATTGTGCCACATGAATAGAATGTAGTAAATTCTTTTACTGTATATCTATCTCACTCCTATGAGTTAAGAATCATATCTTTCAACCTTTCTTAATAATACGAGTAAAAGCATTTACTACATTTTCTTCATATCTCTTCTAGCTCTGCGAAAGTGGTGCAGTAATTAGCTGCAACATCCTAGAAGAACTAGGAATTCTTCAAGAGTTTCTTTAAGGATTCTTATTTATTTTGGTGTTTCATACAAAACTAAAAGCTCATAAGCTACTGTTAGGTATTCATACGTCATACATATCTCTACCATATTTATTAAATATTTGGCTTTCATCAAACTATTTCTAACGGATTATTAATACACAAAGTAATTAAATTATTCTACGGTATTAAGTATGGGTGGTAAGCTCAGGCGCATACATCTTGGTTTTGACTATCAAAATATTATTAGATATAGCTTACATATTGTCTCCTGTTTAAGAAGTGGTTTTAAATGGTCCCCCATCTGATACTAACCTTTCAAATAGTCGCAAACTATATATTAGGCCTTTAGTAAGGTTTTGAAGTAAAAATCTTTAGATCTGTGGAAAACCTTTTTATTTGTTTACTACATAATGTTTTTGAACTTGAACATCAACACAAACTGAGACTAATTAAAAACTTAATTTTGATATCAGACGTTAGAATCTTAATAATATACAGGGTGCCCATTATGTATGGAATATAGTATATATCTCGGTAAATATCGACTTTATAAAAAAATTTGATATATAAAAGTTGTTTAACATTTTATTTTCCATAATAAGATAGCATTCAATTGTTTTTATTTCAGAAAACAAATGAGTAATGAATAACACTTTAATTTTTTTAAATAGCAATGTATCCTATCATTAGGCTCATTTGATAGAGATTTGTTTTCTCTTTTCGATGACCTAAAATCTTAGTACCCTAATATCAGAAAATTTTGGAAAAAAACGTAAAAAATGTTTATTAAGTTAATTTCACCAATAACATGAATCTAGATATCCGAGATCGTAAAGTATCTCGAATTATTACCCTAAAATAAACAGATGTGCATCTACATAATGTACAAAACAAAACGAATCAACAAAAAACAAAATAAAACAAATGAACAGAAAATTATGTACGTCTCTTATAAAGCTTGAAGATAAAACGAAATTAGCAATAAAATGGTTTTCATGGCAATAAGTGTTCAAAACGTTCACCATTAACTGCAAGGCAGTGGCCCAACCTATCACGAAAAGCTTGAAAAGAGTTTCCGAGCGATCTGGGAGAAATTGCTGCAGCTTCATTTTGTATTCGTTACTCTAATTCGGCCAGATTTTGTGGTCGGTTTGTATACACTTTTGATTTTAAATATCCCCAGAAGAAGAAATCGCAAGGTGTAAGATCTGGAGATCGGGGAGGCCACTCCACAGACCCTCTTCTGCCTATCCAACGGGCTGGAAATACCACATTTAAATATCGGCGTACATCTAAATGATAGTGGGGCGGTGCTCCATCTTGTTGAAACTAAAGATCATCAAGGTTTGCTTGGCAAGCTGGAATAATTTGCTGTTGCAATAATTACAAAGAACGGGGACCAGTTAGAGTACCACGAATAAAGAAAGGTCCAATTATGTGATCTGCATAAATCCCCACCCATACGTTTAATTTTTGTGGTGTTTGGGTATGATTTTGGATCATCCAATGGGGATTTTCAGCGGCCCAATATCGACAATTATGCCTATTTACATTTCCATTTAAACAAAACGTAGCCTCGTCAGAAAAAACAATATTATTAAGAAAATTTGGATTGTTGTTGATTCGCTCCATCATAAATTCACAAAATTCAACACGTCGATCGTAGTCATCTTCGGATAATACTTGCAAGAAAGTCGGTTTGTACGGATGTAATTTTTTTGAATGTAATATTTTCTGTATTGAACCTTCACTTACGGCATGGTTTACATTTAACTGACGAGTTGAAATGTTTGGATTTTTTTCGATTTCTATTAAAACATCGAGCTTTGTATCTTCATTTGTCGCAGACCTCTGCGGACCAGTCTTCACCAGATCTTTAACATTGCCAGTTTCCCTAAACCGTTTCAACGTTTTGCTAACTACTGACTGGGTGATTGGTTCTCGATGTTGATAACACTCATTAAACATTTCACATACTTCTAATTGTGTTCGTTTGCGATTCCCATAACCGACCATAATTAAAATTTCTATACGTTCAGTTTCTGTTAAATGAACCATTTTTATTTTTCCATGTACCAACAACTTAATTAAATAAACAAACTTCTGTCACAATAAAAGCCTACAATCAATTGTTAAGACAAATGATAGAGATCTCGGATATCTAGATTCGTGTTATTGGTGAAATTAACTTAATAAACATTTTTTACGTTTTTTTCAAAAATTTTCTGATATTAGGGTACTAAGATTTTAGGTCAACGAAAAGAGAAAAAAAATCTCTATCAGATGAGCCTAATGAAAGGGTACATTGCTATTTAAAAAATTAAAGTGTTATTCATTACTCATTTGTTTTCTGAAATAAAAACAATTGAATGCTATCTTATTATGGAAAATAAAATGTTAAACAACTTTTATATAACAAATTTTTTTATAAAGTCGACATTTACCGAGATATATACTATATTCCATACATAATGGGCACCCTGTATAATAAATTAGATAGTAATTCAGATATTACTAGCACTACGCATATGTCGATATCGGCATGAGGCTTTATCTTTATATAAATTGTAGAATAACTTTCTCAACAGCAATGTTTTAAATTCAGTGTCAGGGTTAAGATTTGGATGTAATATTGTCTTATACAGCTATAGGTTTTAGTTCAGATAAGGATAGATGCAGGAAGGAAACTTGGCGAAATTGACGAAACTCATTGTCAAATCCATTGAGTCAGTTTCGATAAATAACGAACTGAAAACAAGGTTTCTTGAAGCGTTAATTTGTGAGTAATTTTCTTGCTTTAGAAAGTTGCAGAAATACTGACTGAAAAAAGAAAAGAGCAGCACACTCACATCACGACTAAGAAATAATCCCAAAAATACTGACGTATTCTTTCTTAACAGATTGCTACATTTAGTACAAAATAACTTTCAAACAAAAAGCTGGCAAAGTTTGACATGCAAACTGAATAACATATTTAGCACCATACAGATGCAATTACTTCATACTAGAAAACTTATCCTAGACAGTCAGGAAAGCATTAGTAGTTTGTGTTTCATTTTTTCTAATTCAAGAGCTACTAAAATCAATGCCACTAGCATCGAGTCTCGGACCACTCCTGTAATATAAGTACTCCTTGGTTTTGGGCTGATTCGGATTTCTTGTTTCATTTGATCCCCAAATGACAGAATTCTACACAGACTGTAGGTTAAACTCTACCATAGCAGCGCAATATTGTGACACTGAAGTATTAAGACCTGAAGTTTTTGACCTTCATACCTGTTAGAGATACATTCGTATAAAGGATAGGCCCTTAGAAAAAGTTTTCGCTTCACTCTATTATAATTACTCAATAAATTTTTCATTCAAATCACAGAAAGTATTTTTGTAAGGGTAAATGGCTAAATTAAGTATCATTTTCCCTCAAGCATAGACCTTTACACTATTTTCTTCAAATTCTTTTTCTGTGACAGTGAAGGACTCCTACTGAAAGGTCTGTATATAATGTATAGATTCAGCACCATATTTCTCAATCAATAAATAAAGAAGCAGCGGCTTCCTTCTGCTTCTGTTCAGTGAATGTTTGATGTGTGTTTCTTTACATGTTAGTTGACAGAGGTTAATTGTCCTGGTATTGGATTCTCTCCTAATGTAGTGCTAGTAGGAAAGAAGCATATTTTTTAACTCGCAGTCAATTCAACTTTGGTATCCTATTTCTACAAACTGAAACTTTAAAGAAAATCATCCAATCCAGTTCTAAATAATACATGCATAATCATTTTCATTTCCTCTCGTTTATAAATGTTTTCGAATAGTTTTGTTTTTTCAAATAATAATACAGGTTAACAGGGGTTTTTTCTATACTCTAATATGCGTACCGTAGGTTTTTTATGTTGATTTTGAATATATTTTCAAATTTTTACCTCCACGTTTAAGAATTTTGAAAAATTTGCATTTAACAATTTTCTCCTAAAAAGTAATTTATTACTTTGACTATATTTTTATTTTACCGCATTAATATTAAATCATGACAGAAATCTAATGTTGGCCGACTTTGAGTTTGATCAGATACGAACAAGTTTTAACATGTTTCCTACAACACATCCTTAAGCCATGACTCTCTTTGCTTTTAAACCAACACATCACCACCAATCACATTTAAAAAAATGTGTCGACATGCAATTATGCAGGTGCAAAAGAAAAAAAGATACAGAAAAATTATTTAAATTAAATAAACCAGTTTGAGATACAGTTTGGTGTGATTTGTATTAACAATGTCTCATAACCCACAATGATCTGGACAGTTTTTGTTTTGTTTACTGGACATTCACTATTCAGCAGCATAAGCGAAATATTACACCTACAATAGAGAAAGCGTACTATACTACGTATTATTGAAAATGACCCCTTAGTGTAGTTTCATCTCAAGGTTGTCTCACAAAGACGGAATGTCATTGCATTATTCTCTATTACACAGCTTTAAAGTTCAGCTAAAACTGAAAGAAGCAAGTAAACGATTACCAACATTGTATACGATTATACAATTATAAGATTATAATGTACGACAACACAGTGTCGCAACAACACACAACTCTATCTTTAAACCGCCCGCATTTACTAACAATAATCATTTTGGATTTTAATTTTTATTTCCAAAATGTATATTTTAGGATTTTATTCATAAATATTATTAACAAGTCCTTTGGGCTATTGTTTAAACAACATACAGCTAATTTCCAGTTTAAGCTAACATCATTAAATAGCTATTGAATTCTATCAGTGAAAACGAGCACATATTATCTAATTATTTACTGAGCTTCTTTGTGAAGTAATTGAGATATGAATATAAATTTACCTTTAGTTATTGAACGATAGTCGATTTTGTATGTTATCACGGCACTTGGTAAGCATCTGCATAGAGAAGCTCCGTGAGTACCTTTTAAAAGTGTTTTACCCGCGAAAAAGCAAATGGTAGACGTTATGTACTGTTTTGGAAACGCAACTGCGGTCAGCGTAAGAGAGTGGTGAAAATAAAGCAATGTAAAAGGTATGTTATTGTTTATAAATGTGATCGATTTAAAAATAAAGTTTGTGACCGCTGACCACTGGTCCAGCAGATGTACCTGCTTTGAAGTGTTGTCATCCATTGTAACCTTTGCTGCGTAGTAGAAATTAGTGCTAAAATCGTATTTAATGTTGGTAATTGTTTACTTGCTTCTTCAGTTTTGAAGGTAGGTTGCATTAGGCCACCATCGAAAAACGTTACCAAGGGAAGTGGAACAGTGAAATGCTTGCTGATTACTACTCTACACTCGTATCAGAGAGTACAACCGCTCAAAACGACAGAAAAGTGAAGAGAAAAACGTTTTAATTGTAATGTAATAGTTTACCCATTAGTTATTATTCATAATATGTGGTATTCATTTTTCCAAAACCTGACGTGCTAGAAGTAATTTCTTTTTAACATTGTTATTAGAATCAGAAAATGCATATATTTGTATATACGTATGTAGATGATAAAGAGAAAAAAATTGTAAATTTGTTGCCCTGTTTTGTAATTCCATTAGTAGTGGTTTCATAAAGTTAATAAGTTTACAGATATATGTGTAAACTGAAATAACTAATGTCATTATTATTGTAATTTCCATATCAAATATTGGAACAGTATTTAATTTATTTGATACTTTTCCATTATTAATTTTCTAGTTAGTAATATCAATACAACAAAGTGCTATAAAATAATATACAATTCAAAATGGTTATGGAATGAAAATAATTCATAAACTATTTATATTCGTGAAAAATAAACCCATTCCTGTTTACAAAAATATGGACCTCCACCAATATGTCACAACTTTACTAAAACAAAAGTATATGTTACCTTCATCGAATATAACTTTTAATTTCTTAACTATATCAAAATTTAATTTCCATTCGTTACTTTGATGGATGAAGCAAAATTGATAAGTTATATATGTACTTTTTCATGTCTTTATACGTGTTACGTTCTAAACTTTATTAGTTTTGTTGGAGTCTTACCACAGACTACATATAAGTGATTGTTGACTGGTTATTAACGTTTTAGTTATGAGAACTCAGAAATCTAACTTTCTCCATTATTAACAATTCCACAGTGTACCAACCAATTCAAATCATTTCAATTACTAACGGTAGCTGATACTCTATAAAAGAAAGCATTTTTGTTACAATCCAAATTAAATCTAGTTACAACAAGCACTTTTTTAAATATTTAACAAAACATAAACACAGTATAGATATACTTTTGTTTTAAATAATGCAAGGTAACATATCCAAACTTTATTATGTATAAATATTCTACCCCACTGTTTTTAAAGGTTACGTTGAGCATATACAACAGAAACAGTATTAAAGGGTTTTTCACAAGGTATGTTACAGCTGATGTAGTGAATATTCATGCGTATCGTGTTGTGACGTCTGCATCGAGGAGCCCTATTTATTAACATAAGATTTATTCACATCCAACTTGCAATAAACCCGACAGTTAATATTTCATGTTAGTAGGTTCTCATCTCCATTCCAATAATTGCATGCTGTGTACGTGTACTAAAAATATTCTGAGTTGCATCTTATCTGTATGAACTTGTAAGATTTAATTAGTACCTATTTTGTTTAGTACCCTTTCGTATTCGGTAGGACTTACTGTTATTTTCTTTTCTATAAAATCTAAACAGTCCAAATCGGAAACATTATCTTTTTTCCAACTTCTCACCTTATCCAAAAGTTAAAAATAATGATACAAAAATCTTGATGACAGATAGTAATGCAAAGAGAAAACTGAGTGATTGAGGTTATTGGAAGCTACAGAAATAAGTAATGCGTCGGCTCCTATGTACGTCTATTCAGTATGCAACAGACTGTATACATTCAAATAAAAGGAACATAACCTTCTATTATTAAAAATAATTATTTTCTAATACCTAGATAATGTGAAAATTATGTATAAAATTTATAAAAACAATAAGATGAAAAGGAATGTAAAATCTGCTAAACAAAAATTAAACCAAATTTTAAAACAGAATAATTTTAGATTGTTATAAAGAAAAGACTTTCATTCATGTTTCTAGTAATCTTTATGGTTGGTGGTGAGAATGCACGTTTAGGGTAGTAGGGCGATTTGAGCTTCGCATCGCATCGAGACCTAAATTTATATTTAGAAATATCTGGATAGTTCTACTGTTTTTAGTATGTTTATATACTAAATATTTATTATATATATGCTCATTTAGCTCGTTTAGGGTAGTAGGACGATTTGAGCTTTGCATTGAGCCCCGGTACCCACATAAGTTTTTTTTAAGTATATTTTTGTATATTTATATGAATCTGTTGATCTGTTAATGTAATCAACAGATTCATATAAATATACAAAAAAATACTTAAAAAAAACTTATGGGGGTACCGGGGGTCAATGCAAAGCTCAAATCGTCCTACTACCCTAAACGAGCATTCTCACCACCAGACCATAAAGATAACTTATTAGAAACACGAATGGAAGTCTTTTCTTTATAGCACCCCTTAAAATTATTTTTTTTCAATTTGGTTTTTGTTCTTGTTAAGCAGATTTTACATTCCTTTTTTATGTTATTGTTTTTATAAATTTTATACATAATTTTCACATTAAAGATTAATTATTTTTTAAAATATAAAGTTATGTTCCTTTTTTTAAATATATATGCAACACACCGTTTGCATACTGAATAGGCGCACATAGGAGGCGACGCATTACTTATTTCTGCTGTACATACTAGGGCACATTAGATTCTAATTCTATCAAAAGCAGAAGAATTCCAACATCTTTCTCGATGTTCACCAAAAGACTCCAGTAGACCAAAAAACCGCAGAAGTGTTGCATTGTTTCAAAAGAGCATACTATTTTCTTAGAATTCAGTGAAGCTATTACCTTGCAATAGAGCGTCAAGACTGGAAGCAAGCTGGTTCGCAAATCAAATAGTTCTTTTTTAGGTTTGGGATTTTCGGCGACCTTTGGTAAAACGTAAAAGTTTCAGATATTGTACGAGAGGGAAAAACAATTCTACATAAGGAATAGGAATATGAAATATAATCAATGTTAAATTATATTATCCTTTCTAAGACGGTGACTGTAACAAATTAAATGAAGGTATGTCTGGACAAAAATGCGCTAATTTGAAATAAAATTCAATGTAGACTTTTTTGTAGTGGGGTGTTTTTAACATAATGCTCATAATTCATTGGTGTACGATTGAAGAAGATTCCACAGTAGGTAATTTTATCTTATTGGCTAATACATCGCCATCTGCTCATGAAAATTGTATCATTAGGAAAACGGTATTTTTCCCTTAGTCATTTCTTTTGAAAAAATCTTCTCACAGCACCCTCTGACTGTTGAAATGTCGGCCCAATTTTCTTTTTATTTCTTCTCTTTTATACAGATGCTTTTATGTTGTCCAAAAGTAAGATTCAATCAGCAGTCTGCAGCTGCTCCTCCAGCGGCAGCTACAGATGAAGAAGACCCAAATCCAAGTCAAAGTATTACAGTGTCTAATAAATAATTACGTCGCAGCAACTGAGGACTACATCCTTTTAAAGCAACTAAGCGGGCCAGAATGCTTGTCGGTCTGACAAAAACAAAAACCTGATAAAGTTGTGTTTTTTACCCAGGATTATCCATTATGGTTGATAAGATTAAAGAACCTAAAAAACACATTTGTTAATATGACCGATAGGTCTTTATGAACTAAAACTGGTTGAATATAAAGAAATACGGTATCTCGATTCGTAACAACTAACAACAGGTCGTGTTTAACAGTGTTAAAATATATTTTTTATAGAGCAAACTATATTTTTTGCCAATTGGAATAGCATGGGGCTTTTAAAGCCACAGGTTCGGCTCTGTCTTGAATTTTCCAAGTTTATTTTTCAGATCTGTTTCAGCTACCCAAGCCAATTCTCAACCTTCTAGTTTACCAGGAAGTACGAAAAATTATTTGGAACCGACATACAAACGAATAAAACAGACATGACATGGATTATATATATTTAGATTGGTATTGGAGCTTCAAAGCAGATCTGCTTAGATCAAAGAAAAGGCGTCCTATGCAGCCTTCAGGATGGATTTGTTTCAGAGGATCCTTTCAAACCAGGTGAAAATGATGCAACAATAATGACAAAAATACTAAACTATTCTTTGAATTTGATTACGAGCACCAATATCAACGTAATGAGGCGCTTGAGATCGACAGACGGTTTTGCTTATTAAGTATGATTATACTCTATATGAAAAGTAGGGCAACGGTGATCTTCACTGTTAGGACAACCGGGCCATACTTTAGTATAAACAATATATTTGTAATATATTTATAACAAAAATAATTATAAAACAAAAATATTCTTACCGAGTTGTAAGGCGTGTGTTTCTAAAAGGTCATAGTCTACGACCAATGATCGTTTGTGGGATGGAAAGGAAAGGAAATCACATTTGCTTTCCACGATGAAATACCGTGAAACATATTACAACGTTTAAACAAACATTTAATACTGTATTCTGCGATTCGAGTCCTAACAATTACAGTCTTAAATCTCAATCTCACAGATGATTATAGGGAAGTATGGTGAAATTATGAGAGTTATTTCAAAATCTTAAATTTATGCATTTTAAAAAATTTGGAGATTTGATATTGAAAACGTTTTGCTACAATGCCTACCAAGTGCCACATCATATAAATGTTCATTGCAATAGCTTTAAAATGAACCGTCTCTATTAGAACTCTCTAGTAGTTCTGCTCAGTTTTGTAACATGAAAACGCTTCAAGTTCTAGATTTTCGTGATTTTTAAAAGGTAATAAAGAAACGATGCGTTAAAGAATTTGACAAAATATTGTTTACGTACTCTACTGGTACAAGTTATAAATCAAATATCATATTCATTTAAATCTGAGGAGGCGCGGTAGAATTTTATTTAAAGGTATGCTGATTTCATATGGAAGGACCTACTTGCATAAAATAAAGTATCTAATAGATCATTAGCTACAGAAGAAATCTGTGTTGGAATTTATACTTCCATTTAATTTTATAATTTTAAAACATTTTAAGGTTTAGCAGAAGTTTTAACGTGCAAAAGAGCTATACATTTTCTGAATAGTACTTGCATTTAGACAAGTCGCTTAGGTACTGTTTATTGGGCTATTCAGTTGAAAGTGTTGTAAGAAAAATCTTGGGTAAAGCATTCCAAGCGACATGCTTACTATAATAGTTACTTGACCTTCTATAAAATGACTAACTACTAAATTATTCAGCATTATTAGCATCATCTTCATGAGATATGCCACACATTTTAGATAACATTTAGAAAATATTGTAATTGTATTAGTTTCTAGAATCACAGAAAAATAATTAATATCAATATCATAAGGCCGGACTATGATCGAATTTCAGTGTCGGGTGTGCTGGTGTACACCCGAACCGAATTCAAAGTTTTCAATTTTCAATCGGCAAAACAATTCATGTATTTAATAAAAAGTAGAATTATATATTGTTCGTATATTAACGATTGGAAGTTGAAATCACTTGAACAGTACAGGGAAAGAATGATCTATTATTTGTCTATTGGTCGTCTCACTTTGGGACTACAGCGATAGAAATTTGTATTAAGATTCCAGAAGTTGTAAATCTTCGAAAACAGTAACCGAAAAAGTGTAATCGTAACCATACAAAAGGAGAATTTAAAAGAAAGTCTTATTAACATGTATTTGTTATTTTATTAAACATTACTTGGGATACTTACATCGTACATGTATCTAAATATTCGATATTTTATTACTTATACTTTTTTGTTTAATTCTTTCATCTTCAAATTCTTAAACGGCTGCTTAGCTTCTGTATGATCTTTTTAATCTTTTAATTCACAGCTAAATAAAGAAAGCCCAGTCCCAAACGCAATTTTAACGGTAAAATGATTCATCATGATAAAATCATTTATTTGTTTAACTTGTTTAAAAAAAGTTGCTATTTGAATTTCGCTGAGCAAAGACGTGTCGTCGTGCTCCGTATCAAATAACAACAGTGTAAACGGAAATAAAACATTGTAATAATAATTATAAAGTAGGTCAAAACATGACCTGCATACCAAGTGTATTAATGTGCAATAATTGTGTTATTTTAACATAAAATGTTTAAAATAAATAAATCTCCACTTAAAATTAGAACAAAAGAAAGTGATTCAAATAAAAATCCTCTTAAAGGAAGTCAAAAAATTCAAAGATCTCCTTTAAAACAGAGATCGATATCTATTACATCTCTATATAATGAAGCAGGATCACCATTAGTGACCCAACAAAAAGAAATACAAAGGGAAATAACCATGCCGCAAGTTAATTTATCCTTACCGAGCACCGTAGCAGAGACCGCATTAATAGAACAACTGCGTCTTCAACTCAAACAGGCCTTGGATGAGATTAAAGCACTTAAAGACCAAGTTGCATTGTTGCAAGGTGAGAAAAACCGTTATAGTCCGACCAATTCCGATGAGGAAGAAGAATTAGTTTCCCGGGAAACAGAATGGCTGCTTCCAAAAAATAAGAACAAGAAAAGGAAAGCAGCTGAGTCACCGGAGAAGAACCTTAGCTCCACCCAGAGTAAGCCAACGCTGGGTAAAGAACGAAAACCTCCTCCAGTTGTGGTAAGTAATTTAGAAAATTATATGGAGCTCAAACAGAAACTTCAGACAAGTAATCTGAAGTTTAATGCAACCCTAATGAATAATAATCAACTAAAAATCAATGTTGACACAGCAACAGATTAAATAGGGTTAACTCAATATCTAAATAATTCTGATCAGGAATGGCATTCTTACGAGAACAAGCATGAGAGACCGATCAGAGTTATGGTTAGGCACCTGCACCCTACTTGCGATTTAAAAGAAATCGTTAATGAACTGCAGCAGAACGGTTTCAAGATAAAAATGCAGAAAATAAATTAAAGAAAACGAAAGATGGCTATATCAAGCTCCCTCTCTTCGTGCTAACATTCGATAAAACAGAGGATATCAAGAAGATCTTCGAAATTCAGCATTTGTGCCACATGAAAGTTAAAATCGAGGCACTAAGAATTAGTGCCTCATATTAATACCGCTAGTAATACTACTAGAAATTAATACCGCAGTGCAAAAGATGCCAGAGATATGGGCACACTTAAAAATACTGCCAACGTACCCCCATCTGCGTTAAATGTGCAGGGAATCATCTAACAGCAGAATGTACCAAGACTGGGAATGCTCCTGCCAAGTGTTCTAACTGCACTGAGGCACATCCCGCCAACTATAGAGGGTGTATAATCGCCAAAGAATTGCAAAAGCGGAGAGATAACGTTACTAAAATTAGAAAACCAACTCCTATAGCAAGGACATTCGCGCCTGCTCAATTGAAGGCAGGTGTCTCATGTGCACAAGAAAGTAAGTCGAAGCAGGAAGAACCTAACTCTACCAATCCTAAAACAGAACCATCTATGATGCAAATGATGCAGAATATGATGAAGATGCTGGACAGAGTCAATGAGAGACTCGACAGGTTAGAAGCCAGGAGTACTGGTGCTATTCCCAAAAAGAAGTAATCCATGGACCAACAAGACTTAAGAATAGCTACATGGAATGCCAATGGCATCCTAAAGAGAAAACAGGAACTTGAAGTCTTCCTTCATACCCAGTACATAGATGTGTGTCTGATTTCAGAAACGCATTTGACTGCTCAATCCTACCTAAAAATAAGAGGATATAGATTATACCACACTATTCACCCCGACAATCAAGCTAAAGGCGGTAGTGCTGTATTAGTCAAAGAATCAATTAACCACTACGAACAATGTCATCTACAAAGGATAGAATTCCAGCTTACTATGGTATGTATTAAGTCCACGAAACAAAATTTAAAAATAGGTGCAATTTACTGTCCTCCAAGGCACAATTTAAAAAAGCTGGCTATAAAACGATCCTACAACATCTTGGCGAACGTTTCATTTTGGGTGGTGATTACAACGCCAAACATGTGGAATGGGGATCGAGATTGACCACAACAAAAGGCAGTGAACTGAGAAAAGCCATGAGGAAACTTGGATGCAACCTCCACTCCTCAGGTAAGCCCACGTACTGGCCTACGGATCCCAACAAAATCCCTGATTTGCTAGATTTCTTTATTACCAAGAAAGTTTCACCCAATTTCATAGATGTTGAAGAAAATCTGGACTTAGATTCCGACCATTCAGCAGTTATATTAACACTGAGTGAAAGGATAATTAAAAAAGAAGCCCGCCCCATGCTCGTAAATAAAACCACTAACTGGGAGAGGTTCAGAAATGACCTTCAAGAAAATATTCACCTTAACATTAGTTTGAAAACAATTCAGGAACTGGAACAAGAAGCTGAATCAGACAGCTGCTTTTAAAAATACCAAGGAAATTACCCATATAAAGGGGTTAATTATCCGATCGAATTCAGAATACTGGTAACAGAAAAAAGAAAAGCTAGAAGAAGATGGCAGCAGTCAAGAGATCCGTCGGACAAAACCATCTTGAATAATAAATCACAAAAACTCAAGAGAGAAATTCAAAAACTCAAAGAAGATTCAATCACCTGCTATCTACAAAATTTAACTGCGGACGAGGAAACAGAGTACTCTCTATGGAAAGCAACCAATAAGATCAAGAGGTCTGTAACATCAATTCCCTCTATAAGGAAGGATGCTGGGCCTTGGGCAAGAGATAATAAACAAAAAGCAGAATTATTTGCTGATCATTTAACTGAAATCTTCAAACCCAATGAATTTGAAGCTAACACTGCCTTGGAAGAGGTTAATAATCTACTGTACGAAGAAATACCTCCTGTTACTCCAAAGGAAGTAGCTAATGAGATTAAGACTAATCTAAACGCTAGAAAAGCACCAGGATTTGATCTCATCACTGGCCAAGTTATGAAACAACTGCCTAGAAGAGGTATTGTGATGCTTACGTACCTCTTCAACGCATCATTCCGACTAAAGCACGTGCCTACAATTTGGAGAGTCGCAGAAGTGATTATGCTGCTGATTAAACCGGGTAAGCCACCCAACGATGTGAAGTCTTACAGGCCTATTTCTCTGCTTCCTATTATTTCAAAGCTCCTCGAAAAATTACTTCTTAAAAGACTGACACCTTTAATAGAGAACAATAGGCTGATTCCAGATTACCAGTTTGGCGTCAGACAGAAACATTCCACCATAGATCAAGTCCATCGAATCTCAGATGTCATCGAAAAAGCTCTCGAAGAAAAGCAAGTCTGCTCAGCAGTCTTCCTTGATGTGGCCCAGGCTTTTGATAAAGTCTGGCATGAACGGCTCATTCACAAACCGAACAAAATGCTTCCAAAACAATATGTGGAAGTTCTCTCCTCGTACATATTGGATAGAAATTTCAGAATTAAACAAGATGAATACTCGGAACTAAAAGAAATTAACGCAGGTTACCTCAAGGTAGTGTCCTAGGGGCCTATCCTCTACCTGCTATACACCAGTGATATTCCGCATTTGGGCGATGTTAAAATTGCAACTTTTGCCGATGATACGGCACTACCCGCAATAGGTCAGGAAGAGGATGTGTCCACCAGTAAACTACAAACAGCTAGTAATACAATACTAGAGTGGACAAAACAATGGAAGATCAAGCTGAACGAGCTCAAGTCTATCCATGTAATCTTTACGAACAAAAGACTAGTTGATATACAGCCACTAGATATAAATGGTACTTTAGTACCGTACTCGAACAATGCCAAGTACCTTGGCATGACGGTAGACGCTAAGCTCCGATGGATAGAGCATGTAAAGAAGAAAAGAACCGAACTTGGTCTAAAATATAAACAATATTATTGGCTCCTTGGAAAAAATTCTAAGTTGGCACTAAATAACAAAATACTAATCTATAACCAGATCTTGAAGCCGAGATGGTTATATGGTATACAGCTCTGGGGTTGTACCAAAGCTAGTAACATTAAGCCCATTCAGACCTTCCAAAACAAGGTTCTGCGTAACATGGTCAAGGCTCCATGGTACCTCCGCAATAGTGACCTTCATCGGGACCTTGGCATTCCAACTGTTCAAGACGACATTAAAAGGTTTGCTAGCAGGCATGAAGCCAGGCTACATAATCATATCAATGCAGAAGCTCTTCAGCTGCTGGACAATCAAGATCTCGTACGAAGATTGAAGAGGACAAAACCGTTTGAGCTTGTGTAGTGTTTTGGGCAAAATCAGAGCATTGTGCGCGAGATAGAATGTTTAGTATAATTTCAACCAGAACAAACTACAGGACATTAATGGATGAACTCTAGCTTATAAGTATTTAGTTCAAGATTTATTAGATAAAAATTAATGGTTGATCAGCTTCGATCAGTTTTAATGCAAAGCACCACACAGGTGTCTAATTAGGAGAAAAAAAAACTTGTTTAAAAAGAAATTGTAAAAACGGAAATTTAAGATTAGCAGCAAATTCAAAGAATTTTAGTAAACAATAAACCCTTCTGATTTTTCTACTTTTACTTCGTGGAACTACTCCTTTATTTATATTCTTTTATACTCTTATTATTTATTTATGTTTGCAATCTATTACTGTTTTATATGAAAGCTGCACAATTAAAAAAAAGTGTAGTTTGGTATTATACAATAATTTATCAGTTTTAATGTTTCTTTATTTAATAAAAACCAAATAACTATAACTTGTGTTGTACTTTTTTATTTTCCTAAAATTCAAAAACTCGCAATAAAACGTTTGGCTTTTAATCATACTCAAAATTATTAGTTTTGTAATAGTACTGGCGTTAACTCATATAAACAGAAAGTTTTGAAATTTGTTTTACTACGGCTGTCAGAAGAAGTGACTACCTGCAAATATAACTTGCTCGAACAATAGAGATTATAAAGGTTTATGCAGTTACAACTACAATATTTAGAAAGTGTTTTTAAAAGTTGCTTGCAAGATGTTTGGCAACCCCGTTGTCCATAAGAACACACGCTGTAGTCCCAAAGTGAGACGATCAATAGAGTCCTAACTTTTGAAAGCGTGTTGCTCGTAAACTACTGAACCAAATTAAATATTTTAAACACAAGCAAATAGTAAATTTATTTCTACATATAACATTAAAATATTATATTTCTATGTGCTATACTTTTGTTTTTATCTGACGATACGTAATAAAAGTTACGCATTTTTAAGGACAATTTCATTAAAAACAAGTTAAATAATTTCTTCTCAGAAAGTATATGCTATATGCCATATATCTGAGGTTTTTGTAGGGGTTAGAAAGAAATCTTGCGGTTCTTATGCTATTAATTTTGAGACAAAAAAGCGTTTTATCTAAGATTTATATGAAAAACTACTAAACTATGTTTTCTTGTTTATCGCTAAAGATAGTGTCAATATCTTTGCGCTAAATCAACGCTTTTCATATGTAGACATTATTTTCTTCAAAAAATGTCCTTAATTTTAAAAATAAAAATGCAGTAACAAAAAAAGGATTTTTATTTTGTTTTGTTTTATAATTGTACTTTTTAAAATTAAACTTTTTAAAATTTTTGTTAAAATTAGGAATCTTTCTTTGGGGAAAATAATGCCTACATACGAAAAGTGTTGATTTAGCTAAAAAATATTGACGCTATCCCTATTAATAAAGAAGAAAATATAGTTCGCTAGTTATTAATATAAATCTTAAATAAAAACCCTTTTTTGTCTGAAAAATTAATAGCATAAGAATCGCAAGGTTTGTTTCTTAACTCCTACAGAATGCTCAAAAAATTATTTAACTTACTTTTAATTAAATTGTCCCTAAAAATAAGTACCTTTTATTACGTATCGTCCCAATAAAAACAAAAGTATAGCACATAGAAATATAGTATTTTACTGTTATTTATGTAGAAATACATTTACTATTTGCTCGTTTTTAAAATATTTAATTTAGTGCAGTAGTTTACGAGCAGGATTCTAGAAAAAAAATGGATAGTAAGTCACATTATTACTATTTTGTGATTAGGACGGAATTTTATTAAAGCTAGTTATGCGATAGGATATGTAATAGTCATGTTAGAAGGTATGTAGGTTATGTTACGGCTAAAACATGCGTCTCGTTGGTCCAAGGAGAACACAGTGTTGATTAAACATGTTTTATTGAAGAAACGAAAAACTTGTTATAACAGAAAACACCTTACATAATCAGAGCTAACGAGAGCATTGAAAATCATCGAAAATACATTCCGACTAATGAGATGTGTTGCAGCAACACATCTGAGAGCAACACAGCAATGTATTTGATTATTCTCGTTTGGTTGAATGGTGTACAACAGTATTATATAATTCGTTATATTACTTTTTTTAGTTTCTTGTTTTTACTTTATAAATCAGGACCTGGGATACTAGATTTCTGCTTCATAAGTACGAAGCACAGAAAACATAAAATCAATTATATCCCGCCATTAGGCATATAATCCGTTATTAATAACTTTATAACTAAGGAAATGAATAATTGATTTGCTTTGATTGGCCCATAGTATACTGGTTTATATAATTAAAAACGTAGTTTGTCAATTTACCAGATTAGTCATGTTTTGGAAGGTCGATTAGTGATTAATTCTTTATGAGAAGGTAGAAAATATAAAATGCATTAATACAATCCGTGGTTGTGAAAAATGATCAGTTCAGTTCAAATGCAAAAGACAGTTAGGTGAGAGGTTATCACAAAATACTAAAATGAGAACATTTGAAACAAAAAAATATAAATGACGTTGAGTAAATTTGCAAGCTTGATCACCCTTATCTATGTTTGATATTTTAAATGACCAAGCGTATGTTATGTTTGTTATCTGGTCCTCCATACCCGTTAAATTAAAAATATTTAATGACTATCGGTAGGAAAGTTTAAATTTTTTATTTTGCCGGGCATGTTTAATTTAATTTTTTATTCGCTGTAAAAGTTTAAATGCGTTCAGTAATATTAGAATAGTTTTTAAAATTATCTCGGATAATCAATACCAAAGTAAGTTTATTAAGCAGTTTTTTTATTGAAAAAAGCACCAGGAACACGTAACTGTAGAATAAAACAAGACATGTACCGGTACAAAAGAGCAAATATGCAATTATTTAACATTCCTCAATGTAATTTTCAGCAGGAATTGTCATGCAAATACAGATGGCGTTAGAGGGTGTTTGTTCTGCATACATAGGTGCATTAGAAACGAAAACGTACGTGCTAAAATTTGCAGTTGCGAAGTCTTCTCGACTATTATACGCGAGCTGTCGTGCTCGACACCGACGGGGTGAGTTGACAGCAAATTGGTTCGTGGGTATAGCATATACATGGCGAGGACCTCATGCCTAATCGCAAAAGAGGAGGCTCGCCGATGAAATGTCGGCTGTCGTATCTTGTCTGCACGGAATCCGTTTCTGCTCCGCCGAGATAAATACAAACACTCCGAGATCAGGTCTAATGTAACATTTATAGCCTTGACAAGAACTGCGTTCGCCCAGCATTCTGAATCAGCCTCATTGCCTGATAGTCTCTGACGATTCCTCGATCTACCCCATTTTCTTTGCAGACGTGTTGACAAGATAGATGTCAAACATCATTCTTCTGTTCTATTCTCCTTTACAGAAGCTGTTTAAGATTCAAACTAACTGCACTATTTAACAGAAAGGCAATTTAAAAGTGCCTATTCTACAATCGCTATTGCAAGGCACCTTGAAACTTCAAATACAGCTAAACATATTACATACGATTTTTACTTTTGTAATCAAAGAATTTCCTGATTACTGCATTTTTCCATTTAGAAATTTACGTACTAAATCGATTCTCTCTGAAATATATAACTATCTCATGATGTCTGAAAATTTAGATATGATAATAATTACGTGTATATGGGTAACCTAAGAGCAACTTTATGTGACAGACATGTGACGATTATCATGGGCAATTAATTTAACAAGGTAACTGTAGGGACTGATTAATGTTTAATATGCGATGATGATCGTAATAGTCAACACTGCGTTGCTGTTTGTAATAACAACGCCATTGAACGTGGCTTGTACTGCAATTTGCGTTCTGCATATACATTACACCTTATTACGATAATTTTCGTAATTCCCTTCTGGACTAGAAGTTTATTAGAAAATTATTTTACAACAGATTTTAATGTTTGAGCTATTAAACATAATTATTCATCAGAA
This sequence comes from Agrypnus murinus, assembly GCA_929113105.1. NCBI lineage: Eukaryota > Metazoa > Arthropoda > Insecta > Coleoptera > Elateridae > Agrypnus > Agrypnus murinus. The sequence goes on along the minus strand of OV816023.1, from coordinate 119,631,276 downwards.
TTCGCAACAGACCGATTTTCTTCACTTATCAATTGCGTAATATAGTTACCTCTAATTCCTATTATCGCGGATTTACGTAGCTAACCTGTGTTAAATTTATAGGCACGGAACTGAGATACGTTGAGTTAGCAGTTCACTCTCTTAAGTGAGTACTACCAGATTTCACTGGTAGGAGCGAGGTAATATCATCCACCTTCAACTAACTCTCTAGGCTAGTGTTGGGGCTATGAACGTGCTCACACATCGGAACCAGCATACTTCCACTTTCTAGGCTCCAAGATTTATTTTACGTGGGGAACCTGTCGTTAAACTAAAACCCCACGTTCCTTCCAAGAGAAAGTGATTGAGATATGCCCAATCAGCGCGCACTTGCAAAAGCAAATGCTACCAGTAACTCATTGGTGGGAGCAAGGTTGCCTATTCACCCTCTATTAACTCTCCAGGCTAGTAAGGTAGCTATAAACGTGCTCACCCGTCGGGTTCCAACCCCTTGTCAAGCATTAGGACTATTCCCACACGTTGGACTTCACTGCCTGATCAAATCCAACTTCAGATGTGGCGGGAATAGATTTTGTATGGTTTTGCCACCTCAATCTCCCAGTTATAAGCCTGGTGTGCCCCTGACAAGAGCTTCTTTTCGAATTTATCAAAGTAGAATCCCGGTATGTATCCGTTAAGGTGAAGTTATCTTGAGTGTGAGATGTTATATATTGGCATCAGCGCCCCTTAAGAATAGTGCTCTAGATGGTTTCTATTGATCAGACGACTGGAACTGCACAGCCAATACCTGACCCTCATACTTCCATATCCGAGTCATATCCTAGTCCATATCTAAGTCAGACAGCGGGTGACTAGCATCATATCAGACCCCGGCGTCAGGTAAGAATCAAATCCACCCACACCAGTCCCTCATGTTAGCAGAGCTTCCCTTGCAACGAGTGGCTGGCGTGATGTATCTCACTATGACTGGACTGGTCGTAGGGTTCCCAAGCCTTAGTTTGGGGATAGCCCCAGAACAATGCTGGACTCCTTAATCATTTATCCTTGTGGAAACCGTTTCGCCGGGTGACTCCCACCAGTGTGAATTGGTAGCTTCTACAGTGATAATAAGTGACGCAGTAATTAAGCGTATCTCAATTTGTTGACCACTTAAGAGGGCGTGGTCACGAGTTTAACACTGGTGGGCTACGTTAAACAAAACTTGACACTCATGCCCAGCCGAGTCTAAGCTCAATTGTGGTCTTGGCTTGGTTCCTAGGCTTGCTTGGGATAACCTAGGATTTGCCTACCTTGGCCTACCAAATAAAGGTGTCCCTTCGACAGTAGAGACCCGTCCTTTACCTCGTGGAGGTGAAGTTGTCTTGAATGTGAGAGGCTCTGTGTTCGCGTCAAATGTTCGGGATAGCCTTTGCTGTATTTAACCATACTGGGCCTACTAGAGGCCGATCAACTCCAACGCAACTTCAGAATAGCTGCTCTACTAGTCGAGTACATCACGGAACTAACCTGATAAAACGGTTTCCAATAGTCCAGTCCTTACTAGTCTCTCTCTCTCTCTCTCTCTCTCTCTCTCTCTCTCTCTCTCTCTCTCTCTCTCTCTCTCCGCACTACAGTCCAGTCTTGTTTTGCATCCATCCCTAGATTAAAGAGCCCTCAGACCAGCCCAGTCATAATAAGAGACATAATCACCATGGCAATGTAGTTACATATGTTTGGAAACTGTGAAACACATAAATGGGATAAGATTTTCGCACACCCTTCAGTTTCACGATTCAGAGAACTGCTAATTAACAATTAGCCAAATGTATAATCAAGATTTATCTGTGCTCATCCGAGTTAGTCGTCCTTAGAAAACTAATCTTTAAATTGTGAAAACGAAATTCATCTTGAAACTTCAACTAATATTCTAGTTCTAGTTGGCTTGGATTCTTTGAAATACAAGACAATTTCTGAAATCCTCTGTATGGTTATTATTAAAGTCCCTTAAACCCCCGTTAAAAAATACTAATTTAATGAAACAGAATTTTGCTACAAACATTGTTAATGAATCAAAATATATGGTTTCAGTTGTAAAAAATTGAAATTTGCAAATCCATGGTAAATTTGAATCAAGACATTTTACCAACCTAAAAAAGACTATGTAGAAGACTACATAAAGTCAATTAATTTTATAAAAACTAGTTGTGAGTATACGGAAAGAAGAATGATTACAAACGAAAAAGTAGGCTCTAAAAAACTTACGTGTAATTGTTATCCAATTGGGCTAAATTCTAAAACTTAGTATACGCCCCACGTTGGGGCAAACAAATAAATATATGAGAAAATTGGCTCTCATTGGTACAACTAAATAAATAAATACTGTAGTTTTTATTTGAGAAATATTTTTAAAATTGCTTTTATATGAATTTTGACCGGCGCATATAAATAATTTTTATTAAGGTAAATTGCAATTTTTAGCTATAATAATAATACATAGTGAATTGTCTGCAATAGCACACCATAAGAAAAAGCGAAGAAACAAAAGTCAAAATATTCAAAAGATTCGAAAGTAATGATGAAAAAGATTTAAATCTCAAGGTCGATTAGAAAGGTTCTCCATGATATATAATAATATATAATAATAATAATAATAATAATAATAATAATAATAATAATAATAATAATAATAATACGGCTAATAACCATAAAAGTTGATGCCGCTATGCTTAACAAAAAAAAAAAAAAAAAAAATAATAATAATAATAATAATAATAATCAAGAAGACGCAAATTCGAAACTTTCTAATACTTACCTAGTAATTGGATACTTGTTTCCTGAGACGGAGGGGTCATTACTAGCGATACAGGATCAAGTAGTGCCCACAAGATACTACCAGAAACTGCATGTGGAAACAACAAAGTGCAGACTGTGCAACAAAGAGGAAGAATCGGTTCAGCATGTAATATGAGCTTGTACTTACCTCGCACCTACTTCGTACCTGAGTAGACACGACAATATGGGGAAAGTAGTATATCAACTCCTTGCGCAAAAGAACCTACTCATCAGCGAGCGCACGGTCACATACAGTACAATCCACAGCCGGTACTTGAAAATACATCCTTCAAATTGTACTGGGATCACAGCATTATAACGGACCGAACCATACCACATAACCGGCCAGATCTAGTTTTGATAAATAAAGATACTAGATACTGCTGCATCGTAGATTTCTCCGTCCCGCTAGATGACAATATCGGACGAGCGTATCGGGAAAAAATAAATAAATATAAAGAATTAGCGGACCATATACAAGACCTGTGGAGGATTCAACGGATAGACATAAAACCAATAGTTATATCCGCAAATGGATTAATTCATAAAAAAGTATTCATCCATCTTAAAGAGCTCGATATACCAACTAACGCTATTACATTAATGCAAAAAGCAGTCATACTTGGCACTACTGCAATAATACGTAAAACGATTTCCTCTAAGTAACACTCTTAGGTTGTCTTGAGCAATCCGGCACCTAGGAAGTAAAACCACATTGTGTGAATTTAAAAAAAAAAAGAAAAAAAAATAATAATAATAATAATAATATATAATAATATATAATATATAACGGTACACAAAAATAATTTAATCAAATAGATCCTATCACAGTAATATTATTTTTAAATTACTGAATGTTGTTTTATCAAACAAGTTTATACCAAAATCAGTTATCATAAATTGTAGTATTACAGGTAAATTGTAACTCCTACATCGTAATTGGGCTTGCACGTTTTCTGAGTGTAAATAAAAATAAATCCAATAAATATTAAAATCTGTTTTCACATATCTGAATTTAGAATATACTTTACTTGTTTGCTGTTCAAGACAGACTTTTCTTCACCACTGCTCATGACAGAATGACTTTAACTTTCATCTAAAAGCATCGATACTACAAAAGTGATTATCTACCTTTATATTTACACAGTGGGTACGAAATATATATAAATGACATGAACTATACGTATTACGTATACATGAGCAAATATTATACATACACTACGACTAAACCACGAAAACCATTATTATCATTATTTCTTAAATTATTAACAAATGATACATAATAATAGCTTCTGATAATTTTTTGACTTTCCGATTTTCTGTAAATTGAAAAATCCAAATTGTCAATATTACAGACAACGTTTTGTGAAAACTGTTAGAAACGATAAACTACAAAATCTTATTTGTAATCTTGAAAAGTAATATTAGTATCTACTGAGTTAGGGTATGTCAACAACTGATACAAATATTAATTTAAATATTTACTAGTCAACTTATTGCTTATTATGAGTTAAGAAGAATTAATTGTTATATCTACTCTAAGTTGCTTACTTATCAAAGTTACTATTTGGTTCAATAACTACGTCACTTAAACATTAATAAGAGTTGTGTGCTTTCCAAGTAAACATTTTATAACGCCATCTCAACAGGTAAATCTTGGCATTGTTCATAAAACCACACAAGTCCCACTCGATAAATCTATCAATGCATTTTTCTATTGTAACGTGTTGCAAATAATAATATAGACACAACAAAGAAGTCGCATTATACATTTCTAAACAGCGTTGAACAATTTTGCCTTTTTTGAAATGTATAGATTTTTATAAATGAGCTATTGTACGCAAGTAAGTTATTATTTTTTTATATGAACGATGGCTATCCGTACGTGTAACTAAAGAGGCATCATTCCATTCTTTACTTTTTATTGTGGCGTCCTCGTCAAAAGTCGTTATGTTAGTACGAGGGTTGTAATGGCTGTAACGTTTAGGTCGCTACAAAACAGGCTTTTTGCAGTAACCAGTTAAAACAAAAGCAACACTTGTAGATAATACACAATCAATTAATCACGTGGTGTATATGTTGTCAACGAAGCGATATGAGCGACTCCTATTACAATCTCCTATTGCAATTAATTATTGACTTGACGCTCGGCGTCGTACAACACATAAAAGGCCATTTCACGGCATTATGTTTCATACGTACTGTTGTCACTATTTTTTGTCTGTATTTATTAGGCCCTGTTACTCAAAAATTTGTCTTCTCTAAATTCCAACACTCATTATTTGTTAATTTCGAGAGAACGTTTTAAAAACAGGATGTAATTTCTTTTCGTTTCGCGTATCCCAACGAATTTTTAAATGAAACGGGAGCGAAAAAAGACGAAACTAACCATCATAACTATATAATAAAAAACTTGCCGGGAAAGTTTCATGGTAACGCTTCGTTGATTATTGTTCGTGTAATCAGGAAAATAATTAAGTATTCAAGAAGTCCTAAACTAACAGTGCTAACTAGCCTTTACTACTTTGTTTTGCCACGGTAAATGGTGGCTGTATTAACTGACCATTGTGCAGTGAAGCAAGTGTATAATTTTGAGTCGGTCCCTGCTATATACCCATTGTGATCCTGACAGTTTGAATTGCAGACTAGTTCCTGCAGGACATTTTGCACTAATTTATGCCCCAGTTATAACTATACATAATAATATATTTTATTACTTTTAGCAAATCGATTATCATTATTGTTATTGTTTTACGTGTTTGGATAATTGCTTATTTATTGTCGGGTTGTAAACTGGCAATTACATCTCAGTTATAGTGGTTGTAAATGATTACTTATTACATTTACAGTTAGTGCTGTGAAACATTAAAGACTCTTTTGATGATTTCGTAAATGCTCCGCTAACACCGAAGTATCGTTGTTTTTATGAGTTTTTAAAATGCGTTGCAAAAGTTGAGCATTGAGTGTTTTTTCTTCGATTTTGTTAAGGGTGCGTTTATTTATAGAGGTTAGTTTTCAATAAAAATTATTGAAAATTAAATAACACTATTACAGTTAATTAGTAATTAAACTTTTCACTTTTGCAGCTTCAACCGCCGCACCGGTCGCTTTCCAATAAATACTCTTTGTGTAGTAAAAAGCTTATTTACTAATAAAAATCACGCATTATGTTTCAAAACGATATATCTTACTAATCTTGAAGTACATGCATTGTGTTTTCATTCATGTGTCTCGGTATATTTTTTACAGCCAGCGCTACCTAGCGCTGGATGACCCAAACCCTATGGAACTACGCGATGTAAGAGAGAGAGGTGAGGATCCGAGCTTGAATTCTTTTTTCGTATTACAACAAAAGCAACAAGCAGTAAAAACAGCAGTGTTTTAAGAGTGCGTTAGTTACTAAAGCTTACCCATTAGGGTAAGCAGTTGGCACCTAGTTTAAGTTAACGTTATGAAACTAAATTAATTAATTTCTATTTTACATTTTATTGTTTTATTTATTATGTTGATATACATATTTTCCAAATGCTCTAAACTTGTTTTTAGTGCACTTCTGTGGATTTTTGCAATATATGCACCCACTTTCAAATGAAAAATCTTTCACTGTTGTACAGTGTAATCATACTATAATTCTGTTAAGTAATAAAGATATGGCTCCTTGTAATATAAAAGCACGTTAAAAGCGCATTTTAATATCGTCATTTTTCATTGTGTTTTGAGCTATTAATAATATCTTTCTAAAATATTTAACATGTTATTTCATGAATTTCGGTTATTTTTCTCATTTGTTAAAAATGTCGCCAAGTTTGGTTTTTTTGAACTATTTAAAAAATCTTTCTCTTAAATTTGTAGAATTCATGTAGTTTTCGCACCCTGTAAGTCAATTCGGCGTCGGCCTTCGGGATGGCGTGGGTGTTTATTATTATCATTTCATTGATATGGAAATTGGTATGCGTGTAAAGAAAATTAAGTATAGATTTAGCATTGAGAATCTTGTTTAGTACCACTGTGTGTGTATTTCGGTACAATTTATTGAAAATAGAGCTTAGTGTTAGTCATTTGAACACTGCATTGGCTTAAAGAATCAGTTTAAAGTTAGTAAACAGTGAACTTATGTTAAACTGACGCGTTTTAGTAATAATCATATAACGCATTATATTGTACAAGGACTCGTCAAAAAATGATTAAGCAACATTCTAGTTAAGTTTTACGTACCGTCCAGTTTGAAGTTAGTTTTTTGTATCGTCAAAGTTACTAACTACAGCCAATTTATTCCGTATTGGAAATTAATGCAAAGTTCAAAGCTGTCGTTAAATATGAAAACAGTTCAGTATTCAAGGTGTGTTTCCCGAAATCTTCAGGTCCATTTTTAAAACATTTTAAAATTTTTTTGCTTGTTTCGTATTTTTAATGTATGTGAGTACAATTGGGTTGCCCTTAAAATTTAAAATGCGATTTTCTCGATAACTAGCAGTAGCCGACCACATGTTGATAAGGAAAATATGTTCTAAATCATTACAGCTACTTCCCATTACGAGGTTTCTTGTTATATTAGTTACACTCTGTATAAACCATTACAAGATCTTTAAAATAAGATGTTACTGGAGCACCTCTTGTTTTTAAAATAGTTAAAGATGTCCACTATTTTGAATTTTTGTAATCGCTCCAAATCTCGCAGGGGTATTTCAAATGATTCGGAAATAGTATAATAAGACGCACTTTGCCTTTTATACTTTGCCTAAACATAATTACAATAATCAAAAATCAGTAAATTAGAAAAATTTCAAAATAAAAACTGAAATCGAACCTGTTTACATCTGTATGATAATCGAACGCAAACGTCAAAGGTAATTTGCTCTACTAAGAATCCGACATTCGAAATTTCTTTTGTGTGTAGTAATCCTCAGTAGTAAATCGATCACTATTTCTTCTTTTATATCAGAAGAATTTGATTTAAAAACCTTAGGCGTAGGCGCACGTTTAAAAGTGCTGATGATACTTATATACACGGACGGACAAGTCTGTGAAAAACTATACAAATCCTGCATGTTTAATGAGATTTAATCCTTGAATATTTTTTAAATCTTAGTAACATCTATCTATAGAAGCGGTTGTTATAGGTAAATAGCGGAGTTTTATGATATTTACTGTTGAGCATATAATAACACCATTTATACTTACAATCTACGCTAACTTTTATCCTTTTGCTGACAGTAGGAGGAACTCCATTGCTGGCAATGCACAAATACGCGCCCATGTCGAGCCTAGATATTCTCGTTAATTCCAGAGTTTCTCCTTCCCACTCGGAAACTGAAAAACGAAACGTGAACGCTCTTAGGAACATGAAAAGCATTCTCGTAAAAGTTATATTATGCAATTGGTAGTGCTCTCGAGCAAATGGACAGACAATTTGCAAACAACACAATCAATCAATATAAATAAAACTTCTAACTAAACGCGCGTCCGTAAAAAGAAAGTTTTAAAATCCATTTATACTGACCAGTAAGAGTTTTGTTGATGGTGATTTTAGAATTATCATCCCTTTTCCACTTTACGCTGGGTTGTGGAGAACCAGTGGCTCGACAGGTCAGCGTCTCGTTGGCGCCTTCTCGGACGATCACATCGCTGCTGCTTAAAGAATCGTCTATATTTGGAGGTACTGAAAGCAAGAAAATTCTCATTTTAGCTCATAGCGTTTTTCTTGTCTGGAAAATTGCAATTTTATATTTCAAACGATCCTAAATAAAAGCTTAAAATCAATCTGAGCGTAAATATGATACAGCGAAATGATTCGAGAGCCTTTTATTGGAATCAGCTCGATGCTACTATATTTACAATGTCTTATGTAATAACTCCTTCGGAAACTACAACTTCTGAACCTTAATCTCTACGAAAACAAAATAAAACGACTTCAGTAAATATCGTTGCGTTCGTGAATTGTATCATTGCAATAAAATGAGGGGATTTCGTTTTGCGGTCGTGTCCACTCCAACCATAAGCGCTTGCATCGTAAATTTTACAGTATGACCATCTCACTGCGATTATTTTATGTATATTATATTCTTTGCATGCGTTTACTTTTGTTATATTTTACATTTTTATTACATCTTGTACATTTCTCCTTAACTCGTTTACTACAAAACATAGGTACTTGTTCAAGCATATACTGTAATTGAATTCTATACAACGTAGAAAATGTCAACAGCGCAGAGAACAGTGAAAGGAAAGTAAGACTTCAAAATAAGTAAAATAATCTAGCGTTACGGTAGAGTATAACTTTTTAGAATCGCGGAACACTTTTGACACCCATTGAGTTATAAAATGTTTTTCCAAACTCTAAAATTAACAACACTTGGCTTACTGATATTTACGGTTTCAAAATGAATAAGATGCCATACTATAGCTTCTCAGGTGAAATCCTCACCTATTCCTAACCTAACCTATAGAGTAGTACTGCAGTATAGTGACTAATTATGTTTTAATGGTTTACATTAAATCATATTAAATGTGCAAATCCGCTAGAAAGAATCTTCACCCTGGCTGGGCTGGAGCAGTTGTCCGCTCATTGGATAATACTTTGAAGCCTGACGAAGTGACGATGAAGGAAAAACCTATTCGAAATATAGGTAATATCAAATAAAATAGAGAAACACATATGGCAGCTCGTAACTGTCACTTCATAATGCTTTCTGAAGCGCACCTATGAATGGAATGGACCGGTAAGTGCTTTATAACAGATAGAGAAAAACTTGATTCTTCGTCATTTTTTGATATCTGTTGTAAGCACTTAACGACGAGTATCGTATGATATTTTTTGCGTTAACAACACTATTTAAAATAAATAAAAATATATGTATTTATACTGATTTTTTTTAATTTGACGCCGACTTTTGCTGCGAAACGTTCATTGTGGACATCCGCTAAATATAATAACCTTACTTTTGTAATTTTGTAATGTCAAGTTCTCAGCGTTAGTTGTCACCAAATTACAAAAGTAAGGTCAGGTAATGTCTTGCTGTATGTTCACAATGTCTGCTATTTTAATCATTTTATACTCATTTATTTTCAAGTCAGTGTACAGCGAGTGTTGGTGAGTTGAAAGAAATTTCACATTCTCACGTTAACATTAACAGTTTTCATATCACTCCTGATAAAATTTCTGATATAATACATAGTCTGGATCCTAATAAAAGCAGTCATTAAAAATCCCACTTAGCTTACTGTTTAACAAATCTATTTTAGAAGGTACTTTTCTGGACAAATGGAAAACAGCACAAGTAACTCCCATATTCAAATGTGGTAATAAAAATGACGTTGAAAATTATAGAGCTATCTCCAAGCTGTCCATTTTTAGTAAAATCTTTGAATTAATTGTACATGGGCAAATATTTAATTCAGTTAAACATTTGATCATTCCGGAACAACATGGATTTTTTAAAGGGCGTTCAGTAAATTCAAACCTTATGGTTTATTCAGATTTTATTTATACATCGATGGATAATAGAACGCAAGTAGATGCTGTTTATACCGATTTTAGTAAAGCAGTTGATAAAATAGATCATCTTATCTTATTACAAAAATTACAACGATTCGGTGTATGCGGCAACCTGCTGCGATGGATAGCATCCTACTTATCCAGACGTTCCCAATTAGTAGTATTGAAAGGTTTTCAATCATTACCGTATCATACAACATCTGGTGTGCCTCAAGGCTCGCATTTAGGACCTCTGTTCTTTGTTATCTTTATTAATGACATCGCCGATTGCTTTAAAGTTGTCAACTTTATTCTATATGCAGATGACTGCAAATTATACGCTAAAATCACTAACAAACACGATTACATTAGATTCTAAGAAGACTTAGATTCCTTTCACAGCTACTGCATATTAAATAAGTTGACATTAAACATAGATAAGTGTTGTAGAGTAACTTTTACAAGAAATCGATATTACTTTGACTTTCCTTATAACATTAACAACCAGCAACTAAAAAAAATCTGAAGTTAAGGATTTAGGCATAGTGTTTGATTCAAAGTTGCTCTTTAACACTCACTGTGAGAATAGCAGTCGCAAAGCAAACAGGAGTTTGGGATTCATTATTAGAAATACTAAAGATTTCAAATCAGAGAACACACTCGTAATTCTTTTTAACTCACTTGTAAGAAGTCATCTTGAATTTGCTTCAGTTATATGGTCGCCTCAATATCAAATTTATATAAATCGTCTGGAAAATGTCCAGAAAAAATTTTTAACGTACAAATTTCCACATTCTACATTTATACCTGTATCTCTCGAACATCGCAGAAACATGGCCAGTCTATTAATGGTTTTTAAAATACTTACAAATTTAACTGATTGCTCTCCATTACTTTCATTATTTTCGTTTCATGTACCTCCTAGACAAACAAGAACTACATCCTTGCTGTCTCTTCCATTTTTTCACACAAATTCAGCTTCCAATTCTCCAATATCTCGGTGTTCGCTTATACTGAACAACTTTATAAATAAAGAAAATCTAGACATTTTTAATATATCTTTACAAAGATTCAAAAGACTACTTCAAAAGCCTTCAATATGAATTCTCCATGTAACAACTTTTTGCAATCAACCTATTTTAGTCTACTTACTTAATCTTTTCATTCCATTTGTAATTGAAACATTATGCCTATATAATTGTAATTATAGAATTTATTCTGGCTACACATGTACTACAGTATAATTTTATTTCTTTTTGTTCTTTTTTGTAGTCCATACTCACTTTGTAATTAGTATTTTTTTTTAAAACCAGGGAAGTTTGTTATTGGACTTTAAGTCTGTTAATTTCCCGAACTTGTAAATAAATAAATAAATAAATAAATAACAGCACCGAGACACGTTATGAATTATAACAGTTCTGTTATCTTCTTGTTGTTATAGCAACCGGCAACAATTCGGTAACATCAACTTACTGTGGCAAATAACAAATCGAGAAATACATTAAAAACAGATCAGTAGCACAACAATCTCTATAACAACTATCCTAAGTCAATGGTTATCCTTAGTACCACCTTCTACGTTAAAAGGCCAAACAGATGTCGGAAATGCTGAATATTCAAGCTGTCTGAACAAAAAACTTTTTTCTCAAAAGTTGTATTAAAACCAGATAATAGATTAAGACTTAACACCGCCATTTCGACTTCAGTAACTAACGTTGATTCTTAATTTGTTCCACATACTTAGACATATTTAATTACTAATAACAGTTGTAACAAGTAGCGCAAGTTTTTTTGATGAAGAATTCTTCCAAGAATCACCAACAGTCGAAAATGTTTCTAGCATTTCTAACATAAAGAGAGTGCCTATTGTCTAATCTGTGCTTAAAACTAACTCCACTCTCTAACCACTCTATGTACAGCTGCTATTTGACGCATTGAATCGTGAGAAAACCTCCAACTCAAAACTTATGGGAGCGGAGCGTCTCCAAAGAATGAACAATGATTTAGTAAAACTCACAAAAGTTTAAAGTGTTTTATGTATTTCAGTTTTATAGAAAACCCATTTTCGAACACGTTCGATATATCAATAAATTATTTATTCGTTTAGATTTGAGGATATAACTGAAAAGTAGTGCATGTAAAAAATTAGCGTCCAAATTAGCGGCTTAATGAAATCCACATACACTTAAGACTTAAGTAGATTCGGGCAAGTAGTGGCATGTTTAGGACTTAAAGAACATCTGGTCTTTAAAGTAGTTTCCAAATTTGAAAGGTGGGGGCTGGGGTTATACCTGAACTTATGCATGTTAACTATCTCTCCACCCGAGTGATCAGTAAAAAATAATTACCGCAGCTTATCTTTCAGCTTTGTCAACACGGCGAGCAAAATGGGAAAATATGATTAGAGGTCACGTTAGAGATTATGTGGGGTAGTGGTGAACATTGACATTTGGCAGAATGTGTTCTAAAGCTTGTTAATTTTTAAATTTATAAACTGCAACGTTACTCTGATGAAGCGAACTGTGTTTTATTATGGGACAATTTGTTAACAAACGTCCAATCCTTACACATATGTTTTGAAGGAGTATTGTTCTACACGAGCAAGCAATCAGTAAAAACAAAAATGCAACTGTAGAGGGACTGCTCGAATATCCCTGAAGCAGTGTTTCGAAAACAGTCATTATAACAGTTTTACGGATTGTAAATCATAAGACTTTCTGAAGGCATGTACCTGCATCCGAGTGATACAATTGTTTTTCATCCTTAAGAAATTCTAGCGTTGCTTCTAAGTAATGGGTTATATTATTATGAATTAATTTGGTATAGACTCTAAACACTTTGAACTTTAATTCTTAAACAAAGATTTACATCTGACTTGCAAGCATAGGAGATTTAAAGTAACATCTTTAAGCACAGGATTGAGAAGTAGTCGTCTTGCCATAAGAATATGCATCTCTTTGTGTTTCAATATAAGCTCATGTATCAATAAGGATAGGGCTTGATAATCAGAGTAATATAACAAAGATAAAGATATTTAGATAGTGGAATACTACTGAAACTAAAAATTGGGAAATTGTGCTCTTTACTAACAGGCATACTTAATGAAAATATGTACATATGCGTAAACACATTAGGCTTACATTAACGTGTCTCCTAAATCCATTAACTAATACTTTGTTATGGTTTTAAATACTTCTTTTTTGAATTTAAAATAATTTCCGCAAAATTTAACAGCAGATCAGAGCATAACAAAAGGTAATCCAATATTATTCCAGTGAAATCGACGTCTGAGACGTCGGTATGGAAAAGGCTTTATAACTTTTTAAAGCGAATCTAATAAATATGGATTTTATTCCGCGTCAGTATTACCTATAAGGTATTCCGAGGGTAAACGTCGATAATTTCTCCCCCTAATCAGGAAACAGGTAGTGTAATAAAGTCTTTGATCTTCGGAAACGGTTCCTCGTAGAGCAGATGATCCAGAGTGGATTTCACGCCGTTATGACTCGAAGTGCGGCGAAGGTGGCTTGTCAATAGATGCGGGCACGCAGATTATAAGCCCTCTGCTTCTTTGGGGGTGGATTTACACCACCAGACTAGCGTTCGTCGCATAATATTCTGATAGAGAGTAATAATACTCACTTATAGCGAACTAAACAAATAGAGCGTTGCTAACAGAATTAGCCGTCATGCGGAAAAATTACAATGAAAACTTAATAAGAAACTATAACATCAAATAGTTTTTAATAAAAACTAAATTAAACGATTGCTCCCGATTTTTCACATTTAGGAATGAACAAAGGATATCGATTGCATGCCCTTATTTTCATCCTCTGACCTGTACAGGTAACAACTGATAAAGGGGGATATAGGCACATCTTCAGAGCTGCAAGGTAGTTGGTTAGCATAAATCTTATAAATAGTAATCGGATTTCTGGATCTTGTTCTATATTTACTTAATTTACATTTTCCACGTCACAATTTTAAAGTCTATAAAAGAGCAGGTAGCTTAAAATTACTTTAGGCACCAACAGCATTATTACACAAATATACCATAGAATATTTGTTAACTTATGATAACACTAAATTACTATACAAAAATTTGTTAGATAAAATGTCAGTCACTTAATAGATCCAGATCTTCAGAAAATTTACATTAACTTGTATCATTATAAATAAAACATATACGGAGGGACTAAATATCAGAATTATATTCAAGAATTCGGCTGTAGCTGCGCTAGAATTACATCTACCTATTCCTCGAACATTAGAAAGAAAACCTTTATAGAACCGGCCTTTGTAAGCTCCACATCCTATACAACTATATGGTTAGACTCGGCATGTACCACAGGGATGGATCTGATGTGCGGGGCTTCGTGACAGACAAGAAGATATACATATACGACAGAAAATATCACATGTTTATACTTTTTGAAAGATGTAAACTTATTTAAAAAATTAGAAAATGCAATTGAAACCAAATATAGAACATTAATTGACCCAAAATGATGTTCGCAAAAAATTTGTTTATCGAAGATTTAATAAAAAATATAGACATAGATAGTTTAATGGTAATATAACTAAACAATAAAAAATTCATATTACATAACAATTCGTACATACAAATCGCATATTAATATTTTTATACTACATTATCGTTTAAGATTAGTCGGAATAGAAGCTACTGCCTTGTAAATTAGGCATTTTACAAGCTTTCGAGATATATTACAAACATAAACTCAGAGTACCTTTAATGAATGAACAGATTGAGCTCAGTAATTCTCCGTTAGGTATTTACTTCCTATTATTTTTATCTTTTGATCTAGTTATCTATTTTTTGTATTTACCGTAGCATCGTGTTTGATTATATTTATATTACCTTTGATAATGACAGCTTAGCTGTCGAGACAATTGTCATGTAGATTATAATAAAATGTATACCTTTTTACTAATCAGTTTTACCTATGATATTAAATTAAATATCCAAACTTTAACAAAAGCAAAGCAGATCATCGAATGCCAATGTTGGGTAAAAGATTATTGTAAGGAAATGTATCCAGTTTATGATTCAAGTGAGTTATGGGAGTCTAGTCCCTGACAATGCGAGCTGTTCATAAGAGTGTCATTATTTACTATTACCTACTCTTCTAGATTAAATCAAGCTGTTGTTTCGTAGTAAATGAAAGTTTAAAACAACAACTGAAGCTGCAATTACATTTTCGAAATCGGATATTCTTTTGCGAGAAAGAGAAAACTCCTTTCTTCTGAGTGACCGGAATAAGAGGTATGAAAATGACCTAAAGACGCTTATTAAAGATATTTTCTGAGCAGTCACACATTAATTTAGACTTACCGCGAAGATTGGTTCTGATGCACACTAAATATATTACATCGTTCACATCTCAAGCTGATACTATTCATATGCATCTTTTGCAAAATAATGACGAATATGAAACTGGAAAATTCAAAATGGATAAAAAATTCTGTCAATATTATTGTCAAATATGGCAGTCTAAGAAAGGTCTAGGATTTGGTATTAATACTAAACGAAAAAGTGAAGATTTGGCGCCACCTTAGAAAAAGTTTAACATACTGCTGGTAAATTATCATACACTGTAAAAAATGAGGTAAAATTACCTTGGGAAAGAGGTAACTTTTCGCTATTATTTGCGGTATTTTTACCCTAAAATTAATTTTACCTATACATTAATAGTAGTTTTACTATTTGTGGTAAAATGCCCTGTAATTATGTAAAATTATACAAATATAAGTAATTCTACTACATTGAACTGGTTAAAATCACTATCCATAATATAAATTTACATAACTCAGACAATTTTTTCCTTACAAATGTATAATTGCTCAATAACTTAATTCATTTTTAGTGTAATATTAAAGATAAGATGAACTTGAACAAGAATAGTGTAATTTTACCCTTAATATGTTTTTAACCGTTGAGATGCTATTTCGCTGATCGCACTTGTTTGTGACCTTCGTTTCGTGAAAGAATTCAGGAATCCATTATGAACAGTCCAAATAGGCTTTTTGGGGAATGGTCGGAATGGTGTGTACCATTCTTTTATGATTTCGGCGAGGCGTACTCTATCGATATCGAACGAAGTGTTCATTGCTCATTAATATTTTGTTTTTCGTTGTAGTGTAGTGCGGATTTATTAAAGGCAAATATTTACACGTATGATCGAAGATGGGAAGAATTTTATTTTATAGTAGAAGTTAAAAAATAATAATCAGTAAGTACCTATATGTTAAAATTACAAATTTAAACCAATAAAATAAAAATATTTAATTTAATGTTTTTCTAGGATGAATCAAAAATTGAAGAATTCGAAATAAACTAGCATAACTGTAATTGAGAAAGGTACTCGTGTATAATTGTTTATATAATTTATAATTTTTTAATTTTCTAGGTGGAATCGAAACTTTATCTGAATGTCTTTGAGAGACCAAATATTTCCGAAAGCCCCTGAAAAGAAGTTCTGTTAATGTCTTATATTTTATATAAGTACATACGTTCAATAAAAATTACTTTGATTTTATTTTGTTTCATACAATTCCTTTACCTATGTAAGTAATATTCAGAGGAACCATTGAATTTGCAAGTACTTTCGCAAGTCATCGTTACATTCAAGAAGTATTTTCACATTTGTATTTTAACCCTGAAAAGTACTATTGCCATGAAATATTAACTTTGTCATGTAACTTTACACAGGTGTTTTAATGTTAAAATGTAAAATTACATTGAGATTGTAATTTTAATCTGTAAATTTACTTAAAAAGGAAACATTACAATGTAAACTTAACCTAATGTTGAAATTTTCCACTTCCTATGAAAATTACACTTTGAAGTAAATTTACCCCAAAAAATGGAGGTAACATAGTTGCCTCCATTTTTTAGGGTATAATTCACCGGTAATTTTTTAGAGTGTATGCGATAAGCCTTTACTTGATGCGACTTCAATCGTTATTCTGATATATTTCGAGAATGTTGAAAGTAGGTATCACCATTCGGCAGCTAACGGTTAAATTTAAGCAGCATAGAGGCTCGACATTTATTTCAAAAGTGCATTTGCAGATGGTGGTTTGTATCGTATTTATGAGGATACCCAACACATTCTGACGTTAATACCATTCAACGCCTGAAGCAGAAAAATATGAAGGATAAGATACAGTGTACAAGAGAAATGGTAGCACAAGTCAACTGAAATGAACAGTTATTTTACGATGGGATGTGACCATTTGGATTATTGATTTGACAGTATCGAACTTCTTTTTGTGCGTATAACGATTGAACTAAAACATATGATAAACAGCCTCAGTTGCTAAAGCAACCAAATTCTTCCTTTCATTTTCTTCTTCATCCTGTTCGTTCATTAAGAAAAATATCACTACCTGGTAACGTGACGTTGCAACAAGTATGAGTTGTAATGTGTTGCAATTTCTTTTCTGGAATATCATGGTTTGTAATAGAAACAGTGAAGAATTTATAACCATTTATAAGGCCTGTTTCCTTTTAAATGATATAGTGGAGTTATAATATAATGAATGGTATTAAGTAGTCTTTGAGTACTACTTCAGTCACATCGTAAATTCGTGTTGTCTTGTGCTGCAGTCTCTGACGAATTCAGCTATTTATTCGTAACTACATCGTAATAAGGTCTAAATTGCCCAAGAGTTTTTCTTGAATAAAGTGCCTAGTTCAGATTAATAAATGTAACGGCTTAATGTTTCTCACCAGCAACTGAACAATTATAGATATGAGATTTCAATACAAAGGGGCTTTCTTAAAAACATTTTAGTCTAGTCACGAGTTACAAAGGCACACCTTGAAATTTCTTAGAATGCGATAAATGTTTTTAAAACTCACGTACAATCAGCTTACTTTACGATTTACGTGCCTTAAACTGGTATTAATTCCAACCTTAAGTAATAATAATAATATAATATAATAATAACTATTACAACCCATAACCTATACCAAGGCCCCAGAAGCTATAAGCTTGTGCGGGAGGGAGGGGGCGATTATTATTATTATGTAGGCCCAATGTGCGGCTGCAGCCGACTTACAGATGGAACAGCGCAAATCCCACATTTGTGTCACAGCTAAGGAAAACTGCAGAAAACCTTAACCAGATCTGCCGGCGGCGCCGGGAGTCGATCGCGGGCCGGTTGGGTGAAAGTTCGGCACGCCAGGCATTACACTACCAAGGCTGTTTTGTATACTTAATAATACAAAGTATACTTAAAAGAGATATTTGGAAGGGATAGATAAAAGCCGAGTATAATGACTAAGTGTATTGATCAGAAAAAGGCGTTTACTGATCCATTAATATGCATCAGTAGGTTTCAAGTATCTTACTCATAACAGAAATATAAAATAATAAATAGACACAGACATAAGTTATAATTTCGCAGTGCATAAAAAGAAAATTATTATTACAAAACATATCAGCGACTGTAATCTGTTTATTAGCATTTGCCTTAAATGGCTGTATCGTCAAAAATTAAAAACTCCATCAAAGCATTAGCTGGACATAATGAAAGAGTTCACAAGGGCTATTAGGTTATGCTTCATTTATTTAGTGCATGGAATACGGCCAAGTCTTGTCGGGAATTTGCAATGACACATTGAATATGCTATCCTGGATAAAGTAAACAAAGAATTTATGTCAAAGTGGAAGTCTCAAAGAAAGTTTGCAAGTAAAATGTTATTACATATTACATTTAAAGGATTGTATTTCTGAAGCTAGAATTGTGCTATACTTACATAGATTTCCAAAATTATTTACAATCAGAGAAATATCCAGAGTTTGGACTTTTGCCTAACAAGATTTAGAAAATTACACTTGTTGAATTTTTCAAACTTCAACAGTTAATACGAAAATGGAAAACATTTAATCTTTCTCCTACATAAACATTGAAGTGTTCTAATTCTGTTCCTTATAAAATTCTAAGTTTGTTTGGATTGCACGTTTCCAAGATTTTTTTGCTACTTGTTTAGAAACTTGCTCATTTAACATGAACCCTTCTAAAGGGTTTCGGAGTCATGTTTCGTGATTAATTGGTAATTATCGCTAGTGTGTAAAACACGCTCAACGAAGAGGTGTCGCACATCGTCTGAAGTTTCAAGTAGAGTACCTCAGTGGCCGCCACGACTAATCTGAAACGTGCTGTGCATGAATAGAGAGTCGGTTTTGCGATGAAACCGTATAATTTAACAAGTTTGAGACACACATGTTCGACCCACCGTTGGATCTCCGAGCCTTCTAGAGATTTGTTTGAATCTCGATTTAGATTAAACTTAATTTTACTTCAGAGCAATTACCATAATTTAATCTGATATTGGTATTTATACCTCTCATTTTAATTTAATCTTTCATTTCCCTATTCCCTGCTTTTATTGCGACAGAGTTGAAGAATCTGTAATGATTTTACGAGAAAATACAAACTGTATTTAATGTAATTTCTGTAACCAGATGAGCGCAACCGACTTGCTGTGTGCTCGTAAATAGATACAGTTTCAATGGCTATAACTAGCTGATAGCCTTGTGCGCACGATGATATCTACTTTTAAATGAAGTTTACATTACAAGCAGTTCGTCAGGTAGTATGTCCAGTACTTTTCGTCATTACTTTTATTTATTTTTTGCATTAAAAAGGGGTTAAAATTATGCATGTCGAAAATTACATTTCACCAAGAAACATTCAAGCTTGCCCTATTGTATCCATTACACCCTGTATATTAAAACTGTATATTAGTTTTGCTTAAAATAACTATACTAAGGGTGGGTGATATCTCGAACCAAAAAATCGATCAAAGCGAGAGTTTACTCATTTAAGCATTGTTGAACTCCGTTCACTTGCTTGGATAGTTTGCCCAAATTTTTGAAAGGCACGCTATTTATTAAACGATATTACACTAAACCTAGTTATTCCTAGTGTTCATGAAACCATGGCAGATTTATTGTTTTCTAAAGTTTCTTGTCTTCTCAGAATTCTAAGTGACTAATACAAACAAGAAAGTTGACTGCTCCTGTCCAAAATACTGAAGTCACTCCAACAAAGTAAACTCCATTGATAGCACTATTATAGAGTAAAAATATATATATATATATATATATATATATATATATATATAATAATAATAATAATAATAATAATAATAATTACTACAACCCATAACCTTAACCAAGGCCCCAGAAGCTATAAGCTTGTGCGGGAGGGAGGGGGCGATTATTATTATTATGTAGGCCCAATGTGCGGCTGCAGCCGACTTATAGATGGAACAGCGCAAATCCCACATTTGTGTTACAGCTAAGGGAAACTGCAGAAAACCTTAACCAGATCTGCCAGCGCCGGGAGTCAAACCCGGGCCGCTTGGGTGAAAGTCCGGCACGCCAGACATTACACTACCAAGGCTGTTTATATATATATATATATATATATATATATATATATATATATATATATATATATATATAATAATAATAATAATAATGAATGGTTTATTTATCACAAGGATAATTAAATAACAATAATAATAAGATACAAAGGAAAAAAACATCTTGATAATAATAACATAATAAAACTAATAACATTTAGACATAAAATAAAAAATCACAAATTTAAACTATAATATCTGATCATCTTTAATTTGATTTTTTAATTTAGATTTAAAAACAGCAAGACTAGGGCTGCATTTTAACTCCTGAGGAAGAAAATTAAATTCAGACAAACCTTTAAGAAATAAACTTTTCATAGAACTAGCTTTATTAGTTGTTTTAATATAGAAATTTAAGGTTGTAGCAGTTCTCATTATTAAATTATGAACATAATTTACAGGTAACAACTGTATATGCAAGTAATCAGGTAATAAATTATTAATAATTTTATAAATAAATATCATTGTTTGGAAGTACAGCAACCTGTTTATGTTTAACCAATTTAAAGTAGTAAGCATGTACGTTATACTAGTATGTCTATTGCATGTCAATATTACCCGCATAGACTTATTTTGAAGTATTTGCAATCGATTTAAGTTTGAGCAACATGCATACATCAGAGTAGAACAATAGAGAAATGTGGTAGAGTAAGATTAATGTATTAAAAATTGTAAGTTTGCTGTATATAGATAAAAACGAAGATATTCGCCTTAAGAAACCTATTTTTTTCCCGAACTTTTTAGAAATATAATTAATATGTTTATTAAATTTTAGCTCCGTGTCAATAACAAACCCTAAGTATTTTATTTCCTGTACCATGTCAACAATCTGGCCATTTAATACAATATTCATACCTAATGCTGTAAATTTATTATACAAATAATTATTTCCAATAAACATGTACTTGGATTTCGATTCATTTACTTTTAATTTATTGTTTTTAAACCAATTGCAAATCAAGTCTAATTCAGTATTTAAAGTTTGTACTATGTTGACAAAATCAGAGCTATAGAAATAGACTAAAGTATCATCCGCAAAGAGATGAATCTTACACTTAGACAACATGTTTCCAAGGTAGTTTATGTTGAATATAAATAAGAGGGGTCCCAGCACACTTCCTTGAGGCACGCCAAGGTTGTTGATAGCAGAATCAGATGTTATATTATTCACTTTCGTTTATTGGGAACGGTTAGATAAATAGCTTTCAATCCAGCTTAAAACAACACCAGAAAACCCATATTTTCTTAATTTAAGAATAAGAATCTTCCTATCAATAGTCTCAAAGGCTCTTTTGAGATCAATAAACACTGCACCAATGCCAATACCAGGTTCATCTAAAATCTGTTTCATATCTGAAATTACTAATTGTAAAGCTGATTTACAAGAGTGGGAATTCCTAAAACCTGACTGATAAGAACATAATATGTTATTTACATTTAAGTATTTAATTATTTGGTTATACACAGCTATTTCAAGCAGCTTTTCACAGAATGGTAACATATTTATTGGCCTTAGAATATTCCATTCTACGATTCTTCGTCTTTCAAGAAAATGGATTACACGCTCTGGGTTTGTAAATGTCATATTTGGATCTCTGTCACCAAAAACGACTTTAAACAGTCGATATGATTACGGAACGCCAAGCGATTTATAAATCCATTGATTGAAAAAATTTGCAGCATTTCATGAAGCTTGTTGTGGAATATTTCCATATGTCACACGCTGAGATTTAAGCTGTTTTTGATAATTTATTTAAGTAAAGTTCTGGAAATAATGTTTAATCTATATCGTATTTATTAAACAATCTCAATTAGTCTTAAAACTTTGATAAAATAGTTTAAATGATAGAGGGACGCTGAAATCTCATTTCAAAACAAATTCCAATTTGGAAATTCATATGATTAATCGGTAAGTTACTAGACACATACATTTTCAAAATTACCGTGGATGATATTGCAGACTTTAGTTGGCCCAAGTGCCAAATATTGTCTACTCTTGCCTTAGACGAAAGAACGGCTGTGATTGTCGTGTCAAGTAACGTCACTAAAGAACAACGGCAGTGAAGGTGTACTACTTGTCAAAAACTGACCAAAATCAAAACTGCTGGAAGGTAAAGATTGATAAAGTTAAGATTCCACATATTAAATTTAATGTCATGCTTTTTCCACTTAGGAGTGATCTATACGTTTGTTTTATTTTCTTTTTATCTCTTCCATACTATTATTCCGTTTTCAAGATCTGTATGCCAAGAATGTGGCCGAAAATGTCTAATAATATTATATTAAAAAAACATAATAGCACCTTAAGTCACGCCCTTAATGCATTATCAATATTCCTAGATTTCACTCTGTAAGACTATGACAAGAACTCACTTTTCTTCAGCCTACCTCTAGTTACGACACTATTGTCTCTCAAATAAAAACTTGTTTGTAAAACCATTGTAATCATTACAGATTATCTACAAAATCTCAATTTTTATTCGAAGATCTCCTATACATTGGCAAAACAGCTTAATAATCGTTTGATTCATTATTGTTATATCATCAATCACCCACCAATACTTTGAAGCTTTAAAATAAATGCAGTTTTACTAGAAAAAGTTAATATGTAAGCAGGTTACACAGTAAAATTAATTTTGTTGTTTATTCATTTCGAGTTTTTGTTTATTTAGAACGAGATCAATTAATTCTCTTTCAAATGTATTGATTTAAGTTTTTGTACGTAGATTTTAAAATATTCCGAAATATGTTGTCCACTGAATATTAAAATTGACCGAAAGGAATTGCTTTATTACCGACTGGATAAACCCGTAGGATAACGAATATTTGATTTAGGTTTAGGCCGTTAGATGCATCATCCCGAAGTTATTATTTGCTTTTTTTTAAGTTACGTAATTTAAACGTGGTATTCAATAATTATAAGATTAGTTCATACTGTATAACCACGCCTGTCCATAACTGCATACGATTGCAAATTTGTATCGAGGACTCACAAACCAGACGCGTCCTCTGACACTTACTTTTCGAAGAGGTAGCTTAGAACAATTTGCCACCATTGTCTAAGGTATGGTCATTTGCCCTCCAGATGAAAAACAGCTGATGTTATCATTATTCTCAAGTTCAATGTGTCATCCAATCTTACCGCCTTGTCTATTCGACGGTATAGGGACATCTCGTGAAAATCCTCGCTTACCAAGAAACCAATTTAGCTTCCGCGCCGATAGGTTCACCTGCAATCTAATCGTACATTTACATAAAACTACCATCAAAGCTAACCTGGACACTGCGTCAACGCAACCTTCATAAACTTTAAACGTCATTGACAAGGTCTGAAACGAAGGTCCTTGTAGAAGTAAACGTTATAGTCTCCTGCAAATTGCAAGACTAATAAACAGGAGAGAGACTTGAGAAAATATTCTCAAGTTGTGTGCATTCCTCAAGAGTGTTCGTCAAGAGTCTGTACTGCCACTATTACTTTTCATGTATAATAAGACCTATTAAAATCTAGTGCTTGTTGTACAATTCCCAGATAATACAGTTGTTTTGGACAATCTATCGCACTATCGTAGCTGCCATGACATTCTTCGATGATTACCTACTTAAAACTGGTATAAACGTGATGTTGGCTTGATTTGGTCCCTAATCGCAACGATATTTTGTCCTGGGTTCTCGATAGCATCTATGAACATTCGTTCACACCTAAAAGACCTTTATCAGCCAAAGTGTATCGAGCGATCAGCGAGAAACAGAGAAAACGATCTGTAGGAAGACATTCCTATTGGATGGCAGTCGTCTACTCGAGATGGTTTACGATCTAGATTTAAGCCTATCAAAATTGGTTTGGAAATAATAGTGGATAATCAATACGGAAGAGGAATGGTTCGCCTATGAGAAGATAGGAAGATTGGATACAGTGGTGTGAATGTTTCATTAAAGTTAACAATCTGATTAGTGAAAAGTGATTTATTATTTAGTTATTTGTATTAGAATTTATTAGAAGTTACTTGTAATCAGGTAAACTTTTGATCTAACAGCCTTTTGAAAGTCTAACATCGCCCTGAGAGAAAGTTTCTGTTTTACCTTAGTTAGTTATTTATTAGATAATAGAAGGTCAGCTAATTATGAAATCTTAAAGTAAGGTAAAATATTTACGTAAAGTAATTATTTGATTTATACTGTAATCAACGAGAGAAACCTCTATGCATTGCCGGTGAACATTCGAGATCGGTGGCGGAATGTATGACACATCGTTGAAGATTCTAGGCCTTCTAGGGTGTTCCAGCAAATCTTGTATACGGTATATAAAGCGCGGCCGCGCAGAAGGGAGTTAGTCATCAGTCAACAACGAGTTAATTAAATACGTGCATCGTGTAGTAGTAGAAATGAATGTGTAAATATATAAGATAGTGTAATATAAATCTTGTTGAAATAAATATTTGTGTAATTTAAATTAGTCTAAGTTTGTTAATAAATTATAGTTGTTTGTAATTAGTGTTATTGTAAATATTTTCTCTTGATAATAGACAATTAAAACAGCATCTGTAGAATTATTTAAAAAAACGTTACAATACCTTATTACACCGCTTTAAGAGTATAGCTAAAACACTATTAAAAAAATAAAGAAAAGTGGAATTTGGAATTTAGTTTAAAATTAAGTAATAAAGTTAATAATTGAAAGATTTAACTCATTATATTTTTAGTACATCTAATGAAAAATAATTTAGTTAATGCCGTTGATCTAATGGCATTGATTCGCACTCTAAATCTACACTTTAGAAGTATTTCGAATAATTTTATTGCCAATTTAATTTTTTAATTAAAGCTACTCATTCCATATTTATTTGACGACCAACGCAAATTTAATTTTTTAATTAGATCGATTTATCGCAATATATTTCTTAATTGGGACCCTGCATATTATTGCGTTTTTGTATATTCGGTTTTCCCTAATTCTAAATATATAATAGTATGTAAGTCAATTATTAATCCCGTCTGACATATTTGACTTTAAAAATGCAAAAGAACTCATTGGAAGAGCAGTGGACTATGCTTTTCAAAATGTGATTCGGCAGGCTATGAAAATAACACAAGCCAATAGAATAAAATTTTTTTTTGGTGCTGAAAAAATGAGAACTGATTTTGGATATACTTGATGTGCTGATTCCAAACATACCTGGCTTTTTTTCGAAGCAGCTCTAGTTTTTGAAATACAGACTAATTGTTTTTCGTTTTAATAATAGGCACAACTCATGAAATAATGGTATCTTTACAGGAAACGTGGTATTTACCTAAAACTAGATTATATAATTAGGCAATTAGAGTTACTTGGTATTCCCGATGACCGTAAAATATCACTAGTCCGGAAAAAAATTAAGTATGAAGAACATCAGCGGATGATTTGTGTCGATCTAAAAATGATAAACTTCCTCCTTGGACAGCAAAGTGGATACACAAAATATCCTTGCTTTTTGTGACTTTGGGGCAGCAGAGCTAAGGATCAGCACTGTGTTAACAAAAATTGGCCCCTAAGAAACGTCATGGTTCCAGGAAAAGAAAACGTAATCAACGAATCTTTGGTTGCGAGAGAGAAAATCATATTTTAACCTTTGCATATCAAGTTGGGACTTATGAAACAATTTGTGAAGGCATTAAATCTGGCCTTTGCTTTGGGTACTTAATACGTAGATTTCCTGGGATTAGCATGGAAAAACTGAAAGCAGGCATATTAGATGGCTCTCAGATAAGACAGCTTATAAAAAGATCCACAGTTTACCACAGCAATGAACGAAATTGAATCTAATGCTTGGTGCTCATTTATTACAGTAGTACAAAATTTTCTTGGCAATCATAAAGCAGAGAATTACGCAGAATTAGTGGAAAATATGGTTTCTAAATTTAATATTCTCGGTTGTAACATGAGCATAAAACTTCACTTCCTCCACAACCACTTAGATTGATTCTAACAAAACCTAGGTGGTTATGGTGAAGAACAGGTGGAAAGATTTCATCAGGACATTAAGACGATGGAAGAACAATATCAAGGAAGATAGGATACTCACAGGATGGCCGACTACTGTTGGAGTCTGCAGCGAGACTGCCCTACTAAACTCCATGCTAGAAAATTGAAAAAGTGATAAGCCATGAATGTATATTTATCTACTTTGTGAATTAAATACCTTACTTTGTATTCTTTGTTTTTAAGGAACCTTTGTCGCAAATAAGTACAAAAATGTACATGAGTTAAAAAAAAGATGATTTTTTCCAAAAGAGGTCAATATAGCGTACCTCAAAAACTAGATCTGATAGACTAAATCTGACAATTGTTTTGGATTGTACACCCAAAAATTATCTAGAAACAGTTAAAAAATGGCAGGCACCATAATGTGTGTTGGGCTGTGTAATTATTCTATTGCTTAGTGGCATTCCTTCAATCAAAATGCGTTATAGTGAGGCTGAAATAGTCGTTTCAGTCCACTCATATTTTGAAAAGCATAGCATAACTGCTCTTTCAATAGAGTTTTTTTGTTGCATTTTAAAAATCAAATATGTATGTCGAAAAGTATTGATTATGGACTTATATAACATTATACACTTAGAAACAGGAAAAAGGGCTATTTTAATATGCAATAATATATAGGGTGTTCGAGTTAAAGAAAATGATGTGTATATATATACCGGGTGTCACAAAATGCTATTTACACGCAATATCTCCCTTATTTAAAAAGATAAAGAAATCAACCAAAAACTATTGTGAATGACTCAAAATGGCCCTTCAGAAAACATCCTTAAACGCTGGTTGCATAGCAACGTTTAATAATAAGAGATCATGCCAACTTGATTAATTTTTCAAATTGCACCTTCTGTTTTTTTTTCACGGAAATGTATCCTCCACTTCATTTTGCATATGGTAGTATGCCTTACGTAATTATCTAATGTGCATTTAGGGGTTTTAAAAAATATTTGTTATAAATAGAATTTATCTTAAACTTAAAGTAAATTCTCAAAATGCCTTCCTGTGGACTCTACGCAGGCTTAGAGTTTCGTTTATAGAGTTTCGCAGTTTAATAACAGTAAGCAGGGTAAACAGTAAATAGAAATACCTTGACTTTTATTCAAAGATGTTATCATTTTGTTGTTGTCATTTTGTTTTGGGATTCTTATCATTTATAAGAAATGTTATCAACTTTGACACGAGAAAATAAAACGGTGTAATAAACACAAAACAAATAGAATATAGATTTCCTTAGACGATATGAATTATTTCAACAGAACCTAGTAGTAAAGTTAATATGTAATTAAAGTATTCTGTTCTGAGCATTGTCTTCAGTGCCGTAACATGACGTTTTAAGTGCAACACTAAGTAGCAATGGCAAGGGTTGACTGTGAAATGCAAGTGTCTATATTTAATGAATCGGTTCGACGTTGACGTATCCTGTATTCGAAAACTGTTGCTACAGGAGCGTCGATAAATAAAGGAATCCTTTGTTCGCGCATTAAGCCGACTCCTTAGTATGTGAGAAATGTTTCAGCTCAAGTGAAATGAAACCTAGAAATATCTCACTTGTATCAGCAGAAAATTCTTAATGAATTCTAGTAGTTAAAAAAGTTTGCAGCATCCGAGCATTGAGTTTGCTGCAGCGAATAATAATGCATGGCCTGAGGCCGTGGGTCAAAGTTCATCTTCAAACCACAAGGGCCTGCTGTCCCGCTTTGCACTCATTGAACAACCGGAATCACGTGGATAGAGTTCGAATTTGAAACAGTGGCGTACGGAAGGCAATCGGAGCTAAATAAACAAAGTAACGACTTCCATTCCTGCTTCCTCATTTTCTATTTACGCTCTTTTAAAAGCTTTCAAAACACAACTTAAACGCTAGCGCGCCCCACAAAAGAACGACCCAACTTTAGTGTTTGCACATTAAACCCTCGCTTTTTTTATCTCATTTCCAAATTAGAATATTTTAAAGCAGTGTTATTTCACAGAGGTGTTTTATCTACATTTTTCACATTCCGATAACTCAGTTTAAAGAGATTCTAAGCTGATAAATCACTTTTTTTTACAGAAAAAAGCTCAACAAGAATGTAAGCTGCACATAATCTACTTTAAAGGGTGTTGCAGCGAGCTTGATTATTTTCCTACCATAGTAGTGTGAATGAACAAAACATCTTTTTCAAGAAAATCCAGTTAGCCCCGTCATCCACTGGCAAGTTGCACGAGAAAGCTCAGGATTGCTGTTATTAGCTTCAGAGATGGACTTCATTATTTTTATGGCTTCATTTGCTATGTCTAATGAAGATAAAGTTTCTCCCTCTGATAAATTAACTCTCTCTTTATGTAAGTTTTAGTTTTATAACCGAAAACTTTCTTTAACAAAATAGGTCGACTAATCTTGTTTTTATTAGGATACTTTTTTTGTTGATTTTGAATTTCTCTTTTTATCTCAAAATGCATCTTTGATTGGAACTTTATATAACCCAAATATATGTTTAGTTATCGTTAAAATAAATATCTAGGCGTCCCAAAAAACATAAAATAGCCAATAGGTCAGTTAACTGGGTTCTTCCTAGTCCGGCACTGATTGGTTGACCGGAAAGGAATTGAAACAGGCCATGTCCCTCACAATTCCTCGACGCATTAAAGGTCCACTTGATTGCGGCCGTATTTCTTCTCGGGGGGTCGAGCGCTTTCATTACGGTCCCCGCCAATGCGGTTAAATGCAAGCTATTGTCGAACCCGAAACTTCCAATTGAGTCTTTGGCCATACCCTAATAACAGGTAATTCATTTGATTCTAAGTGTATCTGCGTTTCGTTTATTAGGTGACGAAGTCATTCGTCTTCCTAACTCTATTTTGTATAGGAAAAGAAAGTCATCGAAAAGCAAATCGTCCTTTATAAAAGTTTGCTCATCACTTTATCTTGTATTCTTCCTAAGGAATTAATAATACGTCAAAATTGAACCCTTTGTAATTTCTTTTCGTTGTAGTAATAATAGTTGATGTTTTCAACGCTCAAATATCTAACATATGTAGTTTTGAAGCTACTAAACAACCTTTCGTTTACTAAAAACTTCTGTATCTTTTATTAAATACTGAAATTAAGCATAGTTACAATTAAGTGTTTTCAGTTTCATAAAGAACTGAATTCTCCATTTTCTATTCCATCAACGGTATCATTAATAACGTTTCACGTAGTCGAAGCTGACGGCGGAATCAAATATTTTGCTGATTGGTTTTATGATAACAAAACAACTAAACTCAAATATAATACTCTTCAAGTATACACAATAAACTGTAGATCTTACCGTTTCAAGAAAAGGTATGTAATTACATCAGATCAATAAAACCTTGAAAAGGGAGGTAACCAAACAGTACATCACTATATAAAATACCATAAATATTTCTATTTCGATAAATAAGAATTATATAGTTTGCTAACAGGCTCACCTGTTATAGTAGTATCTTATCAAAAGATTTCGTAGGAAGCAAAAGATTCGTATTGATGTTCACGAACATACTGTTTAACAAAATCGATGAGTCTCAAGTTCAGGAAGATATACCCGATCTGCGATCTTCGTAGATGGAAGTCAAAATAAAAATTCCTAAATAACTCAATTTTCTCAGATTTTACGTAAAAAATGGAACAAAAGCTTTTTTATTGAATGAAAATGTTCTGACAACTTTATAAATAGTTTTTTTTATTGAGCTACTGCTTAAAGTTTCGGAGATATAGCATTAAAAATGTAGGTTATATTTACCATACGAAATGCATAGAAAAGGAATATTGTAAATGGTGATGGTTATGAAATAATTTAGTTACACAATACTTTTACAAGCCAAGAGATGCAAAACGGTCATAGCTCACTAGATATAAGCAAAGAACTAACACACGAGTATTTTCTCTTTTTTTGGTAATTATTGGAATACTGTTCATACTACATGTCTAAAATTTGGTATAAAACTATAAGAACCAGTTCTGATTTACATGGTCACATATTAGAATTAGGTCTGTTAAATTTAGAGAGGTGATATTCAAATTTCTTATTTTTTATAATGTGTCGTATGAAATTTTTATATATGTATATATTGAACGTAGTTGTAGGTAGAACGTATTTGCAAGAATAATCTGAAAAATATACAAAAACAAAATATACCTTGTGGTACATGTAACTTGCCATGAAATTCAATGGTAACTGTTATCTTATTTTACCCACAACTACCTCTCACTACACAACGTATGTTCATCTAAGAAAGTCAATAAAACACGAAATATGCAATTATTCACCAATATTTATTTCGTCGCTTTCAAAGCTATATACTTGTGTTAGCGTTTCTCCAGTTTTCGAAACAGCTCTTATACTCCTGTTCGGAATGGCTAAACGCTCTTCAAGCGATTTTTGTTTTAACAATAAATTGTTGAGACGATTTCATCAATCGTCTCAAATACCTGGCCTTTTAATGTTCTATTGAGTCTCAACTACAAAAGGTGTGCTGGTGCTAGATCTGGCAATTACAGGGTCTGCAAACAGTCGTCGTTGGACGTTTGGTCAAGAAGTTAGTGATAAGCATGACTGTTTGAGAAGATACGTTAACGTGATGTAACATCCATGAATTATTTCGCCACAAACCTGTGTGAACGACTTTTATGTGCTTTTTTCACCCGCGGCTCCGTGGTAGCTGCAATTGCTACGATTGCTGCTTCGTTTTCACGTCATACCCATACACCCATGTCTCGTCACCTATTCGGATGCGTTGCACAAAACTGTTGTCCTCAGAAACTTCGTTTAACGTCTCTTGAGAAACTGCCGTATGACTCATGCCCAACTTATCGCTCAGAATGTTACGGTACGAACCAATAGATTCCCCAAGATCATCAACAATTTCTCTGACAGTCAATCGGCAGTTCTTTAAGACCAGTTTCTCGACTTTATCGATGGTTGCATTGCTGGTCGTCGAGTGTGAATTTCGTTCGATCGTTTCCTGACTTTCTTTAAATCGATTAAACCGAAAACACGTAAATTAGCTTTTGTGGCATAGAAGCGTCCCCCAAAAGCCGTACGTATCATTCCAACTGCCTTGCAGCATTTTTGCTAAGTTGAAAGTAAGATTAAAGGTATAAAAACTCACCCATCTCAACATTACCGTTTAATCACAACAAATTGATCACACAAACGGCATCCGCATATTACTGGATCAATATTGCTGAAATCTCTAACATGCGTAGACAACACGTGTATCAATGTATGCTATGCGTTATTATAGAACTCATCTTCTTTGATCAACACACCTCCTATGTGTAAAAGTTCATATGACGCGCATAAAAATAAAAAAATTTACTATCACGTATCTAAATCTGGCAAGCCTATTAGAATTCTAATGACACCACTTAAATCGACATTTGTTTTCATAGTTCTATGCAAAATTTCAGAGTACTAATATTCCTTGTGTTATTTCTCATTCCATTCGTATCATTTATATGTGAATGTATTTTACATCCCCCCGGTCAGAAAGCAGATGATTGTGAATAATTATTCGAGATAATAAGTAACCTATAGTTTTTATTGGATTCACATGTGTTGGTGTTAGGTGATATGAACATTCCAGAACTTATTGACTTTCAAAATGATTTAATATCGAAAAATCCAAAGCTAATACAAAATTTTATTAACATTATGAACTGTATGAATTTAATTCACAAAAATTGTATATTGAATTCTGTTGGGCGAGTTTTGGATGTGGTCTTGGCTAATGCAAATTCTGTTGTCACAAGAGAGATGAATTTATTAACAAAAGAAGACGGGTATCATCCGGCTCTATCGATTAATGTTAATATTTGCTTAAATAAAACTAATGAAATGGAGGTTAACAACATTTATATTTACAACTTTAAAAAGGCTAATTTTAGATTAATGTTTGATTTAATTAAAGGGATGGATTGGTCTGTATTGCATCGAACAAATAGTGTTAACTATAAAATTGAAATATTTGATAACATATTAAATGACATATTTGAACAAACAGTACCTCGAATTAAAAAACATAAAAATAAATACCCTATTTGGTTCAATAAAGAAACTATTAAAACTATAAAACTTAAACAACTGAACAATACAATACCGAATATAAGAATTACAGGAGAAGAAATAAGCAACTTATTCAAACTGCGTATAACACATAATGTTGAATTTGTACAGACACAATTACTTAACGAACCTAGCTCGTTGTGGATTTATATAAAAATATAGTGGCGTGCGGTGAGAATCTAGGCTAGGGAAGCAACTACGATTTTAATTTTATTATACCTAGGTACAGGCGCGGATTCACGGGGGGGATAATTGCCCCCCCCCCGTCAAATTCAGAAATAAGTATACATAGAATAGAAACAAATAATGTTTGTTTAATTGTTATTTATTAAAACAACTATTTTTCCAAAAATTTCCCCCCTCAAAATAATTCTCTGGCTCCGCCCCTGCTAGGTACTATAAAAAACAGTGTTATAATTATTAAGCTTAAAAGTTTTTCAAAGAAGAACTTTTACACTTTATACTTTTGGAATTTGTTGACTATTATTCTTTATTTTAAAAAACTACTACTATGTATATTTATACTACAACTCGATTTTCCGGTCTTTCTTAGCAAAATACCGATGCAGTCGTGACGATAATTCAATTTTAAATTTGCATACAGAGCAAATAAATAGAATCATTTGTCTTTAAAAATATCCAACTTATATAAATTGAAATAATAAAATGTGACAAAATACAGTCTCATTCGCAGATTTATATTACTTAAGTAACATTAAATTTAACAAACACTAAATCGAACAAATAACCAAATTATAACAAATAAACATTTGGGCATGAAATACACTAAAAATAACGGCCAAACAATACTAACAGCATCGTCTGTATCACCACGCCCGCTGTTCCACGCCAAGGCTAGGAGAAGAGCAGTTATAAGCAACGAAATCAGTGCTTATATGCAGTATATGTAACACATTTGAATCGATATTACCTTTCCGTGCAAGTTTAATGAGCCTAATTTAAAATAGTATTCTAAATAATTATACTTTTTGCTGTACGGGATTGATTTTGAGCTTTAAGTTGATTAAATATTACAAATTTAAATAAACGATAACCATAATTTTATAAAAATATTTTTGTTAGCATTGGTTTTTATTTTTAATAAATTCTCAAGGGAAGCATTGCTTCCATTGATTCCATGGACCGCCACTGATAAAAAATATAGACAAAACAAACTTACCTCACACCATGCATATTAATAAAAAAAAAACTTGAAGACAGTCAACATATTGTTAATGAATTTGAAAATTATTTTCACAGTCTTTATCTAGCATTTACTAATGATTCAAATAATACTATGAAATTTCAAATATTACTGTCTTTCATATCACTATAATCACTAAAGATGAAATTCTAAAAGCTAAAGAATACTAAATCGGTAGGACCGGATGGTATTCCTGTATATGTGGTAAAAGCTTGCTCCGAATTCTTTATTGACGCCTTAATAGATATATTTAAATGTGCATTAGAAACGGGTGTATTGCCTTTAACCTGGTCTATGTCCAAAATTTGCCCAATTTAAAAATCTGGAGAAAGAACTTCAATTGAAAATTATAGGCCGATATGTATCTATCGCACTTTGCTAAGGTATTTGAATTAGTAGTTTATAGTAACTAGGGAAACCTCGTCAAGACATGACGGTCAAAAGCATTGAAGGCTTTCCCTATATACATATATACTATAGAGAGATTACAAACTGTCGACATCTCGGTTGCTGTGAAAAATAGAACATAGAACTTTATATAGTATGCCAGCACGCTACACTGACATTATTGACAATTAATATGAAATTTCACAGCAACTGAGATGTCGAGAGTTTGTAATCTCTCGATATATACATTCATTGTGTGATTACAATCCTTTGGATTTTCCTAAGTGATTATTAAATAAACGCAACCAAGCATAACCAGTTGAACATTCTAAGCCTAGCACTTCTCTCTCCCAGCTTACCCTCCTCTCTTCCGACATATCTTCCTCTCTGGCTTACTCCTCCATACCGGTTTATTCTACATACATACATACATACGGAAATTCTACCTTACGAAATGATAAGAATTAAATCAAAAACCGATCTTGTTTAAAAAATTTTTGAAAACGTCTACTAGTACATATTTCAAAAATATGGCATAAAAAATAGTGTTGGCAAATGTCCGGAAATTTATTTTGGCGGAAAATTATCCGCCGGACCAGTCGTAAGTCCTGTAATATAACAAAAAGATACCACTTGCACTTAAAACTTTTAAACTTTCCTACAATAATGGACTAATTACTATTTTATTTGTTGGTGCCTTTTGTTACCACATATTTATGTGAAATACAAAAACAAAATATCGCAATAAACTGGAACTGGAAGCGAAAGCTTTAATATAAAAAAGAATCACGTAAATCGGCCCAGTGGAACTCTTAAATGAACTGAAACAAAAATCAGCCTTCTGTTTTGAATGTATTTATTTAATACACTCGAGGATAAAAAAACGCACCACTTGAAAACGCACCAAAAATACCAAAATTTCAAACCGTCATAACTCGGCGGATTTTGGACGAAAATGGATGAACCTTT
This sequence comes from Agrypnus murinus, assembly GCA_929113105.1. Taxonomy (NCBI): domain Eukaryota; kingdom Metazoa; phylum Arthropoda; class Insecta; order Coleoptera; family Elateridae; genus Agrypnus; species Agrypnus murinus. Next base: position 119,595,891 of record OV816023.1, on the reverse strand, counting down.
GAGTACTAAAAAGTTTAAAGTGTCTAGTTTAAGGGCGTGTGAGCGAATGTTACGTAAAGGTCTTTCCTCCTATAATCAGGAAATATAATTCTGTTTACATTTTTAATATTGTTCATTCAATTTGTAAAGTTCATTTAATTGTATTTTTTTATTTGTTTGCAGAATTTTGTGTTAAGATGTTCTGCTTTTGAAATATGTCTTCTTGTCCCGCATTACTAAAATTAAAATCTTGCTACCTTACCTGAATTGCGCATATTATGTAACGAAAAATTGCTTTTGAAAGGCTCATTCACGCTCTCCTTATTATTATTAAAAAAAGCAACAAAAATTCTCGAGCTCTCTGAACGACTAAACGATGACGAAGTGGATATGTTAATCCGGTTTCATGTGGTATATCTGAAGTTTTTTGGGAATATGATTATATTATATTACAGAATATAGTAATAATATACTCGTAATACAATAAAAGGTCCATACCACTTCGCCCACCCGTCTTTTAGTACCATATTGCCCAACGGAAAGTCCTCTTCACCCAATTTTTAAAATGTACCACATCGCCCAACTTTCCACGGAGGACACAATGCCCTACAGGACCACTTTGCCCACCTTTCCACTAGAGACACAACATCCACCTTGACCACTTTGTCCAACTTTAGTTTAGACTTACAACGCTCAAAATCGAAAGGTTAAAGGTGTTTTTGTGAGATAAATTCTTTTAATCTTAGTATCGATTTGGTGATGTAAAGAACTCAGAGGTTGTAGTGGTTTTTAAGTTAGGATCTTACCTAGTTTAATTTTTAATCGTACTGTTTTAATTTTTTATCGTTTATGTGAAAGAAGTGGTTACTATTATAGAACCCGTTAAAATTGTGTAAAATTATTAATAATCGTATTAAACAAAACGTTCTGGTTAAAATGTTAAAGTGACATAACTTGAATGCTTTGTCGCCTTTTATATATTTTTGTATATAAAAAATTATAGTTATTATTTAAGTAGTTCCTATGTAAATACTATTTGTATATAAAGTTTCGATTTCTAGTTTTATTACGGTCTAGTTTTACAGCAATCTCATCTAAATGATTAAACAGTACTTTTGCTGGCTAGAAATTAAAATAGCTAACGCTATGTTGTGAAATTTAAAGTGAAAAGTATAAAAGTTAATTATATTAAAGTGTTAAACCGCGTCGTTAAAGAGTTTAGTGTATTGTAGTAAATGTGAGAACGTCTTAAGAATGGTGTTTCATTAGAAAAAAATATTTTTCACAATAAACGTGTTAAATATAAAGTACCCGTCGAAATTATAGTCTAGGTGCATCTTCAAAACAAATCTATTCTGTATTCTTCTGCTATTTATCAAAGTAAGTGCTCAATCGATTTTATCACTTTTATATTCACATGGGAAATTTAGAATTGGTTTATGAACTGGGAACCCGGAAAAAGAATATGGTATGAAAATATTGTTTTGTACTGGAATTGGAAATGGTATCAAAGTATTGAAATATATAGTAATGGTTTTGACACAAATTGGTTTGCAGGAATTAAGAAATTAGCAACACGAAAATACTAATAGTTGGATGGATGAAAATCGTAGGAGCGTTATACGGAGCAAATTGGTAACTACAATTAAAAGGTATGAACATATTTTTGTTTAAAATTAAATTTGGAAAAGAAAACTGGTTCCCCAGAATGAGAATGAATTAGTAACGTAGTAATTTAGTTATAAAAAATAGATTATAAATTAATAATTGAGAAAATGGGTGCATTAGTGAGCTAACCCACTAAGTGTAATGAAATAAATAAAGATTATTAAAAGTTTCACAGTTTTATTAAAATACAACCTGACAATATTGTTTCGACAGCTACGCTGTCATTATCAAAGGTAATATAATTATAAACAAACACGTCGCTAAGGTAGATACAAAATAGGTAACTAGATAAAATAATAATAATAATCATAATTAAATATCTAATACTTCCAGTAACGGAGAATTACTGAGCTCAAGTTGTTCATTCATTAAAGGTACCCTGAGTTTGTGTTTGTATATCTCAAAGGCTTCTAAAATGTCTAATTTGCGTTTGTTATTACAAAAATGTAGGAATTTAATATTATTTTGAGGAGTCATTGTGTGATTTTGTTCTAAAAGGTGTTTGGCGTAATTCGGTTTTTCAGGAAGTTTATTTTTGTAATGACGTACGTGTTCTTTATATCTTATGTCAAAATTTCGAAGTGTTTGTCCAATATATACCGAACTACAAAAAGAACAATTTAAACGGTAAATGCCCGATTTCATGATATCATGTGTTCTGTCTTTAGCATTAAATAAAAATGAAAAAGTGTTAGTGTTGGTTTTAAATGTTATTTTATAATTGTTGGTTTTTCTTAGTATATGTGCAATTTTTTCTGATATTTTGCCAAAATATGGTATAGATATGTAATTTGTATCTTCTGTTTGATTGTCAATGGGATATATTCTTTTGATAGCTAACCTATAATCTTTTTGTTTAATTAAAGTGTCAATCATGTTCGGATTATAATGATTTGCATGTGCTAGTTGTTTAATGGTTGATATCTCTTTGCTAAAATCTGATTTTGTTAGTGGAATAGTTAAAGCTCTGTGTACTAATGATCTGTAGGCTGCTATTTTATGTCTATTATGGTGACAAGATTCATTTGGTATTGTTATGTCTGTTTGTGTTGGTTTACTGTATATGGAAAATTCAAATAGATTGTCTGCGTTAATCTTGATATTTAAGTCTAGAAAGTTTATAGCCCTGTTTTGTTCTGTTTCTAGTGTAAATTTTATATTAGGGTGGATACTGTTTATAAGAATTAAAAATTCATTGATAACCTCAAAAGAACTGTCAAAACAAGCTAAAATGTCATCAACATAACGAAACCAGAAGATAATGTGTTTAGAGAGGTTTAATTCATATATTCGATCTTCAAACTTGTCCATAAATATGTTAGCTAATAGAGGACTTAGAGAATTACCCATAGGTAAACCATCCTTTTGTAAATAAATTATGTTATTAAAAGTGAAATAATTTTGACTTATACAAAGGTCAAATAATTGAATTAACTCTAACCTTTTAACTAATTCTATATTACTATTGATCAAGAAACTATCTAATAAAGGAATACATTCTTGTGGTATTCTGGAGAACATGTTGCAAATATCAAAACTAACAAGTTTTGAATGTGGTGGAAGATGTATGTTTTGCAGCTTATCTACTAATTCTAATGAATTTCTAACAGAGTATTTCGATTTGTAACCTATCGTGTTAATAATCTGGTTCAGTTTTTTGGATAAAATGTGATTAGGTGCATTGATGTATGATACAACTGGTCTTATTGGCATATTCTGTTTGTGCGTTTTTACTAATCCATATAGTTTAGGTATTTGTGGGTTTTTATTAATGATTTGTTGTTTTTCTAATTATGAAAAGCAGATATTGCAGTTTTCTAAACCTTGTTTTATTTCTTTTTGGAATTTTGTGGTTGGGTTTTTGTTTAAAGTTTCTAAATTTTCTTTATTAATAAATTCATTAACTTTTTGTATGTAAATATCTTTTGAAAGAATTACCAAAGTGTTACCCTTATCTGCTTTAACAGAAATTAGATTGTTCTCTGTGATTTTCTGTTTTATAGATTGAAGAAGTGATATGTTAGATGTGTTGTACATTTTGTCCTGTTTCAAAGACATCTCTTTTAACAAATTCGAAATTTGGAATTTTGCATAGTTATTATGATCTTTCTTAAGTATAGTTTCGCATTCAACGGCCAAAATTTCTTTAATTTTGTTGGTAAATTTTGGAAAAGGACAAAATTTGAAACCTTTGTTAAGAAATTGTGTTTCTCTGTCATTGAATGTTATATTCGACAAGTTTATGAAACGAGGATAAAAGTTTGTAGTGTTCTGACAATTAAGGTTATTTTGTAGTGTACGTTTTTGTTGTACAAGTCGATGAAGTTATATTTCTGTGTGGTGTATTTTTTGAATTTAATGTGACTGACGGTTTCTCTAATGTCAAAATCTAATATGTCAAATTGGATATTGTGTAATTTATGAGTAAGTTCTGTATGGAGTACCTTTATATAAACGTGCATATTGTCTCTTATACTAAACCATTTTTTCGATTCTTCTTTGAGCCATCTTCTTTTGGCATTCCTAATCACTTTTTGAGTAATCGAATTCTTGGTTCTGGTAGTGATGTTTATGTAGTTAGGAATATCCTGACGTTTCAGACATTCTTGGTTAAACCAAACATTCTGACTTGCGATTCCGTGTTTGATCATATGTGTTTCTTGTATAACTTGGCTTGTTCTTCTAACGAAGACGAAATAATCTTGTTTATTGTTTCCAGCCTTATTTTGTGGAACTCCATTTTATTTTAATAAAACTGTGAAACTTTTAATAATCTTTATTTATTTCATGATTATGGAGTTCCACAAAATAAGGCTGGAAACAATAAACAACACTAAGTGTAAAATTAATATAAATATACCTAGCATTTTTTTTATTATACAATTTTAATTTCTGAAGCTGAAGAGATCTCTGATGAATAGTAAGTAGCTATGTATACTTTTTTTAGTTATGTATAGAATTTTCAGGAAATATCTATACTAAATCTGGAAATATCTCGAATTTATGCAAATGTAGTTAGGCCACTATCGCACCAAGCCCTTCAATTAGTTTTGTATATGTTGTTTTTTATGTATTTGATTCATCTAGCCACTTTTAGAACCTAACATCATCCTGATATAAAGATTTCCTGTTTACTTAATTCACATTTTATTCAAATATTTTTATTCGAAATTTGAATACATATTTTAGCGAAATTATAGAAATTAATATAATATTAATAGCCTTGTACTTATTTGTGTATGTACGTAACTAATGATAAAGGCAAATACCTTCGAAATATTGGCAAGAATGAAATAAAATAAAAAGAGACAACTGACTTTTTCCCTTTACAATATAAATCTTATCTGAACATCGTTTATAGTATAATATTAAATTAGCATGGGTGAGTTTGTTGGGCTGTGTATTTGTGCTGTAACTGCACCTGAGATTTATTATAGGTTATTGTACGTACAGCTATAGTGGAGAGTGGAAAGAGACATAAAGCTTTATAAATGTAGTAGATTTGAAGAAGAAACAAAAAATAAGAAAAAATATATCGAATATTTGTTTATTACAATCCGTTTATGCTTAGAAATTGTATACTTAAAGAAAAAAAGCAATGAAGAGTGCGAATTGTCATACAAAATAGCAACCACGAAAAATTTCCAGATTTTCTTTAGCCTTAAATGGAAAAAGTAGTGTAATTCTAAATAAAGCTTGGTCAGAGTGAGATCGAATGAAAGTACGTATATTTTCCGAGGTTCTTTGTTAAGAGGAAAGAAAATAAAAACGTAACTTGTATAGGTTAATGGACTTTGAATAATAAATGAGTATGCAGTAATATAAAATGCAGTAATACAAAATAGGGAAATAATTTATATAACATTAGACGTAGTAATTAGATTTAGTTGATTTAGTTTTCCAATTTTAAATAGGAGTCCTTGTGAACTTGCGATAACGCTGTTACTACAAAGTTAATTTGTCCAGGGTTATTCGGATCTTAATCTTCTTTGGTAAACCAAATGTAATGAAGGGCTTGTTTAACGGTTCTATCTCTTTGTTTTGAGTTTCGGGTGCTTTGGAGTCTTAGCACGCCACTGTCAGAACATTTAAAATGTAGGATTGAGAACAAGGTTGTTCTAGAGCTGGAACGATTAACAAAGTTGTGTTTAACTATTGGTTGTTAGGTAAGTTTAGAACACGTGCTGTATAAACCCCAACCTCTAGTGAAAGTCTTTAACATAACCACATGGATCTGTTTCTGAATTGTGTGGCCTATCTACAAATCTGGGCTCCGTTTAGTCGCCACATTAATGCGTGTCCCGGAGCACAGAGTCAACAATTAAGCTAAATTGGATAATTCTCGTTTTTTTTTCGCGTTGAATATAAGTGAAATGATTATCAGGATTCCATACTCATAAATTTAATAATAATTAGGTTTTATTATGCGCGGGCATTTTCCTGGCACAAAATTTTAAAATTCTATTACTTTAACGTAATTCCGAGGGCTATCTAATGTCAAAAGCGTTAATTATTAAAACACAAAGATTTATGTTTAACTTTCCAATTAGTAGAAAAGGTAAAGGTAGGCAGAATATTATGAAACATGCCAATGTGCCCTAATCAGCAAGGTAAGGTCTTAATTTCATTATTAATAAGATCAACATTTCGCATGCTTGAAAGAACTCTGAATAACGCGTTGTTTGAATAAGCCCTCTTAAAGATATTTGCATTTAAGAGCCAATTTTACTTTTTGTTCCAGAAACGAAGTTAAAAATTTTAAATTAACAAAAATTTATTATTAATCCAAATCTAAACTTTGCAAAAAGAAATTAAAAGAACTTTCCTGAGAAAATTATGCTATACCTTTGTCTACCTTTTATTTAAATTTTTGTATAATTAAAAGACCAAAAAATGTCTACAAATACTATATAGAGTAAGCCTTGATGAAGCAGTAGCACCTCCATGCAATAAAACACAACGAATTACAAAAAAGGAAGTGAGATAAAATAAAAAACAAATCCCCCCCTTTAGTTTCCGTGTTGTTTTCATCGCCATTAATTATTTCAAAACCTACTCCCGAGTATGTATGTGTATAACAAGTCAAACTACTAACTCGTTGTCCAAATATTTTCCCAGGAAAAGCCCGAGTTAAGGGTAGGCAATGATTTTTTTCTTACAGACATAAAGTATACATAAACATGATGTGTTCTGCGTCTTCCTGATTGCTAGTATGATTGATGATATATCGTATGTCTGCCTTCGTTCAGACGAGCGTTGAGAGCGGACATTGGCATACAAGCTGCGGAGGATCTAGAGCGGGCGCAGATTAAAGCATTATTACATTAGGGGAATCCCAGCTCGATACGCTGCTGCTGAGCTACGGATAATGGCAAATCAGTCTTTTCCACCACTGCTCATTTAATATGTATTTGAATGAACCTTATAAAATCAATTCGTGAATGCTGTCGGCGGCTGCGAGATGAATGAAAACGTTATTTGAACTGTCGGAAACTTTCACCACGAAGTCACGGTAATTTTAAAAAAGATTGTTCAATAACATATGCAAACATTAATTCATTTTTCAGAAAATATATTCTTGAATTTTTTATGGATACAAATGAGCACTGTCTGTACGCTAGAATACAAAAATAAATCATGCATATGCAACATGTAATTGCACCAGTAAACATTTAAGCAAGAATTGATAAGACTGAAAATACACAGGTGATGGATGAATATGAAGCGAATAAGGGGTTAATGAGTCGTTCTGAATGGAGTATGTTGCGGCGGTTTGAGTATGAATAATGATCGGCTAGCAAATATCCTGAAGCAGATCTTATACGTGTGCAAATATGGGGATATAGATTGTTATTGGTTTTACGTTTTATTTAACGCGAATCGTTGGATAACCTTCGTCATCTAACAATATATACATCTTTTGTTTTCTGGTTTTTGTTCGTTATTCTTTTAACATGATTTGGAATGGTTCCGAGCAATTTGCTCTCTTTATTAATAAATGATAAACATCTTTTTAGTTGGATAAAATTCTATCGCGTTGGTCATTTCTGCATTGATTCAGAAATACGTCATTCGAGTTTTATCCTTCTTCGCCTATGTTTGCATGAAAATTCAATAATCCCTTCCTTGTATACATATTAATAGGCATTCCACTTCATTTAACTTGCTTAATGTATACTTGTGTTTCCTTTTGGTTAAATTTTCACGCTCATTAGTTACATACGTTGCTGTCATAACGTTCATATAGTTACTTCGGCTTTATATCATCTTACCTATGTGATACCCTGGTGACACGCTATAGTTTTATTAGCAGATAGATACATGAGTAATTTTAAAGTCTAATTTTTTCTATTCGAAATTTCTGATAATTAGATGATTTCTAAAATATAATAGAGATGCGATACGTAAGAAGTTTTTAAAACAGAGACTAACGAATATAAGATAACGTAATATGTATCTAAAAAAAGGAACTGAAAAAAACTGCAAAGTTACAAAATACAAATATTCCATAAGACTGGCAATCTTTGGGATCATCCTGCAATTATATCTTAGAATAGTTTAGAAACACTGTTAGGTAGTTTTGATTTGTTAAAATGTAAATCTAGACTATAAAAGGTAGATTGGAGCTCTTTCACAGTTTCACCTCAGTCAATTGAAGGTGCCTTACGTTTGTATATATGTGTCAGTTTTTAAAGTTTCTAGGATATGGTGTGGGCATTTTTTATACCTATACCAATTACCTGTAGAGATCATTTTGTTGTTTTTTTAGTTACAGGGTCCAATATCTTCTAGGCCGAATAGTTTTGTTCGGAAAGTATATTATATAGCTATGTTACTCTGACAGATACATTTTGTAGTTGTATCTTTTGATTGTGTCTAAATTGGAAAGCTTGTTCAGAATCATCATCATTATGAACTACATTTGTAAAATTATTTCGAGATGAAATAAATGATTATTCGTGCATGTAACATAAAATGAATAAACTAGAATATATTAATAAGGCTCAATTATCGAAATGTTCTGCATTGATGCATTATTGATGACATAATACCTTAGTTTCATAGCTTCGGATTAAAAATTAGTTTAATAATTATGTTTGTAACTATTTATTCACATGTGTATTACTTTACTTTTATAGGCTTTCCTGGAAATAAATAATGATTACCTTTTCCAATATAATTTTAAAATTTAAGCTTCATAAATCTTTCAGCATTATAATTGCAGTTGATTATTCGTTGCGAAAAGTAGTTCATATCAACTAGACAATTTGCAATGACAGAGCTATGAAGATCAATAATTTTAGAAATGTGCGATAACGAGCTGAAAAGGGCGTAAGTCTATTTTCTACATTTACGCTTTATTAGATCATTTAATAGGAAAAGCTGAATAACGTAATTCATTTTTTAAGTATATTAATTTTCAGAACACATTTGAGACTATGTAAAAGTGATTTAGTTCCTTTTTTCTGATGTACATTCAAATATTAAATGTTTTTTATTATTTGTATTAGTTATAAATATCTTCTGTTCCAATTAAATTAAAATTAAATATGTCTGTTGTGATTTACTTTTATACAGTTTGTGTATGGTGTTTGTTTAGATTAGGGGTTAAAGTTTCCAAGTTTGCATTAAGTTTTGTCTAATAAAGTGACGATAATTGCCTGGTTTGTGTCACTTTTGTCATTTCTGATTAAACAATATCTCAAAGTTCGAGTAGGGAATCGATGAAGCGCCTCCACTACCGTTCTTAATAACGAGTGTTCTTTTAAGTGATTAAATTGAGATGATTTCCATATTTTAGACGAAGGGTTCGTTTACATTGCAATCGTCTATTATGTCGTTTTTCAAGGGCAACTTGATAGAATGTTAGAAAGGGGATTATAACAGATGAATATAATTGCGAGATGGTTTGAGAAAGCTGATTAAATGAAATGAAAACCAATAAGCGAAGAATAAAAAAATTTAATCTGGATAGCTTAATCGAACCGTGGTGGATTGGTAGGTTCGTAAATGGATCCACTGATCCAGCCTGACCGCAATGAATCGTTCGTGACAACGCAGTTCGCTTTTTACAGAGGTCGGCCGGTCGCCACTCGTGACTCTACATATATTAAAAGTGTTGAAGCTCCAAACTTTATTACAGTTTTATCTTTATTCTCGTGTAAAATATGCGATCCCTATGTGTGCACTTAATGCACCGAGTTTTTGGACTTTCTTGAATTTATTTTTATTTTGTAAACTTCGTCAGAAATAAGTGAGAGTCATTTCGCCTGGCATTGACAATGGCGAAGGCATTATCAGTTTCTAGGGTCGGGGACAAAGGCTGACAATTACTAGATTTTAGGGAATTTCAGCCATCCCACAGATTTCAATTATAACGCGCAAGTTCTGAAACCTCGATTCGATTCAATGTAATTGACCAGGTAATGGCTTTAACGACGGGTTCTCGTTACACTAGTGTGCCAGAAATAGCACGTAGATTTAGTTTGTAAAGCCCTTAAATCATCCCTATTATGCGAACTCGTAATTTTAGTGGGAAAGATAAAGCGATTAAACAACTTAGAAAAAAGTTTATTTGGAAAATAAAGAAGTAGCTACTATATTCAGATTATTATTTATACGACTAGAAACGAACGAAGATTTCCCTTTAAATTTAAAAAGGCCAACTGTTGCTTTACATCAATGCGCACCCTCGCTTCCGGACGTAATTAATTTTTTTAATTAATCTTGAGCAGCACATAAATCACATATAGTGTTGTCGGAACATAAAGACGACGCGATATGGTAAACTTCTCGAAACCGATTGAATATAATCCAATTTTGAATTTCTTTATTGAGTCCAGCAATCTATCGACTATCAGCAATGCACCCCAGGGAATTGCCGATTTGTTCCCGATTCATATCACTACCAAAACTAACCCTACAATTGGATACAGATTACCCATTGGCGAACACACAAAACCCTAAAAACACTTATGAGATTGATAACTCGAACAACGTAATGTTATTTGTATTTTTCTGTTGCTTCTTTCAAGTTGGGATATAAATCATTTCTCTGAACACCTATTTTTGACCGGTAGCATGTAAAAACTCAAATCGTACATAAATTCTTTTTGTTCGTATATGAAGTGGAAAAAGCAAAGTTACAAAACTTTCCGGAGAGTATTAAAACACAGAAAGTAAATATGTTAAATTGACATTTAGAAAAACTTAGCATTTCCTAATACAAGAAAATTCATCACTATTTCATTTCTGTTACGCTGTTTGCCATTCGAGACTTCTAAGAAGTTCTCGACTTCTTACAAGTTCTACTGCTAAGAAGGCAACATCGGCAACTGTAAAGCAATAATTTAAATTAAACTCAAATATATACCTTGATTAATCCGGTATTAATAAAATCATTATACAGGGTGGATTTAATTATAGGGGTCACATAAAGCCGGTGATAGTATTCAGTAAATGCCTTCAAAGGCCATATAGGCTCAGTATTGCCTTAATAAAATTATTTAGTTTTCAAGAAAACCAAATGTTAGTTTTTAGCGAAACCCGAAACAACGAAATTGAGAAACACTGACTGGCTGCATGACGTAACCTTGTTTATCGACTAATGTTAATTTCTGTAAGTTAAACATTTTTTCAATTCCAATGGCTAGCAAACAGTAGTCCCTTTTGTTTCAGAAAAAGGAAACTCCTCAATTTTTACTTCGAACTTTTATTTGGCTTACCAGATGGTTGTTTTTTGTTTGCTGAGTAAAGTACTGCCCTTGTAACTACTTTTTATGAAAATTTTTGGGAGGTTCCCTCACGGCTGCTTTTGAATGCGCAGATTGGTAAAGTATCCAAAAAGTTTCAAAGGGCGGCATGAGGAACCACTCCATCAATAGAATTTTATAAACTTGGCATGGAGTAGCGGAGGAATAGACTTTTTCTAGGAACAAAATAAGCCACCTCGTAGTAAAAAATCTGGATAATCCTTTTTCTAGAAAACTAAAATAGTATATTAAAGAACAAGTTTTATAAGGGTTGATTTGGCGGACGAATCCCAAGTTAGAAAACGAGCCGCAGGCGAGTTTTTCTATGGGATGAGTGCGCCAATGCCCTTATAAAACGAGTATTTTATGCTATCTTTTCTAATTTGCGCCCCCTTTTTTCTTGTTCTAATACAAAAAAAATATTTTGGTCGTCTAGAGAATTTTGTGTTAGTTGGTAACAGTTGGTAACACTTGGCGCCCACTTGACGCTCATTTGTCATCATCCGTCACTTCAAATAAATTAGTTATTACTTTTGTTACTTTATTAGTGTTACAAATAAATAAAATATGAACGAAGACAACTTAATTTGCACTCCGCCCGAAATTCGCGAAAAAAAGCAAAGATGATTAAATCGATGATACGTGTCTTGTTTATAGTACCATAAAATTACAAACATGAATTGGACTTACTGATTTGTCCTAGCAGATTTGATGTAGGTACGAGACTTGTTTATGTTACTAAATAGGAATATCCAAAACCTAACCTTCTTTCCAAGTAAAAATAGACCATAACTTCAAGTGAAATTTCATGTAAGTAACAATCAACAAACAGCGAACCAATTCAACGATATTAATTAAAAATTTATCGGAGGTTGACAATTTTGACAGATACTTGCAGTTTGAAGTTGTCACATTCCACGCATTACCCATCCAACCCTTAAAAACTAAATAACCCTATAATTCATTAAAGTACGGTGTACTTTTATAGATAGTCATAAACGACTCCTACTGACTACTGCTAGACGTTAATAAACGTATTACAAACGCAAATTAGAAAAAATTATAATACTACTGGCGTTATTTACTAAAAGTAATACCGGTTTTATTTGCGACTATCATTTCAGATTCACCCTCTATTTTGTAAGAGTTTGAATATAGTGAAATTAAAAGATTAGTTTAATACATGTGGAAAATGCTGGATGTATGTAGCATGCAGTCATTAACTTTTGTTTCACTGAATGACCGGTCCCGAGTACTGTCCTCCGTAGGCTTCATTTCTATTTTAAAGTTTATTATTTTGAATACCTTTTAGAAATTTAAGGTGAATATGTAGAAACATTATTTGTTGAATACCTTTAGTGTAAAGAAATAAGTACGAAAAAAATATTTCACATACCTAAAATCATTATACGTATCTAGTAAACGAACCAATACTTTAATTAATTAATAATCCATAGATTTTCTCCATGCAGTTTTGGGCTGTCCTTTAGTTCTTGTCCCTTGTGGATTCCATCTTAACGATTGCTTGCATATTTCGTCTTCAATTTTTGCGGATCGTGCGTCCTAACAACCCGTATTTCCCTTTTGGGATTTCTTTGCTTATTTCAATCTGGTCTGTTCGCTTCCATAACTCTCCGTTTGTAACAGTGTAAGGCCACCATATTCCCAATATAATCCTTAAGCAACGATTAACAAACACTTGCAATCTTTGCTTCCGCACTTTTGTCAGCGGCCCGGACTCTGAACCATGTAGGAACGTTGGCTTAACCATATCATTAAACACATTTATTATATTTTTTAAGTTCGTTGCGCGTAACACTTTATTTTAATCTATAAATACACCCCTTGCTCTACGTATTCTTTCACTGATATTTTTCAACACCCATTTTCCGCTGATATTATGCTGCCCAAATATGTAAACTCTTAAATCTTTGTAGTGGTTCACCTTCTCTTGCCACTTCCTTTGACGTTAATACTTATGAGTTTTGTCTTTTTTATTATTTAGCTTGTAACTTATTTAGTTTTAATTACATATTTCTACCGGTGGGAGCCAGTAAACATAAATCATCAGCAAAGTATAAATCTTTTATTGTATTATTTAAACCCCATATTATTCCTTTTCGGCCATTTGTCACCACGTTTTCTAAAACTTCGTCCAAAACTATGATAAATAATATTGGGGATATCATACATCCTTGTCTCACGCACGCCCATATTTGTTGTTCTTCATTTTCTGCTTCTGTCTTAATTCTTTCTGCTGTCTTAGTTTGTAGCTTACTTAGCTCTTTACAGTTTACTACAACTTCAAAATACTCACGTCATCTCTGAATCTGCTGTTCTGTACATAGAATATTGCCATTTTTACTTCTGATGACACAGTTTGGTCTTCTTAAGGCACTCAGCTATTTAATGTTTGCATAAAGTTCTCTACTATCGCATTTGTATGCAGCTGTTTTTGCATTTTTTGCTATATTATCTGTATGCTCTCTTTTATCCCTTCGTATTTCTAATTACATTAATAATTTTGTTCTACTTTTGTAGGGCTTTATCTTTAGTTCTATTTTTTCCGCTAATTTTGTAACTTTTATTTTTCTCCTCTCTTCAATTTTATTCCAATTGTCATCGCTCATTCACTCAGTTTAACAGTTTTTATAAAACCACATGTTTTCTGCAGGTTTGTAGCGTCAGTCCTTACGTCTTTCCCAAATCTCTTTAATTTCCCCTTTGCAATCAATGTTCTGCATGCCTGCCTTAAATTTATTAACATAATTTGCTTTCGTACCTTCATTTTTAAGTTTTTCTACATTGTATTTCCTCCTATTAAGCTTATTTGCTATTTTGTTGGCCTCTCCAATTTAATTTTAGCCATCACCAAAAAGTGATCGCTGTTAATCTCCGCGGCCCTTTTACTTCTTACATCTAACGGCAAGGTTTTCCATTTAGGTTAATACAAATATGGTCTATTTCGGTTTTTATATTTTGTCTCTGAACTCCAAAAGTAACTTTATGGATATTTTTATGTTCGAATTGTTCCTCCTATCACTAATCCATATACAACACTTATAAGTTCAATAAATAGTTCACTATTTTCATTCATTGTTCATTATATCGATTATACTTTTCAGCCCTCTTATTATCGTTTTCTAATTGCGCGATCATATATCCCATTAATATTATCAAATGTTCTTTTTTAATTCAATTAATTGTTCTATTCAGCAGATTATAATATTCCTCTTTCTCTTGGTATACACACACATTAGTTGGGACATAGCATTGTACTATTATTTTTTTTTATTCAAACTCTAGTGTGGCTTATTAATCTGTCATTATTTGGTTCCCATTCAAGAAGAAATTTCTAAATGTATCTGCTAAAAGTAATCCCCACCCAATACCCAGTCCATCTGCATACACTTATTCCCAGTATTTCAACTTGATAGCTTTCCATCTCTTTCCCAACCTGTGCTAGCTTATTTTATTGGTATAATGTGCGTACATCGCATTGACCTATTCTTAAAAATTTCCTTTTCATTGCTATATCCGCTTCAGTATTTGTTTTCAAGTCGTTATCGATGTAAGTTCATTTGCCCTTTAGCTTTGTTTTATTTTTCATGACTAACATTTTCTGTTCCCATTATGTAATTTTTGCAACTACTATTGTATATGTATATATTTTTTTCTTAAAAGTTTTTACAGACTATATAAATATTTATTCAAAATGAAATAAGCTTTGTAACTATGAACAATGCAATTAAATCTGTGGTAAAGACATACTTTTGGTGGATTTGATCCTTCTTGGTGATTAGTCAGTAAATTAAAATAACGCCCACTACACCTGAACATAATTTGAATAAGTAGTCTCAGTCGGGAACTATATTTTGCGTAAGTATAAGATTTTTTATGCTTTTAATTGTTTATATGGTAAATCTGACCGTTACAAGATTAAATGTAAGTGTCTTAACAGGCCAAAAACCAAACAAAGACACAATATGAAGACATATAAAAAACAGAAGAAGCCAAAAAGCACGGATGTGTAATTGAAGCGAGTTAAAACGAGAGTTAGAAAACTATATAAGTTTCTGACGGAAGTTCCCGAACGCATTTTGATAGATCACGAAACGTACTGTAACGGGTACATTTTCCACCGGTATTTAGTATATAGAATTTGGTAGTAATTCTTGTTAAAAATCCTAAGTTCGGTCCTGTGGACGTCGCTTAATTTAAACTAGCCTGTCATCAAATAAACATTTTAAATAAAAGGCACCTTTTAGGAAGGGAATGTTTAATATTTGCTATAATGAAATAATGTAACGTCATTCTGTTGTCGTTTTTCGTATCTTGCGACCTGGCATTTTACAAAAAAAATAATATCAATTTCTTTAAAAAGAAACCTTGAAAAGAAACTATGAGAAGCGCTTCGTCATCTCATTTATTAAAATATTTCGATAAACATTTTGAGTGTATACGATTCTAAATACACTTTCCTTTGTCTGCTATTTGCGTTTGAATTTTAAGTCAATGCGGCGTAGAAATTTTCGTCTCGACAGCAGTAGCAGTACACACGTCTGCTTTAAGCGGGAAGAATTTCGGGTACTATTTTTTACACGTAAGGTCTAATATCCTATAGTAGGCCATGTAACAAGCACCCTTGCCGTCTAATAACAGATGTTGAGACGCGGAATAATGCGAAAGGGGAGCTTATAAAAAGGCCTCGCTCGGTTTTGACCGGACACTAACAAGCAGACAGATTTTTGAGACGGGCTGTCTTCCAAAATCACACGCCGAGAGCGTACGTTCGATCTTGTGTTAAAAAAAATGCCATTTTGTTGTAGTAAAATGGAGTTTGAAAGAAAACTCTAAATTCAGTTTTTCATATTGTTTGAACAATTACCGGCTTTCGGATGGCCGGTGCATTTAATTAAAATCAACATGTAATAGTTATTGTTTAAATAAGTGATCGGAAATTAACCAATAATTCGTGGTTAACAAAAGTTACAGTTATTCCGTTAAATATTTTTGCGGACGTTTGTGCTTCAGAAAAGTGGGAAATTCAGTTTCCCGTATTACAGTACCGTACTCTCGTCTAAATAATTATTTTACAGAAATAAGTTAATATTTACAGACGCTTTCTCTGTAATCGAAATTTCGGTTAAATAATAATTCGTGCTGTGTGCCTTCTAAATTCAGTTCAGAATTAATGTTTATGTGTATTGTTTTATTGAAAACAATAAAATTATAAAATGGTTATCAAAACTAATAGCCAAATCTTTTATGGAACTCTTTGGTTGCATTTTGTTACTGCCGTTTGGGGTGAATTTGCAAATTATAATTCGCCATATCCAGTTTCTACGAGGGTTATCTCGTACATCTTTAATGTATGAAAGAAAAAGCTCAATATTCCAGTTTCCATTTGCTGTGACGTCGTCAAATTTTATGCAGTTTATCGTTGATTTTAGTTTGTGACTTACCGAAAATAAAAGGTATTGTGACTATTGCTTTTAGTGTTATTCATTTAGATAAATTTCTTGCTTGAATTTGCAGTCATTTTTGTTATTGTTTCTCAATTATTAGAAGTTCATTATAAATTTTTGCTCATTAAATTTCTATTATCAATAGAATTCTTGTCAGTTGTTATTTAAAAAGCTTTAAACTTTAATGTAATTACAATTCATTTGTATTGATACTGTCGAATTGATATAATTTGTCTAATCTCCTTCAGAGATTTGTTTATAAATTTTGTCCAGGAAAAGCTCAGTTAATACCTAGGTTAATATTTAAATTAAATTGTTTTGAATAATTTTTATGGTTGATCTAATCGATTCTTTTGAAATATTTTGCGATCATGATCTGTCAATGTAAATTTCTAATAATGGTAGTATGTGTTTTGAACAATTTTGTGGTCAAATCCAATAAGTTTTCCTGTTTGTTTTCTTTATTAAATGAAACGTTCTTGGTGAATTTTTGTATTGATTAACTTTTGGACATAATTATAATCCAATAAATTTAGATTGGATTAGTAATAAATATACAAGGTGTGTTTTATTTGTTTATCTTTGTATGTGTATTTTACCCATTCTTTTGTTAATAAATGTTATTATTGCAAAACTGATGGATCTACAAAACGGAACCATATTGGTTATGAATGCTTAAGTTCATTTCTTCAAAATTTTAAGTAAACAAAATTTTGTTTTAACTAAATATTCTATTCATTTTCTGGTTAATGAATTTAATAAATTTTAATGCTTATTCAATCAACATCTTTGAATGGTTAATAAATCATTAACTAAGCTCAGAACCAGATGGCGCCCTTTTATGCTTTTATTTGTGTTAAAACCCTTATCTATTCCTTTTCACAATTTATACAGCTGTGGAACCAATACCTACGACTTGAATAATTAATTTGTAAAGAGAGAGTTTAAATCTCAAGCTGTGGCAGATATTTTTTGAGTTTTCAGTTACAGTAAGTATGATGTATTTTCATAGCTTTTATAGTTATATTTTTGTGGTTTTATCTCGGCTGAAAAACACGCGTTTCATTGTCGCCCAATCGCGGGGCCTAGTTTTGTTTGTGAGTAATTTAGTTAGTTTATTGTCATTTAGTCTGACAGAAAAACTCGCGTTTCATTGGCTATGCCAACGTGTGGCCTGAATAAAATATTGTTTTCACAGTTAAGAAAAGGTTTGAGATATTGGTTGAATATTGGTTTAAGATTTCAGGTGATTTTGTATTATGTATCCAGATAAAGATTCCTTTTTGGAATCAACAATATTGTCAGATTTTTGTGAGGAAACTGGAAGCTTCATTTACAGTCATATAGTTTGTTGTTAAATTATGCAATGAGTTAAAATTCAAAGTATTGGTAGTTCAGATTACAGAATTATTTTTAATTACCGATAAAGTTTTTGAGGATTTGGCGAACTATTTAAAATTTTGTATGATACAGTTTTTTATAGGCTTTGTATTTAGAAGGCATTTGCGTTAATCGTCGGAAGGTGTTTATTTTTGAGATTTATTTATAGCTACCGTCGGATAGCTTTGTACCGTAATGTGTTTTGTTGAAGGTAACTGAGTAAAGTTAATTACAGTATGTTACCGTGTGAAAATATGTTAGGAGTTTTTCAGATAAAACTTTCGATATTTGAAAATTTATCGTATCGTATCGTATCGTACCGTATCGTATCGTATCGTATCGTCTGTTTGAATTTAGCGATTTCGTTTAGTTAAAAAGAATGACAACGATTTCAGAATTAATTTTGGTATCATTAGGATACTTCAGATTATAGATAAATGGCTTTGAAATTTTTTCGAGTTATAGATTTCACGTTTTCTGTAGTTAGAAAACCATTATGAGTTTTTCCGAATTGATAAGAAATTTTTTTTCTTTGTTAAAATTTACAGTTGTGTAAAGTTTCAGCTTTGTTTGAAAGTTTTAGTAAATACCGATAATAAGTAAAGGTTATTTAAATTACAGAAAGTTTGAAGTACAGGGAGTTTCTTTCTCTTTCGTGAATAAAATTTTGATGTTGAAATTTTTTAGTAATACTATTGGATAGTATCGCCGGTTTGTATTTCCAAAATTATATTTTGTTGTCAGTAAATAATAATTAATGGAGAAAAATTATTTTAGAATTTGAATAAATATTACAGCTGAGTTTATTAGAAATTATCGAGCGTTTGGTTCGTTTGAAACTTTATTAAGGTGTAAAGATTCTCCTTGCTTAAATTAGGTTACAGATATGTTAGACAAAATTTTTTGGTTTTGCGTTTTCGAATTTTGGTAATTTGATTACGATTATGGTTAGTAGTGATTTAAAATTTTCTTTTTGGGTTTCAGTAATGTGTTTTACTTTTGGATGAGTAACCTTTAAAATTTTCTTTGAGATATTTTATGATGATGATATTTTTCAAAATACTTTTTGGCTACTTATGGTTTTGTGTCGGCAAGTATGCTCGCGTATGTATTTGAAGGTACCTAACTTTGATGATTGGGAATGTTTAATGATGTTTTTAAGTTTCCGTATGTTTTATGATTGTGGTCCCGGGAGATGAATGGATTTTTGTATGAGATGATAGGAGAGTTTACTCGCTACCAAACTAAAAATTAAACATTTACCGTATAAATTACCTTTTGGGGTTATCTTCTATTTTTGCACTTAAAATCTTTTATGCTTATTGTTAAATAAGTTTTATCTTTAACTAATATTAATTAATCCCTTTTGTGGCGTTAATTCTTTCATGGTCCTGTCAGGTACTGTTGAATTTTTTTCATTCCTTTAGTTGTGGGAGTCACATAAAACAATGATAACGTGATTTGTTGCGTGCCCTCTTCTTTTTGAGTGATTGAATATCTTCGTGGAATTCTTGTGTGGGAGTGTGACTGAGTGAAGCGTGTACAGGGGATATTCTTTTATCCCTTGGGTGTTTCTTGGTAGGTTGGTCGGAAAGCACGCAGGGTGTAAGACAATTTTTCCCTATTGTGTCCAGTATATATTTACCGATTTTGACAGTTCTGTTTATTTAGAAATTTGTGTGAAGTTATTACTTCATTTTGAATATTCAGAAACATAATAATCTGTTGGGATTTTGTGTCCTTGTACAATTTAAGTTTCGTTGAACTTCCATAAGCTTTTTCTAAAAGCTAAATTATAAATCTGTTTGAGATCTATTAGGTCTTGTGGTTTTGAACCATTTTGAAGTTAGGTGTGTAAGGTTTTGGTGATGCCGTTCTGTTCTCATTTGTACCGTTGGCATCCACCATTTACCGATTTTTGTATCGTTTGTGATACAGTTTGTAGTACAGTTCCGTACCGTACTGCACTTTTGGGAGACAGTTTCTGTCTTTTTACCGTATCGTTGGCATGTGCCATATATCGTTCCGTGCCGTTCAGGCAATATCGTATCGTACCGTTTTGCAGTATAGTTTAGTACTGTGTTTTTGGAGGCATTTTGGTCTCTGTTCCGTACCGTCTGGTGATTTTGATCACCGCCATTACCGTTTTGCTTTTTGAAGTATATGGTGCTTCGTATGTACCGTTCAGTATCGTTACAGTTCGCTGTGACAATTCAGTATGAGTGTTCCTGTGTTGGAATTTGTATGATATTTGAGAATTTGTGAAGGTCTTAGTGACCTTATGGTGTCCAGCTTTGTGTTATCGTATCGAGTTTTGAGGTCGTGTTCTTTTCAGAACAAGCCTTCGGGTTCTGACTTCTTTTGAATTTTAGACTTTTGTCTATTATAGCGCGGTGGGAGGCGCTTTAGAAATTCCTTCACCGATGACGGGTTCCGGTAAGAGTCCGGTAAAGCATCTGTGGTCCTTCCTACCATCCTTTGACCACTCCTCCGCTAAGGACTTCTGGTCCTTCGAGTCACTTTGTTGACCAATTCAAATTTGTATGTTTCTTTTACGAAATATTCTTTCCCTCTTGAGAAACTTATATTTCTCCAACTTTCTGTTTTAGACTTTGTCTATTATAGCGCGGTGGGAGGCGCTCTAGAAATTCCTTCACCGATGGCGGGTTCCGGTAAGAGTCCGGTAAAGCATTTGTGGTCCTTCTCTTACCATCTTTTGACCACTTTCTTCCTAAGGACTTCTGGTCCTTCGAGTCATTTTGGTGACTAGTTAAATTTGATGTTTCTTTTTGAAACTGTTTCCCCCCTTATAGAAATTTCTATTTCTTCAGACCTTCTGTCTTAGACTTTGTCTATTATAGCGCGGTGGGAGGCGCTTTAGAAATTCCTTCACCGATGTCGGGTTCCAGTAAAAGTCTGGTAAAGCTGAGATAGTATTTCCGTTACCATCCTTCAACTACCTTCTTTGAGGACTTTTTGTCCTAACGGTCTATGTTGACCATCCAATCTGTCGGTTCTTTTTGGGAACCATGCTCTTAGTGAGACCTTTTGCTTTATGCGCGGTTTCTGCCATCTTTTTGGAGGTTCTGGTTTTGTGGGATATTGACCCACTACCCTACCTTTTTGTGGGATTTTGACCCACTACCCTACCTTTTTGTGGGATTTTGATCCACTACCGTACCTTTTTGTGGGATTTTGACCCACTACCCTACCTTTTTGTGGGATTTTGACCCACTACCGTACCTTTTTGTGGGATTTTGACCCACTACCCTACCTTTTTGTGGGATTTTGACCCACTACCCGACCTTTTGTGGGATTTTGACCCACTACCGTATCCTTTTGATGGGATTTTTGTGTTACAGTTGTTTGTAACGTCTTGCGTTTTAGTGCATTTTGCGCTCTATTCTAATGTCGTTCTAAGGGACGAACTAGTAATGTTGGAATCTGTTCTTTTTAGAACAAGGCACTATTGTGCTTCCTCCTTTTTCCGTTTCAGTAGAACTGATACCATCTATTTTATAGTTACAGTCAGTAAGCTCTTTGAAAAGGTTTTCAACCTTCAGCTATATTGTCCTTCGTTGAAGTTAACGGACTTCAATTATTATGAATAGGTTTATTAACCTTGTTTCTTTCAGTTAATGGCTGCGACCCAATACACTTTGGAGACTATTTGAAAAGGTTCTAGTAACTTTAAGTCGTCCAATAGTTGGTCGGGATTATCTAGTGTTTCATTGGTAAATACAATGAGGGTTTGTTAACTTTAATTTATCCACTTGTAAATATTTAATTCCGAAGAGGTTTATTAACCTTGATCCTTTAGCTTGCAGTTATTGCGTTATATGAAAAGGTTTATTAACCTTAACTTTTTAGCTTGTAGTACAGTCTGATGACTTTTCAGTAAGAATAAGATGAGGTTTCTATATAACCTGAGGTGTGTAATTGGGAGAGGTTTTATCAATTTTGGGTTCTTAGCTTATAGTTATAGGCAACCTATTTTATGTTGGAATTTGAAAAGGAGTTTTGGTAACTCTATACCGTTTGACTTTCAGTTATGGCTTACGTCATTTCGTTCAAGTATTGAGCTTGAGTCTCACTTTTGGTATATCGTTTGGTATATACTTACCCTGTATAGGTATTCAGAGTGTATGTAGTGATGAATGGGTAGTGTTGACTACTTTCTTAGTTTAGTGACGTTCTTCTGGTGGCGGTTAGTGCTTTGTTTTGGTAGTGGTTGGGCTTGAACCTTTCCTGACGGTAGAAGGAGGTCCTAACGCTGGACGGTGGGTGTTTTGTGGGGGAATTGGTTCTTGTTCTGGCTTCTGCTGGAGTGAAGTACTATCTGTGTAGGTTTCCTTTTCCAGCTTTGTGTACTATTCTTTTACTTCTTTCTCTTCCTTCTTTCTTCTCGATCTGTGAAGGCTCAGTTAGCGCCATATCGGACGACTGTAAACTGGAGATCTCGGGGTGTTGCCGTTTGGTACCCTAAGCGGCACCTTGCTGTTGCACTCTCTTGTGCTAGTACTAGGATTTTGATTTTAGATTATGATGTTGGTGGGAGTTTCTGAGTATGTGTAGCGATTTTGACGTTCTTAGTACATGACTTTTGGGGTCCCCGTTGGTGCGTCTGGCTTCTCCAACACCTTCGGTTTTTGTGTGAATGTTCGGTGAGGACATTTTTTTAGGGTGGTTTCCTTTCAGCTCTATTCGGCGTTCCTTACCTTTATTCCTTTCTATCTTCCTAGCCGGGTAGTCCCTTTCCTTCCCTCTTTCCTTTTTTGAATGTTTAGACACTTTTGGTCTTATAGATTTGGGCGTTAAGCACTTTTGGGTGTGTTCTGGTTTTGCTACTAGTACGGTATCTTCGTAGGCCTTTGGCATTTCGTTAGTTTCGAGTATAAAGACAAGATGGGCTTCACAGCTTTTCTTTTTTTTATTGTTTTTTTCTTTTTCATTGACGAGTGGGCGAGTGTAACGGGTACATTTTCCACCGGTATTTAGTATATAGAATTTGGTAGTAATTCTTGTTAAAAATCCTAAGTTCGGTCCTGTGGACGTCGCTTAATTTAAACTAGCCTGTCATCAAATAAACATTTTAAATAAAAGGCACCTTTTAGGAAGGGAATGTTTAATATTTGCTATAATGAAATAATGTAACGTCATTCTGTTGTCGTTTTTCGTATCTTGCGACCTGGCATTTTACAAAAAAAATAATATCAATTTCTTTAAAAAGAAACCTTGAAAAGAAACTATGAGAAGCGCTTCGTCATCTCATTTATTAAAATATTTCGATAAACATTTTGAGTGTATACGATTCTAAATACACTTTCCTTTGTCTGCTATTTGCGTTTGAATTTTAAGTCAATGCGGCGTAGAAATTTTCGTCTCGACAGCAGTAGCAGTACACACGTCTGCTTTAAGCGGGAAGAATTTCGGGTACTATTTTTTACACGTAAGGTCTAATATCCTATAGTAGGCCATGTAACAAGCACCCTTGCCGTCTAATAACAGATGTTGAGACGCGGAATAATGCGAAAGGGGAGCTTATAAAAAGGCCTCGCTCGGTTTTGACCGGACACTAACAAGCAGACAGATTTTTGAGACGGGCTGTCTTCCAAAATCACACGCCGAGAGCGTACGTTCGATCTTGTGTTAAAAAAATGCCATTTTGTTGTAGTAAAATGGAGTTTGAAAGAAAACTCTAAATTCAGTTTTTCATATTGTTTGAACAATTACCGGCTTTCGGATGGCCGGTGCATTTAATTAAAATCAACATGTAATAGTTATTGTTTAAATAAGTGATCGGAAATTAACCAATAATTCGTGGTTAACAAAAGTTACAGTTATTCCGTTAAATATTTTTGCGGACGTTTGTGCTTCAGAAAAGTGGGAAATTCAGTTTCCCGTATTACAGTACCGTACTCTCGTCTAAATAATTATTTTACAGAAATAAGTTAATATTTACAGACGCTTTCTCTGTAATCGAAATTTCGGTTAAATAATAATTCGTGCTGTGTGCCTTCTAAATTCAGTTCAGAATTAATGTTATGTGTATTGTTTTATTGAAAACAATAAAATTATAAAATGGTTATCAAACCTAATAGCCAAATCTTTTATGGAACTCTTTGGTTGCATTTTGTTACTGCCGTTTGGGGTGAATTTGCAAATTATAATTCGCCATATCCAGTTTCTACGAGGGTTATCTCGTACATCTTTAATGTATGAAAGAAAAAGCTCAATATTCCAGTTTCCATTTGCTGTGACGTTGTCGTCAAATTTTATGCAGTTTATCGTTGATTTTGGTTTGTGACTTACCGAAAATAAAAGGTATTGTGACTATTGTTTTTAGTGTTATTCATTTAGATAAATTTCTTGCTTGAATTTGCAGTCATTTTTGTTATTGTTTCTCAATTATTAGAAGTTCATTATAAATTTTTGCTCATTAAATTTCTATTATCAATCGAATTCTTGTCAGTTGTTATTTAAAAAGCTTTAAACTTTAATGTAATTACAATTCATTTGTATTGATACTGTCGAATTGATATAATTTGTCTAATCTCCTTCAGAGATTTGTTTATAAATTTTGTCCAGGAAAAGCTCAGTTAATACCTAGGTTAATATTTAAATTAAATTGTTTTGAATAATTTTTATGGTTGATCTAATCGATTCTTTTGAAATATTTTGCGATCATGATCTGTCAATGTAAATTTCTAATAATGGTAGTATGTGTTTTGAACAATTTTGTGGTCAAATCCAATAAGTTTTCCTGTTTGTTTTCTTTATTAAATGAAACGTTCTTGGTGAATTTTTGTATTGATTAACTTTTGGACATAATTATAATCCAATAAATTTAGATTGGATTAGTAATAAATATACAAGGTGTGTTTTATTTGTTTATCTTTGTATGTGTATTTTACCCATTCTTTTGTTAATAAATGTTATTATTGCAAAACTGATGGATCTACAAAACGGAACCATATTGGTTATGAATGCTTAAGTTCATTTCTTCAAAATTTTAAGTAAACAAAATTTTGTTTTCACTAAATATTCTATTCATTTTCTGGTTAATGAATTTAATAAATTTTAATGCTTATTCAATCAACATCTTTGAATGGTTAATAAATCATTAACTAAGCTCAGAACCAGATGGCGCCCTTTTATGTTTTTATTTGTGTTAAAACCCTTATCTATTCCTTTTCACAATTTATACAGCTGTGGAACCAATACCTACGACTTGAATAATTAATTTGTAAAGAGAGAGTTTAAATCTCAAGCTGTGGCAGATATTTTTTGAGTTTTCAGTTACAGTAAGTATGATGTATTTTCATAGCTTTTATAGTTATATTTTTGTGGTTTTATCTCGGCTGAAAAACACGCGTTTCATTGTCGCCCAATCGCGGGGCCTAGTTTTGTTTGTGAGTAATTTAGTTAGTTTATTGTCATTTAGTCTGACAGAAAAACTCGCGTTTCAGTACATAAAAATGCATACGCGGGTATTGCCAAGACCACAGATTGATACTGTTGTTAAAGGAGAAAATATTGAAGAAAAAGAGGCAACCAAGACAGTTTCTGTTGGAAAATCTGATGAGAAAGTCCTTGTGTGGCAAGCAATGTGTTTTTGCGGGGAACATCGTCTGCAGTTTTTTACACAGGGCACAATAAATGCCACAACATATCACAATAAATGTCTTACAAAGCAATTATTCCAACTATACAGAAAACACGATGTTTTTTGCCTGATTTGGCCACATACTATAAACCTGTTAAGATCAAACAAGGTGCATTTCTTAGAAGAAGAAATAAATCCTTCTAATTGACCAGATACACGCCCAAATTGAAAGATATTGGGTTACAATTAAGGATCACGCTATTTTTGTTGTTGCTTTTTACTTTGAAAACCACGTCCATTCAGTCAGTACATTTTTCTATGAATAAATCATCTGCGGTTTTATTTATTTGGCGTATGGGATTATTGCTGGGGAGCCTACATTCCGAAGAATGCGGTATTCCAGCCCCTGGATTGTCATAGTTTTCAGGACCTAACCACTACCAGTATAACATTGGTAATCAGGACCGACGGTTTAACCGGGACCGGCTGTTCGAAAGCACGACCGTTTGCGATTTTCGTACCATTATAGGGGTCACCCACACAACTTCTGACCCGGGCCAACTCGTTTATACATATTATAGGTTATTATATTAGTATATATCGCATGGTATTAGAAAAGGCAGTTCTCAGATAGATATTGCCTATCGTACTTCATAATACATGTTACGACATTAAATTGATATATGGTGAAATGTTAATCCGAATTGAAGATAAACGAATATCTCTTACTATATGTATATATGTAGTGTAACAAGTGGAAAACCCCTATATGCCGTCATCGAACATTCTACGGCAAGATATATGATTCATCGGCGTGAGTGATCGACGGCTGCACAAAGCAATACACCAAATAATCTAATCCAGTGCGTTCCAGAATGTTTATATGGGGAGATATAAATTGACGTCGAGGGTAGAAGAGAGTTCAGTTAGTATTCAACCGGTGAATTGAAATGTGCTTTGTGTAATTAGCATTTAAGTTCGTTAAATAGTTTATAATTATAGTGTTTTTAATTAGTGTATGTAAATAATATCTCTCTTGTGAATAGACGATTAAACAGCATTTTTGTTATTATTTTAAAAAGAACGCTACAGTAGTTTGCACATAGAATCACACACGTGATCATGTTAGTCGTACTTTAGGTACTGTTGAAGACTTTTATAGGTATTTAATTCCACTCAAGTAAGTTTATAGACGAAACACTTTTAAGAATACTTCAGAAATATACGTTTATTTTTAAAACAATTTGATTCATGAGATAAACAAGAATAATTTTAAAAGTGTTTTTAAAAGAAAAGAATATTTACATTTTTAATTTTTGTTTCATTTAGCTTCTTTTTTTTGAGTAAGAGTGTAAGAAGAAATTGAGGCCAATTACAACAGTATTTGAGATTTTTAGAAAGCTTTACGTATAATTTATTATTAAAGGTTAAAGGAGAGTCTTGTATAAATATTAAAACAAAACTTCTTAGCATTTGGAGACGTAACCGTGTTCAATTTTAAATTTCGTTTGTATAAAGTTTACTTAAGGTCAATTACAACCTTTCTTACTTAAAACCCTGACGTATCTGCACTTCATTTCAAGGTTTGCATTGAGCGTGACCCTTAAATATTAAGCCCTATTTGCATTTGAAAAGGTAAAAGAAAATGGAATAGAAGTAACGTAGATAGGAATTTCTACATTCATAAATTCTTCGACTCGTGACAATAAAAACAGTTGAAATAATGACAACTTTTGCGATAAAAAGCCATTATTGTTCGGAAATATTTTATTTAAGACCTGAAAACAAATAAATCACAACGACTTTTGACGTACTTTAAATGTTTTATCATTTATTTCTCATTCAGTAAGCATGTCGCGTTCATTTTTTAATTTAAAACACATTATCTAAAAATAAGTAAAATGGTACGCGCATTGCATATGTTTTTACTTTAGACAATCAATGTCTAAAAAAATAAAGCGTGCTCGTTACTGTTCTAAATAAAAGGAAATCTTATTCGATTGCCTTGGAATGGATTTTCTGAAACAAATGCCTGTATTTTCACAACCTCGATAAAAGAGGCAACATTTCTATAACAGGTTCTTCAATTAAACCGCTAAGAGAACTACTCAAGTTTATCCTTAACTCTGCCTTTATTACGAAAACTTCAATTTAAAATTAGAAACGCCAAGAATTCTTAAAACTCCAACTAGATACGCTCAGATTTTTATATCTCTAGATGTTAAGAAGTGTATCGAAAATTAAAATAGTAAGCACTTGAAGAAAAATATTACAATTTTTCATAAATACAAAACTTTTAGTTCTTTAATTTCAGTTGTGTTGATTTACGTTTCTTTTTTAATATTTCATAGTCGAGATGCTGTTTCATTTTACCTTGAAAAAAATAACTTAAAAAGTTTTTTTCTAGAATTTGGCATATCTTTTATTTAAAATGTCCATATTGTTACATCGCGTAATTAACTTAGCGTATTTCTATTATAAAGTTGTTTCCACGGACTTAAATTTCCCGTCTGTAACTATATAATTTTATGATCAAAATTCGTCTTCATGCATCCGCGTCTCGAATAATTATTAAGTTTCTAATTTTCTATTCCTATTTCTTTAAAAGTTTTACTATGATCCTTTTAGATAATAATCAGTAATCTTTGATCCTTTGTATATTTTAAAAGGTTTTTGAGCCTGTTGGTTTAATAAAATACTATAACTCCGTTTGTCTATTATCTATTAATAATCACAAAGTAAAAATGAATTCTCTCTCTCTCTCTCTCTCGCTTTCTCTCAGCTCAAAGCTCCAGTGCCCACTAGGGGGCGGTACCGCCCCCGTTGGGAACCTATGCTCTAGAGGCTACCGTTGTAAGTTTATTCTCATCCTTTTAATCATCTAGTAAACGAAGGAAGTATTATTTCAGGGCCTTTTTTCTTCCCTCGCCATCTTTCCGACTTGTTGACTAAAAATTGGCGTGGCGAGACCAGCATGCTAGTCACTACACTACCAAGGCTTGTAATATCTGATATTATCTGAATTAGTCACCAATAGATGCAAATCTCGGGTTATTGAAAGCCTAAACTTAATCATTAACTTAGCTTTATTAAGCTTAAAGGTAATAAGATACTGCAATAGGGTCGGTTGTACTTATATGTTTTGTTTCTTTATTAAAGTGCTACATATGTAATGTTTTGTAAATCTACGGCTAATACTAACTATATTTCTTTTACGCTTGAAGGAATTTAAAACGTCGTTTTAAATGTTTTTAAGTGTTTATCGGCGATTGTTCTTCGATTTTGTTGTTTGTCGCTTACATCTGTTTTATATTTAAGTACTTACTTAAATTATTTAAGTGTACATCATTTATTTCAGAGATAAAGGTAAGTTAATTGGGCTTTTATTACTGACTATTTGTTTAATCTGTCTGCTCCCAATGGCATGGTGTCGTAACTAGAATCACTCCAATGTAGCGAACCAGTGGAGCTGTACTACTACAGTAGTTTTTCAAACTATTTAAAATTTATTTCTTTATCTTTCTCCCCAAGCTGGGCACTATAGTAATATATGTAATTTAATTATTTTATTTAACAATATACAAAAAGGGTTTGATAAACGCTTCCCTTTAAATTTCCTTAAAGCCTCTCTTGTCTGATGTCAAGCCAGTGTCAGCGAAACGTTCTAATATCGATGTGATTGCAATTTACAAAAGGATCGTCACGTTGCTTTGTGTCTAGTACTTTTCGTCACTATTTTTTTATCAACATTATTTTCAGTCAAGCAAACAGCTATGTTTGCGTCCTTTATCTATTGATCCCCTCAATATATTTATATAGAAGGAAGAAATCCTAATATCTTTGTAAAAAATATTTTCCAACTTTAGAAAATATATTGTAAATATCTACTTCACCATACAAGGACTGTATTAATCGTCTCCTGCCTAATATGGGCATGACAAGGCCACAGCACATCACGTCCATATACTTGAAACTATCCAGAAACACAACACGATTTACCAGTACCGATATCAAGTTCATATTCAGATGCGACGGAGAGAGAGAGTGAAGAAGTTTCGGGTTTCTTGAAGATATCAAGACAGTACTACGTGCATCGACCGAATCAGACTTATAAGTGTCTATCTGATTACGTTTTGGTTTTCCTGTGATTTTTCGACGCACATGTAGTTTTGCATTCTAACTACTACCATGGCAATTCCAGTTAATTTTTATCTTTATTGTGAAAATTATCATATAAAATGTATATTATACATATCTCCATTTTTCTTCAGCAAAATCAATGTATTACTGAGAATTAACAAAAGAAAGTGCTCTGCGAAATAGTTACTTTTGTTGCTCTTAGGAATCTGTCAGTTTTAACTGAAAAAAATAAGGAAAGCGCTAATGTCGCCAAAGAATGTCAAAATTTGTAAATGTGTTTGTGTTATTAGTTCCTTTTCAAGTAGCTTTATTTTTATGAAGATTCAATAGAAGGAGGCTGAGAAGCACTGTAATATACTACACTAAGGTAAACTACACCATAAAATATCGACTTAAAACTATAGATTGTACTCTAGGTTCTCAACCTTGGTTCCTAAACTTATTTTTAAACGTAACTCTTATACTATATTTTACATGTTGCGGAACCCTAACTATATCTTCTTCTTAAGGTGCCGTCTCCCTACGGAGGTTGGCAATCATCCTGGCTATTCTCTCTTTTGATGCGGCTGCTCTAAACAGATCTAATGATGTGCATTTGTACCATTTTCTTAGATTGTTCAGCCACGAAATTCGTTTTCTTCCCATTGATCTTTTGCCTTCGATTTTACCTTGTATTATAATTTGCAGTATGTTGTATTTGGATCCTCTCATTATGTGGCTAAAGTATTCTAACTTACTCTTCTGTATACTGAAAACAACCTCTTTCTCTTTCCCCATCCTTTGAAGGACTTGGTATATTTTTAGAAGTCTGCGGTAAATCTATAACTCGAAAGCCTCAATTCTCTTAATATTATTTTTCTTTAAGATCCATGCCTCTGTCCCATATAGTAATATGGAAAGGACATAGCACTGCGCCATGCGGTTTTTAATTTTAAATTTTTATTAGTGAGGAATGATTTCATTCTTATGAATGCTGATCTTGCCATTTCTATCCGCTTATTTATTTCTACAGTCTGGTCGTGTTCCTGATTTAATGTTGTACCTAAATATTGATATCTATTTACTCTCTCTATGTGTTGGTTGATGAATATTATCGATTGTTGTACGTTAAACATTGCTTTATCAACTACCATATATTTAGTTTTATTGAGATTTATTTTAAGGCCATATTGATTGCTGAACATGTTAATCTTTTCCATCATTAATTGTAAATCATTTATATTTGTAGCGCTTATTACCGTATCATCGGCATAACGGATATTATTGATTACTTTTCCATTCACTATTACGCCGGTTGTAACCTCTGAAAGGGCTTCTTTGAAAATTTGCTCGGAGTATAAGTTAAATAACATAGGTAACAGGACACACCCTTGTCTCACTCCTTTACATATCTCAATTTCTTTTGATGTTTCCTGTTCTACTCGTATTGTTGCGTTCTGCCTCCAGTATAAATTTTCAATTAAGTATATTGTGCGTTCCTCGATACTCTTTTGTTTTAGTATTGCTATTAGTTTTGTATGATTTACATTGTCGAACGCCTTTTCGTAGTCAATAAAACATAAATGTAGTTCAGCATTAACGTCAAGACATCTTTCTATTAAGACGTTGATGGCAAATAGTGCATCGCGTGTGCCCATGCCATTCCTGAAGCCAAATTGAGTTTCTCCGATATCCTCTTCCAATTTTTTGTATACTCTATTGTGAATTATTTTTAGCTGCATTTTAAGAGTATGGCTCATGAGGGTTATACTTCTGTGTTCGGCACATTCTTTCGCATTTTCTTTTTTAGGCAACATTATGAATGTTGAGGTTAACCATTCTTGAGGAATACTACCCGTTTCATAAATTGTATTAAACAAATCTACCAAGGCGTCCAAATTGTCATCTTTTATTATTTTAATCAAATCAACTGGAAGTTCATCTGGGCCGACTGCGTAGTCACTTTTACTATTTTCAATGGCGTAATCAACTTCTTCTCTTGTTATTTTTTGCCCATTTGGCGTCGTTCGTGGATATCTTATAGCTCTTATAGTTCTTTCCTCATGGAATAATTCTTTTATATATTCTTCCCATCTTTTTATCTTTTCTTGCATGTCTAATATTAGTTTACCATTTTTATCTCTTATCATGCCTTTATTCTTTTTTCTTCCGATTCCTGTCAGTTCCTTTATTTTTCTATGAATGTTAAATGTATCATTTTTCTTTTCTAGTTCTTCTATTTCCTTACATTTTTCGTTCATAAATGCCTCTTTCGCTTCTCTTATTTTATTTTTTATTTGTTTGTGTATCTCTTTATATTTCTCTATATTTCGTCCTTTGTATTCCCTTCTTTCTTCCATAAGAGTTATTATTTCTCGAGTCATCCATTGTTGTTTTGCTTCATTTCGTTTGTACTTCAGTTTATCTTTCCCAGGTTGTAGTATTGCTCCCTTTATATTATTCCATTTCTTGTTTATGTCTGTTATATCTTTATTAACTTCTGTAATGTTTTTCAGGTTATTTTTTATTTCTTTCGATAATTCTTCTTTGATTTTATCATCCTTTATCATTTTTGTATCTATTTTCTGGGTGTACATCTTCTTTTTCAAATTTTTAAATTTTATCCTAATGTCTGCAACTAGAGGGTTATGGTTAGAATAACTATATCTACAAACATTCTAATCTTAACTGGGCATTAAAAAATAAAAATTACCTACAAATAATTTATTCAAACATGCACGTATAAGATACACAAGACATACAATAAATAATTTTACAAAATAGAACACAAAAATATGTAATGTACAAAATAAAGAACAAAATAAAATAAAATATAAAAAGCTATATGAAGTAAAAGTAAACGATTAATAAGAAGAATGTGGTTGTATTTTAGACTTCAATATTCTCTAAACACTTGGTTTAATATTTTATAGCGAATTCGTATATCTGGTGTACCATCCAGTTTATTGCGATATTTCGTTTTTGTATTTCACATAAATATGTGGTAGCAAAAGGCACCAACAAATAAAATAGTAATTAGGCCGTTATTGTAGGAAAGTCTAAAGCTTTGCAAGTGGTATCCTTTTGTTATATTACAGAACTTAGAACGGGTCCCGCGGAACCCCAAAATATTTTCACGAAACCCCAGGGTTCCATGGAACACACTTTGGGAATCACTACTCTAAACTATAGACTTATTCGACAAGCATTTAATACTGGTAGTATGTGATTGATCGTAGACTAGATGCAACTATAAGCTACAAACCATAGACCAAAGACTAGATTATAAACCAGATTATAAACCTTCTTTGACTATCGTTCATAGAACCATTGAAAAACTACAAATCTTTTAATTATTATTTTTAGAAATTTTACGTTTATAGAAGTCATGCGTAGACTCTCACAAAAAGGAATTTTTAAAATATAGTTAGATAGACAGGCTATTCGAAATTCCTTTAGTTTAGTTTCATTTCTTTCAAGAATTTTCTTCATAGAAAATGTCATCTAAAAAAGTTATATTTTTCTAAATGCCTCTCTATTAGTAAACAGTAGAAATATTTCCTTCACTAACTTTCTAGGGTTTTGAAAGCTCCAAGAAAAAATCAAAAATTTAAGTTTAGGAACTGAAATGGTTGATTATGAATCAATTGAAAAGCACAAAGTTTAATACTCAGGAAATAAGCTCTAAAAATGCAGATAGCATTGGTAGTGTAGTAACTAACGTACTGGTCGCTCACCCAAGCGGTCCGAGATCAACACCCGGTGTCGAAAAATCTGGTTAAGGTTTTCTGCAGTTTTTCCTTAGCTGTAACACAAATGTGGGATTGGTGCTATAACATCTGTAAGTCGGCTGCAGCCACACGATGGGCCTGCGTAATAGTAGGTAATATTTAATCGCCCCTCTCTCCCGGACAAGCTTCATAGCTTCTGCGGCCTGGTTCGCCAGGTAATGGGTAGTAGTCGTTATTATTATATATTATTATTTCTTATTTTCACAGAATATATCTGGTTTACATAGAGGGAGTTATTATGCCACTCACTCCATTCTCTTTTAGCCAGTAACATTTAGGCACTTTCTCAATATACCTGTAGTTTCGAGAATCACAGACTATATATTTACTAAAATTCTTGCTTACTAATCCATGTACAGTAATAATTATAGGTATTGTATAAAGCTTTTCAAGTTTGTGTATTTGCCGTAATTCTTCTGAAAGATCGTAATATTTGCTGATTTTGTCTCTTTAAGTTTTGGCGAGATTATATGGTTTCCTGGACGAGACACGTCAATAAGGTAAGCAATTTAAATATTTTTATTAGATTTAGGACAAAGTATTTTTATTGTACAGTTCACGTTACGGTAGAGCAACTCAAACTTCCCTTCCCATTTCAGTCTTTAGACGCTTTATCTAACCACCTGAAGTAGCCCTACACCATGTCGTTTTTTTCTTCGCAGAAATTAGTTACCTTTTTCTGGATCAGCATTAGCGGCGGTATACTGTTTAATCCTCATTTTCAAGCTGGGAATATTTCCTTTTTATTATTATGAGTGTGTAGTAATGCCTTCTTTTTGCTTGAATATATACAGGATGATCAAACAAAGATATTTTTTATTTGGAAACCATATATATCATTATGCTTTTAAATAGTGCTAAGTCTTTGCAAATATAGGTGTGGGTCCACCGATTTGTACTTTCTTATTATTATCTTCTGTAAAACGCCAACATTGAAATTTACCTAGTAAAGTTTTTCGAGCTCTTATTTAAGTTTAATAATAGACAGTCGATGCTGGGTAGTAATATTAGTTCAACTAAATGTAGAATCCACATTTATTTATTCCAATGATAGGTGATAGGCTTTGTAAATCTTACATCAATTATTCAACAGAAGTTAAAAATTATTATGGTTTCGTTATTTCATGTATTTAGTATGTGGTTCTTCAAACAAATAGTCTATTTCATATTTTTGTTATTGCATTAGTAGCTAAACATAGGTACTGGTTAAGAGCTTCCATTAATTAAGAGCGAATAAATAAGATATCTTTTAGAACTATCGAATTTTGTTTTAATCGCCTTTTCAATTTTCTATTTTAATTGGTATTGTAGTTAAAACCTCGGATATGATAATTAAATAAGTAATAAATTTAAACAAAATTAAAACTGTTTATTTAACGTATAAAAATGAAGAGCAGCGGAGTTTAAAAACGAACAGTTTGGCAAACTCGCAGTAACCAACGTATTTATAAAAATGTTTGCCACTTGTAAACAAGCTGTTTAGACAGATCTGTATACAATAATGTCAAGCTTTCGTTGTAATATTTACGGCAATTCCCTTGTTGACAAAAAGGCAGTAATTGCACCCTCAAGTGCGGTTACAGAGTTTGCTGAAAAGTACCACCGTTGTGTCGGAATTTTTACCGCGAGAAAGTTTTTATGTAATACATTTCCTTTCTGTTTGTTATTTTGATGGGTTCCTACAATATAATTACATTATATTGTATTTATACTACTTTTATGGTCTTTCAATAGCTAATCTCAATTATTTATTATTGCATAGTCCATAAACTTCTTTAGAAATGCGCAGTATTTGCTTAGTTAACGGAATTGTGCGACATTTTTACTAAAATAAAAGCTACCACATAAATGCAAAAATTCTTACTCGAAATTATTTTCCCTTGTTTACCAACCAATTGAATGAGCTCAGTAGCCCACTGGAAATTACATTTTTAAACAAATTTAAATGTTCATTGCCAAGCAAAACAGCAATTTAATTAATTCTTCATAACAGAATAAAGTGTTCTTTTCTTTAAACAACTCGAAACTTCAAATTAGCTAAAATTACCTGAAATAAACATTTATAATTCTGTCGCGTTAAAATAAATATAAAAAACCATCAAAATATTTAAACTCTACAGTAATATTCACTTTTGAAGTACATTTTGATTATATCAACAATT
Organism: Agrypnus murinus; assembly: GCA_929113105.1. Classification (NCBI taxonomy): domain Eukaryota; kingdom Metazoa; phylum Arthropoda; class Insecta; order Coleoptera; family Elateridae; genus Agrypnus; species Agrypnus murinus. Next base: position 119,559,966 of record OV816023.1, on the reverse strand, counting down.
AATTACCCACTTATCTACTTATAATCAAGATCAATGCTGTGTTCTCCCTTAATTGCCAATTCTTGAACATTAAACGCGTTCCTGCAATTCTGAATATGACAGATGCTTCGAGCTAAAATTGAATTTATCTGAAAATGTGGAGGGAAGATTTAGAAAGTGATTTGAAACACTTTTTTATTAAACATAAAGATAAAGATTTATTTCTATAAACGGAAATGATTTGATTACAAAAATGTTGTTAATTTAATCAATAATAAAACTAATGCAACAACACCGGTAATATCCTGCTTCTAGTATCCTTCTATCTATTTCAACCCATTTGTATGTATTACTATCATTTATGAATGTTTTTAAATAGTTCTGAATCTATGCTTTAAATTATTTTATTATACAATTTTAACAGTCTGGTATCCAAAGCGTTTAGTTTAAGGCTGCTGTCTTAGAAATTGCACGGATCCTTTCATGCAAACTATTGCATTTTAGAGGTGATGAAGAATTTCTACTTTAACTGTAAATTAACATTCATCCGAACTTATTAAGTGCTAGATGAAAAATTGCGCCAGCCTTGCACGCGAAAATTTTTAACAACTTCCAATAACAATAATAAATAATGTAATTAAAAATATAAAAAATATAATAATAATAATTTTTTCCCAAAGTCCATCCAAACATCTTTATTAATTTGCTACAATTGTTTCAGCCTTATTAACAGTATTTAATTTTTACAAGGCCATCTTCAGGCAGCTTTTTATTGTTGTTGGTTTTTGGTGTTTTTATATATTTATTTTTATAATAATAATCAAAATATTTAATATCATTGTTGTTGTATATTAATGCTTCCCGTATTAAAAAAGATAAAACTAAAATATGTTATCTAACCTCCTTAAAAACTACATTGAACAAATATTTATGTAATTATCATTGGTTTTTTCATTTTGCATTTATAATACGTGAACATGTTTCACGTTCACCAGACCAAAATGGAGTGTGGACACTACAGTGATCACGATACTAGAGCCGCCGCGAGAATAGGTATAATTTTTGATAATTTTTTTGTGGTGCCCTTTATTGAACTCCGTTGTCAGTATTCGTGACGTCAAACAATCTTCTTGTTTTTCTATCTAGTTACGCAAGTCTTGATGATTATTCTTGCTTATAATTGCTAGTCGAACCTATTTTAACTAGCACATAAACATGATTTTTCCATTTGTACGTACTCCAAGTTACTCGCACCTCTTCCTTTACGTAGCTGGTGAAATAATTTTATGGTTTTATCTTGATGGGCTTAGTTCTCACACAAGCTGAGTACAAGTTCTAAGTGGTTATTTTAATTTACTTAGTTTCTCTCAACGGTGAATATCATTGTTAAAGTATTTGAAGAACATTCAACCCTTCAAGCAAACTTGCCATTAGGCCAAACCACTCAAAATTCATACCATGTAATTATTCACTTTTATACCTGCACTTTAATTTTATACTGCACTGTCGTGTATAAACTTTAGTTCTATAAAACTCCGATTTGAGTAACACTCAAAATGGCAAGCGAATCAAAAATCCATTTAGGTAAATAGTATGTGGTTCGCAATGCTAATAGTTAAAATGATTTTGCAAATAATTGAATTATTATTAATATTTACGGAAATATCTAGTAAATAATGCAAGCAAATTGCTTATATACAGATCTGCAAGATAAAGTTACAAAATAAATCTCAAGGAAGTACTAATTCAAATAGGAAATCTTTATCAAGCTTTTCACTCTCCCTAAATTAGGAATAAACCTGGTTGCTAAAGTAGAACGTCGTCTTTCTTTGTTTGTCTTATTGAAAAGGTACGTTGATGGCAGAACTGTTCGCACTAACATGTATTTAAAAACGTCTACCGCTTCAGATTACTGAAGAGTCTGCGTATAATCTCAACCGTACTTGTCAAAAGTATTGCAGTTAATTATCTTGAATGCTGCGGCGCTCATCTTTTTGTCTTAGCAAGTAACAGATGAACAATAACTTATGAGGTTACAGTTGTTAATTAAGAAATTAATGTTTCAAACTTATAATTTGTGAGAATTGTTTCCAGTTTTAATGATAGTAATATGGCTACGACTTTTGAGTAATAACTGGTGTTATTAATTTTAAAACCACCGCAAAGTAATACTTTATAATATTTTATCCAATGGATGTTATCTTATTAATCGTTTTGTTAGAAATTATTACTTTCAGAAAATTACAATTAAAACGGTTAATTATTAAGTTTACTGAAGCTGCTTTCACTTAAAAGACTATAAAAGAATATTCAGTATTGTATCTTCCACTAAATAACTAAATCGCAATATTTAGTTAATCCTATATTAAATCATTACTAGAATTCACAAATGTAAGACATTATTGATTTTCATATAGTTAATAGTTAATTAATAATTAATAGAAATAGATCTAACTACTACGTATTATTAAAGTCTTTATAACTGAACATTTCCTGTAAACAACCTTTTGTAGAATCAATTAAATTTAATTGAAGAAGTTGAGATTTATCTTAACGAACAACATTAATATAAGAAAAAGTAGACTTAAATAATGATTAATCTTGGATAGATTATTGTTTATGACTAAATTTGAATCACCTAATTACCTTACATCACCTTGAGCTAGTGATTTTGTGTTCATTTAATTCAATTTTGCCTCTATTAATATTTCTAATAAAAAATTTTATTATATTTTTCTGCAAATCATCCTATTACGTATTGTTAAAGATTTGCATAACTGAGATTATTAATGCTTTATTAAACGCTCATCAGAAGTATTTCACAACGTTAATTTTGATAATCTAAAATTTCAAGTCTAACAGTGTGTTTTTTTAAGATATTTCTTTAAAGTACAGGGCAAATTAACAAGTATAATAGAGTTTTTAAAAAAGCTTATTCTAGTCTATTAATTATTCGTTATGCTTACACAGGATTTATTCAGTTATTTATTTAGTTTCTCAACGTAGGGTATTCTATTGCATATTTATTTGCTTTTTCCAACGTGGCAAATGGACCATGGAAAGCTTCTTCTGTACTGTTTCCAAACAAGTTAATCATGTGTTTTTATGCCAATTGATAAAGTAGAATCATAATGATACTATAATAGTTGTAATAGAATATAATAATATTATACAATAGAATATAATAATAAAACATATCAATCATAAATAATTGCATAAATAATCACTTCTTTAGCATTGAACAAGTCAACCGATTGACATGCAGTTTATAAAATTCTTTTATTAGAGGTACACTGTATATTTTGTCGACCAAGCATCATTGAGCAACAGAGCGGTACTTTTTTGGCTAACTTCTTTCTTTTCTTTATTTGGTATGAAAAAACTCACTATTACCGCCCAAGTAAGAAGTTGGTTTTCGAAACGAATTACTAAAGACAAGTGTTCTTCTTGTCAAGATTTTTTAAAAATGTAACGATAATTGTGAAATCAGTGCAAGCCAATGAATATAACCGTAATAGCATACTCTAATGCAAACACCTCCAACTACAAATATTAATGCTGTTAGAATAGACTTTGATGTCACAGTAGTACTAAACATTTTCACCACTGGCGTGTGACGAGTTCTACACAAAGGACGTTGTACTATTAACTGTACAAGCTTAATATTTTGAGACTAAAACTAAAACGTCATAATCACGAAAATCCCACAAGCTTGAACCAACACTATTGACCTGCTTAGTAAAGATGAAACATTTGTTAATTACTTTTTAGATACTTGGTAAGGCACAAATTTATCAATCAATTATCATCAATCAACCTTATCGAAAGTTTTATCAAATTTATAAACAGCCTTGGTAGTATAGCGGCTAGCGTGCCAGTCTCTCACTCAAGCGGGCTAGGATCGGTTCTCGGTGCCGATAGATCTGGTTCTGGTTTTCTGCAGTTTTTGTAACACAAATGTGGCAGTTGTCCTATAACATCTGTAAGCCTACGTAATAATAGTAATCACCCATTCCTCCCGCAGAAGCTTTATAGCTGCTGTGAGCTGGTTCTCCAGATAACGGGTAGTTGTAATTCTTATTATTCTTATTATCAAATTTACGCATAACATCTTAAAAAGGACATAATGAAGTTTGCAAAGTTTAAAGAAATTTTATGCAATGATATATTTTATAGCTTCTAGGATAATTTATACATTGTTCAGGAGGTCAAGATCTATTTAACATTGTGCAAAATTTGAATCAATTCTTACAAAATGCCAAACTGCTACGTTATTTGTCTGTACTTTCAGATCCATCAGATTTTCTTTAATAACCTCAAGGATAACCAAAATACTTGGAACGTGCCGATACTCTACGTATAGTTTTAGTTATTTAAGTCGGCAGTTGCTAAATTATTATCTCATATACTTAACATTAAGTCCGCATAGAACTTTTGGTCATGCGTTAGAACGTAATGCTATACTCAGAAAACTGCTTAGATTTTAAACTAAACACTGTATTGAAATATTTATGAACTGCTGAACTTAACGATCTTAGCGGTTATGTAGAAACATTCAGTTTGATGCAGTTTTAGCTGTATGGGTATATCTGCATTCCTGTATAAGTAAGCGTTTTCGATTTTTTCGGGTGTGTACATTTTCTCATATAACCATTCTAGGCTTCGGTACTGTACTTAGTAGACGGAATAGAATAATAATGAGAGGAAATCATTCCTTAACACAGTCACTTCAGCACAGTATTTGAAGTCGCAGATAATGCAGATATTACCAACTAATATTTAATATAATATAACCCGTTTTCATGTAACTTGGTTCCAACCAAATGACACAGGAATAAACGCTCTATGATCATATTTTCATAGTATGAGATATGATCTAAAAATAAAAAATCTCTATCATGCAAGATATGTTACGTAATACCACGAATCGCGTCAATAAATAATATAACCATTAAAAGAAAATTCAATTTAATAGAAATCCTCGGTTAAACCAAACTAAATTTTGGCTAGCCGAGATGCTTCCGGTAGTATGTAATTTATATTACATATTAAATGCATATGGACGAGAAGCCATTTCAAAATTGACATTGACGTTCACAGATGTTCTGACAGAAAACTCACAGTCGTTGACTTTCAAATTTACATATGGTTAGACGTAGAGCTAGTTACTCCAGAATATAACTCTAACGAATATCAAAAAGCACAAATCTATCAGAATTCAAATAGTGTGATTATTTGTATAAGCGATACAATAAAAAAGGAAAGACAAGGAACAAACGAATTACCAAAATACAGTATAAATGCAAGAAACAGTTTAAATGTGGTAAATATAGTGACTCTAACAAACCTATGAAAATTCTCAGATGCAAATGCGTTTCAAAAGTTTAAATATACCTAAAGTAAAATCTACAAAGAAATCAAGGAAAAGGTGATTAATATTGCAAATTACTGCAGAACTTTGCTTTCTTCTTTCGGTCTAAGATTAACTGTGTAGCTGAGACAACGTCTTTACTATCAAAACCAAAGTACTACGAAATCATCATATAACAACATTAGAAACTCTTTGTCTGCATTTTCACAGCTATGGTTACATGCACAGTTTATAGATAAAAAAATAATTGAATCTGAAAGTGACTGAATAAACAAGATTAAGCAATACTAGATGAAACTATAAGACCCTACAGTTAGTCGAAAACTGCAGAGCAGTGGTGAAAAATTAGGCATTAATCTTTCAGTTCTTATAAAGATGTGGAAAGGTCTTTTGAATTGTACTTTGTAACACAACTATTCGTTTTGTTTGTTGTATTAAGTATCATCAATATTTTGAGCAAGTTTTATAGCATAGATGAATTTTAGCAAATTCCACAACCATCGTTAACGGTGACATAAAAAACATTAGCGAATAAGAGAAATGACATGCAAAATTAAATCATTCAGCTGGTGAAATACTTCGAAAGTCAAACGATTACGTAATTATGGGAAACCAGTGGTAGAAGGTAGTAAGTGGGTATTCGAACAAATGATCAAATATGGTAATTAATAAAAAAGTTGATCAATTGTAATTAATCAATCTTCTCCCTCGGAAATCAATGGCAAACTTCCCTGAATTTAATAAAAATACGAATACTTTGTAGTATTTGGGGTGGTTCGGAGTTCACCTTAAGTTGTAGATCCCCTATTATAATTGTGATCACTAAACTTGCGCAACACAAGTATAGGAGGGAAACGCCAACGCTCTGCAACAGAGCACTGTTTTGGTTAATTTTCTTTAGATTATTTTGATTATCTACGGTTTATAACATTTATCTACTGATTGATTTTATTTGAAATTAAAATAAAAATACATATGGGTCATATTTCAGAACTCAACCACCGACCAGTGGCGTAACTACGTAATATTGCGCGCCCCTGCGAGATTGCGTTTGAGCCCCTCATATACAGGGTGGCTGATTTTTCATTGTCCAGGTTATATCTGCTGGAATATTAAAGGTAGAATAAAAAGTTAATGAGAGACTTGATTAGCATAACCTGATCTATAAAATAGCGCAAAAATGTTTTTTCACGGCCAATTTATTTTCCCAAAAATATCCAATTTTTTTAAATAGAACGTCCTGTAAACTTTTACGGAATAAAGTTTGCGATGAATTTCTCTTTACAATGATATATCACAAGTGGCTTTTTCTTGTAAATCACACAGTCCACTGATGCATTTTCAAATTCATTTTATGTCTCACTTGCATATTATTTGTTGTTTATACCTGTGATACCAACTACATAACAACCAGGGCATTATAAGCGGGCGTTATAATTCATAACGCCCGCTCATGGTTTACTTTACAATCGGAGCCGGCGTTATGTTCAATAGTAATTTGGATCATTAGGTCATGCGTACATGTATATGTTACAGCACAACAAATAACGAGTATTTGCACGTAGTTTCTGGGCGCATGATTCACGAATTCTTTTGTGCCGAATTAACTACTGCCAAAAATTTCTTGGCTAAAATTAACTTATTTTTTAGATGTAGTGCTGTTAGGATATTTTTTGTTTTTATGTTAGTAACAACAACAAAAAACACTTGAATTTAAATTGTCATTTATCCGTTTGACTTTTGTAAATTTAGTAAAAGGTGTTACTATCCGACAAACATAAAAATTCCTAGTTTCATAAATATATAAACAACACCCTTGGCAACGCCAACAATTATAAGTTAAAACTAATTTTCTACTTATACAGGGTGTTTTGAAAAAGATGCCTTTCCCGTTAAAGAGCAATAGAGAAACATGTGTAGAGTAACATCTTACTAACAATTTCCTAAAATGCCCCTTTGAAATGACAACCCCCCTTATAAAAATAATAGGCACGCCACTGCAAATAGTAGATAAAGCTGTATGAAATGAAAATTGTGTCTACTAATGCATACTTTTAAATGTCATGGACAAATAAGCCATAAACTAACCCAAGCAGGTAGCAAGATAAATATTTATAAATTCTTCGGAAGATTGTAATCAACACCAAATTGCAGTACGTGCTTTTAAAACGTTTTTAACTATAAATAATAACACTCATTTTGAACATCTGTAATAACTGTTACTTACTCAGATCTTTGAGATTTGTATCTGCAGTATGCAGTTTGTCGTCAACTTTCTTTGTGTTAGGTGTTGGTAAACTTGAGTTTCGATTAATACACGTTTTTTAGAATTAATAACTGGCATTAGGTAGTGTTAAGTGTTTGTTTTAGTGATATGTAAGATAATTAGCCACGTAAATCAAAAGCCGATAATCCAATCTTTAATGTTTAATATAAAAATGTATCAATACATGGACCGAACCCGACCAGTGTTAACTAATAACTAAAACTTCCCTTTCTTTTAATAATCGTCTTGCCGTTACATGGCAGACGTTCAGCATCATTAAGCATTTACGACCCTGAAAAGTTATGTATAAAATCAGAATGTTTCAGACCAAACATTAGTAAGCGTGAATTAAAAATAACCAATGGTAGAAATATAAAGGGCTTATTCATTCTCGTATCCCTACAGATAAGTAGTTTATTTAAGTGTATTTAGTTACTGTTTAAATTATGGCAAAAAAATTTTTACCCTTGCAAATGTAAGTAGAAATTCTGATATCAATCGTAAGAAGAATTCATTTCACGTCAAAAACATATTAAACTTTATAAAGAAAACCAAAAACTATTTAGGAAAATACTTAAAAAGCTTATTGATTTACTGCTTTTGGTAATAAGCTATAAAGAAAAGTTGCAAGCTGTATGCCGATTGGTCTAGCGGTTAAAGCATTAGATTCGTAATCAGAAATCGCGGGTTTTAACCCCATCCTCGTATACTTTTTTAATTGTATTGTTTACTAATTATTATTTTTAGAAGTTTATTACAACTATTATTAGTTTTATGTCCTTTTTTCATTTGCTTTTCTGATAGGTAATTGAAATTGTACAAAAAGTAACGGCAAACCTCCGTAGCAAAAATATCTAATAATTAAAAAAAAATAAAAACAAAATTAAGCCTACGCTTAGGTTTAACAAAGATACGACAATTTTAATTTTCAATTCATTATCCTTGCCGAAAATTATTATTTTATATTAAACTTATTGATCCTGTAATTAAAAATCGAAAAAATATTTATTCTATTTATATGTATTTTTAAAATATTTACATTATCTTGGTTATTCATATATAAGAGTAATTTTAATTTGTAATTTTTGCTGTTTGTCAGTAATGTCAGTCTGTAGACGCCTAAAACACAATTATATGACATACCAAAGATTTCGAAACGAGGTATTTAAAAACTGACGGAATGTTTTTTACCTCCAATGCTTGTTTTAAAATTTCTATTCCCACGAACTAGTTTTACGAAAGCAGCCGGCGCCCTTCGGATGGTTGCGCCCCCCCGCGTCGTAGGGTCTCAGGGGGCGGTAGTTACGCCACTGCCACCGACTAGATCCAAAAACTGGCGCAACTTAGAAAGGCCAAGCTTGAAACCTCTACTTTCGAATGTCACATGTCTCATATATGAAAAAAATTATATTTGACCTCTTTAAACAGGGTAAACACGTATCCAGTTCCAAAAAAAATTTTCTATATTCTTTGATTTTTCAAATAAACACTTCAACATATGATATTTCAGTTTCGAGGCCTTTGGAATTAAAACCATTCGTAGAATGATTGCACCAGTAACACTGGTTGCATAAAACCAGCCGCAGTCATTGACTTTAAAAATAGAAACACCAAACTTGAGAATTTAACCGTATTATTTTCTACAGTTGGTTTTTATCAAAAAAAGTTAATCGAACAATAAGTATTGCACAAAAGCTGACCAAATGACTTTTCAGCATTTTGCATTGCACTTAACATCGCTACTTGTTTGACTTACCTACAACATGTAAATATCCAAACTGTGTCTTTGCAGTTACGGTATTTATCTGACACATATATCTGCCTTTATCTTCTTCTTGAACATTGTTTATGTGTAAGAACCAAGTTCGATGTTTGTCGTGAGTTACGCTAATTCTTGGGTTTCTTGTAATCACATGATTATGCACGGTGAGTATGGCTGATTGTTCAAAATGCATCCATGCCACCTGTAAAAATAAAAAAAACTTTAGAATAGAATTTCAAAATTAAGAATGTGGAGGGTAATATTTAAATAGAAAAGTTCGCTATTAAAAAGAGAAATATCTATACAGAGTACACGGTGATATTTCGATACCAGCATAATATTACAGAAAGATATCTTCATTCGATTCAGGACAACGAGTTTTATTTAAGTTTCTGAAGTTTTGCAGTACTTCAGGTTACTGCATTATGTATTATTCAGAACGATGTTGGTTTCTTCTATTACAAAACAATGTCTTTAATTTGAGTCGTATAGTAAAGCAATGATATAAAGTTTTAATGCTTTGGGGATGTTATTGTGCCACAATCACATTTTTGACTTTTACGACTGTGTTTTATGTTTTCGGCATGTCCACTATTATCTAATGTATTAAATTCGCGAACTGAAAAATTCAATTTTGAATTTTAGTGATATCATATTCTTTGGCTAAAATGATCAAAACAAGTGATAAAATGAGGTAATTTTTTTCATTTTAACTAAAAATATAAGAGTAAGAACTTTGTAGATGGAATAAGAGGATAATTGAGTGCTAACGTCCCAGGAGTAAAGTGTCACAAGTTCGAGAAAATTTAATATTTCCTGTCTAATGAGCCTAAGATAATATGGCTTAAATATGAAAACGTTACGCAACAAAATGTAAAATACTTTAACAATTTTAACCGTTGCCCATTAATTAATCTTAAATACGAAACCTCGGTCGCAGAGGAGATTAATTAGTTAAAAAGTCAAACGGAATGAGAAAAATTGATCTAAACAGAAGCACGTTTTATAAATTCGCCAGAGAAAAAATTTTCTGTGTAAAAACGTGTTTTGGTGGAACACACTCAGATTAATTGTTAATGGGGTAAACCTGTTGAACGCTGTGCATAAATATGTATAATCTACAATGTACAGTAAAAAACAAAAGTTTTACACGACATGGAGTTGGAAACGTGGCTTATTCGTAATCTTCCTCCATTTAAAACTTCTCCCTAAAATTCAAATAGTTAGAAAACGACTTTTTCTCTTGAAATGTTTCTTTTACTCTCGCGGCATTACAGTTTCCTTAAGAATGTATATTTAGATATAAACAAATCCGAAACTTCAAACGTATCTATTTGTCAAAAGGTGAATTACGTATCAACCAAAATTCAAGCGAGATAGAAAAATTGTTTGAATATGTAACAAGGGGCGCTGATAAAACAAATCCTTATCAGAGCAGTTCGTGCCGTTCCCGAAAGTTTTAGTGCAATGAATTTTCCGAATCGTTTTCTTTCTCGTATCCGAACGAGATTTCTATAAACCGCAACGAATTTTGTCAAAGAAAATTCGCTTTTATGGTACATTAATTCGGTCAATTTATAACAAACATGTTATCGTCGAAACATATTGTACATATCGGCAGATTAAATAGTTGGTGAAAACATGTAAACAAATCACAAATAGTATCCTTTATCGGAAATATTTGGGAAATTCGCAGGAAAATCCAATTCATATAAGGACTATGAAGGGGATCGATAGTGCGTTAACTACATGCTGACAAAATAACAACTCTGTCTGATTAGCTGGCGGCAGTGATACCGGGCTCAGAGCCAGGAAAAACAAAGCTTTCTCATGCGCCTCGGCTGAGTGTGTAAACGTGGATAAGTGGTAAACAAGGTAGTAAATTTCCCTCCACGCTCAACGCCGCGACGCCGGGGATCGGTGGCCTTTCCCGCGCGGTATCGTTTAGTCGCTCAAAATGTGTATTCCGCAAATATGAATTTTGTTCTTTCACTTAGGTTGCTTCATTTCCAGTTAATTAAATCCTAACTACCTTAACCGTGGAATTTTACTTGTCTCCGACTAACTGTCCGAGCGGTCGTACCCAAATGCTCAATCAATAAACTGATTTCCGTCTTATATCTAACCCCATGTAAAAAACTACACGTGTCTTCCGACATCCAACCCCTGACCGAACGCTGACGAATGCTCTAAAAAAACGTCCCTTAATCTCATTATTTAACACGACGTGACGATAAATACCAAGAACCGTTTTCTCAGAGACATTACCGAGATTGAGCAGCCCTTATAGAAGGGTAACTCTAGGATACCTTTTGACGGCTGCGCTGCTTGGGAGACATTACGGAAAGTTTAGGTCATAACGCTAATTGATGTTTTCTTTGACATTACTAACTGAGATTCACTAATGGCGGTGGATATAATTTTATTACCTAGAAAATTGAGATATGTAAGGATGAAGGGGCTAATTCTGTGTCTTAAACAGCGAAGAGTTTAGCCCGATAAATATATCGAATCAATCATAGAAAGAAGCTATTACAAAATCAAAAAACAATAGTCGTGTGAACGGTATTAAATAAAATTATTAAAACTGATAGAAGGATACGGACTTAAGATAACACTTTTCATAATGGATGATAGCTGGCAAAATAATAATTATAATTATTATAATGTTGCTACTATTGTGTAAAGGTGACAAAGAGACTATAGAGGCATTTCATATGTACTCTCAGACCAGGCACTCTCTTCTTCTCTCACTGCAACTGCTATGTCACAAACCTTGGTTCTAAAGTTAAATGAACTAAAAATAACTAAGTTCTGAACTTAAAATCAATTTCAAGAAGTCAATCAATACTAACACACGAAAATCACAGAAAAATGAAACGGAGATAACTAAAATCTAAGTCAATGTTTTTAAAACTTTTCTTACTACCTTTCTCTGACTCATTGTAAGGAATATAATTTACCTCGTGAACCAATACATCGACACCTGCACCGAAGACTATAGCAACTGAATTAAAAAATAATACTAGTTACTACTTAGACTCTTTGTTGCAGGTATAGATATGGTAAATTAAAAGCTTCTCGAATTTCAGTACACTGAAAATGTTAATAATTTTAACTTTCAATTTATGTTAATTACACAGGCCCACAAAAAAAAGAAAAAGTCGTGTGGTTGAAAGGTGAGGTACCATACCATATGCTTTTTGGTGTGCTGAAAACGAATCCGGGGACAGAATTGACTCATCACCCAAGGATTTCGACATAACCTCAAAAACATTTCAATAAAACACCTCAAAAAAATTATAAAAATGCATCTAAAAAAAATCCTTGGGTGATGGGTCAATTCTGACACCGGATTCGTTTTCAGCACACCATAAAGCATACAGTATGGTACCTCACCTTTCAACTACAAGACTTTTTTTTCTTTTTGTGGGTCCGTCACAAACCCACAAAGAAGTTTGAAGTTTCAAAATAAACAAAGCTCTTAAATACATTCGTCTTTGTACACTTGTACGCATTGCACACACAAATTATGTTATTTTCGGTTATTTGAGTAGTCATTTTCTATATACTTAGAATTGATTATTTGTAACCGTCGTCTACATTCTGTAAAATTCCCGCTGAGAAAAAAACTTAGCTCCAGAATTTGAATAAAGGGAGTGTATTGTGTTCCTACCGGTAGGTAACGAATTTCTGAAAAAAATTGTTGCTACTGGTTGGTGCTTTGTGTTTCTTTAAAAATTCAGCTTTCGGTAGGTGAGTTCTTTTTAAATCATTTTTAACCTACCAAAACTTAACCTAATTCAACAACAAAACCTAATCACGAATTTATTTTTGTAACGTGCATGCGTATGCGCATTTCAATACTAGAATGCAGTAACATTTGTCGGACAAAATGTTTCTTTTAACATGTGTTGTTATTAATCAGGCTTCATTTAAAAAAATGGTTTTGTGTTAATTGTAAATGCTAATAGTCTAACGTGACCAGACTTCTAAATCGATAAGGCGGTATATTAGGGATGCCCTCCCCCATAAATAATTTATTAAGCAAGCTTTTCGAACGATTTTTGAATGATTTTTAAATGTGCAATCCATTGCCCGGAAACTCTGATTTTTATTAATAGTATGAAATCTAAACAGTCCTTCAGCTAACGCTAACTGCTTTTCTTTTCCAAAATTACTTTTACTGAAAAATATTGTAACTTAGAAGAAGAGGCAGCAACATTTACATATATTTTATGCTTATCGGTACCCAGATGCTTTTGCCGAAGTAGCACTGGAATAGAAATTCATATGAAAATTAGTGCCTCTAATCCCTTTTGCGTGCCACAATTTATATTCCAAAGAGATGCTCAATGGAATGTAATAGGTACGTGCCTTTCGGTATATTTGTGGCGCGTTAGAATTCATACGTAAAAATACATCTTTTTCATGTCTTTCTCTTTGCCAAGAACACCTGTTGTTAGTTTATTTATTTATTTAACCCAAATAAAACGGGCATGACCCAATTACAAAATTTGGGGATTCTCACAAATACTAATATTAATTAAGGTCAATTACAATTATGACATTACAAAAATAAGTTCATCTGTATTACAATAAAAAAAGATGTTTTTAGTACTTTTTACTAATGGTCAGGGTGAGTTTTTCAGCATTTCATACATATGCAGTTAATGTCAATTAATAATATGTTTGAATGCGCTAGGGGACGTATCGAATATGTCAATATCAAATTTTTCAATAGCTAAATTTATTGAACGTGCCATTCTTACCAATGGAGCATTACACCGTATGTTTGTCCTATATTAAGGAATATGCAGAATGTTTCGAGGTCGCGATCTGTATGCTGGCACGTACAACTGAACCATGGGCAGCAGCTGGGGACAGTCTATCCTGTTTTTTATTAGTTTACACAGAAAGCGAATGTCTGTTACTTCTCTCCTCGTTGCTAACTTTTTTACGTTAACTTCGAATCTAAAATTATTATATTGATTATATTTGGATATCGATTATACATTTTGTAATGCAGATATTTCAAAAATTTATTTTGTATAGTTTCAACTTTATTTTGATAGGTAACTTGCCCCGGATTCCACACAGTAGAAGCAAATTCCAATTTTGATCTAACTAATGAATTATTTAGGCGTTGGAGAGTTGTAGCGTTTTTAAAATCTGTTGTAGCTCTCATTAGAAACCCAAGGTTTTTAAGTGACGCATTTACTACGTTCTCAATATGGTCGTCCCATTTTAGATCGAAACTAAAATGTACGCCTAGATCACGACAATTATAGATACGCTCTAGATAGTGTACTGAAAATGATGGGGGGATTTCTTATTTGTAAATGTCATATATTTGCATTTGTTTATATTGAGGTTTAATCTGTTTATGATACTCCAATGTAACATTGCATTAAGATTTTCTTGTAGAAGCCGACAATCATCTTTACATGTTATCTCTTTATATATCTTAACGTCATCTGAAATGTGTTTTGAGTGTGGTGTGAGTGTGTTTTGAGTGTGAAATATGTATTCGTTGTGAATAGACGTATAAATTTGCCGTGCTGCATTTAAATTCTTATCTTATTCATTTCTTGCTTTAAAATCATATCAAAAATGCCTGATTCTGTACCTAGAGTTACTAGATCAACTACGGATGAAGAAACCTTAATTCAACGCGTGGTTGAAAAAGTGCTAATTTCACAAGTCTTTTCAGATACTTTAACATCCAAGATAATTGATTTGGTTCAACAACAATTTAATAAACAATATAGCGAATTGGAAGCTAAAGTTAAAACCTTAGAAGAGGATTTATTATTAATTAAAAAAGAAGATAAGCAAGAAAGGGATGCTATGGAGCAATATTCACGCATCAATAATTTACGAGTGTTTGGCGTACCAGAAATTAAAGACGAAAACACCGACGATGTAGTGATAAACATGTGTCACGAAAAGTTGGGATTAAACATTACACCAGCAATGATAGATTGGAGCCATAGACTTCCCAATAAAGAAGGTCGTCATAAACCCATAATTATAAAATTCGTTAGTAGAAATATTAAAAACATGGTATTTAACAAAAAAAAGCTACTTAAAGGTACTAATATTACTATCAAGGAAGATCTCACTAAATTAAGGGTGCAGCTACTAAGAAATGCTGCAAATAAATATGGTATTAAAAACGTTTGGTCTAACAATGGAAAAATACTCGCTAAGAACGGGAAAAATATTAAACGTATCAATACGACTGATGATTTGTAATCTATTGCAGCTATCGGCATTTTGGAATACTTACATATCTTTTCGTTGAAAAAGTTTTGGTTTATAGTTTATAGACAATAAGTTTTTGTTTGTTTACATTTATATTATCATTTGCAACTTTTGTTTATCAATACAAATAATTTGTTTCAAATATATAATTAATATTACTGACATTATTATAATTAATATTGTTAAGGAGGTAAATCTAAGGAATTGATTATTAATTTGGGGTTTATTTTCAAATTTAAAAGTATATACTAGGTAGTGTAATTTGTATTTATCTACTATTTTCTATTAATTTTGATGTGGTTTTGATTAAATTATCATTTACAATTTATAATTATTTTCTCATTTTAAAGTAGATAGGTAGTAGCAATTTTTATATTTGTCTACTAATTTAGATTAATTTTGACGTGGTTTTGATTAAAAGATTGTTTACAATTTATAATTATTTAATTTAACAAACAAGGAAAGGTATACCCACAAGTAGTTTTGTTTCAAATTTATGATTATTATTACTGCTAGTTATTTAATTAAATTAGTTTAGTGTTAGTTGTGTCAGATTTTGAGATTTTTTATTAATTATTTTGCTAATAGCTGTTTTGCTATTAATACAGCTATTGTATAGTTACATTCTTATTGATTTTGTTATTATTGTTACTACATTTTATTTGCTTTTAGGTGAACAGACATGAAAATAGGACATTTAAACGTTCGATCACTTTTTACAGGTTTCAATAATTTGGCCAATTTAATCAATTATCACCAATTCGACGTTTTTTCTGTTACCGAGACCAGGTTATCAGCTGACGTGCTTACAGAGGCAATTCATATACCAGGATACCAGTTTTTTCGCAAAGATAGAGATGGTAGAGCCGGTGGAGTTGAAGTGTATGTGAGAACAGATTTTAATTGTGAAGAGTTATCTTTCGATTTTCCTATTTCAGCAACCTTTGAGTACGTATTTATTAAAATAAAATTACATTCGCAAAACATTGTTGTTGGCACAATATACAGACCACCCAAAACAAATGTAAATGATTTTATAACTAGTCTTGATGACTTAGTATCCTCTATAATACCAACTATTGATCACTTCGTATGCTTAGGTGATTTTAATAATTTAGATTTTTTTAATGTAGATAATCCTGTAAGTTCATGTTTGAATGCATTTAGCATTTTGATTGCACTTAGAACAGATAATAAACGTACCTACTAGAATCACAAGAACTATTAGTAATCTTTTAGATCCGATCTTTGTAAGCAATAAATCGGCAATTAGTTGTTCTGGTACAATTAATGCAGATGAAATATCTGATCATGAAGCTACTTTTTGTGATTTAAAAATTTTGTTATATAAACATAAATCCAAAATTATTCAAACTATATGTTTTCGTAACTTTAATCACGACTCATTTTTAACTGATTTACCATCTTTACCGTGGCATATTTTCCTTCCAGAACCCGATGTTGATAACAAAGTCGCCATTCTCATGTCCTTTATTTTATCGGTTTTTGACTTGCATGCCCCTGTAAGGCATGTGAAGGTGACAAAACCGAGAGCACCTTGGCTGACCGATAACCTAAAGGTAATTATGAGGGCGCGTGACAGCGCCTTGAGAAAATACAAACGTACTAAATCCGCCTCTGACTGGATCAGGTATAAGGAATTGAGAAATTTCACTGTAGCTTCTTTACGTCGTGAAAAAAGAGCATATCTTACTACTATTACGCAGAACAAAGATACTCAGAAATTACTGCTTCGGACTGCTTTGACTGATCTTAAAATAAGATTCAATAATAGTCGTGACACTCTTAACACTTTATCTGATCCAAATTCAATTGGGAATTATTTTAGTTCATTTGTTCAGTCTACATCAAACAATTGCAATACTAAAATTCAATATTATTTAAATAATCAAAATGTAACATCGCAAACCTTCAAATTTTCTTTAACTACAGTAGAAGAAGTTCATAAAATACTATCCAGTTTGAAATCGAATGCACTTGGTGCTGATAATATTTCTCTAGTGATGTTAAAGTATTGTAGTCCGTTTATAGATAAATTTATAACGCATATAATTAACTGTTGCTTAGAATCAAATTATTTCCCTTTAGCTTGGAAAGGTGCTATAGGCCTTCCCTTGCCTAAAACTACAAATCCTATATCATTCTCTGATTTACGTATAATTAGTATACTACCCTGTATTTCCAAAATATTTGAAAAAATTTTATACAAACAGATCTATTATTTTTTCAATGAGCACTCGTTATTACCTGATTGTCAGACCGGCTTCAGGGGTGGATATGGTACTGTTGATGCTCTAGCTACTGTCATGAACGATATCGTCAATGCAATTGATAAAAAACAGGTTACTGCTTTAATACTACTCGATTTCTCAAAAGCATTTGATACTATTAATCATGATCTCGCTTGTGCCAAATTACGTTGGTATGGTTTCGAAGTTAGTGCTGTTGATTTAATAAAATCTTATTTATCAGAAAGAACTTTAATAATTAAAAGTAATAATCAATATTCTAATTCTTTTTCTATCACTTCTGGTGTGCCGCAAGGCTCAATTTTAGGACCCCTACTGTTTATTATTTATACTGCTGACATTTTAAAATCCTTAAAATTTTGTAAAATTCAAGCATACGCTGACGACACACAAGTTCTTAAATCTTTTTACTTCTCTAATAGAGCACGGGCCTACGAAGAAATCAATAGTGATCTTAATACAATTCATCAACTGTCTTTGGAGCATAACTTAAAACTAAATAGCAGCAAATCGAATTTACTATTCTTTGGGAATAAAAATCAAATTACAACTGTCAAGAGTGATCATAATATATGCATAAACAACCAACTGTTACCAATTACTGATTCTGCAAAAAACTTAGGTTTAATTTTTGATAGTAACTTACGGTTTAAACAACATGTTTGCAAATTACATCAAAAAGCTTATTCATCTCTGAAGCTACTGTATGCCAACAGAAATATTTTAACTTTTAGTCAAAGGAAAATGTTATGCGAAACTTTAGTTTTGAGTCACTTTAATTACTGCAATCTTGTTTATGGTCCCTGTCTTGATGCTAGTGATAAATATCGGATTCAAAAGATACAGTTCTGGTGTTGCCGTTTTATTTTTAAGTTGCGCCGTTATGACCATATTTCACATAAAATTAAGGAATTAGGATGGTTGAATATGGAAAATCGTTGGAAGTGCCAGTTGGGATCGTTCACACATGCTCTACTTACATCGAAGTCTTCTACGCCTCTTAGCTCTGAGCTGGTACCTCGTTCGTATGTGCACTCAGTGGGTACTCGCTATAACTATACGCTTACCATTCCACATCATACATCTACCTTGTTTCATCGAGGTCTTGTCTACAACGCAGTAAAACTTTATAATACACTGCCAGCAGATATAAAGAACTATACTTTAAAACAATTCAAACGCTATTTAAGAAACTATTTTTTGCATTTACAATAAATCCTTGTGTCTAATTTCATTTCCGTTTTACCTACTAGAATTGAATACACATTATGCAACTTTAATGTTGGAAAAATATT
The DNA here is from genome assembly GCA_929113105.1 of Agrypnus murinus. Lineage (NCBI taxonomy): Eukaryota > Metazoa > Arthropoda > Insecta > Coleoptera > Elateridae > Agrypnus > Agrypnus murinus. The sequence continues at coordinate 119,540,756 of OV816023.1, read as the reverse complement.
TTAAATTATCAGTTTTCTGTAGGGTCTATTGGTTAAATAGAGTAGCCTTTGGCTAGATTTCGACAGTAGTCCCTACACTTACACACTACAGTAATTAATTTACCTTTCCTACCTTTCCTACTTTAATTATTTGAATTTAATTTTTGTAATATTTAATTTTTTTTTGAAATTTTGTAAATTTATTTTTGTTATTGTCCAATAAAGGCGATTTATTATTATTATTATTATTATCTGCAAATATAAGACATTCACATTCACGAAACTGTAAAGGAGGTCGTTTATAAACAACAAGAAAAGCAAAGGTCCCAAGTTACTGCCCTGAGGCACACCAGATGGTACCAGAAACCTCTCCGATTGCTCACCATGTATTTGCACATACTGATATCTATTATGTAAATATGATTTAAAGAGCCGCAATAAATCTAACGAAAATCCAGTTAAATGCAATTTACCCAATAAAATGTCATGACTAACTTTATCAAAGGTCTTTGAAAAATCTGTATAAATCACGTCGCATTGCCTTCCCTTATCAATTACATTACTGGTATGTTTAACAAATGTTATTAAATTTGAGATTCAATGGATCTTATTCATGAAACCGTGCTGTTTATCTGTAATTTCATTCCTAACGATATTGTAAATCCTGTTGTATAATAACTGTTCAAATACTTTTGCTGGTATAGACAATATAGATATGGGACGGTAATTCTCTACTTTAGATTTATCTCCTGTTTTATGTATTGGTACTATCTTTGTTACTTTCCATTTTTCTGGAAAGGTGTTGGTTTTTAGTGCCGAATTAAATACAACTGATAAGGGATAGCTAAGAATCTCCCAACAGGCTTTAAATACATAGGGAGGAATCAGATCAGGTCCAACCGACTTTTTTGGTTTAAGCTTTCGCATCGCTTCCTCGACCTCCTTCACTTCCACTTCCTGTATGTGTACAAAGGTATTGTTATGAATAGTGTGAGAGTTATGAGTGTACTCTGATATTATTTGATTAACGTTATACGATGAATTACGACTGTAATATTTCGCAAACATTTCTGGAATTTCTCTTTTTTCTTTACTGATCTGATTTTTGTACTGATATTTGCTAGAATGTAAGCTATTATGTTTTTTCTTATTAATATAATTCCAAAAACTGTTTACGTTGTAATTGATGTCATTTTCAATTGATGCAATGTAGTTTTCATGAGCTAATTTAGAACTTTGTTTAATTTTATTTCGCAATCTACGAAATTCCTGCAAGTGATACTCTGATGTCTCTCTATGTTTATGATGAAATCTTTTTAATTTTACGTCTGCAACAATTTCAGGTGTAAACCAGATTAGATAGAATGAATTAGATTTATTAGAAATTTTAGGAACAGAATGATCTAGAGCGTTATAGATTAAGGTGTAAAATATCTCTACAGCATCGTTTATATCATTTGTATTATCTAGATCATTTCAATCTATATCTCTTAATAAATTATAAAGAAGGGGAAAGTTTGCTCGTTTAAAGTTATAGTTTTCTGGATGAACTGAAGGTATATATCGTTCGTCGTGCAATCGATTAAAAAATACTGAGAGAGCTGGGTGATACATATCTTCAATTAATAACTTTTCGCTACTTACTTGAATATTAAGGTGTAAATTACTAATTATTAGATCAAGAGTTTTACCTTGTAAATTTCGTATATTGTTATACATAGAAAGATTTAGGGTACACAGAAATTGTTTCAGCCGTTTAGTGATAGCATTGCCATTTGCAAGGTTACAAGTTGCACCATCTATATATGGTAGATTATAATCACCTGTAAGAATTAGATTATTTAATAAAAACATTTCCGAATCTTCAAGAATATTGAAATATTCCTCATATTTTGAGATATCCGACCGAGGCGGAAAGTACACACTGCTAGCTATTATATTTATACCTTGTATATGAATTTTTACAAATATACATTGAAGTGCAGTATTAATAGCAATTAATTCAGATTTGTATTTTTTATGAACAGCAATTAACACATCTCCGCCTCGGCCTAAATTATGGTCCCGCCTGTATACCACATAACGAGAATCAAATAGTTCATTGTCATAGATATCAGAATTCAACCACGACTCTGTTAAAATAATTATAGGGTAATTTATAACAGAAGAATTGTTTAAAAATGCATTTGTTTTTGTACGTAACCCCCGTACATTCTGATAGTAAATTTCAATAATTTTATTTTTCATAAAAACTCCAAATTTATTTTGTTGAAAAAGAGTAAATAACCTGACAAAAATATTTAAAGGAATATAAACCAAATAGCAAAAAAAAATAATAATATAAAATACTCAAACAAATATTAACAGACACGAATTAATAACTAGGTAATTATTAAACAAAATTAACAAAGAAAAATTAACCAAATAAGTATATTTTCTCTTTTAATGAGAACAAAGGAAAAATGTACACTATGAAGAATTCGTAGTACATACTTGGGTCTTGCTGGTTGTAGATATAATTTTATTTATTTACACATATTTTCGAATTCTTTCCATGTTTTAATACGTATTTTTCTGTTATCTTTATTTACAACTATTGTCCCATCTTGTGTCCACACAGTCCTAGCTCCAAACTTTTTTATAGCGCTGTTTAATATTCCGACTTTAGTTTTAGTTAGGTCTTCTCTGATAATTATGCCAGTATTTTTTAATTTCGTTTTTGCACTAAAAACCAAAGAACGGTATTTGTAACTTGTGAATTTTATTATTACTGCCTCGGTTTATTGCCCGCTTGTGGACGTCCTACCCTGTGACATCTATCTATTTGCTCACCAGTAATAGGAATACCAATATTGTCGTTAATTAGTTTTAGGACTTCCTTGTTTATATCTTCATTTACAGATTCCATTAAATCAAATACACGTACGCTATTGCGCCGTGTGTATTGCTCCAAACTATCAACTTCGTCTCGTAACTTATCATTTTTTGTTTTAAATTTAATATTGTATCATTCATTTTATTCATCTTTTCTTCTGCAGCTTCAAATTTTTCCACTAGGTTTTTTATTTTCTCTTCAAGCTTGACCATCACTTTATCAGACAGTTTGTTGGCCACCTTATCTATCAATTCGTCGTTTGTCAGTATAGTATTTATTGCAATCTCACGTATATCATATTGCATTTGCTGCGTGAAGACCATTTCAATAAATTTAATTGAACACGCGATTAAACTGAAATTTTAAATGTATAAATTTAATATTTATGTAAATATAAACGTTTGGATAAGCCCAGCAAGCACGCCGCACATCTACTCTCTACGACAACTCATGAGAGAATGGGTTTGAGTTGAGTGGGCTTTCCCTATTTTACAGATTTTAATTTTATTTGATAATAAGTGCGATTGGCATTAATTAATGTTAACTCAGCGTTTGTATTTAAGCCCAAGTAAAGTGTGCGATATTTATTTATATAATTGGCACGGTCAAATTAAATTAAGATAAATGATATCTAGTTTTTGAAAAGAAATATAAATCCGTTGGATACCAATATTAAATATAGTTTACTGCAATTTAGAACTTAGAAGAAAATTAATTAAAAAGTTTACATTCACGTTTATTGTTTCAACCAATAAACGTAATATAACTGTTTTGGTGCTATGTTCATCAAATCATGATTATCCATGAAAAGCGGGACATTTTGAAGATTTGGTGGGCACCGGAACAGGTGAAACAAAAGCGAGACTGTCCCGCCAAAAGCGGGATATCTGGTCACCTTATAATAGTCGTTTATTTTGGTTATACTATAAAATATTTGCATAATATATTATTTTTGTAATAGTTACAGTATACAAAATATATTTACATATCTTTGAGAAAAAACATGTTTTTGTTTTTTTTATCAGATAGTTATTATAACAAATCGGTAAAGAGGTAGGTGAAAAATTATTTTTCCACAATCGTTTAAATTTGCTGTTGTTTGCTCACTGAAAAGAGTGACCAAAGTAAACAATTTAATCACTAGTGAGAAAAAGTTGTTTTAATCACAAGTGAGAAAAAGATTTTTGCTCACTCTTGCTTTAAAAATCGTCAATAGAGGGCGCCAAAATTTTGTTCCGTAATTTGCGTTTAAACTACTTTGCAATATTAAAATAATTACGTTGTTGAATTTACGACTTCATAAAATGTTTAACTTGTCATGTAACATTTTAATGCACGAAAAAACTGTTTCTTGAAAAGTTAGAAACTATTGGGGAAATTCATCCTAAACCGATTGTGTATTGGTATTACAATATGCCATTCGTCATTCTCTGATGTCAATGGTGTTTAACCTCTCCGGCTTCGCTTAAATTAAAACTGTTACCGTGTGTTGTTTTCCTCTTGTTGCATTTTGCCTTAATTTGCTACAAATTATTGTTCTGTTGACTTTAATAGTGATGGAAGATAGTACTGGATGGACTCGGAATATGAACAAAATACTCCACCTGACATTACGGAAACTGCAAAAAAATGCAACTTTGGATCTCCTACCTAGCAAGTCCAGAGTGCAATATGAAAAACAATACACCGATTTTATGCAATGGATGAAAAGCCTCTTTACAATTACCAATGGAACCACAAATAATATTGGTATCTACCGAAAATATTTGAAGTTACGGCCACTTTCAACTCCTCATAATCGTTTATTCATTAACTACAAATCAAGCAAATGTACAATCCAAGCTGTGGGCATAAACACATTTTCAGAATTACCCAGCTTGATTGCTGAATGTCTGCAATTGCCTGAAGTAAAATTATTTACTGGACACTGCTTCCGCAGAACATCAGCTTCAATTTTGGTAAATGAAGGAGGTGACATATTAAGTTTAAAGCGCCATGAAGGATGGCGCTCAAGTTCCGTCGCTGAAGGTTATGTCGATGATGCTATATCTAACAAAATAAGTGTTGCCAACAACATTCTTGGAGAAATCCACACCAATTCATTGAATGAACAAAGGTCTAATAGTTCAACTTCTACACATGCAAATGCTGTTAACTTCAATGAAGAAGATGAAGATAGTAATGTAGCTATATGTGAAATAAATAAAAATGCAAGTTCTGTAAGTGTAAATGCTATACAACTCAGTAACGAAATGCAACGTAGTAATGCAACTATGTGTGAAATAAATATGCAGGAAAACAAGCATATTACAACAAATATTCCTCACGTACTTTTTGGTACACTTAATAACTGTACAATTAATGTGTATCCACCCAAATAAAAAATGTTAAACAATAAATTTTTGAAATGAATAAATATTTTGTTTGATGATGTTTTGTATTTTGATTATGGAAAAAATCAGATTTTACACTCGTGAGCAAACGTGCATATAATCATTCATCCAGTTGGGGCCCTCGCCTACGGCTCGGGCGCCCAACTTCTGGCCTCGTGATTAAATGCACTACTTTGCTCACTAGTGTTAAAAATAGCTATAAAAAGAATTCACCTACCGAATGGTGAATTTTTAAAGAAACACAAATCGCCTACCGGTAGGAACATGCATATTTTGTGAGTACTACATGCGCAATGTTTTTTGTCTCGGATTATTTTTTCCGGGATTCTAGCCAGTCAAATATTAAGTAATTCCTGGTACTTATGCCCAGAAATGAATTCGTAACAATTTAAGTTGATTTTGGTATTCTATAACGTCAATCATTACTCGTCGAGTGAATAGAAGTTGTAGTTACTGATCTGTCACTGGTTTGGAAGTAATTGCGCATGCGCGCACTGTCGCCCTCGCGGTATTTGGTATTTGACGTGTTTGAACACCAGAGAGGGCATTCATAGCCGTTAAAGATATAAAAATTACTAATAAAAGCGAAAAACAGTTTAATTTATTAATAGAGTGAAAATAAATTATTAATTACCGGAAAACTACACGCAGGAGAAAGTCCCCGAAACCTGTGGAAGAAATACTTGAAATATTCCTAAATATCTCTTAATATTTATTCTATTCCTAAGTATTTTGATTTCAGCGGATAACAAAAAGTGCCGATGGTTGGAAAAGGTAGTAAGACCGTTCTTTATTTACAATCTGCATGTATTTGTATTGGGTGGGGGTAAACTAAAAACGAGAGAAGAAATAAACCAGTTTCCTACTTAGCGCAAAACAGACTCTGTCACCGCATTGGAAACTAGGGTTTCGGTGTATACTAACCATAGACAATAAAAGATTTAGAATGCGCTTGGTTCACTGCGCATTAAAATTTTTATGGGAATGGTATGCGCGGCCATTTTGATATAACTTTGCCGTCATGCAATGAGTAAAAGTGAGATACAACCAAAACAAATTATTATTGTTAGCAAACAACAGATGTTGAGGTACTTAACCTAACTTTTATTCCAGTTTAGTAAACAGAACGTACGGTTTTCATGGTGTTTACCAGTTTAGCGCGAACTCTTTAATATTTTTTCACTTAAGGTTAACAATAAAAATAATGCCCAATCGTGTATGTAAACTTGCAGAGATTAGCAATAACTTTTCACAGGTTTGATATCAATAAAACTTATGCATTATTAATATAATAAATAAAGAAATAATTGCAGAATACCACGAGACCAATCCAGTACCTATATGATGATTTTAAAATTAAAAAAAGATGCTTTACCCAAGATTATTGTATCATCCGAATCGGAAGTTACATGCATTAAGTTCCTTATCTGATAATGAACACAGCAAAGGAATTAACAACAATAAAATTCACAAAAGAAGCTGACGATGTATTTTCTATGACAAGACCACATAAAATAAGGTGTTACCAATGATTCACAAGGACCATCAGGTATTTTGAAAAGATGATTAAGTAGTAGCAGCATTTTAACAGCTTCTAGCCCTGAAATTATTGAAAATAAAAAGGTAATTATAATTACATAACTTGAAATAATTTTCTAATACTGACTAAATAAAAGAAAAAATGACGTGATGCCAAATGAAATCAAATCGTCAAGCTCAGCATCTATTCCACCAAAAGGAAATGGGTAAAATTTATTAACAGACTTTATAATTAAAGGTAAATAACACAAATCATTTATGTAATGTAAATATATTGAAACATTCCCATTATAGTATAAACCGTGGAAAAGTCAAGAAACAATACATGGAAACCAAGCGAAAAATAACATTATATTTAAGAAACTGTATGCAGCTTGAAAATCTATTGAACATTTAAAATATATAACCTTTGTAAAACTATCATTAGTGATCTACAAGATTCTAATGTAAGACACCAGTTGAACAAATTAATATTGTGTAATTATCAATAAAGAATTATTATAAAGAATTGCGCCTCTAATAAATGCATCAATTTAGACAAATTTTGTTAACAATACTTTATTACTTAACTACATACTACATTATTAGTTCATGTTATTTTTCCTTTATTATAGTCGATAATTTTAAAATTCATAACGCTATCAGTCGGTGCTGGGTCACCTAAAATTATATTTTCTTTTGCATTTTGTTTCGTGTAAATTGAATTTTAATTCTGTTACAAAATAAAACATATTATTATTAATTAATAAAAACAATAGTACAATTTTAAATTATCAGTTTATGTTACTTTCTTATTTCTCTAATTAACCTAGTACTAATAGTTTTTCTAGGCTTTTAAGAGTTCATTTTATAAATATCTTACTAAACAATATTGTAACCATATTTTATGCAAGATATGTAACACAGCAATCTCGGCATTGGAAACAAAATCAGCAAAAGTTTAATTGCTTTTGGGTTATAATCTTATGGTTGATGATAATTTAGTTAAATTAAATGAAATTTATATTAAAATTATTATACATCCTTAATTATTTTTTATGTTTAAAATATCATTACACTTATTAATATTATGCAAAAAAGACTGAAAACTTGCTATTGCAATCTTAAAAATAACATTCAAATTTTGCGCCATAAAGTTGTATCAAAATGGCCGCGCCCGTGTTTCCCATATCGCGCATACGGTATACTCATTCTAAATCTTTTATTGTCTATGATCCTAACCTATCTGGGGAACTTGCAGATTTACCTGCTTATAAGCAAAACAGAATTACAAAGAGGTGAGGTTAGACTCATTAGAGGAACCGGTTTTTTTAGTAATAATGATTCTAAAATTAGTCCAAATTACTTTGTTACTCCTAAAATTATTTTGTTTTGTTTTTTCCGCAGCACCTAAAAGTACTTCTTCTCAATACATGTCAATAAAAATTATCTGCATTGCAATGCGCAACACTTAAATGCGCCTGGAAATTCTAGCAATTATATAACGACCATTGCTCGGTAAAATATACAGAGAGTTTATTTTATAAATACGTTAATTTTTTTTACATTTTACAGAATTTCTAATAGTTTTGCAAAAAATAAAGCACAACAAAGTTTTGAAATGACTGCATATCAATTGTTCAAAGCAATCGGTGTGGCTCTTCAATTGGTTGATATGGCATAGGAATCAATTGAAATAGAAGATGCTTAGAGGATACCACGTTTTGCAAAATCGCTAAGTTATGCTTGTCCCATAACAATCAATTGAAGTGTAACAATTGATAGAATTGCTTACAGAATAAATCTGAATATTTATTAATGTACATGTAATCAAAGTCAATGAACGCTAATCTAAATACATATGTGGTTTTAAGTATCTAAAGTAGTGGTTCTAAGATGCAACTCTTTTAACATTACGGTCCTATTTTTTATTTATTTACATATAACAACAAAAAAACAGCAAATCTTTTCATAAACTCGGGTAAGAATATTTTTGGAATAGATTCTAGAAGATTCCATCAATAGCTAAAACTATTTAACTAAAGCTATTTAGGATGAAATAAGACGTATGAAAATGGTCGAATTTTGAGTTTTGCTGTAAAATACCAGTGACGAGAATAACACAAAGAAAATATGGTCTGGATACAGAAATGTACAATAATAACAAACATAGTTTAACAACCAAAACCTTTAAATTGATCATATTGATGTTGAGTATTTTCAACCCATCTATAACACCGCCCCACAAAAAAATAAATGTTTTGACTTGGGAACGCGACTATGGTATTCGGATGCAATCTTCGACGCTGAAACCGAATCCGATCTCAGAAAAGCACATATACCCCCAAAATCTTGCGCAATTGCCAAAAACAACCCCCAAATGGAGTAAAACACTCCTGACATATGATGACAATAAATACATACAAAAAATGGTTGAAAACCGCAAGTGTTTTGTATTTGGAAATAGACCTGTGGTATATGGCCAAGAATCATCCGTTGTGAGGGTATTAAACCACCTCAAAATGGGTCAAAACCACCCTCAGATCAAAATACAATAAATACATGCAAAAAATGATTGAAAACCGCAAATGTCTTATTTTTGGAAATAGACCGTTGGTATATGGCCAAGAACCCTTCTCCCTGAGAGAGATAAACCACCCCAAAATAGGTCAAAGCCCTCCCTTAGATTAAAATATAATAAATATATGCAAAAAATGATTAAAAACCGCAAATGCTTTGTATTTGGAAATAGACCTCTGATATATGACCAATACCTGTATTTTGATCTAAGGGGTGGTTTTGACCCATTTTGAGGTGGTTTAACACCCTCAGAGAGGAGGGTTCTTGGCCATATACCAGAGGTCTATTTCCAAACACAAAACACTTGCGGTTTTCAACCATTTTTTGCAAGTATTTATTGTCATCATATGTCAGGAGTGTTTTACTCCATTTGGGAGGTTGTTTTTGGCTCTAGCGCAAGATTTTGAGGGTATATGTGTTTTTCTGAGGTCGGATTCGGTTTCAGCGTCGAAAAGCACACCCGAATACCATATATGTTCCCAAGTCAGAACATTTGTTTTGTGGGGCTGTGTAATGTTAAGTTTGCTGAGATAACATAAGCCGTACAGCATTTCAAACAAAATAGCTCTACACAATAGTAGAAGACAACCGATGAGTCCAAGGGCAGCACGAAACAACGTATATAGTTTTGTTTAAAACTATCTAAGCAAGCTTAATTATATATATGTAGAAAGTTTCCAGTCACAAATTTACAAAAATCTTAGAAATGTACAGTGAACCGAAAAGTATCCCAAGGCAGGAAAGGTTACAAACCCACCAATATCGACAGACACGATCATTCACACATGTTGGGATTTTGCGATTGCTTGTGAAATTTGAAGCTATTTCCAAACAAAGAATGAAGATAATCACAACGACAAAGATATGGTGGTGACCAATGAGTGGAAGAAGTACTGAATATATAAGAAATGAAGAGATAGATATAGGGAAAATCTTATAAATATCATGAAATTAATAGAAGCGAAACAATAGAACATAAATTAGACGAATCGACCTTCACAGCGTCTGATCAACAATCTGATCACAATTCCGCTTATTCAGTAACCTTCACACGCTCTTTGCCCCTCTCCTAATAACAGACCTAAAGGGGATTATTCAGAATACGGTACATCAGTATATGAATTCAAATGCAATTTCTATAAGCATCGATAAATTTCAATATATTCTTAATTTGTGAGTCTGCACACAGGCAACGAGCAACAACTAGTTTAAGCCATGCATGACTGAGTATCTCTAAATTTACATTTTCTGTAATAGCTGCCATTGTATCTTCTAGCATATCTTCTTGACGTTCTCACTGATCTTGTCATAGTATATACTTCTATTAGAAAGAATCTAAACCAGGATGATGGAAACATCTCGGGGACTATAACTACAGCGCCTTGTGTTTTTTGAGGTTAACTAAAGCAGCAAGACTAAAATGTCCCATATAATCTGACCGTCCAATTCAGGCTTATATCTTGATTGATTGAAGAGCAGGTATTTGATTTTCTTTTACATATAACCATCCTTCTATGTTATTATTTATTATATCTGATGAAACTTCCTGATATTCAGATATAAGATTATGCTATTTCTATAGCTACAACCATAGAAAGCATTGTGAAGTTTATTAATAGATTGACATTGTAACACTAACTGTTATGTCAATCCGAAATAAATTCCAAGAAAAAAACAATTTAAAGAGTTAAGAAATGCAATGTTCTCAATTGGAAGCCCTACTTGCCCATCTAGAGTATCGGTGAAATTGCAGCAGTTCCTGTACTCAGCTGTACAACGATTCTTAATCTTTTCCAATTAAGCTACGAGGTACATTGCCAGGACTCTGTTCCTCTTCTTCTAACATATAAAAAATGTTAAACACCTATGACACAGAAGGTTAATCTTCACTAGCTGAATTCGAACAATGGAGTGTCCGATTTGTAGTAGCTTAACCTTGCTTGAAACTAGTGACAGACTAACTACGCCAAGCCTGATGTTATGACGATTATTATTATTTTTATTATAATCCATATAAATTAGGGCTAGCGGCAGACGAGTGGTATGAGTATACTGTTATTTCAAAGGTCATGGTTCGAATCCCTCTTGAGGCAGCAGGATTTTTTTAATTGGAGAATTCAGATGCCTCAACTATGGGTGTGTGTGATTGTGTTGCATGTTAGATGGGGGACATGTGACCTTAGCTGTTGGTTCCCCGTACTGTAAGCGTAAAATTAGAAAAAAAGATACAGGGTGTAACTAACATAACTAAAATTTAAAAAAAATGTGAAAAAAAAGTATTTTTTTGTTTGTTTCTTATTGTTAAGGTAATGTGAGTACAATGAGCGTACTTACCACATTTTAATAAGGAGAATATGTTCCAAATCATTACAGCTAACCCCCATTACGAAGTTTCTAGTTATATTAGTTACATCCTGTATTCAAGTTTGTGTTAAATTAGTAAACAAAAATAAAAATTAGTTTTTTTAAAATACCCATAATTAGATTTAATGAAGTTGTATTAAATATGGCAACTAAATTACATTTGACTAAATTAATTTTTATTAAAATAACCGTTTTCTGGTTCTGTAATATTAAATGATAACCTATCAAGGGCAGGTATTTTTCAACATTTATACAGACTATAGAGACAGACAGGTTGTGTTTGATGTAATTTGTAATATTTAAGCCTTGATGAACGTATAAATAAATACTTCGCTTTATTAGTAGGCCAACATAACATAGACGGTCTATTCTTGAAAATAAAACACTTTTATTTCCAAAGAAGTATTTTTCTAAAGATATCTGGATTTGTTTTTTACTAAATTTCGAAAGTCTGTGCTGGAATACATTAATAGTACAATTTATTAAAGCATTATTTTATGCGTGGGGTTAATCCTTCATTACACAATCCCACATAGATTTTGTATGATGTTTATCTGTAAATCAGAAACAGAAACACACAAATGTTACTGTTCAAGTACATATTAAGTGGATAATTCGATTCACCGATATATTTGTTTCTAAATCAAACCGAAGAGATAATATTTAATAACAGAAAATCTGCAAATTGACCTTAAAACTCGCCACAATAAATGGGAACGTTACTATTATTGATAAAAAATTTTCTGTCCTAATTATTATTTTTGCAATTGCTACCGTATTGACGCCTAGATATGAAAATAGATAGACACAAGTGCGTTGGGTATATAAAAAACAGACGACTATTGAAAAATCTCTCATTACCAACATTAAGTGATTAACTAGAATTGACGTGAACATAAGTATACATTGATATAATGTACTAAAACTTTTTGGTATCTGTTTATGATACGTACCATCATAAGTTTAGTGGTTTAAATAAAGTATTGTCTAAACTGCAGGCTGTATTATTTTCGTAATTGTCCATAGACATAGGTGGAGGTGGCACAGTGTCACAAGACCTTTTATGTTTTTCTATGCTTTTTCATGTATATTTTAGTGAGCGTTTTGGCATATCGATCTGTTAGCTGCCTGTAAGTACAAAGTAATAGGTTTATATTCTGCCGCAACAGTGGCGTGCGGTGAGAATTTAGGCTAGGGAAGTAACCACGATTTTAATTTTACTTTACCTAGGTACAATAAAAAACAGTGTTTGAATTATTAAGCTTAACAGTTTTTCGAAGAAGAACTTTTACACTTTATACTTGAATTGGTTGACTATTATTCTTTATTTTAAAAACTACTACTATTTATTTATAATGCAACTCGATTTTCCGGTCTTTTTTAGCAAAACACCTGCTACCGGCTTTAATCTTTTTTGTTAAATTTGAAAGTTCTGGTTTTGATTTGCCTTTCTCAACAATTTGTAATTTCTCTCTAAAACTGTATGCAGAAAATTCTTTATCTAATTTATAAACTGAACAACAGAATCGTCGCAATTCGGATGTATCGGAAGTATTCGAACCTTCCACCGAAGCAGCTGAATTTGCAGTCATGACGATAATGCAATTTTAAATTTGCATATAGAGCAAACTAAATAGAATGATTTGTCTTTAAAAAAATTCCAACTTATAAGTTGAAATATTAAAGTGTTTCAAAATACAGTTTTATTCGCAAATTTACATTACTTAAGTAACAGTTAATAAACACTAAATCGAACAAATAACCAAATTATAATAAATAAACATTTGGCCACGGAGCACACTAAAAATAACGACCTCACGATGTCAACCGCAACGTCCGCTTACGAAGCAAGAAGTGCAATAAGCAACGAAATCAGTACTTATTATATGCAGTGTATGGTATGAGTATATGTAACACATTTACCGGTATTACCTTTCCGCTCAAGTTTAATGAACCTAATTTAAAATAGTACTCTAAATAATTATACTTTTTGCTGTACGGAATTGATATTGAACTTTAAGTTGATTAAATATTACAAATTTAAATAAAATAACCATGATTTTATAAGAATATTTTTGTTAGCATTGGTTTTTATTTTTAAGAAATTCTTAAGGGAAGCATTGCTTCCATGGACCGCACGCCACTGAGCCGCAACGAATAAATTATTCAAGTATAGTAATACTGCTACTGCTTTGTTGGAATAAGAATACCTTAATTGTCAAATAGTTAAAAGATGAATTACACTGAATTAAGGGCAGTAAAATACTACTGACATAGAGACCACCAGCCGACTCAGTCAGACGAGTCTAGTCCAACGAGTCAGTTACTATCCATTCTGCTCATGCTTGATGAGACCAACTGATGTGACCTCAATGAATAACCTGTTAAAAGCTCAATTAGCAGTGCCAGGTAGCATTTCTATACCATTCTTCGTAAGACTATTGACTTTTCCATTCCATGCAATTCCCTGTCATTTGTAAGTTTATTTAGACGCAAAGTATAAAAATTCTAAAAGCTGTTTATCAAACGAGATACACAAGATTTTTTCAGTATATATGTAAATGAAAATTTTAACAAAATTCGGATGATAGTATTATTTAAATTTATTATCATTCAAATTATGTTAAAGAATAAGGAAATCCTCTTATCAGATTGTTGACCAGTATTCGACACCTAAGGACTACCTACTGCAAGCACAGTAAAGGATTATAAATGACTGGGGTTTTCCGTTCTTAGTTATAGTTCTCTACAAATTGATTATTTTTCTTACGAAGTTGCTTATTTGGAAAACTACTAGATTATACCACAATTAAATAATTAAGCATAGTAAGTCAGGCTAGTTATAGTCATTATAATTATACGCTAGTATAGAATTACTATTGGCGAGAGTCCACTGTCCGTCAGTCTGTCTGTCATTCTGATTCAGCTCAAAAACTGTGACAGATAGAAAGAAACTAATAATGAATGTGTCCATAATCAACCCCGAAAAGCTCTAAATCTTATCAACTTTGACTTAGACGCAACCCTGATTACAAATGTGACATATATATAGGGGGCATTTCAAGTGACCAGAATAACTACATTGTCTGTTTGATAATATGACATAAATCCAAGGTTCTAGGATAGAATGCCTATTTTTAGTCATACTACTAACTGAGTTTCTTAATTTTTATATATTATGCTTAGGGGTACTAGGGTGAATGTATTATAAGGATATCACTCTATCATTCCGACTCCCAACACGCATTTAGCCATGTGAAACAAAATATCCATGGAGTATGGAAAGAATACTCCATACTCGAGAAGTTGGCAGAACTCGAACTTCCAACTGTTTATTCTGTGTATCATCTGATAAGAAAAATTAACGTATTGTTTCTTTTTTCTTCGTATTTTATCAGTAGTTTTGTTTACAATTAGTTTTAAAAGTGCATGCATTAATTTATGACCGAAAAGAAAATGAAGATTAATATAGTTAATCAATTATAGTAGCACGAAAACACGAATATACGACAAACGAGGAAATAAATGCCATGTGATTGAGGTTATATTTACTTATAACGAATTTTACGATTAAGACACTTACAGCAAAACTTAGAGTGGACCCCTTTAGCCGATAACGAATTGAGTTACGCTTAATTAACGCCAGTTACCTTTGTAAGAGCTAGCAGTAGTCACTGGTTGGAGCGAGGTTGCCTATCCACTCTCTACTAGCTCTTCAGGCTAGTGCCAGAGCTATTTACGTGCCTACCTGTTGGGGTCCGTCTCCGAGGGAGTTCCATCGTCCCTAGCCTTTCACTACCCGGACGGTCCAACCTCAAGTGTGGTTTTAGAATTTAAGAAGAAGAATTTAACCCCTCGCCCAACCATATTTAGGGTTGATGAGCCTCCGCCAAAACCTGAAAGTAGAGACCCGACCAATACCAACTAGGAGGTGAGGTTGCCTTAGTGTGAAAGGCTCTGTATTCGCATCAACACCCCTTATAGTGATCCTGGAGTAGTCTTCGTGGGATCGGCCATACCTATAGATCTTAAGCTGCCGAAGTGACTTAAACTACTGGCTCATTGCAAGGTTGCCCTCGCGCCATCCAATCCACATTATAATGCGACTACCTAGGGAGAAGCACCTGGCGATACAGTCTCCACTTAGACATCGATCAGGGGGTCGCCGTCGGCATAAACTTTGCTAGTAGTGTCGCTAGTAGAGCGTAATGTACTTGCTGCAATAGTTCTATTACCTCCGCTGCATTTCCATAAGAGTTTGTGTGGAACCTCGACACTACAAATGCAGTAAAAAGGGAATGGATTATGTATGCCTGTATTATTTAGAGTCTAGGCTAAAACGGCCAATCGCTATTTTGGCTGTTATGACCATGACCACGACGGCCACCGTAATCATAACGGTAACTGACGTTTATGTATTGGCGACCACAATGGCCAACTATAGTCTAATCTAACCTAACCTAACCTAACGGCCAATTGTTGATCGTTGTGGCCACAATTTTTTTTAACAATTACCATTTGTATAGTTGGCCTTTGTGGTCATTTTGGTAATTGGGGTCAGTTTGGCAATTGTGGTCACTTACCAAAGTTGGTCAGTGTGGTCAGCGACGTCAATAAGTGTCGATGGGCGAAGGGGCGGAGTTTCAAGGTGGCCGTTGGCTGTATGGTAACCGATAAGTGTCGAGTTAGGCGACATGGTCAAATTCGCCGTTGTGGTTGTGCGCACGCTGTTGGCCGTTATGGTTACGGTGGTCGTTGGGGTCATGGCGACAACAATCAAAATAGCAATTGGCCGTTGTGGTCAGGCCACATATTATTTATTTATTTTAATATTTTTTATATTTGCTTTATATATTTATTATAATATATATTTATGCTGCATACTTTTGAACGCAACTGATTAAATTATTTGAAGTTTTTTCCAAAATAAAATAACACTATTTTGTTGATTGCAATCTGAAATTCATTTATAGTGGTAATTTTTACAGGTTCAAGGCAAAGCGTGTTCTTTGATAAACCTTTCTTGACAAGTAGATACTGAATTACAGTGATATTTTGCTCACCAAAGGTTAACAAGTGTTCTAGAATCAAAATCCGACTATCAACAGGTCAGGCCGCTGTAAGCCGGCTTTTGAAACCAAACATATTGTAGTGCCACCAAAACTCACCATGGTGGTTTGTAAAATGCAAAATATACCAAAATAGATAAATAAAATTAAAATTTTCTCTGCTTTCTACTAACTGCAGTCATGCAATGTCCATAATTTAATCGATGAAGTATCTAGTATTCAAGATTTAACTGTTGATTAGTACCATTTTTTTACAAAAAAGAAACAGATTAAAAAGTAATCCAATTTCCAATGATTGTGAATTTAGAATTTTTAATTGCTGCGCACTATTTGTACCTTTTAAAGACGACATTATCTTCATCTATATATTTAAAACACAAGGTTTATTTTTGTTCCAGTTCGTTTGAGAGTTCCACCAGGCCGATTTACGGCATTCTGTTTTTATATTGAAGCTTTCGCTGTGTAGATTAGTCAACACTAATTAATTTTTAAATGTTCTTAATGTTTATATTTTTAATTTAAATAAATTTAAAATGTTTAATTTGAGACGCGTGAATCGGACATTCACTTGGGGCGCCGTAAACTAATCTAGGTATTAGTGAAGACTACTTACTTTTTATTTTTATTTAACTTTTATATTTTTAAAACCGTCCTTTTTTTGGTATGTGGAGTTTTAGTTCTGGGATTTTTGAATTATTTAGATTTTTAAGCAATATTTGTAATCGATGCATTTCAATATTTCCAAGGCCGTTTGCTTCGTCACGTTTTTGTACTAAACATCCTCCCTACACCTGCTTACTATCCCACCAGCAGTTCTCAGTCGAGTTTCACAGTTTTTGCTGCACAGCATTTTCACAAAATTTGATATTTCTGCCTGTTTCTGTGTGTTCGTTCTTTCGAAATTTTGCCGATTGGAATATTTGATAAACAAGTAGAATAGGAATGTCTGAAAACTAATAATGTTTTATCTCTTAAGGAGCATGGACAAAATAACCAACAAAGTTTCAAAAGCTGGTGTATTTAAGTATACATATATGATATATAAATTCAATGCAGAATTTTATGATAAGAATAAATCGGGGGAATGAGTCTGAGTGAGAGATAAGCCGGGGGGGGGGGTAAACCGGGTGAGGGGGGGTAAGTTGAGGAAGAGATAAGTCGGAGGGGCAAGACGGAAAAAGCAGTAAGACGAGGTAACTAAAAGAGGAAGATAGAATAAATCGTGATTGATGGTGGAGGGAAAAGGGGGTATTTGTTATATAACGCGTTCAAAAGTTCGCCTGAGAATGGTAAGCTTAGTATTTACAACTGTTTTTGTTCAATTGCGTTTATTTAATAAATGTTGCTATTAAATAATCACTATTGGAAACCGGAAGGATTGTAATCACTCAACGGAAGTTGTTAAAGAAACCCTTCAGCCTTTTGACCGTCATGTCTTGACGAGGTTTCCCTAGTACTATTTTAAATTTTAAAAGGCAGTAGTGTGGTTCAACAATATGAGTCAACTAAGAATTACTTAATATGATAGACCAAGGATATATTGTACAGAATATACCTGGGTGTTTGTAAATAAAGAGGAAGAATTGTATCTGATTTAACAACATATTTTATAGCTATCAAGTCGTGTTTGTTTGTCTTTGGATTCTTCTGATCTGGCCTTTCTCGAAGTGTAAATATTTAGTAAGCTGTCTACCTTTCAACGAAAAATAAAACAGAACGGTATGTAATATTGTAACGAATAGTAAACCCACATATGACGTCATCAAACATTCTAGATGTATGAGTCATCAACTATATGACTCATCAATAACACGTGCAAGTATGACTCACCGATACACCTCATTGGCGTGACTTATCGGCAGCTGCGTGTATGACTCATCAACACGTCATCGAACATTCTAGATGTATGAGTCATCGTATGAAAGATATAAATTGAGTCGCGAGTAGAAGGAGTTCAGTTAATGTTTGACCGGCGTCGTGTTGAAATGTACTCTGAATAATTAGTTAATACATAACTAGTTTTTATATAAATAGTCCTCAAATAAATTTGTAAATATAAATGTAAATTTCTAATAGTTTGTTAAATAGTTTATAGTTATAGTGTTTTTAATTAAGTGCATTGTAAATAATCTTTTCTTTACTAATAGACGATTTTAAACAGCATTTTTGATTATTATTTTAAAAAAAACGTTACAATATAATAAAAGGTTCGTTGGTATGGTGATTAATTAGTATACGATGTCATATATTTTTCCTACTTACTTTAGTAGTGCAAAAGTTCCTGTTATGCATACAGGAGGTGCTATTAGTATCCCTTCTGTAATACTCTTTTTGTGTGTGTTAAACATTTAATTCCTTTATAACAATATTGATTCATTACGTATTACTACGTAACTTGACTTTAAGAGATGTTTAACCATTTCAATACAGACTAAATTCAGAGCACCTCATAAATCCCCTGTTTAAGCAGGTACTCATTTGCTTTCGTGGTTTGCAGATCCCAATTCCTAACTACACTTCAACGTTTGATCCCCCTACACCTAATTACGTAACCACTACAGGTATCCAAAAAATTTGCTGTTCACCAAAGTTCAAGTCAATGAAGGCCCGTTTCAGATGTAAGAGTAAACTGCGTGTCCTTTAGTATTAAAAGTATTCGCAGGATCGCAGGTTAGTTCCACACATGCTATACCAGTACAAATCGCTTGTTTTTAGAGAGCTGCACCTAAATAAACTTCTCCTTTGTTATCCTAAACGTTGGTTAATTCTTGTTTCCCTACACTGATTACCATTTTGAATGTTTATTTAACACGGTAGTTCTTCAAAATCGTTTCTAAAACGTTAGAAACACCGATTATTCCGTAATCGTTTCAGCAGTTTTGTTGTGTAATTTGGCGGTTCTTTGTTATCTATATGGAGCCGTCCTTTAGAGAAATGTCCAATCAATAAGCGTATTTCCTTCTTGTAAGTGCATGTAAAAACTATACGTGTTTTGCCAGGACCGAGTCCGTTCGTGGCCGAGCAGCTGGCGAATGCCGTAAAAAACTTCCCTTAAACTCGCCTCATCGCTAACTTTGAATGTTTTTATTGTTGATGAGCGTTTATCTGCTCTTATACAGGATTCATTGTTACGATGCCTTCCTTCCGCAGGAAACCGATGGAAGTTTGTTATTTTAAATGGATTCTCGTACTGTCTCGTGCCCGGGTATTACATCAACAGTTGTAAAGCATTAAGGATGGTCGTTTTTTATTTCGATTTTTCCTTGCATCCAGCTTAAAAGTATCTGTTCGAAGAAGAAGAAGTTTCGGAGATGAAGTTGTATTTTGTAGACTAGGTAAGGGGGAGGAAGGACGATTTAGTCATTATTGTGGGGTAGATGTGCCGTACGTACACCGGGTGTTTATAATGTGGTTGCCCAATTGCGGACGCGGCTTAACTCAAGCTCTCTTCTCGTTTGGTTGAAATGCTTATTAGTTATTCTGCATGCGTTATAACATATAAATCACAGTAACACGAGGCTTCTTTGTAATTAACTATGTTGCTATGGACGTTGCATTAAACGAAGAGACGTATCCGCAAGGCCCTCTCTTAATTTAGTGCTATGCAATTTTATTTAAAGACCCGCTTTCTTCCTTCCGTGATCACGTCTTGCGAATTACCGTTCAAAAATTTTTAAATCAAACGAAAAATCGAGTTCTAATCCCCTGTTCATTACTGCGTGCTGATTTTGTCGGTGTTCACCAGATTGTGGATCGGGCAGTTCCATTTGGCTATATAAAGTCTGGGATACGCTTTGACAAATGATAGCTGAGAGAAATAAAAGGACTTTTGATGGCTCGTTGGAATCCCGCACCTCCACTAGAATAAAGCCTATGAATAATTTCCACATTTCTTGTCTCAAATTTCTTTATCTCTTTTGCTACACGATTCCGAAACCGCGAGGATATTTTATTCATTTTGCACTACGTCGAGTTGAAAGAAACTTTATGGTTCTCATTGCTCGCTTGTTTATGTAAATTTCAAACAACCTTACTCGTCGTTGCAAAATTACATAGTTTGCTTAATTACTCTGACGCTACTAAAATTTTAGTTAACACTCCTGAATCAATGGCACTGTTGAATCCGGTGAAAAATTCTTTAGCTTTCTAGCTGTTTTTATATCGGTGATTTTACCTAGTTAAGTGCCGCGGGTTTGTGATAAATTAGACTCATCATACTTTCCAACTTTATTTAAGCGAAGACTGGAAATTTTTATTTTTCTGTAAAATATAGATATAATTTTTGTTCTTTATTTTAGTAATCCTTGATGATGCCAAGAATTTATTATGTGACCGACTGCACCGAAAAAGAATAGATGTAATTTTATACGTAAATCACAGATCTGATAATTTACAGAAAATATTTTTGAAAACATCTATACGTCCTATGTATGATCTTCCTTTTAGTCTATCGTCCAAGTCTATTTGCTTGCGCCCCTTCCAACAGCATTTTCTTGGGTACTCTTTCATTTCTCATTCTTAGAATGCAGGGTTGGGTAATCCCCCTATTTTTGAACCGCTGCAAACTTAGCAGCCAAACCCAGCAGCTAATTTTATGGAAACAGCCGAATGACCACTAGCGTTTCTCCAAAGATCGAATACGTAGAAGCGCATATAAAGTTGTATAATTATACAGGGTGCCCATTATGTATGGAATATGGTATATATCTCGGTAAATATCGAGTTTATAACAAAAAATTGTTATATAAAAGTTGTTTAACATTTTATTTTCCATAATAAGATAGCATTCAATTGTTTTTATTCCAGAAAACAAATGAGTAATGAATAACACTTTAATTTTTTTAAATAGCAATGTACCCTTTCGTTAGACTCATTTGAAAGAGATTTTTTTTCTCTTTTCGATGACCTAAAATCTTAGGACCCTTATATCAGAAAATTTTTGAAAAAAACGTAAAAAATGTTTATTAAGTTAATTTCACCAATAACATGAATCTAGATATCCGAGATCTCTTTCATTTGTCTTAAAAATTGATTGTAGGCTTTTATTGTGACAGAAGTTTGTTTATTTAATCAAGTTGTTGGTACATGGAAAAATAAAAATGGTTCATTTAACAGAAACTGAACGTATAGAAATTTTAATTATGGTCGGTTATGGGGATCGCAAACGAACACAATTAGAAGTATGTGAAATTTTTAATGAGTGTTATCAACATCGAGAACCAATCACCCAGTCAGTAGTTAGCAAAACGTTGAAAGGGTTTAGGGAAACTGGCAATGTTAAAGATCTGGTGAAGACTGGTCCGCAGAGGTCTGCGACAAATGAAGATAAAAAGCTCGATGTTTTAATAGAAATCGAAGAAAATCCAAACATTTCAACTCGTCAGTTAAATGTAAACCATGCCGTAAGTAAAGGTTCAATACAGAAAATATTACATTCAAAAAAATTACATCCGTACAAACCGACTTTATTGCAAGAATTATCCGAAGATGACTACGATCGATGTGTTGAATTTTGTGAATTTATGATGGAGCGAATCAACAACAATCCAAATTTTCTTAATAATATTGTTTTTTCTGACGAGGCTACGTTTTGTTTAAATGGAAATGTAAATAGGTATAATTGTCAATATTGGGCCGCTGAAAATCCCCATTGGATGATCCAAAATCATACCCAAACACCACAAAAATTAAACGTATGGGTGGGAATTTGTGCAGATCACATAACTGGACCTTTCTTTATTCGTGGTAGTCTAACTGGTGACCGTTATTTGCAATTATTGCAACAGCAAATTATTCCAGCTTGCCAAGCAAATCTTGATGATCTTTGGTTTCAACAAGATGGAGCACCGCTCCACTATCATTTAGATGTACGCCGATATTTAAATGTGGTATTTCCTGACCGTTGGATAGGCAGAAGAGGGTCTGTGGAGTGGCCTCCCCGATCTCCGGATCTTACACCTTGCGATTTCTTCTTCTGGGGATATTTAAAATCAAAAGTGTATACAAACAGACCCCAGAATCTGGCCGAATTAGAGCAACGAATACAAAATGAAGCTGCAGCAATTTCTCCCAGATCTCTCAGAAATTCTTTTCAAGCTTTTCGTGATAGGTTGGGCCACTGCCTTGCAGTTAGTGGTGAACATTTTGAACACTTATTGCCATGAAAACCATTTTATTGCTAATTTCGTTTTGTCTTCAAGCTTTATAAGAGACGTACATAATTTTCTGTCCATGTGTTTTGTTTTGTACATTATGTAGATGCACATCTGTTTATTTTAGGGTAATAATTCGAGATACTTTACGATCTAGGATATGTAAATTCATGTTATTGGTGAAATTAAATTAATAAACATTTTTTACGTTTTTTCAAAAATTTCTTGATATAAGGGTACTAAGATTTTAGGTCATCGAAAAGAGAAAAAAAATCTCTATCAAATGAGCCTAATGAAAGGGTACATTGCTATTTAAAAAAATTAAAGTGTTATTCATTACTCATTTGTTTTCTGAAATAAAAACAATTGAATGCTATCTTATTATGGAAAATAAAATGTTAAACAACTTTTATATAACAATTTTTTTTATAAAGTCATATTTACCGAGATATATACTATATTCCATACATAATGGGCACCCTGTATATAGTGTTTGCTCTATTTAATCTATTGCGTTACGGAATAGAAAATAGTTATACTAAATATTATAACACTTTCTCATGGAAATACGACCCTCCCTCGGGATGGAAAACAGACCAAAAATGCTGAAAAAATGAATGTAGCATTGAGCGATATATTTAGCCAACTTCTGACCTATGCAAAACAATTCCTCTCCGCAGACTACGCAATGTACCACATTCTCATGGACCTATGACCCTCACTCGAGAGGTGTAAATCAATCCCCAATTTGCTACTACAATTAGTTTGCACCGCAGAAAATATTTAGGCAACTCCTGACCTATGCTAGACAAAACGCTAAACGACTCTTCTACATTCTACTCAAAAGTGTATTTAGCCTTGCCACTTTTTATTATAGACTTGCGACTCTCTCTGTCAGGGGTGGAAATCAATTCCAAATATACAAAGAAATGTTTTTTCCATCGAGGGAAATAGTTAGCCAAACTCGGATCTATGCAAAACAATTCACAGAATACACAATATACCACTTTTTCATGGATTTAAAACCATATATCGGGGGGAAATCAGTTTTTTACGTGAAGAAAATATCTAGCTGACTTCTGATCTATGCAAAACAATTCCTCTCGACAAACTATACACTTACCACTTTCTTGTGGACTTACGATTCTCACTCGCAGGTAGAAATCCAAATGTGTATCGAACGATATAAAATCGATCGCCAAAAAGATTAAAAGCTAAAATATGGCGGTATAGTTGCCAAGATCCAGTTGATTTTAGAAAGTAAATACAAGTACTTACGAAAAACGAAGTGTTATTTACCTGAGCAATTAGTGCTTGAAATATATCTCAGAAACAAACATTCAAATCCCAAACTCATAGCATTTGTTACGTAGATGATATTGTATATATATTCAGGTAAAATCATAGAAGAAGTTGGCAGAGAACGATAATCTGCTCAGAAAATTGCTATCAAGTAAGTCTTTACTTACTAATAACGACAATGAAGCAAAATATCCATTCGAAACAGTTGGCGAAAGATCCAACCTTAAAGTATTAGACTTACTGGGTAATTCCTCTACAGATTGTACTTTTTACGATGTCAAAATCAAAAATTTCGGGTCCTATCATTACTAAAAGTATCATACTTTCTACTCTCTTATGTCTTAGCTCTTGTAACTCCAGCAATTATGCAAGGTAAAATATTGATTCAATATTTATGGAAAATTCAATTTGAGTAGGACGAAGGTGTTCCCAAAAGTATTCATTCCCAATGGAAAAGCTTAAAAAAAATTATCACATTTAAACTCAATCTCCTTTCTGATCTGTCTGATTCCCACTTGGTAACACCCAGTTGCACGGTTTTGCATTTAGCAGCTTCACTCCATACGGTGCGTGTGTTTACTAATGTTAAATAACTAAACTATTTACTAATGTTACTAACGTAAACAATCAAATCTATTCAAAATTACTCTGTTCTAGTCTAGAATAGATCCCCTTAGTACGAGTACTAAGTACAACGGCAATCATTTGTTTAGAGTTGTGTGCGGCTGTACTTACACAATTATTAGAAGGGCTCAACAGTCTCACATTATCATACAGATCTTATTTCCCGAGGAATATCAGCTTCGCAAATATCAGGTGATCTGTTTGTTGGCAAATTTTTTATTTTCATCCTTTCAGTCACCGATCGATGAGTCTTGGCATCCCATGTCAAATGATATTGAAATAAAGACCACTTTCAAGCCCATTAAAAAGCCTTAGATGGTGTAATTTGCACAGAGGAATTGTACTACATAGATCAGAAGTTGGTCAAATATTTTTTCCGTTGTTAAATAATTCTTTGATATATTGGGGGTTGATTTCCACCCCTAAGGGAGAGTCGTAAGTTCATCACAAAGTGGTAGATTGTGTAGTTTGTGAAGAGGAATTGTTCTGTACAGGTCAAAAGTTGGCTAAATATATCCTTCGTTGCTAAACAATTGTATTAGTATATTGGTTGTTGATTTCCGCCCCAGAGGGAGGGTCAAAGTTCATGAAAAAGTAGTTCATGTTGTAGTTTGTGAAGAGAAATTGTTTTGCATAGGTCAGAAGTTGGCTAAATATTTGCTTCGTTGCTAAATAATAAATTGTATTAGTATTTTGGGGATTGATATCCACTCCGGAGGGTGGGCTGTAAGTTTATGAGAAAGTTAATTTTGAAGACTGAAGAGGAATGGCTAAATGGATCTTTTGTTGCTAAATAGTGTTTTTGTATATTGGGGATTGATCTCCAACTCCAAAAGAGTGTTGTAAGTCCATCAAAAAGTGGTAGATTGTGTATTTTATAAAGAGGAATTGTACTGGTTAGGTCAAAGTTGGCCAAACATCTCCTTCGTTGCTAAATATTTTTATTAGGATTTTCACCCTTAATTAAACTGGTTGATTGTGTAGTTTGTAAAGAGAATTTGTTCTACATACATAAGCAATTAGCTAAATATTTTGTTAATTGCTAAATAATTTTAATTAGAATATTGGAGTTGATTTTTATCCCCAAGGGAGGGTCGTAAGTCCATGGTGTAGTCCGTGATGTCCAGAATGGTAGATTGTGTAGGTAGAGGAAATGTTTTGCGCAAATATTAAGTTAGCTAAACATTTCCTTCATTGCTAAATAATTTTATTAATGTATTGGGGGTTGGTCAGAGGCGTAGCTGGGGTTTGTGGAGCCCCTGTGCAAAACAGCGCAAAGTCGCCCCTTATATGAAAAAATGATCGATTGAAAATATAAGCCACATTTATTAGTAAATTTCATTTTAACTTTGCACTTGTAGTAATTAATTTATATTATATTTTACTATTATATAGGGGACTGATGCTCCCTGACTGCG
The DNA here is from genome assembly GCA_929113105.1 of Agrypnus murinus. Classification (NCBI taxonomy): domain Eukaryota; kingdom Metazoa; phylum Arthropoda; class Insecta; order Coleoptera; family Elateridae; genus Agrypnus; species Agrypnus murinus. Next base: position 119,514,482 of record OV816023.1, on the reverse strand, counting down.
GCGCCCCTGTGCCGCGCACAGGCTGCACAGGCGCTAGCTACGCCTTTGGAGTTGGTCCCTACTTCCGAGGGAGGGTCATAAGTCCATGAAAAGTAGTAGATTGTAAAGTAGTTTGTAAAGAGGAATTGTTTTGCATAGATCAGTAGTTGGCTAAATATTTCCATCAATGATAAATTAATTTTTTTTTAGTAGTTTGGTCTGTTTCGAGGGAGGGTCGTAAATCTATAAGAAGGTGTTTGTAGCATTTAGCTAGTATAGTTACTTTATTATTATAATAATAGTCCCCTTTTACAGGCCATGAAGGCCTATTGGAGTATAGCAGGGTGGACGCTATTACTCGAGCCATTCGGTACTCAAAGGGTGGTAAAGAGGCTAGCTTTACGCACCGACCGCCTATTATTACCCAGGAAATGATTTCCCAGGTACTCATTTTCACAGGCTGAGTCGGCCTGGAAGCCTTAGATATTTAAAAATTCCAATGTATAACTCCTGGGATTAGATCCCAGGACCTCAATATTGGTAATCAAGCACCATACCCACTGAACTACCATGGCTTCTTATTACGTAGTAAAATAGATTAATATAGCAAAGTGGTTCATGACTATACATGTTTTAAATAAATCTTGGCTGATGCCGAGCGAATATTCAGCAGCTGTACGTACTTCTCCGTATTTGATCTTTGGACAAAGCCCACCCGTCATTCGACTGTTTCCGTAAAATAAGTTGCTGAGTTTTGGGTGCAAAGTTCAAACCGGTTATTTTTGATAAGAATTGGGGATTAGGTTTCCCAAAATTTGTTTTGGAGTTTAGGATTGGGGATTGAATTTAAAAATAATTTCTTTGAGATTAGGGATTGGGGATTTGATTTTTTAAAGAATATGTTTTTTGGGATTAACAATTGGAGCAATCTGTTTGGGATTGTATCCTTTTGGATATTGTAACTGTTAAAAAATATCACTTTACTAAGATTTTTAAATTAAATTTAATGGTTTGCGATGCACGGCATTTATTCCAAGCAGTCTTAGTTCAGACATTACAAAATTGGCCAGCATAGCCACATAACGTTCTTTCAGTTGCTTGCAATTTGAATTTTGAAGGACGTGAAACGAGACATCTAGTTGAAGGTGACGATAAACGTGTCGGACTGTATTGGGTAATAGTTTGACTTTCTGAATATTGTTGGGTTTGCGAACTAAACGAAAATGGTGAATTAACTTTACAAAAAACATCAAAAATAATTTAGCCATCTAGTTAAAAAAGTACTTGAGATTTATAACTAATATATCTTTCTCTTCAGCTGTGAAAACCTGCTGGTTTATTTGAAAACGTGTCATTCTTAGTAAAATTACACACTACTGGTAATAATTCGATGTATATCTTGCTGGTAAGCATGGTTCTTATTCAGGATCAATTAATTCCATCAACACGTTTTGGTAGATGTAGTGTAACAGGGTTTTTACAATTGAAATCACCGTGAAGGAATACTGACCCTTATCTCGTTTAGAAACGAACTCGTTTAGAATGGGCATCGACCTACCTACGATTGGTATTTAGTAGACCAGTAACCGAAAATTATGAGGGATAATGTTAGTTTACTGTTATTTTATGAAAGATAGTTAAAGAAATTATGGATTTTACCCTTGCTCATGTAAATATTGCTAATACTTACACATAACGTTAGCGAAGCAACTAAAGTACTATAGAACATCTTTTTAACCCTTTCTTTTGAAAATACTTTTCACAAACACCATAAAGGGCTATAATCTGATTCATTATCACGTAATACCAATAACAGAAGCTAAAGAAAAATCTAACAAATAAAAGGCACCCCATGTTGGACAGTAACACATGTTGTCGGACAACCCATAGTTACACACGGTGTGCAGTCAGTGCAGAGTGAATTAGTCCTCTATCCCCTAATATTGCCTTTGTTCATTGATTTCCGATATCAAATTTCCTAAAATTTCAGCAAATTTATATTTTGTCTGTTTACTATTCTGATTTCGACCCCCATGCAGTATAGTTGCGAGTACTTTCACAGGAATCTTACCATATATATTTTTTAAAACTTCAGAAAGCAACAAATCTTGAAACATTTTTGTGCTTATAGAGATTTAGGAAAACTTTCCACTTAAATATAAATATATAAATCAAAAAGTGGAATTCGAGATTTCTGACATTCTAACGAAGTTTCATTTATTTGTTAAGGTAAGAAAGTTTGCGATAAATTTATAATTATTTAGTAAGGTATTACTCACAAGGTAGCAATCGGCATTATTTCTGTAATGACGTTGTATAGATCAGATACTTAAAGTTAATCAGCATGAAAAAGGGAGAGCAACTCAGTTTGGCTCGATTGGATGAGATGAATCGATTCCAAGATAAGCTATGCAGGTAGCACCACAAAATTTTTAAATAATTCAGAATATTCCCCCAAAAGACACCTTATTATGTTTATAAAATCTCATCTCGACAATATTGATTTATCGTTTCGTTAGAAAGAAAGGAAAATGAAAAGCAATCTTTGTATCTGCTGAAAAGTGCGTTGTTAAAGTTGTGTTCAAAACTATAATTTGTTCCAAACGAATGAATCAAGGATGAACCTACCAAACTCTTATATCTTCTTGGAACAGGATGGAGCTTTTATATAACGTTGAACGTTGATAATCCATGCAAGTTTCGCTGCCATAGTTGACGAACTTTTTCCATTACGGGTAACAGACAGACAATGCAGGCTGGTTCAAAAGCCAGATTAAAAACAACTTATATCCAATATACAATTTATCATTACTTCTATTACAACAAAATACAAAATATTTATTGTGCAAGTTTTGATAAGACGTACAAATGCGTAATTTTAAAATATTTTTTTGATACAACAACTCAAATTGTTACTTCTGCAATTCACTGGATTTAAAAGGTTGTCGACAAAATTCGTTAATCTTACACAGGCATTCTCCATTTCTTCGATTGTTATTTTCAATGAGTTAGAAGCTGCTAAATCTGTTTAAAATATAGCATTGACAACTGACTAAAACAATCATTTTCATATTTTTTGACATTTAGATCAAAGCAGAAAAATAATAGAATAACAAAAAAGTAATCAAAAGAAAACTTTTAATAAACATTAACTATTTGCATTGAGACTTTTTTCTGCAGTTTGCTGAAGGTAAGACCTCATCTTTAAGACCTGTTTTTATTTAGAATCAAGCAAATATACTAGAAAGCGGGTTTTAAATTCCAGGGTTTCAAAAGATCAAAAACCTAAGAAACTTGCTTCAAAATGTCAAGTATTTTTAAGAGGTTAGGAAGATTTTCAGTTATAAAATCTCCGGGCTTGTATTTTAGAGTCCTGATGTATTAAATCTAGCAGATTAAGAGTTTCGAACGTTGAGGGGCTTAAGAGACAACCAATCCTACAGAACTGCACCATTTCCACACATGTCACATACAAATGCCTGAACTGGCGCTGGGAAAATAGCAGTATGTGACAAAATCACCCACCATGTTACAATAAATTGGGTGCAAGCAACGAAGGTAAAACGCTAATTTCGCAGGTTTTGTATTTTTGCACTTACTGCCTTTTACCATATCACGGCGGCATATGGTAAAGTACTATGGGTCACTATAGCCCATCAAGCATACTGTACGATTGCTTAAAGACACTAAAATTTAATTTATACAAGAAAAACCTAGCAATTGCCTAATATTGGAGAGGGAACTATTCTCTGGTTGAAACACAATAAACTGTTGAAGGTTATTGTCTCTTCTACAGATTATGAGAGAGCTGTAGTGGTGGTCTGGTGCCATTGTTGTCTATCCACCATTTTTTAAGATATTAGCGTAAAATCCCCGTCCATTACGGTATAAAATACACTGTTTTGTTGAGGTCTATTTTTTTTATTCCGACATTTTTGTTTTACACCGTTGAGTCTTATTCCGTTTGGTGCACTATGATTGGACCGGTGTTAGGGTTCCCATTCCTGAATATTGGGGTGGCCCCAGAACAAGACTGGAGTTTAGTACAAGAGAGATAATAACAAGATTTATCTCGGCAGCGACTCCCTGGTCGCTGTTCTTGTAGAAACCGTCCCACCAGGTGTTTCAACTGGTGTAGTCACTTATGTACTGGGAATTGGATATAGTGGAGGCAACTTTGCTATGGATCGGTGACTTGAATTTACTCATTGACTTACTGAATCACAGGTATGGCTTATCCCAGAAAGACTACCACGGGGAATCATCTTATAAGGGGAATTGACCCGAATACACAGCGAATACGACTGTTAGCCTCTCACACTAAGACAACCCCAATCTCCTAGTTAGTATAGGCCGGGTTTCTACTTTTAGGTAGAGTCGGACTGGGCTCACCAAGCCTTAATCATGGTAGGGCGGGGTGGCTAAATCCTAGGATACCCTAAGCAGATCTACGATCCAAGTCCCACCCACACTTGACGTTGGACTTGTCTGGGCAGTGAAAGTCCGCATGGTGAACTATAGGTAATGGGTCTCCCTCGGAGACGGACCCGACGGGTGAGCACGTGTGTACGACGCTACGAGCACGATAGCTCTGGCACTATCCTGGAGGGTGGATAAGCAACTTTGCTTCCACCAGTGTGTACTGGTAGCTCTTACAAAAATAAGTGGCCACCCCAAATGAGCGTAACTCAATTCGTTGACCTATAAGGGGACCGTGGCCATAAAGGTTAACACGCTAGGTAGGCCACATTAAACAAATCTTAGCATCCGTGTTGTTCATCTGCAAATATTAATATTTTTCAATTCGGGTGTTTTAAATCTTTGAAATAAAAGCTTCTACGACATAAACTCATATTACTCTTTTTTTAACTTACTTAAAAATGGAATTAACAGAAGAAACCTAGGAAGTATACTTATAGGCTCCGGAACAACCGATTTATTTGGTTTTCACATTTAGACAACTACTGCTCCGTAAGGTGATAGCAGACATTTGGCATTTAACCCATCTATCCCCAATCATCTTACCCTAAACATCTATTTCCGTGACGTGTGGTTAGCCATTATGAGCATTGAGAAAAAAACAAGAAATGTTAACAGGTACATTAAATAGAGTAAATATAAAATATGCTATACTGGATTGGCGTTCGAGCATCGATTAAGAGACGTAAAAAGGAAAGTAAATTAAATACATCGGATATGTCCTTCGTTGATAAAGTAATAAGGCCGAGGAATGATGTAGCTGAATCTAGCTCAGAAGTAATTTGTTTTTCTCGTATATGAAGATATATGAATCGCCAACCACCAATCCTACTGATCGATTTCGATGACTCGACTAGGATCACCTCTGATCATCCTTCTATAGTTCTGATACTATCTTTATGTGAATTATTTTTTATTTCAGTATCAAAAAGCATTTTATACATAGTGGCCCACCGAAAACAAAACCGCAATTTTCCGAAAAACGGCCGAACACGTCAAATTTTTTAGAAAGGGGGACATGTCATATAGCTATTTCCATTCAGCCATTTTCAACCCTAAAATAGGAATGAAGTGTACCCTAAAATATTTAATGGCATGGGGTAGCAAAAGACATGATCATCGAATGCCGTGTTGTCGACACATGTTTCAAATGTAAAATTAAATTTGAATTTGTACTATTCCTTGAATTGAATTTTCGCGGGAACTAATACTCGGAATCCAAAAAATAAAAATACTACTGTAAAGCAAATTCATTGAGCTTTCAAAGGGTATCTTTTGCCACCCCACGCCATTTAGAAATTTTAGCCTGGGTAGGTAGACATTTTAACTCTATCGCTCTTGAATTAGACGTTACATCGATCTACCACGTCAAGAGCTATTCAAAGTCACCGGCAGGTTGATTCGTATGATTCGACCAAGGCAAGGCCGTAGAAGAGCAACGACGGTCAGGGATGATTGTTTTATTCTGTATGCTCTTCAAACTCCTCACTTCACTGCACACCAACTTCATGTAGCGAGAATCATTGCTGTGACACCTCAAGTTCAAAGAAATTGGAATACGAGATCGAGTTCCAGCAATCGCACCAGAACTAACCAGAGAACATAGAGTTGTCCGACTAACATTTGCAAGAGAACACCAATACTGCAACATCTGCGACTGGAGTAGAGTTCTCATTCCTGATGAATCTAGATTCAAGCTTTATTCATCAGATACACGTATTCTGTCTTACGCAATTTTTGTTGATGGTGGTTGTTCAATTATGATATGGGGTGGCATAAGTTCCAACGCTAGTACAGAACTTGTTACTATACGTGGGTCTAGTACAAACGCTCCAAGGTATATTGATATATCCTAGATAATAAGATATCCTAGAATCACATGTCATGCCAATTGCATTTATGGTGATTTTATGCATTTATTGGCAAAGAGTTTCTTTTTATGCACGATATAGCTGCCAGAATTGTTAATGAATACCTAGAAACAGCCAGAATTGATACAATGGAATGGCCTGCTCTAAGCCCCGATCTTAATCCCATTGAGCACGTTTGGGACCATAGAACGTTCAACACCATCATTCAACATTATAAAATGTCATTTCGGTACTTAGATCAGCTAGAAAACTTTATTGTGTAAGAATAGAGCACAATGGACTAAAATGACATTCGCAGCCTGATTGCAGACCTTACTGACAAAATGGTTACCGTCGTAAGAGCCCGAGGAGGGTATACCCGATATTAATATGTAGTATTTGGTGTATTGCTTATTACATTATCTTTTAAATTTGGTTAAGTTAAACTAGAATTGTACAACTAGTTATGAAAGTCATATTTTTTCGCGAATTTGAAGTTGTGATTACCGAGGGCGAAGCCCGAGTTTATCAAGTAAATGAGTGAAAAAGAGACTTTCATAACGTGCTGTGTGCGACATTTTTTGCATATTGTAAGTTGAGAAATTTGTTCTAAAAGGATTTATGCAAATTTTATGCAAAAAAGTAGTATTTTTTGACAATAATCTCCGGGTAAACCAACACTTTTTTTCCTCTTGTATTACTTACTACTTACTACTTCTTACTCTTACTACTTAAATTCATAACGAAAAAACAACTAACAACTGATAGATTATGGTTATACTTTACTGATTCCGTATTTAACCAAACTTGTAGTCCAATAATGCAAGCTAAATTTAAATTAAAGATTGATTTTACGTGTTGCGATAATTTTTTTGAGATGTGTATTCGATGACCGCTGTAAGAAATTATTCTATGCCATGAAAGCGAAACGTTTGTTGTCGAAACTGCCTTAGATTTTTGTAGGTACTCTTAATCTTATGTTCTGTAAACGTATGCTCTTAAATTTACATTACAAACAGAAGTGAAAAATAAGAATTGAATTTTATCGCCAATAGCAACAATATTAAAGATCATTCACCAAAGCTATTAGAAATAATAAGTATATTTTGCTGCAAGAGGTATCAATATTAGTGATTAGTAAATATTAGAGCTAGCTTTTGGCTTACCTAGAGTTTGACAGTTGAATTACCAAATATGCTACTAGTATTAAACGAAACTTGTTATTCGCTGCAAGACGGTCTCCGACCTTAGTTGCAATTATAATTGGATACTACCCTACACATTAGAAATAAATATTGACACTTTCTTGCAAAAACAGAAACTTAGGAATGTATTTTTGCTAACTGGTGTTGACATAGAAAACAAAGGTTCCCGGTAAAGGCGCCGATGTCAAAGATAAGACTATTACTTGTCAGTATGGATGCCTATTATGAATCGTGATTTTTGACTAGAATCTATATACGAGAGTCGTTTTTTTTCAACCTCCGATAGGCTATAAATAAAAAACAAATGTATATAAAAAAAACATTTTATTACTAAAAGTTCTGTATACTTATGCTTACTTTTCGACATACTTGCCATAAAGATTAAGGCATTTGTCGTATCGTATCTGTGGGCAAGCTTTCTAATACCGTCTTTATAAAATGTTGCCGCCAACGCATTTAAATAAGTTTTGACGTTGTCTTGAAGATCCTCGGTAGTTTATTGTGAAACTTTACGACGTTTGCAGAGAGACGTTCAAAACAAGAGAAGAGGAATGCTGACTTCTGAAATTTGTTCTGATCCATGACAAGCCCGTCCACACAGTGCTGTTGCAACCCAACGGCTCCTTGAGCAATGGGACATTTTCGATCACCCGACATATAGTCCCGACCTAGCACCGAGTGACTTTCATCATTTCCCTGAACTGAAGACGTGGCTAGGAGGACAGTGCTTCCAAACTACCGAGGATCTTCAAGACAACGTTAAGACTCATTTAAATGCGTTGGCGGCAACATTTTATGAAGACGGTATTGGAAAGCTTGCCCACAGATATGACAAATGCCTCAATCTTTATGGTGAGTATGTCGAAAAGTTACCATAAGTATACAGAACTTATAGTAATAAAATGATTTTTTTATATACATTTGTCTTTTATTTATAGCCTATCGCATGTTGAAAAAAAACGACCCTCGTATTTAAAAGACACGGCTTATTTTTATTCCAGTTCGTTTGAGAGTTCTACCGGGCCGATTTACGTGATACTTTTTTTATATTGAAGCTTTCGTTTTGTATATTAGTCAACACTACTTAATATCTGTATCTCATTAAGTTTTATATTTTTAAATAGATAAATGTAAAACATTTATTTTGATACGCAAGAAAAGGAATATCTACTTGAAGCGCCCTCTCAGTACCCACCGCTGATAGCTTTTGGAACTATTCACGATTATAAGACTTTGTACCAAACCGCATTAGTTGAAAACCGCATTTTTTCTCTTTTAAACCGCATATGTAGGTATTAATAACAAACTGCAATAATAATAATAACATATATTATGGTATACTTTTTTTATAATTAATGAAAATTCTACTACTTAAATGTTTCATTCACTTAGCCTTTGTTAGTTACCTACATATACTGTGTGTTCATAAATAAGTATTTGTTCTTGGAGCTTATTCCTGTAAATACTTAATATTAAATAAATCGATACATTTAAAACGCAATGCTGATTTTTATTCTTTTTGATTTTTGATTTGGAGTTTATTGCTATTTTTTTGTATTTCACATACCTAAATATATGGTAGCAAAAGACACCAACAAATAAAATAGTAATTAGGCCGTTATTGTAGAAAAGTTTAAAGCGTTGCAAGTGGTATCCGTTTGTTATATTATAGGACTTACAACTGGTCCCGCGAAACCCCAGGGTTCCACGGAACTCACTTTGGTAATCAGTTTTTTTTGGCGTTTGCCATTTCAATAAGTTTCCGGAAATATTTCCATGGAAAGTTACCAAAAAATAATTTCCGGAAATTTGCCAACACTATTTTTATGTCATGTGTTTGAAATATATACTAATAGACGTTTTCAAGAATTTTTAAACAAAACCGATTTTTGATTTTATTCTTATCATTTCGGAATGTAGAATTTCCGTATGTATGTATGTATGTATGTAGAATAAACAAATGGGAGGGAGGTAAGCCAGAGATGAAGATATGTCGGAAGAGAGGAGTGTAAGCTGAAAGAGAAGAGCGCTAGACTTAGAATTTTCAACTGGTTATGTTTGGTTGCGTTTATTTAAATAATCACTTACGAAAATCCGAAGAATTGTAATCACGCAACGAATGTTGTACATAGGGAAACCCTTCGATCCCTTTGACCGTCATGTCTTGACGAGATGTCCCTAGTATTATGTAAACCACACTATAAGTCAGCATGTAAAGTACGGATCGTTCTCAGCTTTTCATAATTCATATAAATATCATCTTTGACAATTGATGGATGTTCCATACCAACCAGGACGTGACACTGAAAATCGTGTTGAACTTTGGAACACTAGGAGCAGCCATATTAAACATCCGCCACTGTTAAAGACATCTATATTTAATTTAAAGAAATCTGACGATGTATCTTATAGAAGCAATTTTAGAAATTTGTATTGCACTAGCAAAATCCACGACTTCGCCCACGTGGATAACATCATCGCATGATCGCGATCCATTAGCAGCGGCAGCTAGTGCGTCACAGTGCCAGTGGTCAACTTGTGGCTATCAGCGTGCGCAAGCACCAGTGGCGCAACTCACCCTTACTGATTTATTTATCGGGATTGCACAACATTAAAATAAGATCAAGTCAAAATAAGATCATAAGTCATCTATTTTGACATGTATACTGGAATTTAAATTCAAAGTAAATAATAACTTAAAATTAAAATTATTTAATGCAATTTTAGTTCATAGTGCAACTGTTGTTTGTTTACTGCTCCGTTCGATGACGTCAAGAAGTAATCAGGCTTTAGTCTACCCTAATTCTAGGACGTTATTCAAACGATGTGTATTATTGCTGGAATGATAAAATATAAATTTTTGCATTGGATTATTAGATTTGATTTCGGTAGGAGTAGCCAACATGTTAATTGAATTAATGACTAGATGCAATATTTTGTATTATAAATTATTACAATTTATAAATGAAACCATATCATAACTATAATTTTGAGCAAATTTAAATATAAACCCATTTGAGCAATAATTGTAATTTATAACCTACAGACTTTATTGCAGTATTATTTTAGAGGAAATTTGGTTTATGTAAAACGCTCAGAGACAAAGTAGAAACCTTTTTGTTTGTCTTTGCCTGTTCTGAGCACCAGAGCCATTTTACATTTGTATGCAGGTGCAACAAACATCCATTTAACTCCATGATCAAAACTATATTTGCACTATTACATGTAGTTTTGAACTGGTCAACTGTTTCTATGCTTTGACATAAACAATCTAACGGAAATAAGTAAGTACACGAATAGATAAAAAGTAATAAGTTACTTGTAATGAGCTTTGGCGGGTTTTATTTTTAATTTTCTCATACTGCATCGTCGATCAAAGAGTTTTGTTACTTTAAATGTAGAGTGAGTATGTAACGTTCTTTTTTGGCTTAGACTTTCACGATACGCGGTTTGTATTTATTTTAAATTATTAATATGCAAATAAACTAATTCGTCGTGTAGAAAATCCTTTGCCGAAAGGTATCAGTATAACAGGATTATACAATTAAAATAGCAGCTTTAACACTGCGTGTATGTAAAACCAGAATCACTGTGCGACCGTCGATTGACAGACAGGAAAGCCGCTCAAGATATTATCTCCGGACCCATTAAACCTCGCTCGTGTGGTTATGCGCCGCTGTCATAATTGGCGCTCGCTATAACCATTTTGGAAATGCTTATTAATTAAAGGGGTTGTTTAACTTTATGATTATAATTTCGCTCAATTTGACTTAAGCTGTTCGCCATTAAAGTTCCCCCATTGAATGTCCTCAATAATTATATTTTTTTATGTAATTTTCGTGTTTTTCGTATCATTGCGAAAATAATATAAGTGAAAAATAATCGTTGAAAGAGTTCGTAATGCGGCAGGCCGTTTAGTATTTAACCAAACCCCGAGGCCATCAGGAGTAGTCCTTGTGCTGAATCTAAATACAAGCAGCGTCAGCGACAACTATGACGAGAAGGAGACGGAAACACTGAGGCGGGACCCAAAATCAACGGTCGAGAAAATGAGGTTGCGATCCTGTGGAGCGAATAATGGAAGATGCTCTGCGTCCCCCGGTTGACGGTCGCCGCTGTCCCGGCGCTACCCATGCATGTGTAGTTCTTGCTTCTTTAACACGTTTATGCCTCTTAAAGCCTCGAATATTGTGCCTTAACTCCAGGCGCATAAGAAATTTGCAAATACCTTTAAATTAGCTGTAGCTAGATTGGCTACATTCGGAGATCCTTCGATTATTTCAATTATTCATCCCCCATAAAGCCAGTTCTCGCCCAATACTCTTTTTCAAATTACTTTCTTAATTGCTGATACGAAATACCAAAATTTAATCTGTTCAATTGTTTTTCTTGTCACAAAATTTAATTGTATTGTCTTTGCTGACGGAGTTTCGTAGTCATTTCACTGTGGAATGTGTGATGACAGCGAACTTCAGAACTTAGCAACTAAGCAACTTGGGCGCATTGGACTGTAGTATTTTTACGGCTGCAGAACAATATGTAGTCCCAGTAGCAATTCGAAGAGAGAATAGAGATAGGGAGAATCCTTGATTACAACGTTGATATTATTAGATTATAAGCCCCGGGCAAGGTCCGTTAGCCCGGCTTACAGGGATCCGTTAAGCCGGATGCCCTCGCATCAATAACAAATATTGTTTTGCCGCGACGGATTTAAATAATTAAATCTCTAAACTTTTAGTCTCAGACGTTATCGTTACCAGCCGCCAATGTAGAAACTATTAAAATTCCTCGTTCTATCATCGACCGCACCTAAATAGCGTCGGATGTGGCCAATGCATGAAGAGATTACAGACACACGTGATTACACTATAAATTATCAAAGGTCGATTCAGTTGGTTCGTGAATGGGTGCCTAATTTCACGAGTTGCTAGTCTACCTAGCACTAATTGAAATACCCTACTTCTTGAGAGTAGGTAGATATGTCGACGTGAAGGCGACAATAATTTAAGTACAAAATTTAATTCCTTTTGCTGACTTAAAACTTTTAAGGAAGAGCAAAAAGATAAATAAAAAGGTTTCGCACGAACTTTCACGTACCTTCAACCAAGTTGATGCTTTCACACTTTTCATCTTGGATATTGAGCAAAAAATTATTTCAAAGCAAATTTCCAATTAATTTAAAAGCTGTCGTCACTAACTCTTGCGTTTTAGGTACGTTTTACGTAGTCATCGCAAATAAAACATTTTTTATAAACAAGCCAGTTTGGCAAAAGGTATACCCAGGAAATGTATATGCAGGAGGTTCAAACTGAAAAATCTTTCTGTGATTAAATAAGTAAACAGAACTTTGGTAATTTAAAGCAATATGATTAATTCATTATCCACCCCTTTTCTGATACCTGCAATTAGATATTACCAAGCAAAAAACATTTTAGGTTTTTCTCTTGTACTGAAAAATTCTGAACATCTGATAAGCATAAAATTCTTTTTTCTACGATTATTGTTTCCATGTTCCTCAGATTTGATCATACAATTGATACATCAAGGTTGGCCCATAAAATGTAGGATATTTCGGGTCGTAAAAGTTTGGCAAAAAGAATACTGGAATTTACCACAATAACAAAGTCGAGAATCGAAGTAAAATAAACAAATGTTCAAAGACTTTTTTTGGACAAGACAAAGACAAAGACAATTTGGTAATGGCCAGCAGAATTTGCTAATGGCAGTCAAAAGAACCACCCCAGTGTACTGGTTTTTTGTACACATCTTTGGACAGTTTCTGTCTTCTATATGTGTGGGTAACTGCAAATGTACCTAAATTTAGGTTTTTGTTCCGGGGCTCTTATTGTTTTTTAAATTCCTAATTATGCCCTCAACTTCCTTTAATGTTGGTACCTCTTTGTCTTCTCCATTGTGATTTTCTATTTCAGCATTGTCGTATCCATCCGATATTCCTCCGTTCTGCCTATCTTCTCCTTTTAATAGCTCATAAAAACAGTTTTTCCACAAATCCAATATTTCCTTCATGTAAAATATTACCTCAGCTTAATATCCTTTAATTTCTCGTGTCACGGCTATATAAAGACTTCTTATTTCATTATTTTTGAAGTTTTCTTCTATCGCGTTGATTATAATTTTATTATATTATCTTTTCTTCTCCCTCAGTATTCTTTTACGCTTTTTTTTGCTTGTTGTATTCTCCTTACTTCCTTCGGTTTCTTTCTTCAGCATATCTAGTCGCAGTCTTTTCCTTTTCTTTAATTCCAATTCACATTCTTCGTCGAAACATTTGTTTCTTATCTTTTATGTTCCTTTCTTCACCGCATTCTACAGATCTTCTCATTCCCTCTCTTCTATCTTTCCATAAGATTTCAATATCGCCAGTCCTATTTACGGCGTTTAAAACGATATAAAAGATTTAAATTACAATAAAAAAATTACATCCATCAATCCAGATTATTCTAATCGAAAAGTCAGGATCAGTTCGTGCTTGTTCCAGAAACCAATTAACTGCAATAATTAATTTCGTACATCGTAATCTCCAAGAAAAAGATAATGAACTTTAGTAAAATGAAAATGATAATACTCTTTATTAATAATTCTGCGCTATGTTAATGCGTGATCTACAGTTAATTCTCGTGCAATACTTCTAGTGCTCCTCATTGGATAATCTCCTACTATTACATCCAGCACAGCCTCTGCTAATTTTGCTGTTCGTGTAATTTTTGGCCTTCCACAGTCAACACTCTGCACTGCAAAGTTTCTCGTTTCTCTTGCCCGTTGATTCAGTCTTCTGATAATCTTTGGACCACGATTTCTTCTTAATGGCTAACGTTCTTCATATAGTCTAGCAGCTGATGTTCCATTATCATGACATTCGCCTAATATTAAATGCCTATCAGCACATTCATTGTTTGCATACATTATTACAAAAATTTCTGTACCGACTTAAATTTTTTTAAAACTGTACTGTCAAAAATTGACAAATTACATAACAAAATAAGTGCTTAAAAAAATTACATCACATTAACTTTTGTCAACTGTCAATTTTTACATGGCCATAGAGATCCTAACATATTGTTTTCTGTTTAAAAGCTTTATTGTCAAATGAAATTTTTGATATTTGCCACACATTTTTTAAACACTTTATTTCAATATTTCTTGAGAATTCTGGTTGATCGACCAGAAGCATTTCGGAACTATGTATCGAGTGTTTTTTTAAATTTGACGTCAACGTAGGCTGTGAATAGTCGATTGTGAATTATTTAAACACGTGAGTAATTTGAACGTTTTGACAATGACATTTATTAATACGATCAAGATCCGTTCACAATCAACTACCCATAGCCGCCTTCGACGTCAAATTTAAAAAAACACTCGATATTATCTTCTGTATAATTAGCTTGAAGTAGTTCATTTTTGGCAGTTATAGTATTAAATATATTGAAATTGCATATATTTTACTGAATACGTAATATTTACTTACGAAATTTTAATTCCATGGTGATTTTGTGTAATATGTAACATATTAATGGTTTCTAACGGATGTGTTCAGTTGGAAGAATTTGTTTCACAGGTACATTTACATTTTATAATAATAGTTATTTAGGGGCCGGCGGTGGATGAGTGGTGTCCGTGCATCACTCCTGTTTCAAGGATCGTGGGTTCGAGTCCCACTTGGGGCGACGAGATTTTTCTAATTGAAAAATTCCGTGTGTGAATTTGTGATGCATGTTAGATGGGACACATATGACCTTAGCTATTTGTTCCACTGTAGTGTAAGCGTGAAAAAAAAATAGTTGTTTAATTTGATTTATTTATACTTTTTGATGACTATTACTGTCATTTGCTTAAAACAAATAGGCAAATCCCACATTTTAATTGTTGCCAAATTGTGTTATAAACACGATTAGAGTTTATACAGAATAAAGCAAAAGTCAAGGATAAATCGACTTCGCAAGAGAGTGACATAAAAGAAATCTGCTGAGAGATGTAGTTGTAGTTCAGGTTTGCTATCGCTAGAGCGGTAGTAACATTAAACTTCTTTCTTTTTCCAATTTTAAATATAAAAAGTAATAGGTCTGTAGAGAATGTATAATTTCGTACTGACTCTCAATAAGTATGTGCAAGAGACCATAAGTAAAAAGAGCTAAACCCCTAATATGCGTACGCGACTATCCTCACTTGACGGGTGAGTTATCCGACCAGCACCTTACCGGTGCTGCACTGGCAATCAACCGATCATATTTGTTGGTCAATAAAAATTTATTTATTCATATTTATTTTAATATGAAATGTACATGTTATCATTCGCACACGGACTGACGATGTATAGAGTAGTCGGCGTGTGTATGCTTCGTTATCATAAATTATTCATGCTTACTCAGTGCTCACATATACGGATGTATCCTTTTCTATCTTGTTATTGAAGGTGCGCTTTAACGTTTTGCTGCTTGCTTATCATATAATGTTGTCCATAAGAAAAGCACAGGTCCCAGTGTGTATATATTAACCACAAAATTCTCGTTACAGTCCTTATGAAAGTACATAGTATGTAATGAAGTTGCGTTGGAAATTAATAGAACACTAAATAATAATGCAACAGTAAGATGTATTTCCTGTTTATTTAATTCAATTACATTTTTTCTGTAATTTTTTCCTTTTCTGTCTCTATGTTTATGTATAACTTGGGAAATAATCAGTGGTACTGAAGAAACGTTGAAGTAATTACAGTAACAAGAAGATAGGTAGTTAAGTGGGGGTGTTCTTAGAAATAATACTACTAATACTTCCGAGTTCGGTTCGGACAGGTACGAAACAATTGCTTTTAAAGTTATCTTTTGCTTTGAATTTACTACTTTACCCAACACAACGGCCCAAGAGTGAAAACCACTGCTCTACAACATTAATTTACTCTACAAGTTTTTATGCAAGAATATTTTAGTGTCTTTTGTACATTCTTATTATTTATTTTTTAATCTATGATAGTACAGTGTTACATTCTATTTGTAGCTCTGCTATTGTTATTTTGCTGCAACCCTTGCTCTTGATTGTGATGAATAAGTCTACTATAACAGTTTCATATTTTGTAACTTCCGTGTCGGTTCAAGTTTATACAGAAACTTAATAAAGTCATTTCTCCAACTTCCTCTGTTATGATACATCATGTTTACAGCAGTACAACTTTGGTCACCTACTTTGAGCTACTCTGAATGCCATCCTGTACTTGTAAACAAAATCAGAATCTAATATTAATTTGCGTTTCCTTTAGTTCGTAGTTTTAATCTGTGAATTCCTTTGAATGCAGTGGATTGAGTGCTTTTAAGTATTGATTTTCATGTTATCCATATACGAGAAGACAAAAACACTAAAAATGTAATTGTCTAAACTACTGATGAGTCTGCATGTATTTAACCCAGTTAACTGTTGTTGCTGAATAGATTTGTATGGACGCAGAAACTCATCTTTAATGAATAGCCCTACGCATCTGACATCTATATTTATAAGTTAGTTTATGCAGGTTTAATTTATTTATTTGCCCCAACCGCACTGGTTTGAAGTTAGTTTACCAAAGTATAAAGTTGCATCCTGGAAGAATAAATTATACATCGTATATACAACAGCAGTGATAAGATTTATAACGAACAAAGAGAAAAATTTAAAACAAAAATGTATGCATACACATCGTCATAGGGATTTTCAAAGCAAACAATAGTGTATGAGGTGAATGTATAAAGAATACCTTCCTCTCAGAAATAACTTGAAAGTTAAGCTGCACGGAATTGATTTAGAAAATATTTGTCATAAGTGGTACTATTTTAGCTTGAAACAGAATATCTGAAAAGGGAATCTATTGAAATGAGGAATTACACTTTAAACACTTTAGACAAATTGTTGTTAGTAATAATAAAATAGTTATTGAAAATTTGAATGAAAATCTTAAATATCTCAAATCTTATATGCGATAATTTTCGTTAATTTTATTTATTGTTTAGAATTGCATACTTATATTGAAGCTTCAGATAATTTCTATAAAACGTAGCGGTTGCGTAAGGTAGTATAATATTTCTATAAATCTATATATTTAAAACACAAGGATTATTTTTGTTCCAGTTCATTTAAGAGTTCCACTCAGCCGATTTAGGTGATTCTTTTTTCAAATTGATGCTTTCGCCGTATAGATTAGTCAACACTACTTCATTTTTATATATTTTTTAATTTTTACATTTTTAAATTAAATAAATGTAAAATGACTAATTCAAGATGCATGAAATCCGACATCCACTTCGGAGGGCCATCTCAAAATCCATAGCGTCAACTTCTGGAACTACTTTTATAAACAGACCACTTCCATAACTATATTCGGTATGTGCTGCGGCTGTTATCTCATTATCTTGATATTTTAATCATTCAGTGGTTATATTTTATAATATTCAAAAATATATAAACATTTTAAAACAGGAGACAAAAATCAATTTAAAATAGGAAATATAGGTAGTTATTTCTGTATTAACCCACATGTTGCCACCGTTCTTTTAAAATCCACCTGTAAAGATATCGCTAAAAACAATACCTAAGACTACCACCGTTAGATGTCGCCTTAACCAACGTTTCATTAACATTCCATTAGTACATTTTGACAGCCAATTTTAAGAGTGTTTCATTCTTCGCGCTTTAAATGTGATTTTCTTTGTGTGTTTTTTTTACCCCTGTGACATGAGTGCCAACAAGTAAGTACCAATGCCAATATCTTGAAATTTAGATAAAACTGTTTTTGTAATTTGTTTGATTATAACCTACTGCATGCAATACTAGTAACAGTTGATGCGGATTTACTGTCGGTAAATCGTAAGAATTGACAATTCTAGGGTGTTCTTTATAAAGAACGGTGGCAAAATACCGATATTTGTTTTGTTTACAGATATTATTATACAAAACCCCTAACTTTGAATGAACTCATTGAGGAGCTAGAAAAAGAAGACGAAAATGAAATCCCTGCCTCAATAACAATATTTCCACCGGAAAATGCAAATGATTATATCACTGACGAGGATTCCGGTGATGAAGAAAATGTTGTTCTCAGCAATTTACCTGGGTCACAACTAAGAGCAGAAGCGGAAATTCATCATAAAATTGAAGAAGTGGAGTACGTCCCTGAAGAACAAGACACAGAAGAACAAGTGGAAAGCGAAGAACAAGACCAACAATACGAGAGCGAAGATGAATTACCACTGTCAGCATTTGCAAAAAGAAGTAGGCAAAGTCTTGATAAACCAAAATCTCAGCCGTCAAAGTCATATAGTTGGTTGAAACAAGACATCACTTCTAGTTTACCTACATGGATTACTCCAGATGAAGAGAACGACAAACTGTTGTCACCTACAGAAATTTTTTTGCAATTTATCGATGACGAAGTTATTGAAATGCTAGTATCTTACTCAAATTTGTACGCCATATCACACAACAGAGTAGGTGATATCCAAGGAGATGAGATGCGTTGCTTTATAGGAATACTACTTCTTAGTGGCTATGTGTGCCTTCCACGCCGAGAAATGTTGTGGGAAAACTCCAAAGACACAAACAATCCTGTCGTGTGCGAAGCTATGTCCAGAAATAGATTTCGTTTTTTGATGCAAAATATCCACTGCAATGATAATAATTGTTTAGATCAAAATGACAAATTCTCAAAAATGCGACCTTTATTTCAAGTTCTGAATCAACGTTTTATTCACTTCGCTCCCATACAGGAAGCTCACAGTATTGACGAGTCAATGGTGCCGTATTTTGGGAAACACGGCACCAAACAGTTTATGAAACAAAAACCAATAAGATGGGGCTATAAAATTTGGTGTGCAACAAATAGATTGGGCTATATAGAATGGTTTGAGCCCTATCAAGGCGCGACCACGATATTACCTGAAAAATACAAGCACCTTGGATTAGGCGCCAGCGTCGTTTTGCAGTTTGCTGATATAATTCAACTTCATAAACCAAACTATACATATAGTTTTTTTTTCGATAATTTTTTTACGTCAGTGAAACTTTTGGATGAATTACATTTGCGAGGTATCAAAGGAACGGGAACTATTAGAGAAAATAGAGTGGGCAAAGAGTGTAAATTGCCACATTCAAGCATAATCAAAAAGAAAGTGCGAGGATTCTTTGATTACCTTACAGATGTTTTCAATAAAGTTATAGTTTGTAAGTGGCACGACAATAGTGTCGTTTCTATCGCCTCAAATAATTTACCTGTTTTTCCCATAACGAAGGTAAAACGATACTCGCAACAACAGAAAAAGTCAATAGAAGTAGATCAGCCATATATTATCAAGAAATATAATGAACATATGGGTGGAGTAGACAGGGCTGATCAAAACATCAGTCTCTACAGAATTTCAATCAGAGGAAAAAAATGGTATTTTCCATTATTCTCTCATTGTCTTGATATGACTGAGCAAAATGCTTGGCAATGGTATAGAAACGCTGGAGGAAAGTTAGATCACTTGGCATTCCGTAGAAGTGTAGCTATGGGGCTATTAGAATCCTACAAAAAAAGTACCACACGAGGACCATCAAAGTCTTCAGCAAATTTGCATGAATTTTCTAGGTATGATGGTAAGGATCATATCATTATATACCAACAAAAACAAACAAGGTGCATCAATTGCCACAAAAAAGCAAATTTTATCTGCGAGAAATGTAATGTGGCATTACATCCTAAAGATTGTTTTGTGGGTTATCACCGTCATTAAAATAGTTTAAGTTGTTTTGTTTAAATATAGAATTCATTTTGTTTGTAAAAGCATTAAAATTTCTTAAATAAACAATTTATCCATATTTTGCCACCGTCCTTTAAAAAGAACACCCATTTTTGAAAAAACTGTGAAAAAAAAATCTACACAAATTTTTACCAGGTGTTTCTGTAGTGCAATCAATCACTGTTATAGCACAATCGTTGAGTATTACAGAAAAAAAAAGTTTTGGCAATATCTGGGTTAAGACACCCAAGTTTGAGTTTTTATCGTTTTTATGTAGTGTTGGAAAATATTTCAAATATTTCCCTGAGGGAATTTTCACTTTGGAAATATTTCAAAAAGGAAACATTGATAAATTTCCAATCCAATAAATTTTCGCCTTAAACTTGAATTAATGTACGCGTTTCAAGTTTACAATCTCATTTTTACACCAAAATTATTAAAATTAAAAATTAATAAAATAAATAAATAATCATGCATTCATCATCAGTGATAAACGTAAATTTCATTAGGATTGTTAGTGTGCCATATTAAGTTTTATAATTATTAATTTGTTTTTTCATTCTTCCTTGGAATGATTTTTCATTTGTTTTTTTTAATAAAAAATTGCAATTTTCAGTCATTTATTTATTCAACTAGACCAGTAGTCCCCAAACTTATTTTTCAGCGGAACCCTTAAATACTATATTTTACATATCGCAGAACTCTAACTACATCTACAAACATCCTAATCTTAATTGGACAAAAAAAAATAAAAATTACCTACAAATAATTTATTCAAACATGCACTATATGAAAACTTGGTGTAATATTTTATAGCGAATTTGTATATCTGGTGCAGTATCCAGTTTATTCCGCTATTTCGATTTTGTATTTCACATAAATATTTGGAAGCAAAAGGGACCAATAAATGAAATAGTCATTATGTCGTTATTGTAGGAAAGTTTAAAGCTATGCAAGTGGTATCTTTTTGTTATATTACAGGACTTTCAAGTGGTCCCGCGGAACCCCAAAATATTTTCACAAAATCCCAGGGTTCCACGGAACACACTTTGGGAAACACTGACCTAGATACCTCTTAAACTGCGTTTGAATTCCGTTAACATTTTTTTGGCATTTGCCATTTCATCCAGTTACCAAGAAAGTTTCCGGAAATATTTCCATGGAAAGTTTCCAAAAAATAAATTTCCGGAAATTTGTCAACACAATTTTTGTGTCATGTTTTTGAAATATACGAGGGGACTAACAAAAGTTCGCTTAGTAGGCAACTCTTAAATATTTTTTAAAAAAACCAAAAATACCAAATCCTTTGCAATTGTTTTATGAGACTTCTTTCAAAATTTCAGAACGATCGGTTAAACTGGAGACGAGAAAACGCAAAATAGCTGAGGATACATCAGACGAAATTCCACCACCAACGCAAATAGAAATTCGCTTTGTGATTATCTTCGGTTTTCGGCGTAAACTAAAGCCGCTACAAATATTCAATGAATGCCAAATTGCATATGGAACGATTGCACCGTCTCTACAGACTATTTCCAAGTGGTTCCAAAGATACCAGATGGAACATTTTTCTGTAGAGGACGAGCCCCGAGAAGGTCGACCAAAATCTTACACTGATGACGTTACTGTGGCTCTGGTGAAGTCCAAAGTTGACGAAGATCCACGATTGACACAAGAAATCATTGCTGATGAATTGGCCTTGAATGCCATGTCTGTATCGCTAATATTAAATAATCATCTGGGATACACGAAGAAATCTGCTCGATGGGTTCCACGATTTTTAAATGAGGCACAAAAAGAGGCTCGAGTGCGTTTTGCTAAATTTTTCCTAAATAAATTCGAAAACGGGCAGTCTAGCAACTTTAGTAAAGTCGTTACTGGTGACGAATCTTGGTTCTATAGGTACAATCCGGAAACCAAGCAGCAGTCCATGGTATGGAGCCCAACAGGAGCAAACCCACCTGTAAAAGCTAAGCAACAAAAATCAGCAACAAAAGTAATGATGTCAGTTTACTTCACCCGATCAAAAATTGTAGCTGCTATTCCCCTGGAAAAGGGTCAGACGGTAACTGCAAAATGGTATACCGAAGACTGCTTACCAAAAGTTTTCAAAAATTTGTTGGAAAACCGGAAGAAAGAGGATTTGCGGCGCTACTTTTTACATCATGACAACGCGCCAGCTCACACTGCTGAAATAACGAGTAACTTTATTGCAATCTCTGGCATCGAAGGAATACGACCAGCACCATATTCCCCGGATCTAGCACGTTGTGATTTCTGGTTATTTCCAAAAATTAAAACAAATTTGAGGGGAAAGGTCTTTAACAGTAGCGCGGAGATAATTGATGCGGTTAATGCTGAACTTGATAAGCTTAAAAAGCAAGATTTTGAAGACTGTTTTGAGAAGTGGATCTATAGACTTAAGAAATGCATTGAAATCAATGGCGATTATGTAGAGAAGATAAAAAACGACGAAGATTAAGAATAAATACGAAAAGAATTTTTTTTTGTTTTTTTTTTCTGGTCAACTAAGCGAACTTTTGTTACTCCCCTCGTATACTAATAGACATGTACAAGAATTTTTTAAACAAGATCGATTTTAGATTTTACTCTTACCAGTTCTCCTTTATGAGTACTACAAGACCGATCTGATAATCCTTTTTTATAAGCTTTGACATTATATTTTCTTTAGTCTTTAAATTTTTAAAACCATAGATTTAAAATACTTTATATATATTTAAAACACAAGACTTATTGTTGTTACGCTTCGTTTCAGAGTTTTACTGGGCTGATCTACGCAATTCCAAGTTAAAGCTTTTACGCTAGAGATTTGCCAGCTCTCCTTAGTTTTGCAATTTCTTAATTATTTATTTATATTTTTAAAAACGTTATTTGTAACCGATGCATTTCTGTACGCTCGACACCGAATGTTTGTCACGCTGTGACAAACATTCGTTTGTGTCACTGTGTGTCACTTCGCTTTGTCACGTGTCGGACCTAAACATCCTCCCTCTACTTGCTTACTACGTCGCTTGCTTACAAATCATATCAGAAACAATTCTTAGCCGAGTGTTAAAGTATTTAATGTGGAGCATTTTCACGAAATTCGATACGAGTGTCTGTCTCTCTCTATCAGTTTTTTTCGAAATTTTTCAATTCTCATCAGATTCGAATATTTGATGAAAAAGTAGAGTAGGAATGTCTGAAGAACCAGAATGAACTAGAAAGTTAGAGTATTAAGCATATGATATATGGATTCAATGTAGAATTTTGGTATGTAGGTATGTATGTGGAATAAACCGGGATGGAGGGGTAAGCCAGAGCGGGCAATATGTCGGAAGAGAGGAGGGTAAGTTTGGAGAGGGGAATGTTAGGCTTAGAATTTTCAACTGGTTATGTATGGTTGCGTTTATTTAAATAATCACTCATGAAAATTCGAAGGACTGTAATCACATAACTAATGTTGTACATAAGGAAATCCTTCAATCACTTCAATCCTTTTGACCGTCATGTCTTGACGGGGTTTCCCTAATATATCTTAATTCATCCATTCATCCATTCTTACATTCTTAATTCAGTTTCATTATCACTCGAAAATAATTATTATTAGTATCCTTATACTTCTAGTACAAATGTAATGATTGATTTTACTCAATTCCGAGGAACCCACCATCTTGGCATAATTCTGATATACTTGCCATAGAAGACGACTAGCACGCAGTAATATATTGAAAGGTGCAATTTTATAAAAGGATTTGTGTTGAGGCTTGTTAACATCAAAAGTGGACCTTATCAACACTGACCTTTTAAACGATATTGCAACTAGCGTGGACTTCTGGAGTAACTGATTTCAATCAGATTGTGAAAGGAAAACCAGGGTTACGGTTTTGCACAAGTTAGAATGAGTTAGGAATGTTTGTTGGGCGCCACTGGATTCAGAATTATTATAAAAGTTAATATAAAATATTAATTGCTTACAGAAAATCTATTTTCAATATCGAACTCGATTTATAATAGTATTAAAACATAGCTATAAATTTTATACATGTTGCACCATTGAAAACGAAACGAATTTTCGAGTAGCGAAAAATGATTTTTCAAAAAACGCTCAGACACACACTTTTGCAGATGAGACTCACTTGCAAATAGCTCTATCCCTTCGCATTGTGCCACAACCCTTACAAATATAAATGGTACGATAGGGCAAGTTATATCTCATTTGAAAGGTTTACCTCACTTGAATACGAAACAACAAATACATCAATAAATAAATATAAACATATAAATATAAACATAATAAAAAAACACAGATAATAAATGTTCAGAGATTCGAAAAAAAGATGTCAAACGTTAAAAGAAATTTTCCCAGTCAATTAAATGTTCAAAATGTCTACCAGCTTCGATATCGAAGTATAACTTTTGTTCTAAATGAGTACTTACATTTTGAAGCGTTTGTGGGGTTATTTGAAGTCGTTCTTCAATATTTCATCATCGCAACTCTTCCAGAGACTCCAGTCCCGTTAGAAAGATTTTGCTCTTCAAATTGCCCTACAGGAAAAAGTCAAACGGACTTAAATCTGAAGATCTGGCCGGGCTATTCCACAGCACCTCTCAGCCCAATCCATTGTTCAGAAAGTATCCTGTCCAAAACCTCCCTAACAGCCAGTGCATAATGTTGAAGAGCTTCGTTTTGTCGGTTCATCATCATTTTTAATAATATCAATGAGGAATGGATGAACACGGTCTTTTAATAATCCCAAATACGTTTTACCTGTCAGATTACCTTCAAGAGAAATGGGAGTAGAAAAAATATCGGCCCGCACACAAATTCCTCAATATTTGAGGAATTTGTGTGTGGACTTCATAGAAGACTCCTTGTATTAACATCCGACCAATATCGACTGTTATGACTATTTACACTTGAGTTTAAGAAGAACGTACACTCATCAGAAAACAGATGTTAAAAAGAACATTCTTATCAATAGCTATTCGTACAGACATAACTTCGCAAAACTCCTGTCGCCGATCAAAATCAGCCTCATTCAATTCTTGTACTGAATGAATTTTCTAAGGATGAAATTTGTAATGTTTCGGGATTCGGCGAATGATTGTTCTACCAATGTTAGTAGTAGCCACTTTCTTCGTGCTTAAAGTTAGGTCTGCAGCAACTTGTTCTAAAACTTCAACCTCAATAGCTTCATGCCTTACCGAAAGTTCGCGTTTAGTATTTCGTTTCTTGTTAGTCACTGATCCAGTTTCTCGGAATTTTTCCACTTACTCCAAAACGTATTTTCTGTTCATGCTTATCCGGATGTCGTTCATTGAATAAATTTGCTGTACGGTTGCCGCACTTACCGTTTTTAAAAACAAGGGTGTTTCTTTTTTGCAATTGTGTAAACCATCTATATATTTAAAACACAAGGCTTATTTTTGTTCCAGTTCGTTTGAAAGTTCTACTAGGCCGATTTACGTGATTCTTTTTTTATATTGAAGCTTTTGTTGTGTAGATTAGTCAACACCACTTAATTTATGTATTTCTTTAAGTTTAATATTTTTAAATAAATAAATATAAATTATTTATTTGTATACGCACGAGACACATCCACGCACGCATCCACTTGCAGCGCTATCTCACTTTCTACGGTGAAGCTATTCACTTTTAGAACTATTCACGATTATAAAAGTTTGAACTTGCATTATTAAGGTGTTTAAAGTTTGATTTGTTATTGTGTTGCGTAGATATGTATTAACATATGTTATAACAAAATGCAATAATAATAATAGCATATATTAGTATAATATTTTTATAATTAATGAAAATTTTACTTCTTAAATGTTTCTTTCAATTAGCCTTCGTTAGTTATACTATGTGTTCATAAACAAGTATTTGTTCTTGGTGCTTATTCCTGTCAATACTTTATATTAAATAAATAAAACCATGGAAAGAGAACAAATTCTGCAAATAAGGGTAATAATATCAAAGGCGACAATATCCAATTTTAGGTAAAATAAGATATATATCTCAAATTGTTCGTCTGTTCAAGCTCTATTAAACTACATTATAAGGTGGTGCCAAAATCGGAAATATTCCATGTAAAGGTATTTACATTAAAGGTGTTAATTTAGCGAAAAATATTTGACGCTATCTCCATTAATAAACAAAAAAGCATAGTTCGCTATTTTTTCATATAAATCTTAAATAAACAAATACTTTTTTGTCCGAAAATTAATAGGATAACAACCACAAGGTTTCTTTCTAACCCCTACAAAAATCTCATAGATATATGATATATACTTTCTGAGAAAAAAAATATTTAACTTACTCTCAATGAAATTGTCCCTAAAAATGGGTACCTTTTATTATGTATCGTCCGATAAAAATAAAAGTATATCAATTAGAAATATATTTTACTGTTGCATGTAGAAATAAATTTACTATTTGCTCGTTTTGAAAATATTTAATTTGGTTCAGTAGTTCTCGATTAATAAGGTATATAAGTCAGAGGACTCTAGAAAAAAATGGATAGTAGGTAGATGTAGGGGTATTACAAAGAAAGAGAAAATATCTGAATTTATAAATCCATAGCAAATAGAAAAAGAGCAAGATGTGAAGGAATTCAAAATTAAAAGATGTAAATAAACTGTTGACCAAACATTTTGGGGAATACTGGAGGGCAATAGAAGACCTCAAATTTTATAATAATATTGTTCCTGACATAATTAAAGAAGAAGAAGGCAACACTGAAATTGTTGAAGACGAAAGTACGGTTGGTTCTGAATATATTCCGGAATTAAAATCTAAGTTGGTGTAATATAATCATACTATCTTAAGCATAGTTTTGAGTTTAATATTTATTTTTGTAAAGTAAGTGTTTTTACGTTAATAAAGATTTTTAAAAACAGATTAAATCGATTGCATGGTCTCATTAGTAATTACTGCACATTAGCTATAATATCTTGTTAACAAAGGTGGCAATCTCCACCTTTTAAAAACAAAATCGGCTTTCTCCATTCATTTATATAATTTTTATCAAATACTATTAACTTTTGAAGTAAAGTTGTTAATGTTTTCAATTCATTTAAATTTCAAAATCAAATCAATTCATTCAATTGATATTATCAATTGAAACAACAATACTGCATTTAAAGTCTTAATATAGTCGCCTTGAGATAGCCACGGCAGTTTTTCGCTAATATCTCAAAATACGAAATCTAGAGATTGCCGCCTTTGATATTAGTACCCTCAAATATTAGGTTATGGCAATTTCTTATTTATAGCTGTTCTAAATGACTGATTATTATAATGGCAATCAAACTTATCGTGTTCGCATTAACACTGCTTTAGATTACGAAAATCTTATGTCCTTCGATAGTAAATACACCAGCCATATTGAACTTTATTCTATGTCAATTATTATTTACTAATTATATATTTAAAACACGACTCATTTTTGTTCCATTTCGTCTACGAGTTCTACAAGACCGATATGCATTATTGTTTTTTATATTAATAAAGTTTTGACTCTGTAATTGGTCAACACTACTTACTTTGTATTTTTAAAACCTTTCTATTTTTAGTCTGTGGAGTTTTAGCTTTGTGATTTTTAATTATTTATATTTTTAATTTAAAAGCATTATTTATAATCGCTGCATTTTAATATACCCAAGACCGACTATCTACTTACAACGCTTGCTTCGTCACGTTTTGGGAACTAAACATCGTCCCCTATACCTGATTACTATGCCACCAACAGTTCTCAGTCAAGTTTCATAGTATTTGTCGTGGAGCATTTTCACGAAATTCGGTATTTTTGTCTGAGGGTGATAAGTCGTGGCGGAGGGTATGGCAGGGGTGGGGAGGTAAATTTGAGAAACAGATAAGTTGGAGGGGTAAGTCGGAAAAAGGAGTAAGACGGGGTAACTAAGGGAGGAAGGTGGTTAAGTCGGGATTGGTGGTGAATTGGGATAAGTCGGGGGGTGTTTGTTAAATAACGCGTTCAAAAGTTCGTTTAAGAATGGTAAGCTTAGTATTTTCAACTGTTTTGTTCCATTGCGTTAATTTAATATTAAATAATCACTCTTGGAAACCCGAAGGATTGTAATCACACAACGATCGTTGTTAAGGAAATCCTTCAATAAATTAGCCCTTTGACCGTCATGTCTCTAGTTGTTGATTAAACTTTTAAACAAAATTCCGAATAGATAATTTAGTATTCCGAATAAAATAATTTTAGTATGATAACAGCTTAGAAAGCCTGACAAAATCTTTCATTACATTTTTCATACATCATGTGACGAGCATTTGTTGTTAAATACAGTCTAACAATCAATCAGAAATGCTAGAAAAATTAATTTTTTTACCAACTCAATTTTCTCTTAAAACTTTTTCAAATTTGTCTTTTTCAAAATCTTTTCTAATGGAATAAATAAAGAGGGCTTTTGTAACCAAATTTTGAATATTTTTTAAACGAATCTATAAAACTTTAAAATTTTTATTGTTTGGTGTTCAGGGGACGCAGACCTTTCAAATGAGTTATCAGTTGTGCTATAGTGCCATTTTGAATCTTAGCAATTGTGGTTACAACGCGAAAAGATTTGCTGATGAATTTGTTTGCATAAGATGCCCCCCTCGAAAACGAACAAGGGTTACAACAAAACGAAGGGGGCATAATTTTAAAAACTTATGTTTAAAGACGTCTTGAATTAAATAAAAATAATAAAAGTATCTTTTTATGACTTATCATTATATTACTTAATAAAAGTTAAATCGAAATCTAAAGCAATTAATAGGTCACCAAAAAATTAGTGCAGCAATTTGTCTAAATGACATACAAATATTTGTTTAAAGTTTATGCCAAAATAATAACGATACTACCCATAACCTGGAAAGCAGGCACCAGAAGCTATGAAGCTTGTGCGGGAGGGAAGAGCGATTATTATTATTATTATGCAGGCCCATCATGAGGCTGCAGCCGACTTATAAATGTTATAGCACAAATTCCACATTTGTGTTACAGCTAAGGAAAACTGCAGAAAACCTTAACCAGATTTGGTGGCACCGGGAATCGATCTCGGACCACTTGGGTGAGGGTCTAGCACGCTAACCGCTACACTACCAAGGCTATGTTGATATGTTGATAGACTTGCGAAAATACTTGAGTCATCAAACCATTAAGTCAACTCCTAACATGATAAAGTTGTTTTATTGTAAGATTTACAAATGCTTTCCTTTTGGTAAAAAAATAAAGATGTTTTTCCGAGGCCATGCTAAAAGGACCCGTTAATGTGGTTTCAGCAAACTAAATAGTTAACCAGTAGCTAACAGTAAACACGTTTGTTAATAAATGATGTAAACTGTTCGTTAGCCTGTCTTCAAGTTCCTTAAGCAATATTAGTAATGTATCCAAATTTATATTTAAGTTTTCTAACTAATTCTTAATTAACTCTTTTAATGTGGGTTGCGTTTTATTAAGATCTTCCTAACCAGTTCTTCCGATAAAAAATAAAAGGTAATACAAGAGGTACACGTGTTATTGTCTTATTTGGTCACATAAATTTACTATCAAATAAAATCATTGATAGAGTTGTTGATAAAGGGGTCTCTAGTGTAAATAAGAAAACCTAAAAAAGTAAAAAAACACAAATGAGAAATCCAATTCCACGGCTAAAATAATGTTTACCAAAAGTAATCTAAATTGTGTGTTACCTATTTGTTAAAGTCAATGCACTACTTCGATGGGGTACAAATAGTTTTATATTTCCAGATACAAATTAATCTCAGTTCATCGAAAACGCTATGCAAACTATACTTTTCCTATGAATACCAACGTCCTACTAAGTCATCTTCTAGCGGGGACTATTCGCTAAATAATTTTTTAAAAGTGTATCTCTGTTGTGTATCCTAGTAAAACAACGGCATTACCCACTACAAGTAGAATTTTTTAAGTCTTGAAGAAAATCGGAGCTTACCTTTTGTTCATATACATTTACTATCAAATAAAAATACAGTTGTTGATAATGGGGCCTCTAGTATAAATTTATCTAAGTAAAAAACAAATGAAAAAATCCAATTCTACGAATTAATGAAATAATGCGAAAATAATGTTTAGCAAAAGTAATCCAAACTGTGTGTTATTTGTTAAAGTTAATACACTACTTCTATGGGACACAAATAGTTTTATATTTCCAGATATAAATTAATCTCAGTTCATCGAAAATGAAACGCTATGGAAATTACCATTTCCCTATAAATCCCGACGTCCTACTGTCATCTTGTACAAAACGTATTTCGAAATAAACGCCACTACAAATAAAATTTGTTACAAACATACCAGTAGAATTCTTAGTTCTAAATTTAATTATTTTTTTGGTTAGAATTTGTGTTAGATATGGTTAAATATTAATTAAATCAAATTGATTTTTGTTTAACGGCGTGTAGGTTAAGTTAGAAGTAAGGTCAGGTTAGGTAAAACTTGAGTTGGATTAGGTTAGAGGTTAGATTAAGTTCGCTTTAATGATCAGCGGCGTGCTAGAAGGTCGTTGCGGCATGATAAATACCAACACCAGACTACAGATAGATAATAATTATTTAAATGTTCTTGTGTCATAAAATGTTATTAATTTTTTACGAGGAATTGTACGTAGCAATAATAAATCAAGGATGAACTGGTATATGAGTAAATAAATTATTGTTTAAGACAAATCTCCAACAATGTTAAAAATATTTACAAAATAGGGATTCTCAGCTTTTTTTATCTTTTATCTAAAATTTGCTTTAGTCCAATTTAACAATTACATTTCTCTGAGTATATGAAAAATAAATCCGTTTTGGTTGTAATAAAGCGATAAAGCGATTGAAATAAGATTGTGTCGACAGAAAAAAAATCTGGAGAAAAGTACTACGGAAGAAAATTTTGCTGGTGCAGACACTTGCCGTTTCACGCTTCGCTCGAGTACATTCAACACTTAGGGCTTACGGCGTTAGACCACAATAAACATATCAAACGGGCGTTCAGACCGCTTCGATGGCCATTTACGAGCTAAGGTGAAGTAGCAGACACACATACGGCCCAAATCTCGAAGCTCCTCTTGACTGTACAACCCCGAATGGTGCAAAGCCGCGTTAAGCTGGGGAACGTGGCAACAATCCCCGAAACTGCGAATGGCTTGCCGGAACCCTTCTTTGTCGCTCCAACTGCGAAAGAATCTAAACCAAAGTAGTTTACAGTTTAGTACCGGAGCGGGACCGGCAACGGACCCCGCCCGTTACATCACATCAAACGTTCTTGATCTCCGAATGAATCTTTTCACGAAGTAATAAGTACGGGCATTTTCTTTATTTTCGTGCCTATCTTAATCTCGGAATTTAAAAATATTTTTATTAAGCTTTATCTCTGCCAGATGAAGTCTGGCAACCGAACATAAAAGAAAGTTCATATTAACTTGAAGCAAACGCGCGTAATCTACTAATAAGTAGGTGCAGTTGTTACAATCAGCATCGAGAATCTGGAGATTCTCACGTAGCTACTCCGAAAGCCTTTAAATTCGTGCCAAATTGACTTACTTTGTAATCTTCTCGATATATTAAAGTTCTGCCGAGCGTTTAAGCGATGCGTTCTAAACTAAGGCGACTACATCGACCTGCTCTATCTCTTCTATGCGATTCACATACATATTTTTTCTTTTATCGCGATCTTAGTCTTCCCTCGTATATATATTCAAACTCCTCTTTAAAACTTTTCCCCTGATCCTTATGTTTTGGGGGAAACGAAGTCTCGGTATCTCCGCGCTTCCAATAACAGAACCAGTTGCGAAGTATAATATAATTACTTAAATTATTCCCGGTTTAATTTTACCAGGTTTCTTATCAATTCTATACTAACGGGAAAGTCCTCCTGACCGCAAGCAGTTTCCTATCCGACATTGTTGAATCTCTTCCTGTCATAACTTATCCACGCCGTCGTATTACAAAATGTAGAGCATCAAGGGGTTGGTTCAGTATGCTAGAC
Organism: Agrypnus murinus; assembly: GCA_929113105.1. Taxonomy (NCBI): domain Eukaryota; kingdom Metazoa; phylum Arthropoda; class Insecta; order Coleoptera; family Elateridae; genus Agrypnus; species Agrypnus murinus. Next base: position 119,482,203 of record OV816023.1, on the reverse strand, counting down.
TGACAGGCAAAAATGAATTTCTTTGTAAAGCCTGACCCGATCCCCAAGATTGAGTCGCAGGACGCTGCTTCGTGTTTGTCAATCTCAATCTAACAACTTCATATCTTTGGAATGAAAACAATTCCGTGAAATTAACTTTCTTAATTTTGAAATTAACTAAATCTAAAAGGATAAAACTATGGAAGTTTGTTCATCTTTTGGTTAAATCACTTAGATTCTTAGACACTTCTCAATATCATCGATATATTAGCTAAGTTTCATTACACTAATGCACTATTGCAGTTGCGATACTTTATGATGCATTTTCTCATCTGTTATCTAACTACATACGGTAATCGTAGCAATAATTTATTTCTGCATTAAAATATTGAATGAAAAGATTGCTTTCGATTACTAATTATGATGAATTCGGAATATGAAATTGATTGTTTTTCAGCCAGATAGCTAAATAACCCATGTGGCATAATGCATATCCTATACAAATATTGGAACAAAGGCAACTTAAAAGATTTTTAATTGTCTAATTATTACTAAGGCTGCACGCTGATTAGAAGTAAGGCCAGAGCTAAGCTTGCGTTTTAGTCATGACGACACAAATGCCGTGATCAGGTCGCAAACATACTACGGTCATGCTTGCGTTTTAGCTGCCGCGACAGGAACTCCATGGCAAGGTGGCGGACATCATTTTTTTTATTTTGGCCAAGTTTACAGTACGAATTCGGACAGACAAAAAGCTCCGACCTAAACGCTACCATAGTTTACTACATAAGAAACAATGGGAAGGATTTATGTCAAGAGCAATATTGGTCGCAGCGACCAAAACGCAAGCTTAACCCTGGCCTTATGGTAAGAGCTTAATTTGAAGGGCTGGATGGACTGCAGCCCAGGCCCACCAATCGAGGGAAATTTGATTTCGCGCTTGCAATATTAAGTTTAACCTTTTTTTTCCGCTAACTACGTCGCACTTTGTATACGACATTTCAGACTAAAATTTTTAGATATATTGCTATAATAAATGGGGGTGGCAAAGTTAACTGTTTATTGTTGTTGCTTAAAAATTATTTTGATGGCATAAACATAAAATTAAATTGATTGACTCATATGACCATACAAACCGGCTATATGGCAACAGACTTCTGTAAAATCACAGTGATGATATATAAATATATAAAATATAAACCACCTACCTACCATAAAAGAAAATGCTCCGGCTAAAATAACTGTTATTAAGCTTGAATCTTACTACAACTGAGACTCAACAGGCGGGTCGTTTTAATATAGGACACACCTTATGGATCTAAGAAACATAATTAAAGTACACAAAAAAGATATTCCAAAAACTTCTTTAAAATTAAAATGACAACACTTATTTAACAAAAAACACAGAAAATAATCCAACTAATAATTAAACAATAAAAAATGAAATTTTGAAACCCTGAATAAACGAAAAATCAATTCTAAGATAATTTAATGCCTTTCATCCTCATTATCTTAAACACTAGATTATAACTAAATAAATACCTTAAAATATATAAATAAAATCAAAATTTTGGCGCCTTTTATTTAAATTACCAACTGATGTAGTAATAAAACAGAAATCCTTTTTCGTCCATATGGTTTATAATTAAAAATGGTTGGAATACATGAAATTCATCTCTCTTCCAATTAATGTCCAAATTAAATGGTAATAATAAAATAATTAAAAACCAGCTGCTTTCTTGAGATAAGGTAAGTCCCTTCAATGAATTGATTTATAAATTCCCTTCCATTATCCAACTTATAACAAAGATTGACATTTTCACAAACTAAAAAAAATGCATACATCATCACAACCATGTACCTTGTCTGTTTTAGGTCATATATGCCTTGACAAAGCTTCAAATTCATTTTTATGTACAAAAATAAGTAACGATACTTCATCGTTAGCTGAACAATGACAATTTATCAAGATAGTAAGAAAAATCAACTCTAAACTATATCCTTTTACTGCCTAGTGTGTCCCAAAGTGCATATTTATTAAACTAAAACGTTTTCCTTGGCTTTATAAAAAAAACTTATTAAAATATTTTCCCCCTTGAGATTATGCAACCCATCAAACATGTTTGTAAATAGGGATGCATACCTTTCAACTCATGTGCATATATCATGACAATAAGTATATAAAATATTTATTGTTCAAATCAATGCGCTGAGCAATTAAGACAAACAAATTTCAAACGAATTTTATACGTTAAGACAACTAATTTTTAACAGAAGTTCATAGAACAACAACAAAATATTATAATACATAATTATATATAGAGGGCGTCTCAAAAATAACATACAATACTTGAATACGAGACAGTTGAGAAAACTTTTCTTATAACTATTTTTTCTAAAATGTTACTTTAAAATTGTACCTACTTCCCAAGTTATTTAAAATTCAAGTTTTCAGTCTGGTCCTGCACTCTGCTAGATATTCTTTAATGTCGCATAATGCCCAGGATTTAATTTGTCGTAGTTAAAATAATTTGTTAATAAAGCACGATTTTATCTATGCCTTAGAATGCTAAATATGACTAGACGAAGATTACTGTTGATCTTGAAATACATTCGTAAATAAAGCATATGTGCTTTTTACTGATGTTTATCTTAAAATAAATTCTAGGTCTAATAACAACTTTGAAATAAAAATATCTGATTTTTAAAGAAAACATTTGGTTTCCTAAAAAGGTAAGTTATTAGGGTTTAAATTAAATTTAAAAAATACGAAAACCATTACCAAAGCAAATTACATTACGAGTTCTAATCTGCGATGTTAATAGATTGTTTACAACCTGAATAATTACTTGATTCCAGTAATCCTCAGTAAAACTGAAACCATCATAAAATAAATATATATTAATTGCTAGGTACTGTTTATGATCTCATAACGGCAATTTGTCTTAAAGATTCTTTCGTACTCTACGCTTGTAAATAAAATATTTCGTTCTGGCTTATCAGTTATGTTACGAAAAATACCCAATTCTCATTAGTATAAATAGTTTATTGCAGCCATTAGTTTATTTATTACAATAAAACCAGACTGCACAAGACAGTTGTGTATACACAACATTTTTTCGTGCCTTAATGACATTTTAAAATAGCAGAAGAATAAATTCTACTTTTAATTTTAAATTAAAGAGCGATTTTTAATTAAAGTACGTGTTAAGTAAAGTGCTAAATGAAGTAGGTACGATTTATACCGTTAATCATTTTTATTTAAAACCGATGATCCAGAAAAAAAGAAGAAGACCATCGAATAAACTTTTGATAATAAACATGATCAGTTTATGACAGCAAACACGTTGACGTTGGTGTTATCGTTTACAAAGACTTGACCTTGACCAATATTCTTCCTTAGAATTTCCTGTCAAATCAGCAGGCTAAAATACATTTGCGTCGGTATCACTTTACAGTGTTTTGGTTAAAAGTAAAGTATAACAGGATCGTATTACAAGCAATTTCTTGCAATTTAACAAAAACAAACTAGAGTATTTTTTCACTTTTAGATCTCTGACGCTCTTTAACACTCTGCTTCATTGCTCTTTTATTTTGAGACTCCCTTATATATAATTTTTCGCAATACAATTCAGAAATTAATATAATATATCGATAGCGATACCCCGTGCGAAGAAGGTACCGATTCAGATTTGTAGTGAAAAATGTACTGATTCTAAATTTCAAATTATATTATACGATTTTATATAAGAAATCGTAAATTGGCGCCTTTTTCACAGCAAATCTGAATTGGCATCTTCTTTGCAACTTTACAAATCTCTCTCCCTCTTCTTTACAAATTAAAAAAAATTGAATTTTTAAATGTAAAAACAATCCGATTTTACGCGTAAACGATTGATTATACGAAAAAATGTTATTAAGATTTTTTTTGTTATTTTATTATACTTATTTTAAAATACAAGAACATTTTGTATCAGATATAAGACGGCTAATATTTAAAGGACACACAAAGATATTGACATAGACAACCAAAAAGTATAGTAATTACGATTTCAGAACAAACACTTATTATGCTTTTCTGAAGACAGAAGTCTTGGGAAGCTAGATACAATTTTTTCGAGATAATTAATAAGACTCCTACCAGTAGCTCCGTGGTTAGTCCCACCGCCAGAATATCGTTTAGAACTCCTCAATACGTCTAAAGATTGTACTCTGTCAGGAGAGAACCGCAACCACCAACGCGAGCTGAGCGTAAAGTATCCGGGGTACCTGGTCATATACACGGATGGTTTCGTGAAGTTTCTGAAGTCTCGGAAGATTCTGAGCGGTGTTGGTTGTGGAGTCTATTCGGCACAGTTTATCGGATCGTAGTCGTTAGGTAGTTTTATTATATCTTGTGATTTGTCTGCAGTCTTTACTTCTGTTCTTACTTCTTTTTCGAGCGACCCAATCTCAGGGATGATCCTCAATCTTCGCTATCGTCTGTCCATGGACGGCAAGTACCTAGTGTGGATGTGGGTTCCCTGGCCGCTTAGGAATAGACGGGAACGAGCGGGCTAACCATTTAGCCAAAGAAGCCGTTTTTGCCGAAGGTCCGACGGACATGTGTTGAGTTACGACATCTGACCTTCAGGCTACAATTAAACACGCGTTACGTCAAGAATGGCAAGCGAACTGGGAATTCGTCGATTCCAAGCTCAGTCCTATAAAAGCAACAATCGAAAAGTGGGTGTGTCCCGTAAAGTTATCACGCATGCAACAAGTGGTCCTCGCTAGGTTGAGTATCGGACACACCCGTTTGACTTTGTACCATCTCTTGAGAAGTGAACACGCTCCCTTTTGCATCAATTATCAAAGAAATCTAAATGTACCACACCTAGTGGAATCGTGCGTTCACTATGAGCCACTTAGTCGGCGTTAGAACATACCACCTACAGTGGCCGAAGCATTGGGAAACAAGCAAGCTGCTAGAACGCAATTGTTTACATTTTTATGTTTGAGCAGACTGTTTTTCAAAATTTAACATGGCAGCCCAATGGACATGATTTAAATTCGCTATTTTATTAGGCATTTTTATGTTGTTTGATTATTTATTTATACCTTTCTCGGTATTATTTTTTATACTATACGTTTCAGCTCGTGTTCGTTAGCTATTTTAATGTGCTCGTTAATTATATTGCTATGCTCGTTTTTTCAAATTTTGAATGTCTATCCTTTGTTGCGGCCGTAGAATGGTCAGAGCAACAATAGACGTGTCTGAAGTTATCCAAGAAATAGAAACCCAATCAGGAAAATAATAAAAATCGACAAAGATCTCCTTAGTTTAAGGAGTGAAACATATAAAACCAAGCTAGGCCAAGTAGAAGAAAACATAAAGCAACTAACAATAGACGAAACAAATACACGCATCACTACAAAACTATTACAAACAGCATTAGAAGTAGCATCAATACAGCATAGTAAATGGATAACTAAAAATAATAAAATCCAAAGAAATGATAGAAAAAAGACGAAAATTAATAAACGAAGGTAAACGCGATACAGAGGAATATAGAGAACTAAATAAGGATATAAGGAAACAGATAAAAAAGAAAGCAAAGAACAACAAGAGAAATATATAGAACAGGTAATAGAGAATAATAAAAGCCTAAAAGACATTAAACAACAATCTGGGAAAAGAAAGAAAGTAATCAATTTGAAGGATAATCAGGGAAAGATAATAAATGACAAAAAAGTAATGGTTGATATATGTAAAGTCTACTATGAAGATCTATACAAAACTAAAAGAGATCCAATTGCTATAGAAAACTTGAATAGGGTAGTAACAAATGTGAATTCAGAAGAGATTCCTGAAATAACGGAAAATGAAATAGAAGACGCCGTTAATAATATAAAAAGAAACAAAGCAGCAGGCGAAGATCAAATTATCCCAGAACTTCCTAAGGAAGGAGGAGATTATGTACTACAAAGTTTGAAAATTCAATTGAACGGATGTTTGAGTGAACGTTCAATTCCCGACAGCTGGAATAATGCAAATGTTATTCTAATTCATAAACAAGAAGATCCCGCTAACTTAAATAATCACAGGCCTATAGCCTTGCTCTCGCAGTTGTACAAAGTTTTTACTAAGATTATTATGAACAGATTACAACATAAGATCGAAAATTACCAAACTGTAGAACAGGCCGGCTTTAGAAAATCATTTAGTACTATTGACCATACGAATCCTCATCGAAAAAGTCAACGAATACCACCTGTCACTACATTTCACCTTTATCGATTATTAAAAAGCATTTGATAGTATAGAACATTGGGCAGTAAAGGAAGCATTAATCAACAGTAGAGTGGATTCAAGATACACAACAACAATAGAAAACATATACAAGAAAGCATCAATTACGATACAGCTAGACGAGGACATAAGAACAGAAAAAATAAAAATCCTAATAGGAGTAAGACAGGAAGATCCAATCTTACCAAAACTTTTCGCGCTTGCACTAGAAGATCTATTTAAAACATTAAACTGAGATAATAAGGGTATATCAATCAACGACACAAGACTGAATCATCTTAAATTCGCAGATGATATCCTTATAGCAGACAACTGAGACGACTTGCGAACAACAATGATCTCTGAACTATACGAAGCTTCGGAGAAAATAGGTCTGAAAATTAATAGGACTAAAACAAAACTGATGACCAACGCAGTTAATCAGGAAATCATGAGAATAGGAACAACACCTATAGACTATGTAGATGAATATATTTATTTAGGCCAATTAATTAAAATAGACAAGATGAACCACACTGCGGAATTAATGCCGAAGGGTCAGACTCGGTTGGGCATCGTTTAGCAAATTATCATATGTCCTTAAAAATGTTAAGAACCCGTTGCAGCTCAGATCGAAAGTATTTAATGCATGTATCTTACCTGTCCTAACATATGGCACGCAAACATGGACATTTACTAAAGGAAGCTTAGACAAACTTCGTAAATGTCAAAGATCAATGGAACGTCAAATGCTAGGAATAACTTTAATGGACAAAAAGAGAAATACTTAGATTAGAAGTCATACGAACATCATTGACGTTGCAGAACAGGCCGCCAAATCTGGCCTTTAATCAAACTTTAATCAAAGTGGAAATTCGCGGGCCGTAATGAGCGTTACCCAGACAACAGGAGGAACAGAGAAATCATGAATTGGCGCCCATATATGGGAATGCGAGGCAGAGGAAGACCGCAAATGAGAGGGGCGGATGACATAAAAAGACACGCAGGACTTATGTGGAGAAGAGTTGCCAGAGACAGGGACAGATGGCGCAATTGGGGGAAACCTATATCCAAAACTGTGAAGTAGGATAGAGACGGACTGATGATGATGATGATGATCCTTTGTTCGAGTCTTATTTGTCATTCATTAGTGGCCGTATACATCAGTAATGAAGATTAGCTTAAGCTCTTAGTAAAAGCGACAAATGGCCCTGGCAGTCGAATCGAGTCGTAAAAAACGGCCCAGAGTGAGACTTCGAAGACGCTTTGCCGCAGGTTTGAATAGAACTCGAAAACTTCGAACTCGAAACATGCATTAAAAAATAGAAACACACACACAGGTATTCCCGCTTAAAGAAATTTCGTGTAGATAGATAGCCAAGGTCTTCACATCAGTTGTTTGCAATAAAAATGGAATCATTATGGTAGACTACTTAGAAGAAGGTAAAACTGTGACGGGAGCATATTATTTTTCATTATTCTCTTATTATAATCTGTGGAAAGACGTCCTGGATAATTTTCAGAGATCTGATCTTCTTGTAAGATAATACATCCACTCCCATAAGTCCCAGATTACATTGCAAAAAATTGACGAGAAAATCATTGATTAACTGATCACTCCTCTCCGTATTCGCCAGATCATAACCTATTTCCGAAACTGAAGACATTCTTGAAATGTAGAAGTTTTCAACAAACGAAACAGTAATAAGTATTGTGGGAGAGTAGTTTGTAGACTAAGACAATAGTTATTTAGTGCGTAAAGAGGTTCGAAAGTGCTTCTTTCATAGACGAGTCGGTATATGTTAGGGTAACGCCGAAGGTGGAGGCATGAAATTTGCGAATTACATATTTTAGGCGCCCGCGTAATAAATATAATATAATATATTATGGTATTTGTGCCATAAAAACCTTTTCCAATTTTGGACTGGGAAAAAAAGTTCAGACAGGAAGTCTGATTTCTAGTCAATTTTCAAGTACTATTTTCTGGCAGTATTTAAATACATTTTTTTGATAATGGTGGCATTGGTGGCCCTATAACGATCTGATTGAATTGCACTGGGAATCGATTAATTATGATTAGTTAATGCAGTGATGAGCAACACGTTTGTTGGTTAAAATTGAATTAAAATTGAACACACTATAATCGCGACCTTGAAAAGCTTATTTATTGATTTAAAAGCAACACAACGCAAAGTCCCGCAAACAACTTTGTGGGATTGCATGTTGCTATTCTCTGAATTCATGTTTAAATCGGGAAAATAAATCTAATTAACTAGGAGAAATTAACTAACGACTAACCTACAGCGCCACCAAATAGGCGCACGGGCGCTCGCTCTCGTTACGCAAAAAATTTTTTGGATAAAACTATAAGTTATAATATAATAGTTATATTATATTATAGTTATATTATAAGAGTTATAAACTATAGGTTATAAATAGAAAGTCGATAGATTTTTTTGCATGTAGTCTAATTTTTATATGGCTCCTATTAGGTGATGCTATAGGTTAGTTGTTAGTCAGTTATTAGTTTTCAGGAATAATTAAATTAATTTTTTGATTTATTCATGAACTAATCATAATTGGTCAATTACTAGTAGAATTAAACCAGACTCTTTATAAGGCCATCCTTGCCCATTTTTTATATCGAGACCAAGTAGTCATTTTCTTTGCTTTTAAAAACAATGAATTGATATGGTTTATCGTTAACTTTTTTTGTCTCAATTATAGAGAATTTATATCATCTCTGATATATCGACCTCGTTTCGAAAGTAAACAAATAAAATATTTATTCTCGTTAAAAGAGATAAAATAAACAACAAACAATTGAAGTAACAAATGTCAACTAAAGAAAAACAAGAAAGTGGCAAAGTACATTGACTAATAATTGAGTTTAACTGTAATTTCTATTGGCTAGATAGATCTAATAGTGGCAATATTTGAAAAAGCTGAATGTCGACAAGAATATTGGAGAGTAAAAAACTTCCTTTGAACAGACATTGACTTTACTGTCCATACGGTGCAACACTGATTTATATCGCATACAATTCAGGAACAAATCAATCATGTGCCTTATTGCATCTGCCTTGAATCAAACAAGAATGGAAGCAAGCTTAGTAATAGCATTAAGATTTACTTGAATAACTCGAGTGTTATTTGGAGTTCATTTAAACTTTTTGTTTCATAATGTTGCATGAACGTCTTATGAATAAAAATTATGCCGCAAAATCATTACAAGCTTTACAACGTGCGAAGATGTTGCAGATGGGTTTAGAAAACATTTTACAGAAATAGTCATGACTTTATGGAGAGGATTTATTTCAAACGACAGCCGTCCCCGAGGTCTAATTCACAACTTTATTGACGCCTCAACTCACTAAAGTTGTATAAAAAGCGACCACGTTTGTTTAATGCTTTTTTTATAGTTCATGAGTCGTCAAGATGTACTTACGAGATATTATCGCCGTTTTATTTCCACTTGGACTTTTTGAATATTAATAAAATGACTATAATGTAAAATTTACATGACAGTACATTTTTATTGATGCCCTAATTGTAATAGACTTGTTTTTATTGAAACATTTTGATCTAACTTTAGAAGACCGATTAAATCAGTAATTGAACTATTTCTATTAAATCCTGAGAATATTGTTATTACCTACACTAACGAGTGGAACAGTGGGTGGAATATATTATGTACAATTTCCAGACTTCAAATTTGATTCAGGTTAATTTTATTGACATTCAGAGATTCCATAACTTCTTTATTAAAACACTCAGACATGATATTTTATAGACATTAAGTTATTATTTGAAGATCTCTATTAAAATAAAGATAATAAAATATCCTTGCATTGCGCGGCTGTTGTGCTTATACATTTCAGCAGATTTTCCAATTGTATCCATATATTCCAATCATATTGTGTTGCTTATTATAAAAATAGCTAATGCATAATATGCTAGAAAGTATCCTAGATGGGTGCACATTCTGGAAAAAAAGATATGGAAAAAGAAAAAAGAAAAGATGGAAAACGAAAAAAATTACTTTTGGTTGCAAATTGCTTGTTTTTCTGTAAAGTGGTAACTAGGTGGTCACAGAAACAAATATCCACCATTAAACAATACACAGCCGAGAAGTTTTCTAATGAAACGGGTCCTAGGCCACGAATTGAAACATGCTCAATTAGCGCTTCACTTACTCATGTGAGTGCTATCAGTTTTCACTGGCGGGGGCGAGGTTGCTAATCACCCTATACTAGCTCCCAGGTTAGTGCCGGGGCTAGTTACGTTTTCACCCATTAGGGTCCAGTTCCCATCAGGAGTCGTCCCTTGTCCAGCATGTTATTCATTTGGATAATTGCTCACTCGATGTCCCCGTTACAGCCTAGTGTGTCTTCGAACCTCGTTATCTTCTATCAAAACCCTAGTAGGGTTGCCCAGGAGGTATCACCAGTATGTGAAGTTGTCTCGGACGGGAGAGTTCATTTTTATGTTGTCAGATTCCAGTACTGGGTTAGATTTAGAGACCAGGTCCGCCCATGCGAGCAATGAGAATTCAAGTAATATCAGTAATACTAGGTGATTTATAGGTCACATACACAACATCTTATCTACTGATAATCCTTTTTTTTCTAAAGTCGTCTGACTTCGAAAGCGTATTGCTTGTAAACTATTGAACCAAATTAAATATTTAAAAAACGAGCAAATAGTAAATATATTTCTACATACAGCAGTAAAATATTATATTTCTAAGTGCTATACTTTTGTCTTTATCGGACGATACGTAATAAAATGTACCCCTTTTTAGGGACAATTTCATTAAAAGTAAGTTAAATAAGTTTTTTCTTAGAAAGTATATGCCATATATCTATGAGATTCTTGTAGGGGTTAGAAAAAACCTTGCGGTTCTTATGCTATTAATTCTCTTAAGTGCAATAACAAAACATTTTTGCCCAAATCGCTTGTCACCAAAAATCGGTTTTTTGTTACTGCATTATTATTGTTAAAATTAGGAACATTTTTTGACAAAAATAATATTATAAAATATGTTTTTGACAAAAATAATGACTACGTATGAAAAGTGTTGATTCAGCGAAAAAATTATGACACTATAACTATTAATAAAGAAGAAAACATAGCTATTTTTTTCATATAAATCTTAAATAAAACGCTTTTTTTGTCTGAAAGTTTTCCGCAAGGTTTCTTTCTAACCCCTACAAGAATCTCATAGATATATGGCATATACTTTCTGAGAAAAAACTTACTTTACTTTTAATAAAATTGTACCTAAAAATGGATACCTTTTATTACATATTGTCCAATAAAAACAAAAGTATAGCACATAAAAATATAATATTTTACTGTTATATGTAGAAATAAATTTCCTATTTTCTTGTTTTTTATAAAATATTTAATTTGGTTCAGTAGTTTACGAGCAATGCGCTTTCAACGTCAGACGACTTAAAAAAAATAAATAATAGTGGCACGGTTTTCCATAGGTTCAATGGAACGGAGGGGCACCGAACGGGATAAATCTAACTAGATTCTCTATACCAAGGGTAAAGGCTCCAAAGCAATCTAAAAGTTAATTCAATGCGGCCGTAAGGCGCTCCAGAAAGATGTATCAACATCTTTGCAGTTTGAACAACACTTGCATTCTGATGGACGATGAGACTTATGTTAAGAAGGATTGCATTGCGCTATCATTCAATCGTATACCACCAAAGATAACGCTAGTGTTAGCGAAGAAAATAAAAGTATTTTTTTATGAAAATTTAGCAAGCAATATATTCTTGCGTCAAGCGCTCGCATCCGTTCGTTACAAAACGCACAATTAACACGGAAATTTACATCAAGAAGTGTTTGAAAGAGCGGTTGTTCCCATTTTTTAAGCAACACAGATCTGACGTCTTGTTTTGGTTCGACTTAGCTATGGCTCACAACGCCAGGGGTACTCAAGAGGGTCTAAAAACGGAAAATGTGGCTTTTGTTCCTAAAGCAATGAACCTACCAAATTGTCCTCAGCTGCGGCCAGTTGAAAGATATTGGGCATTCGAGAAAAGCGAACTGAGAAGATATTGTGCACCTGCCTGCTATTTCGGACAAAGATTATCAAAAAAGTGACTTAAATATAGTAAAAATGTAAACAATGGTACTGTGCAAAACCTGATGAAGAACATAAAGAAGAAACTTTGTGCCTTCAGCCGGAAAAACTTGAATTGTTAATTTTGTGTTATTAATTACGAATAGTCATCAATGTATTTATAAATAAATAAAAAAAAATTAAAATGTAGTTTCCGTTTTTGTCTGGGAGCTGTAAATGTTTGTAAAAAAAACTTTTCGGGACAGTCTTTATATATAGTATATAACTAGGTGCTACCGGTCGGTAATTAAAATTTCTTGCTAATGATTTCAAAGGCATATAAATTGAGAAAACTATGCTTATAAAAGTATCTGTCTTTGGAACACGCGACACCAACAGCAGCTGCAAGTAACATGTGTACATTCTGCATGGGCATGCGGTTTAAGATCGTTTAGTTTCGGTTTTATTCCCGATTTTCAATGATTCTTGTTTATGTTCGGTTGCGCTGTATTATTCTGAAAGTTCTCGAGAATTATTAAGAGAACGTTCGCGAACGTGCTTGATTATGCTCTCCAAGAGAACGTTCTTTTGATATGGTTTTATCATGCGCGAACGTTCGCGAGCGTTCTTGCCAGCATTTTCAGAACGTTCTTTTATTTACAACGCTAAACATGCAGTTTACATTCTTAGTGCTATATCTCCGAAACCATAAGTCGTAGCTAAATAAACCGAAAATGAACTTATGAGGAATTCGACAAAATAATATTAGTTGCATATTTACGTAAAACCTACCAAAATCGAATTATTTAGCAATTTTGCCGCAAGATGGCGGCTCGAACATCCTTAATCCTTCTTACAGTATGTATGTCAATTTTCAGTTCCCTACTAATTATTTATTCATTCGCTTAGTATGATTGTAATTTTTACGACGTCAATGATGGTTAATCAGGTATGGCATGCCAAAGATATAAAGTGTGGAAATAAAGTAGCGAATAAATTCGATAATTTCGTTAAAATTAATTTTTTGGAAAAAGTCTCGAAGGGGTCTAGCGATTTTAATTACTTGACGCTATACTGTACCATTTTCAACTTGTTACGTCATTTGTTTTTGAAGTAATGACGTTATCGATATTTTTTTAAATGACAACTTATATTTTTTATTGTCGATTTCGGTAGTACTTTTTATTCTCTTTTCAACTATATTCAATTTTCAATATGTTACATTTGAAAAAAATTAAGAAAAACTGCCCTAAAGTTCCAATATTAAAAATTCTTTAAATTTGCAAAATGAATCTAGTTACTGTATAAAACAAAAACCTTAGTTACGGCTGTCAGAAGTAAATAATAAAATAAATGTTATTTTCTTGTTCTGAAGTAGAATTTACCTTTAGTAAACTATTTTATTAATAAAAATGGCGCAATTGAGCGAAAAACAGCGAATTGAAGTTTTAATGATGATTGGTTATGGCGGCAGAATTCGTACACATCAAGAAGTGTGTCAACTTTTTAGAGCAACGTACCCGGATCAACCCATAAGTCAATCTACGGTTAGTAGGATTGAAAAGAAATTTCGAGAACATAGCGTGGTAAAGAATCTTCCAAAAAGTGGACGTCCGGTGACATTAAATGAAGATGTATAACTTGATGTGCTACTGATTGAAAACAATCCACATGGAACTAGTAGAAGCATTGCTTTGAACCACGACGTAAGCCGCACCTCAGTTTTAAAATTTTCGAAAGTTCAAAAATTCCACCCATATAAGCTGTAATGGGTTCAAGAGTTGGCAGAAAATGACTTTGATCGTAGACAAGAATTCTGTGACCAGATGATGGAAATTTGTCTTCGCGATCCAATGTTTTCCCAGCGTATTTCATTTTCGGATGAAGCAACATTTTGTTTAAACGGTACGGTTAATAAACAGAATTGTAGATATTGGGCTAGAGAAAATCCTTATTGGATGCAGGAAACTCATACACAACATCATCAGAAGCTTAATGTATGGGCAGGGATTATTTGGTTACCAAACCATAGGGCCATTCTTTTTTGCAAATAATTTAACTGGAGAATCGCAGTGCAACACATGATGATATACTGCTTTAATGTGTACGTACGAACATGATAGCAATATACCAGTTTGTTGTGTGGCCCGAGTTTGACTATGCACGCACCCCCACTGCCTGAAACTCTTCAGAATGTGAGAAATGAATTTCATAATCGCCTTGGGTATTTTCAGATGGTGCAGGGCAGGGTTACCAGATTTGATTTAGCATTTTGCGGGACACTCATAGGCGCTCGCAGAGATTTGTTTAGGGGGCAAGCCTAGAATAAACGGCATGCTAGGGGGGGGAGGAAGCCTGCAATAAACGGCAGGTTATACAAATTATTTCAATAAAACTCATATTGTACAACTTCCAAGGGGGGGCTAGTGCCCCTCCTTTTCCCACTTGTAAGTTATGTATATAATTATATAAAGATGCACCATAAACGCTCGGAAATGCATATACCGGTTCCATCTACCATAAGAAACAGCTGTTTCCGCCTGGGAATCATTCCAATAAATCGTCCACAACCAACATTTATAATACGAGCGGTGTCTGACGGGAAGTGAGCAATGCAATTGTTTTATCGAAACTGCTTGCGTTGTAGTGCATTCGTAGGAATCTCAGTATAGACTTGCTTCAAAGTTGTAACTTAATCACATTTTTCGTTTGTGAGTAAGCAACGTTATCATAATGTCGAGTCAAACCGTTTCAATGTGGAAATTGGAGTACCGTACGATCTCTTATTTAACTCACTAGTACCATAAATATCTATCATTACATACCTCGTTAAAAAAGGGAAAAGTGCAAAAGATATCCATGAGAAGTTGAACATAACCTATCCCGAGTCTGCACCATCGTATGAAACCGTAAAAAGATGGACATGATTGCTTCAACATAGACAAGAGTTTATTGAGAGAAGATGGAGATCACCCTGAACAAGCTTTCACGGTAGTTACTAAAGAGAACATCAGGAAAATCGGAAAAATGGTGTTAGAAGATCGGCGTATTCGAATTCGTCAGATACTGGAGTTGAACATGAGCAAAGAACGTATTGGAGAGATTTTACACGACCATTTACATATGAATAAGGTAACCGCTCGCTGGGTTCCCAGAATGTTAACAACGTTTAACCCATTTCGACGAGTGGAATGTTTACGCCAATTTCTGAAAGTGTGCGGAGATCCAATTTATCGTCCCATCATAATATCCGATGCAACCTAGATTTACCAGTACGATCCGGAACCAAAGCAGGAGCCTATGCAGTGACCAAAAAAAGGACGAAAAGCCTCATCGCAAATTCAAGGTACAACGAACGTTCGTTTAGCTTATGGCAACCATCTTCTGGGACTGCAATGACATTACTTATTGATTACCTCCCCAGAGGATCTACGATGACCGGCGAATATTATGCTAGTTCAATTACGAGCGGCACTAAAACAGAAGAGGAAAATTAAGATGCGGCTGCATGCTAATGCGCCTTCCTACACTGCTTATGTTGCGAAGCGTGCTGTGAATGATGCAGAGTTTGAGGAAACCAACCAACGATCATACAGTCCAGACCTTGGCCCTAAGCGATTTCTATGGTTCCCAATTTGAAAAAAGAGTTACGTGGTAGGGAATTTCAAGATGGAAGCAGCCGTTGAAGAGCATTTTTCAGGCAAATCTTCTGACTACTTTTTGCACGGGTTAGAATTGCTGTATAACCGCTGTCAATGTTGCATTGTTGTTCAAGAGGACTATATTGGAAAATCAAAAACAAAGTAACTCACACCTTTGTGTTTTAATACCTTCGGCTTCATGTCAGACACTCCTCGTATATGTATGTACAAGAAAATTTGCTTTGCGGGACAATACGGTTTTATCGCGGGACGCGAGACAGAAGCTTAAAACGCGGGACAATCCCGCAGGATCGGGGAGGTCTGGCAACCCTGGTACAGGGTCGTCACTTTGAACATCTAGTGTAATAAAAACTGTTATTTCTGTGCTTATTTTTGTAATTGATGTTATTGTTATTAGAGTTTTTTTATCAATTTAGTTTCTTTTTAGTCTAATTTAAATTTTAGACTGTTTTTCTCAACTTTTTTTAAAGAGCAGTTTTTCTCAATTTTTTTCAAATGTAACATATTGAAAATTAATACAGTTGAAAAGAGAATGAAAAGTACTGCCGAAATTGACAATAAAAAATATAGGTTGTCATTTAAAAAATATCAATGACGTCATTACTTTAAAAACAAATTGAAAGTGGTACAGTATAGCATCAAGTAATTAAAATCGCTATATCCCTTCGAGATTTTTCCAAAAAATTAATTTTAACGAAGTTATCGAATTTATCCGCTACTTTATTTCTACACTGTAGATTTATTAAATGTTTTAAATTTATCATTTTATAGAAAATTTTACTAGCCAACCTTATACGGTGAGCCATTTGCTAGTTTTCTATCTTCTACAATGGAAATAAAAATTAAAGTTATTTGTTGAAAACATTGCTAAAAAACACAAAGAGAAATTAATTAAAATCCTAAACATACTAAAGTAGCATCAATCTTTTTATTTTTAATATGTTGCAAATTTTCCTAAAACAAGAATCTAATGTGAAAAGGTTGATTCTCAAGGGAAATAAATTATTGTTTTCTCTATTCCTCCTTACCTTTTCTTTATTAGGTAGGAATTCTCATTAAAGATTGAAGATACGAACTGGGTAACTATCTATCTGAACTTTTTCTAGTAAAGTTAAGGTTAAGGAAAATCTCTTTAAATTCTGAACCTAGATTTGGAATTAGAAAATTTTTACTGTTTACTTTTGGTAAAGTTTATAACACATAATTTTTGTGCGGCCTCCTTAAAAAGACTGTATTTGATGTAAATGATATATTTTAGTATTATTAGTATAAAAAACACACAACCTCTAGCTACACCGTGATGTGTCAATGGTGTTAATAACAACTGATATAACCTGAAAAAGTCTGTCCACATTACCAAAGCTCCTATAGGTGTCTATATTTTAGACTAACTCAATCATTTAGTAGGTAGATCAAACAGTAATAATACCGCAAAAGCAATAAAGCCTCAATTCGAAAATGGAATTTTTAATACTTGTCTTAGGTGACTTTTGATGTAATCAATTAAGTAAATAAATAACCCAACAAAAGTTGAAATGTAAAATTAATACCTTTCGTTTGAATTGCATGAAGCTATCAAACCAACAGGTTCAGAATACATGGGTATCTTTGACTTGGGTTTTATTACTCTCGAAGTATTTGTGTAAGAAAGTACTAAAAATGAATCATCTGTCAAAAATAAGCTTCTAATGACAATAAATTGAATTAAACTTGTTAGTTTCTAAAATAAACAGTAAATAAAAAGTAATAACTGGCTTTCCAAACAATCTCCCGTATTTTCTCTTTCTGTACATTTCCAGTGATTTGTCGGGAAAGAGGGAGCTTTTGAACGGATGTCGCAGAAAGTGTTTGCTCACCTTGTAAGTCCCCAGGTTCTTAACAGAGCAAGCGAACTTGACGTTTCGGCCCGCAGCTACTGTGATGTTCTCGATAACGTCGGTGAACTCCGGCTCTTCTACCACCACTGGAACAACATTACACAATTACTTTAAGTAGCAATTGCTTTAATTTACAATGTAAATTTTATCCTGCAAGTTACACGTTAAACTAACAAGTCAAATTAAGCATAAAATTTATATTACCTACGGCAAACGCTGCAAAATTTGATGAAGTTTGATGAAGACTGCATTCGACTCATTCTTGGAACTTTCAGGGCTTCTAAATTTCAGTAATCAGTTCAAGCAAAATTAGGAATATAAATAACAAATAATTACTAATATAAATTTACACTGAATTACTTTTACGTTCATACTAAAACCTAAACAAGATGTTGAATAAATTAAGGGTAAGATTATTGAACATTCCTCGAATCAAAAATAGCCAAAAGCTCCACAGGTTGTGCAAGATTCATCATCGTTACTGGACAACCAAAGCTAATTTTAATGTTTGAAGTACGCGTATCATGTGCAAAAGCTTTTAGGTTACAGTTTATTTACTCTTTGATCCTGAAGTTCATTCCTGCGTGTTAATTCCAAAAAAACAATCGTGATTCTGGAAATGTTTCGTTATTTACTTTTCCCCCCTTTTACTGATTATGATGAGGAATCAAAACATCTGGAATGTTTTGTTACTATTGAAAGCGTTACGACGGGACGAGATAAACGGAAGTCATAACAACTCTTCAGACAAATAGGGTTTTGGCTGCCGATAGTTATGCAGTGATCATTAGCTTAAGGTGTTCGATAGGTCTTGTGTGAGGGTGCAGTGCTAGCAGATCGATAGACGCCATTAGGTGTATAGCGGTGGCTTTGGTGGCAGCAGGGGTTGCTCGTGTTCTGATTGCGCCCCCTGCTCCGAACACAAGAGCTCTCAACTCTTTGACCGTCTGCTTTCTACCATTCGTAACGATGTGCTTTTACTAATTCTTAATAAAATTTATAAACAAACCAATATTATTCTATAACCTCAAATTTTGAACCGCAGCTTTTTGAAAATTGAAACATAATTAGTTTAATGTCGTTTTTCCCCTCAACGAAATAAAAAAGGTAACTTTTTTTAATTATGAATGTTAACGAACTGGTAAAGATTTTTTGTGTTTACATAATAATAAAGTTGTTGGTTTGGAGAAATTTTATAAATTGTATACTTTTAGACACAGCTGCCGGCTATCCGGTGGTTTTGGCGCAAGGATTGCGGAGGCGAACACTGATTAAAATTTGAAATTTTAAATACACGTGTACAGACTAACCTTATTCAACCGGTTGGGGGAGAAACACCATCAAAGATCCATAATGTGCCCAAGCCCTCGGGATATTCCCTGGTCTTAACTTCGCTCCTTAATTTTATAAAGTTTAATCATAATTACTTATTACCGACGCAAGTTTTTTAACCGCCGCAATTCTTGAAGACTCAATTAACCGCTTTAAGGGTGTGCCTCATGCTTTTAAAATCGTGCCCTTTTAAAAAATACGTCCGGTGCCAAAAATCTATTATGGTTGATTTTAATTTGTTCCATCGCTGCAGCACGCTGAAGCAGAGAGGGCGAAATGAATAGCCGGAGGGATGCCTCGGTAATTATATATTTATAGGCTAAAACAGGACTATGAAAGAAATGCTCGAGTAAGGGAAAACTCAGTTACGGAGCAGCATTTGTTAGAAGGTTTGATTGCATTAGCAAAGTTTGTTCTCGCTTCATCACTACACCATCTTCGTACGTTTTACGTTCTAATCATGGTGTAACAGTGACATACGCCTTTTATATAGAAAAAACTTTAGATATATTATTTTGAATAAATTTATCGTGTTTTGAGTAATACAAATTCACATTCTTTTAATCCTTATTAATTAAATTAATTAATTAAACATAGGCTGTACAGAAGTTGTTCGACATATCTGGGATGCACCTGTCGGAAAAATAAACAATATCTTTCTTTCAGACACTTCCTCTGACACTCCCCGTACTCGTAGCTACTCAAAATAGACTAGCACAACTGCTATAATCCCCTGCATCCTGTTTTGGCTGAATGCTAGAAAAAACCTACTTTTGCGGCACCTGTGGACCTAACATGGTGCGCGCCTCTGTAGAGCTACACGCTGACACAATCGCCAGTACTGCGACCTTTAAATTTTGAGGTCAGCACATATAAATATAAGAAGCATATAACACAGAGCTCGCTCCAAGCGAATTCAGTCTCCCTTGGAAGCTCAACAACGATCTTGGAGCCAGCCTCGGTAAGCGACTTACTTGTTATACTATTTTACATGCATCATATTGTGCCATGGTTCACATGGTTAGCAGCGCCGGATTTTGAGCGAGTGCCCCCATGATTTAGGTGTTTAAATAAAAAAAATGCTTGAGATTTATCAAAATTTTATAATTATTGGAAAGTGCAATATTTATACTTATAGTAGTATCCTATTGAAATAATTTCAACTAGGTACATTGCCCCTAGCATACTAAATTTCTAAAGATTAAAATGAATTTATGGAAATTTAAAAAGCGTGAAATAATTCTTGGAACTGTTTTATAGTAGTATTCTATTGAAAGAATTTTACACACAGTTTTACTTCCTAAACCTTGATTCATTGTCCTCGAATATTGATATGAATTCGTGGAAACTTAAAAAGGGGGAAATAATTCTTGGAAAAATTTCTTTTTCTGTTAAAAGATTTGACTATTTTATAGTAGTATTCTATTGAAAGAATCTAAACCACATTTTTACTTACTAACCTTCATTCACTGAACTCGAATGTTAAAATTAATTTGTGGAAATTATTTTTATTTTTTTTAATTTAATTATTTATTTCCAACAGAACTAAGTTCCACTTACAGGAAGTGTACACTATATACTATTAATAAACACGGTAGTGCCAAGACAACTGAACGTTGTCTGAAAATTAGAATTTAATAATACAAAAAAATAATGATAATCATTGCTACTACGCATAACCTGGAAACCAGGCCTCAGAAGCTATAAGCTTGTGCGAAAGGAAGGGGACGATTATTATTATTACGTAGGCCCTACGTGCGGCTGCAGCCGACTTACAGTTGGAACAGCGCAAATCCCACATTTGTGTCACAGCTAAAGAAAACTGCAGAAAACCTTAACCAGATCTGCCGGCACCGGGAGTCGATCTCGGGCCGCTTGGGTGAAAGTCCAGCACGCTAGACATTACACTACCAAGGCTGCATAAATATATATAAAATATTATACCAAGGCTGTATAAAAAAATATTAATACATATAGATAGAAATATAATTCAAATAATTATAGTAGATATTACGAATTACTAAAATAAATATGTATTATAAATTAAATGCCAACCTGCCAAATTTATTTCCATAATCATAATAACTCTATATCATTCTAAAATAATAATAATAAATAATTAATAATAATTCAGTTAGCAATTAATTAATATAATATATAAGATGAATAAAAACAGGATTTAATGTGATAAAGTATGCTAGAAATAATAATAAAAAAATATGGGTACAGTTAATAAATAACACTACGGAACAAAAATAGCACTTGTTCTTGCATCGGAGACCAGAGTAGGTGATTCTTATAGATTTTTGTGCGTAGAATTCGATGGCGTCAAATTGCGTATCACGTCATGATTTTGAGATATTTGCACTTAAAAGTGCGAAAAAGGCGTATTTTGACCATTTTCAGAAGGTTATAACGCAAAATATTTAATATAGCATTAAATTTTGTCATTGATCTCCTACCATTCGATAAGGTTCTGCTGATGGTAGGTCCTTGTTTGTTCGGCACCAGGTGGATTGGCGTGGACCAATCGCTAGTGGACCCGTCCAGAACGCCAGCTTCCATGAGCTCGTTTAAAAGTTTTACTAGAAAGGGCTATTGATTAGGGTTTAATTTTCTAGGCTTAGCTTTAACTGAAGATATAGTTTGCGTTTCGATTTTATGGGTAACACCCCTACATCGAATGTTCTAGAGGTCTACTATAGTTAAATGGTTATAATAATTCAAGTATTCAATAATAATAAGTGCGAAAAAGGCGTATTTTGACCATTTTCAGAAGGTTATAACGCAAAATATTTAATATAGCATTAAATTTTGTCATATGCATTTGAAAGTACCAACATTCAGCTACAATTTATGATATTTACTTTTCTTATGCACAAACTTTTCGCATAGATATTTGTATTTGAATGACAGCATATCAAGCATTTTATGTATTGACGTAATCTTTCTTTAGTGAATCAATCGTTCTGAAAATTTACATTCAAATATTTTTCAAGATGGATCCGCCATCTTGATTTTGAAAAGTCTATCTCTAAATTAATTTCGCATAACTTGAAAAATATTTGAATGTAAATTTTCAGAACGAGTGATTGACGCCATCGAATTCTACGCACAAAAATCTATAAGAATCACCTAGTCTGGTCTCCGATGCAAAATCGTGTTCCGTAGTGTAATTGAAATAAATAAACCTAATTATACCCAAATTACCGATGCATCTGATTGAAAAATTACATTTAAAAGAACGGTTTATTAAAAGTAACTGTAATAAGAGAAAACCTATATGAATATTAGGATAGAAATATCGTAGGTATACTACATAAATCATCCAAAATAATTAAAATAAATAAAATTATAACATCATTTAATTTTATTAACGTATACTAGAATGATTATTATTTAAGGCTAAGGCAGTACCTACACATGGCGTATCTTGGCGCGGCCGCTCCGGCGCGAGGACAGTTTGGCGCCGGGCACTTCGGCGCAAGGACACTTCGGCACAGGCACTCTTCGGCGCCGGGACACTTAGGGTACCCTTTTTTATGCATACACATATCTCTTCTTAATTCCAGAGTTTTGCTTGGATTGGTTAAATTGCGTAATAGGCACTAAGCAGTATCCATTTATAAATTCGTGAAAAGGGACACGTATTTATTAGTGGTACAATATTCGATGTTAAAATCAATTTTCCTGTCATTTAATTGATTTTATAAAATTTTTAAGTTATTAACATGATTATCAAACATGATATTCTTGTAAACAATAAGGGATTTATAATAAACAAATTAAATTCTTATTACAAATTATTTCATTATGCAGAGATTTGCAGAATTTTGGTTTTAATGTTTTAGTAGCTTAGAAATGAATTTTTCTTAAATCTGGCAGTGCATACGAGAGTTTGTGATTGGCAAATATTGAGGTTTTTTCTCATCATATATGTATTTATTGTGTGGTCCGCTCCGAAGTGTCCCTGCACCGAAGTGTCCTCGTGACGTATATCCCGCGCCGAAACGGCCGCGCCGAAATGGCAGCGCCTAAACAGCCGCACCCAAATGTCCGGCTCCGCATTAAAGGGATCTAATTCTTATGTCATTGTATGCTCTCATTATTGTTATTACATATCATCAATATATTTGTTCTTGAGCAATTATGTATAAAATTACTTGAAAATCGAGTGCGCATCTCTAGAACATGAAAATTAACTTTATAATTGAAAAATTTGTATAAAAATTGAATTAATTGGAGTTGCCTTCGAGTTATCAAAGACTCAATTTTAAAATGATCTAAGAGAGAATTGTAGTCATTACAGCTAATTATTATTTGAAATTTGAAAGCGCAATATTTTAAAAAATTTTCTGAATCTTTTCAATACCTATAGCTATAGGTATTGAATATATATAACCTATAGCTTACATAAAAGGGGACATATTCTTGGAACACTTTCTCTATTAAAAAGTTTAACTATTTTATAGTAGTTGCAAGGGCGTACCCAGCGAGGGGAAGGGGGGCGATTGCCCCCCCTAGAAGAAAAAAGAATAAAGCCCACTTCGAATTGGCGGGGCGGGATGCGAATCAGTACGCATTTTTTAGTAACTAATAAAAACAGTTTTGCAAAAGTCTTGAGTTTTATTTTATAAGAAATTGTCGTATTTCACTTTGTCCTCCTTCCTCGAAACTAATATGAGTTGCCCCCCTCTAGTTTAGATCCTGAGTACGCAGTACTGTATTTCATAATTTCTTTTAATGTGTTTTCTGTGTAATATTGCTTTTGTGCTACATCCACGTTATTTTTTTAAGTTACAGTATGCAGATAAGTCCACAAAACTCACTCACTCACAAAAGAGAATGGTACGGTAATACAATCAGCAACTTTAAGCGCGCATGCTGAAGGAGCTGGTTAAACGTAAGTATATGCCTGGTGGGACCGCTGACCTATTCTATGAATTGGGTGAAACAGTATACTTTAACTTATAACTTAATAGTTTTAATAGGTAGCACTGTTTAATTTTAGTTGCAGTACGAATCACTAGTTTATATTTGTATAAACGCTAAAATACGATTTCGTAAGTACCACACAAGACTCAGTTTACAGAAGAGTTGGTTGTTAAGAATAATTTTTGATAAAAACGCTTGGACACTGATTATTTGAATCTTGTACATAATTTGTGACTATTTTAGATTATACAGGTTGTTCTGTAAAAAGTGGAACAGGCAACCGGTTAATTGCTTTAAGACGGTGACTATAAACAATGATATTCTTCATGCGAATCTAAACTTCACTGTTTAAACATAACTCAATTTTTTTACTCTTACTTTCTACTTATATTCACTTTTTATAAAGCCCAATTAACTGTAATTTTATCATTATTAAAATATTTTTCAATATTTTGGTCAATAGAATGCGTTGGTAAAGTTTCCCGGAAAAATATTCACCCTGTATAATTTATCGTAAATCTTAGAACAAAATGTCGTTGGTACTAACGAGAAGTACCTACCTAGAAGAAACAGATCATGGCCGTATTAAAGCTTGTGTTGTATCTAAACGTTACCATTGAATACATCTACTGTACATGCTCTTACGTATACATTCTTAAATATACATTGATACTTAAGCCCAGCATAAGAATAACCAGCAGGTGTACTCTCGCAAATATTTTCAGTCGACCGAGTGTGGTATTGTTGTATTCTCGGGCCGTTGGCGGGCTATGGAACAACAGTTATGCAGATATCCGCTGCTCGTTATTACCAGCATACGATGACGATCGTCAAGCCTCGCGAACTAATCGTGGTGTGTGTAATATTCAAAACTAGCTGAAAAACTTTTAAGTGCCGACAGTAGAGTGAATCTTTATTTTTTATGCTGTAGTATGAGTTCAAGACGAAAAACAAGAAGAAACAGTTCACCAACAAAGCTGGCATATTTTCAGAAATCCAAAGCAAACCAAACAAGCATTTTAGAAAATCCTGACTAAGATAAATGAAGGATTTTACAAAGCGGTTGAATAAGGGCTAGTAACAAGATTAATAAAACAGAAGAATATTATATATCAAATATAAATAATTTTGAGATTGTGTGTGCTTAGTCAGTGTCCCAGACTTTTTCGCTTCTTATTGAAGTGTGATCGAGATTGATACAATTTGATGGAGACCAGGCAATTACTTCAAAACCGGATTAAAAAATTCTCCGGTAAATCTCTGCATAAGGAAATAATTTGTAATAAGAATTTAATTTGTTATAAATTAAAATTAAATTAATTATAAATCCCTTATTGTTTATAAGAATGTCATATTTGATAGTGTTTATCGACCAGTGCTTAAAAACAAAAACTACAGGAATAACGCAATTTAACCAATCCAAGCAAAATTCTGGAATTAAGAAGGTGTATATGTGTACAAAGAAAATGTGACACTGATAACAGGGTAGCTTGTCCCAAAAAACTAGACTAATGGTTAAAAAAAAACTTTTTTAACTATCTTCGAAAGTTTTACCCTAATTTTCCGCGGAAAAGATTACATGCGCCGAACTGTCTTTTCTATCAAGTATGCCTGCACGTAACTGTCCCTACCCCGAACTGTCCCACGCCAAAGTGTCTTCGCGGCGAAACGGTTGTGTCTAAACGGCTGCGCCCAAGTGTCCTAGACCGCATCTGTGTTTGTTCAACTATTCCGTGTAGTGCTGCTGTTGTTGTTGTGTGACTTTAAACTGCTTATTGTAAACTTTTATCTCGCAAATTAGCTTGGTCTTTATTTTGTCAAACCTGTCGTTTTCTATTATTTACTTTAATTCATAATAACTTATGTTAATTTCTTTACCAAATTTGTTTAAGTTCCTTTGCTTTTCTTCCTTGATCATTATTTTAGTTTGATATTCTTTTTTGTTTGACATATTTTCTCATACTTGTTTTTGCCCTGCGCAATAATCGCACTCACTTGCAGCAACCAGGATGGCATTAATACTACTATTAAAGAAGCTTTATTGGTAAACCCACTCTTTAAAAGGAAAAATAGCAAGTAACGAGAAAAACAAATCTCACGCACTTGCAGAATATATCATGATTATTTTTCTAAATTATTTATATCAAGATTTGTATTTCGGAAATATCACTTTTACAGATATTCTCAGTGAATACAAAATACTATAATTAAAAGATCTAAAACTCCATAGAACCCAGACTATTACAAAATACAAAGTATTAAAAGATCATGAGACTAGAATTAAAACCATACAAATGTGTCGTATATAAAAACTTTTTTAAGAACACCCCTATAGCTTCATAATCCTTACTATTAATACACGTAGTTTTCCTGAATAATAGATTATTTGCAGAGAAAAATAATAAAAATCCAGTACTCTTGCAATACCTACGTAGCGTTGAACAACGTAACAAATAATGAACTTTAAAGTTTTATAGCATTGAAATGTTTAAGTTCATCCTTCATTACCCTTTTCATTTGAGAATTTCTCTCGATTATTGTCAGTCGAGCGATATTAATTTTATTGGTTTTACTTTTTGCTGAAGTCTTTTTCTATTAATAACTTTATATAAATACGCCATATTACACTTTATGAATTATAATACTTAATAGTTTTAGAAAAATTGTTGTGCTTAAATGCTTCCACATATTAAAGTAGAATGCTTTACACGTGTTTCGGCTGATTGGTCATTTCTTGAGAACTTGCATAAAAGCACAAGAGCAAGTTGCTTTAAAGCAACCTCTCGAGGAAGGCCTAACCAGTCAAAACACATGTAGAGCTTTTCACTTTAGAAGCATTTAAATCCAATAGTTTTTCAAATGATTTAACATAATGTTTCACAAGGAACCTACCACGACTTCAATTTCATTAATTAAACTATTTTAAATTTAATTTAAGCATAAGTTGAATTGTTGTTAAAGACACGATGACTCGTATTAAAAGATTTTTAGTAACTTGACCTTAGTATACTGATAGAAAAATGTAATTTATGTTTGTGTAGATTATATATTTTTCTGTAAATATACACAGCTACAGTTCAAATTAATTTTCTCAGCGGAAGAGTTAACCCTATATTTTCTGAAATGCTTCGTCATAGTACTACCGTGATATAACATATTTACAGATATATGCTCACTATGCATATCACTACATTCCCAACTTCCAACTGGAAGGCATTGAAATGCATAATGGATTGCCATCATAACAACAGATATAATTAGAAGATTCGAGCTACTAAAATATATAAAGAAACCTTCATCTTTATATACAACTAACTCAAGCGTTAGTTCTGCGTCAAGTAACTACGGCATTGACAATTGGAATAATTGGACAGTAGCTAGCTGATCGGTTCTAAACCAATATTGGGATATATACCTTTTTATAATCATCAAGATAAGTATAACATAATTACATTTCAAATTTAATATGGCTGCTCATATTGTATCATTTCCGACTTTTGACAGTTCAAACGAGTAGAACTATCGTTTGCTTTGGTATACGGATACTTCCAATCATTTATACATCATACAAGATGACCATCGACGATATGCCATTCTAACCTTGAAGTTACCAAATGATAATCTGATTTAGTTGATTAATGCACTTTTCCGTCCTAGCTTTAGTTAGCTGGCGGTGCGCTCTGGTTAACGGTCGACATCGTAAGGTCAAGTTATTTTTAATGTGCTCCATGCTAAGACAGTTTATTTAATATAATACGCAATATAATTAAGCAATGTAGATCTGCAAATGAGACTGTATTTTGGAACATTTTATTATTTCAATTTATATAAGTTGGGATTTTCTTTAAAGACGTACGCAACATTTAAAATTGCTTATATCGAGATACATCGGAATCGCGACGATTTTGCTGTTCAGTTTGTAAATTATTAGATAAAGAATTTCTTGCATACAGTTTTGGAGAAAAATTACAAATTGTTGAGAAATGCAGACCAAAACCAGAATTCCCAAATTTAACATCACAAATTAAAACCTGCACCAAGTATTTTAAAATAGACGCTTACAAAAACAATGTAAAAGTTCTTCTTTAAAAAACTTTTAAGCTTAATAATTATAACACCGTTTTTTATTGTACCTAGGTATGTTAAAATTAAAACTCTAGTTGTTTCCCTCGCCTAAATTTTCACCGCACGCCACTGCAACTATCTCTTTCAGATTGGGCGAGCAGAGTTTGTCCAATGTCTCGTCAACCTTTATCTCATTGACAGGTACAGTAAACGATATTTCTTTTGTCGTTGACACTGCATCCACATATTTCATATAACACCAAAATTAGCTAATATATTCCAAAATAAAGTCAATCAAATTTTACCTAACAACTTAAAAGCGGCCAACAATACGAACATTCCCGTATTAGGTAAAATAGACTTAACACTTGAGTTTGGCGTTTCTTATATCCAGCGTAACCCTGGAAATTCTTGATAACTAATGCCACATTCCCTATACTTGGTTTAGGCTTTTTACAAACTATAATAACCTAAATATTGATTTTGTCAAAAATGTCATATCTAATTCACTATCGATAAAAACTATAAACACTTCTAATGAACATGAACATTGCAACAAGATGAATACTATTACTGATCTTTCTTTTCCTACACAAGAACCTTAGTAATGATACAAATTTAAATTGAGTAATTGGCAATGAAAAAAACAATCACAATATTTATTCAGAACTACTACATCAAAAATGTTTTGAATTATTATAACCATTTAACTATAGTAGACCTCTAGAACATTCGATGTAGGGGTGTTACCCATAAAATCGACACGCAAACTATATCTTCAGTTAAAGCTAAGCCTAGAAAATTAAACCCTAATCAATAGCCCTTTCTAGAAAAACTTTTAAACGAGCTCATGGAAGCTGGCGTTTTGGACGGGTCCACTAGCGATTGTTCCACGCCAATCCACCTGGTGCCGAACAAATAAGGACCTACCATCAGCAGAACATTATCGAATGGTAGGAGATCACAGGTATTTGAATGCAATCACAGTTCCTGGCCGATATCCAATACCCTTCCTGAGCGACTCGGAATATACAAGACGCTACGATTTTCTCAAGAATATTTCTGAAGAAGGCATACTATGCAATCCCCATTCACCCTGCAGATGTCTACAAAACAGCGATTACCACACCATTAGGTCCTCTTCCAGTTCAAAATGTGTTTTGGATTAAGCAATGCAGTAAGCTCTTGGAACCGATTCATGGATCCAATATTATCAGGTATATTATTCTTATCTTTCATATTTTACGTAGACGATATGTTAATATTTAGTACAGCTGCTCAACAACATCTTTACCATCTGCAATAGTGTTTTCACGATTAAAAGACATGGGCTTCTCGTAAATGTGGATAAATGTAAATTTGGTATCTGGGAAATTGACTTGTTGGGACACACCATAAATACTAACGGAATTCAACAACAAACTATAAAAATCGAAGCACTAGCAAAATTCCCATTGAATTAAATAATAATCAAATACAAGCATTTAACAGTGCCAAGACCGATTTAATCAACGCTACACTACTTGCACATTCTAAACGCGACGCACCAATTAGTATTCCAGCTGATAGTTCATCTACCATGAGATGCAATAGTACTCCAACAACTGGATAATGGCATGTGGAAGCCATTACAATTTTGTTTACGTAAACTCACTCCTACGGAACAAAAATATTGTGTTTTTTCACGCAAACTCGTAGGAATCCACTTCTCGATAAAAAATTCTTATATCACGTACGATGTAGAGGGTTTCATATATACACAGATCACAAATGTTTATGTACAGCAATAAAAAACAATAGCATACATACATGGCACGAGAATTTGCCCAACTGCAATATTTTCAAGAGTGCAATAATTTCAAATTAATTCAAGTTCAAAATCCTGGCCAGTCACCTATTTGGGCAAAAGTAAACAAGATCAATTCCAGACCTTACGTTACTCAACAATTTCGCTATAAAATATTTCAACAATTACATAATGTAGCACATCCTGGTATCAAAGCTTCTAGCAAATGATTTTCCACCCGTGATCTATGAACAACGATATAAAAAATGAGTTGTTTCCTGCACCGATTGTCAACGCCACAAAGTAATTCACCACAAAAAAGCCCCTCTGCAATCAATTACATAACCTGATCAACGATTCGAGAAAATTCATCTCGATCTAGTACATTTACCATCTTCAGAAGGTTACAAGTACTTACTGACCATAATAGATCGCATCAGCTGATGGATGGAAGCTATCCCCTTGAAAGATGCTACAGCAATTTTAATAGCAAATTCTTTTGTTAACACATGGATAGCACGCTTTGGAATTCCCCAATATGTAACAACAGATAATGCGCAAATATTTCATTCCCATCTATGGAAGCATTTCACAGACACTAGGAATCAAACACATTAAATCCAATGCGTATCAACCCATAAGCCCAGGGATAATTGAGAGGTTTAATCTTACACTTAAACAGCTAATAAGCACCAGTGGTGTGTCTTCTTGATTAAAGAACCTACCATGGGTATTACTTTATGGGTCTACGAGCTACGATAAAATTTGAATTATATGTTTCACCCGCAGAAATTTTATACGGAACTGCACTTCGTTACCAAGATTTCTTTGAGGAAAAAACACAATGAGGACTTCCGCATACCTCAATTTCTTCGCCAATTGAAACATCGTATGCAAAATAAGAAGCTTTTCTTCACAAGGACTTACAAATTGAATTCTTTCGTACCCGAAGAATTACATGCTTGCATACACATTTTTATAAGGAACGATACACATGCTTTAAAAATTAAATATAGATATGTCGGCTGCTATAAAGTGTTGACAAAAACTGCTAAATATTTTATGCTAGACGGGTTAAATCAATCCATATCAATAGACAGACTTAAGCCTGCTTATTTTAATTAAAGTATTATTTTTCTATTCGTATCCTCTCTCTTCTAGTAAGAAACACCTTCAATAAATATGTGCGCCAACTACTATCGTTTCAATTAAGATTAATTAAATTGTATCATCTTAAAATTAATTTTAATTATTATTAATTATTTATTTTGTTAAAGGTAATTTAAATACTCTTGTGCAAAACCATTTTAAAAATCATCCATCCACCCTGAAGTTTTTTGTAGCTAGAATTTGTTATACATTTGCATGCAAGGACAGTAATAGATTCTATCTTTTTCTTGAGGAATGTGTTAAGTGAGAATTAAAGCGCTTTATTTATTATTATTAGCTGATTCAAAACTAGCTGGATTAAATGTTATCAGTAGAAAATAACTATTGTATATAATCAAAAATTAAGAATTATTAACAGTTAATCAACAGTAAATTAATTTAGTTTATTATATAGTTTAGTTTATTTATTAATACTATCCGGCATTACCAATTCATAAAGCTTTCTTTAATCCTCTCAATTATTTAATCCCGTAACACACAGTGTTTACACGGAAACGTAAATAGTTTTGAAATATAACAGATTAATGGTTAGTGCATATTGATTTAAAAACAATCGTGTACATTTTATAAAATACTAATAACATGAAATCTTAATCCGTGTAAATACGTGTTCTATTAAAATAAACGCAAATTTAATTCAAAAGTAATTTAGCGAGCTGTTCACTAAATAGAAAGATAGGGATTACATATTATCGATATAGTAATATTCATTTTCGGTGAGTTTTCATCGGCGAGTAAATTTTAATCACAATTCAAACTCAATAATTTAACGAATTGGCATTATACTTTTCATAAATTGTGCAAAAGCAAGCTTCATATTACAGGTTTAGAAATATTAAAAATATTGATTTCTTATTTGATTGATCCAGTACAAAAACATATACTCGTAATTATTATTATAAAAATTTAATAATACTTGTGCTTCTAGGGGAATTTATTATTACCAATTAGTTAGAACTGCAATTAACAAACGAATTTCTCATAATAATGAATACAGGGTGGTCGAAAATGATTGGGAACAGTTTGAATTTACCACTACGTTAAATTATTGTTACGTCGACAACACGAATACTTTTCAGACATTTTTATCCTTCATTTATTTTACAGTGGCGTCTCAAAAACAATATAGACTATAATAAACTAACTTGACATTAAGATCGCCTAACGAACTGTAGCTCTAAAAAGAACTGTTTTGTAAAATAAGAAAATAAGCGAAATTGATCAAAAATTTGACGCAATACATTTTAGTGCTACACTAACCACGTAAAATACACTAAAACCTACGGCGGGAAATTCAAACTGTCCTCACTCATTTTGGATCACACTGTATTTATTTACAAAAAAATATAACGAGTGGGGTATTATCGACATTTGGCCGCAAGGCCATTAAGACTATTTTTTAAGGTGGGTTCTTATTTATAATAGTCATTTACCTGTTTCTAAAAAATATTAGAAATTCCAAATAAAATCTAAAAATAAAATTTTTTGCCGGTTGTCTTTTAACTTTGCTTTTAAAAGCTATATAGATAAAAGGTACTCGTGTAAGGTGACCGTAGTTACTATAGTTCAGTTCACATTGTAACTTGAAACAATTAAAGCTATTGTGTATACCTGTGCCTATTATTGACATGCCGATTTTCTCAATTAGTTATAAGTTTCGTCGAGTGTAAACACAATGTTGATGCTTTGTGTGAACGTATTAAATTTACGTATGAAAATTTAAACAATAAATACGTTGTGATTAAGCAGAAAACTCGAATGAAACAAAAACCGTCTGTTCAGAATGCCGAATGGTTGGAAGATGAATTTAAAGTAGGAGATTCTTTGTCAGGTCCAAGTAGAACAGTACGTAGAAGTCGCCCAAAAAAACTTTTGAAGAGTGCAGCGAAAGGGGAAAGCGTTATAAGGTATAGGAGCTATGTGATATAGAAAGTAAAGAAAAAACACGAGAATCTGCAAGAAGAGCAAAGCAAGGTCGAGAAGAGTTTAAAACTTTAAGTGGTTAAAAAGCTTTAGCATTATTAGCCAATCTTCACCTTCCTAAACATCAATATGAGACAATAAGAACAGTACTCAAAACAAGTCGGACGCAATGTTTTTCCTGCATATAACAAAATTCTGGATGAAAAAAAGAAATCCGAATAAACTGCAGATTACAGATAATGGAGCAATCATACCACGACAAGCTCTTTTGGACCAGCAGGCTTCTTTTGAACATCTTCAATTTCAAGAATATGTACTACAACTTAACACTAAATAATAAATGGGATGGTGCATTTGGTCAAAGCGAATACAGTGTTTTAGCACCAATTTTGACATATCAGACGACAATTTATTTATGGTTTCAATGGTATCATGATACAAATGACTACATAAAACACAGGGATTACGAAAGGTATTATATGCAACAATCCCCGACCATCATCTACATGTTATTGCCGACCAGTAAACCAAGAATTTACGAAAGAAACTGCTGAAAAAATTAATATAGAAACGACAGTTCAAGAACAAATTTAGGATCTTAATGCAACAGAAGTAACACTTCTTGGGTGCCATTTTAAAATTACGTATAAATTATATTTTACACGGTTGATATTGATAGAGGAGGCACAACAAGACCAAAATAAAAACTACCAAAATAAAAACTACCAAAATACAGGTCACCTCATTCCTGGAAAATCAACAGAAAGCAACAAATAACGACGTTCTTCATATACTCTTACAACCCATCTGGTCCTTCGAATTTGAGAAGATTTACTCCTAAGAAGGTTATACTACGAAAGGTTATACTACGTGCTTAAGGTGTTCTAAGGTTTTCATTATATTCTATCCATTCCTTCTATATTGAAATTAAGTTTTTAACCATTTATTATTAAATAATGTATATTGTGTCTATAAAATATCAACATATTCGTACTTGCGCACTTCAAATAAAGTATTTTGTTAGTTAAGATAAACAAAAGACATATAAAATTTAAATCAACCGCCACGATAGTCAGTCATCACGACCATTGAGAAAAAAACTAACAAAAACAACGCAGAAACATTGAAAAATCCTATATCTATGTGTAAATAACATTCCTACTCGAAGTTAGTTTAAGAAATTACGGCCACATCCCCGAGATTATTCCCACCGACTGTACATCACAGAAATGCTTATAATCTATAGATTTGCAGGAAGCTACCAAGATTTCTGCATCTTAAATATTTTTCAAGCTAAGGACTTCTCTGCTCACTTTTGATTATTCCGAATCTAATCGAATTTATATATTAAATTTTACCAAAGCTGGCAACGCGGGCACTCCAGTTCTATCTAAATGAATTCCATTTATTCGTAGCTTTAACATGATGTAAATGATTCGATACTGATTTACTGCCGTAGAATGAGAAAGGTGTCAAGTAGAGTCCGAAGATAATAGTTAGTTTTAGATACATAGATAATGCGATCTATCTATATAACTTTTTAACATTCTGAGGAAACAAAACGAATTTAACGTTTAGGAACACTGTTTCATGTAAATACCTCCTAAACCTGAAACTCCAAAATCGGGATGTAAGGTGAATTTCTAAAAAATATTCATTTAAAGCACTAATTAAACAACCTAATTGTGTAAAAAATAATTATCAGACATCTAACTATAATAATTTTATTTAAAAGAGAATTGAAGAAAAAAGAACATCACTAGACACTAGAGATCACTATAGAAATAAAATCACAAAAGAAAGGTGGTTTAGCCGAGGAATTTCTTGGAATAGAAACACGATTATATGTATAATCTTCACAAAAAAATTACTTCTTGCAACATCATGCATGCAAACGCGTGCAAATTTTTGAAATGTGTTGTTATCGTCGTATTTTGAGAATACCCTGGGTACATCATGTGCCCCACAATGTAGTGATGCAACGTATACAAAAAAATCCAACTAGCATATTTTGTTCATGATCAATATTGATTCCTCCAGCTAATTTTACAGCGGAAAATAAAAGGAAAAACTAGTTTAGGACGTCGACATATATCTAGGCTTAAAAACCTAAGGCAGATTTAAAGTTTTAATTAACGTGGTCCATCTGCGTTAACTTATGACCACGGTCCCCTTTAGGGACTACGAATTGAGTTACGCTCAATTAGCGCTGGTGGGAGCGATGTTGTCTATCCACCCTCTACTAGCTCTTCAGGCTATTGCCGGAGCTATTTACGTGCTCACACGTCCGGGTCCGAAGTCTTCGAGGAGTCCCATCACCCCTAGTCCAGCATGCGGACTTTCTTTGCCCAACCTTAAGTGTGGCTGGGACTTAGCAAGTAAATCTGCCGAGGATATGCCAGAATCTAGCCACCAGTCCAACCATATCTAGGCTTGGTAAGCCATTGACAGAGTCCTGTAGACTCCACTTGAAAGAAGAGATCCGGGCAATACCAACAAGGAGGTATGGTCGTCTTAGGCATGAAAGGCTATATATTCACATCAAAACCTCGTATAGTGTGATCCCCTGGAATAGCCTTCCTAGGATCGGTCACCGAAGTGACTCAAACTACTGGTCCATCGTGAGGTTGTCCTCGTGGCATCCAATCCACAGCGCAATGAGACTACCCAGGGAGAAGCACCTGGCAAGACAGTCTCCACTTAGACAGCGACCTAGGGTTCGCTCTAGCAGCGTCTATCCAGAAGAGACTTTGCTAGTATCGACTCGAGTCATGAAGTCTAGCCCCGTTCTGAGCCCACCCCCAAACTAAGGGACGTACACTGAGACCAGTCCAGGCATAGTGTAGCGATATCAAATGCAGGCCTAAAACCTAAGGCAGTATGATAATAATAGACCTTTTCCGTACAGCAATATACAAGATCAGATTGCTGACTGTGATTGCCAACATCTATAGAGGACAGGCACTTCCACAAGAAAAAGCTATATAGCTGGAGTAGAATCTGGTTTCGTTTTCTTTTCCTAATTGCCACACCGCATGGTCATTAAAAACTAATTTCTTTTTCTTTTTCGATCTACAGTTTTATTTTGTGTGATGTTCAGAAAGAACATCAAACCTAAACTACGATCTTTTGTCAGAAGTATAAACTTCATTTATCTCTTAAAAAAAACTAGTCAAAAAACTCAGGTCAAAAAACTAGTATCTACCTAAACAACTTTTTTATTTTAAAAGATGTTGTTTTTGCCGTCTTCTATTTTTTTGTTCCGTTTGTATTTCCGTAACACAGTGCTATGGAAAGATTGAAGAGTCATTTCAACTTTTCTGTCACACTTGAGAACTAGTATGTAAGCGTAAACAGAATACATTTAGGTCCATTCTTATAAATTGTAATTCGGCTCACTTCTTTAACACTAATTAAATTTCAATAACAATGCCTTTCTTGATTTTGACGATTTATCAGTACTTGGAATTCTATGACAAAAGGAAGTTACATTTTTAGGCTTTCATTATTAACGTACAACGTGTAGTTCTATATCATACGCAGTGTTTGAATGTGACTATACTTTTTAAATGTAGAGTTAGAGACCTGTCTGTGCTTTATCGTTTGGTAGAAATTAAATTAATTGTTAAAAATTAATAATTGCAATAAATTATTTATAAAGACCTTTGATATATTGTTTTATATTAAGTTCACCTCAAGTTTAAGTTACATGTACAAATATTTATTATAATTAATCAACTTATTCATATTTTTTTTAAACTTTCGCAAGCGACAAGCCGTCGACAGTCTGTCGCCGCCGGTCCCTATATATGGTAACTATCGCATACTTTCTTTAAAGAACATAAGCAAAATAATTTATATAGAGTCTAACAGAGAATTATCACAGGGATATAGTTTCTCCATTTGCTTTTTATATTTGCACACAGTAGATCAAATTGTCGATACTACTACATATACCGGGTGTCCCAAAATGCTGTTTACACGCAATATCTCCCTTATTTGAAAAGATAAAGAAATAAACCAAAAACTATTGTGAATGACTCGAAATGGCCCTTCAGAAAACATCCTTAAACGCTGGTTGCATAGCAATGTTTAAGGGATCATGCCAAATTGATTAATTTTTCAAATTGCACCCTCGTTTTTTTTCAGGGAAATGTATTCCTCACTTCATTCTGCATATGGTAGTATGTCTTAAGTAATTATCTAATGTACATATAGGAGTTTTAAAAAATATTTGTTGTAAATTGAATTTATCTTAAACTTAAAGCAAATGCTCGAAATGCCCTCCTGTGGACTCTACAGAGGCTTCAAAGCGCCTCAGTAGTTCCCTTGTAGACACGTCTCTAATCATAATACTTTTTGAATAAATAATTTACTTAGTAAATATGAACAATGAATGTGCACAATTTATAAAAAATAATTTTTTCAGCCCCTAAATGCACATTAGATAATTACCATATGCAGAATGAAGTGAAGAATACATTTCCGTTAAAAAAAACAGGGGGTGCAATTTGAAAAATTGATCAGGTTGGCATGATCTCTTAAACGTTGCTATGCAACCAACGCTTAAGGATGTTTTTTGAAGGGCCGTTTTGAGTCATTCACAATAGCTTTTGGTTGATTTCTTTATCTTTTCAAATAAGGGAGATATTGCGTGTAAACAGCATTTTGGGACACCCGGTATGCCGTGTCTGAATTCCGCAGTACGTACATAAATATAACGGCCGAAGAGAGCAAAGAGGCCCGGCGAGATGCCAAGCCGACCGGGAGCGGCATATTAGAAACTAGCTCGTCGTTGTCCGTACTAAACGTTTCAGGATCTGTATATAGTTTAGAAATCGTGTAATGTAAAAAGTGAAAAACATAAAAAAGTAACCAAAGATATGTGAAACACAATGTCACGAAGTTTTTAATTTGTTGAAGGTGTTCGTTATTTCTTAAACAAAGAAAATGTGGATCAAGTTACATAGCTTTCTGTATTAAGTTTATCGCTTTTTCAGGATTGTCTTTACTCTTGCACTGTATAAAAATAAACTGCTATTGTCAATTTTATGAGTCCGACAATTTCATATTTACAAGAGTAGCAGGTTGCTCAGAGCGCCACTTACGACCCTTTTATCACCGCTGATCTTGTTTTCAAAACAAGTCCCTTGAAAGTCGAATACAAGACAAAGCAGTTTAACTTGATTAAGGTTAATTTGCATGGAGCAGAGGTAGACAATTAGTCAGATTGTTTAAGGAATACGTTTCCGCGGGCTGCTGTCATTTTTCGCGGCGAGGCGAGGTGACGATCAATAAATCAGAAAGTTGAACGTGTGTTTTGGAGCAAAGCTCAGTTTATTAGATTAGCGTTTAACTGTTTTATACAGGTAATTGTCTGTGCGGGTTATTAAGTTGATTCGTAGCGTGCTAGACTTCATAAAGTTGGCATTCGTAGCGTGTCAGGAGTGTCACTTAGAATCAATGTAACGGCGCCGGAAGCGGAGGGTGCGGTCAGTTAAAGACATCGCTCTGTGTTGCAGTTGGCTTAGAAAGACACCGCATATTTGTCATCGAAATCCCCTGCTAAAAGATTACGCTTTCATTAAGCTCAGCTGAGAACAGTAGCTGTCGTCGTGATGACGACGGTCTTGTTAAACGTAGCCGCACACTTGGAGCTTAAACCTGAGTGCAAACTTGTAATTCTGCGAAATAATGCAGCCGGGATTTGATTGCGTTATGTTAAGATGTAACTTCTGACTCGCGACATTTCTCCTTATTATGACAACACGGTGCGAGCAGACAGATGCTGTAATTCCCAGCACGGCACGCAAGAG
The DNA here is from genome assembly GCA_929113105.1 of Agrypnus murinus. Classification (NCBI taxonomy): domain Eukaryota; kingdom Metazoa; phylum Arthropoda; class Insecta; order Coleoptera; family Elateridae; genus Agrypnus; species Agrypnus murinus. The sequence continues at coordinate 119,443,308 of OV816023.1, read as the reverse complement.
CAAGGAGTATGGAAATGTGAGCACACAACCGCCGCTTAGTGCGCCCTGCTGAATCGCACTTCCCACTTTATGCCTTTTATTATTACCACCGATACGCGGTTTGCATACCACCCATCTACTTCGTGAACATGTGTACTTGGTAATAATTACAGTCTCAAATTATTTTCATCATCTTTTTTGAATTTAAACGGTACAGGGTATAAGTAGGAGTGGGGGCAACTTAGAGTAGGTAACTATTTGCTGGGGATAGAGAACAAAGATTTTACCATGCACTGTTTATAATTAGAAACAATGTATTAAAAAAAATGACAGTATTATGACAGTCATATTCAGGATCATGAATTGAAACGACACAGGCACATAACTATGTTAATAAGTAGCACATCCTGTCTATATGTATCCTTTATTAATTGACCGACCGACTTCAAACTGGTGCCAAAAAACAATTATAATTTTTCGGGGCTTTCCCTATCTATCTCAGATTTTTTATATTACTCCGTGGGGGGGGGGGGGGGTAATAATCGATTTTCTCCGGGTTTTTCTCAATCTTTTTGATCTACACGTTCTTCTATTTGTAAACTCGCCTTGGAATCTTTAGCTAAAAGATAGAGGAAGTCAGCGTGGACAAAAAGAATCTGGAATCATGGAGAGTGCGGGAGTGAATGTGTAAGCCGTGAAGAGGCGGCGGATCGGGGTAATGGAGGTAATCAAATCGCTGATTGGTTAGCAGGTGGGTGGGTGGTTAAGTAAGGGGTGTTTGTTAAATAACGGGTACAGGAAGTAATTAAATCTATACGATATTCTGAACATGAATGAGAGTCATACATACTATAAATATAAAAGTACATATATAAGGATAGAAACTTGAATTTGTAATTGAAATATTCGAAACGTGCGTAGTGTGGACTTAAAAGCTGATAGGTATTTATAAGTGACATGGTCAACTTATTTAAGCAAAGGGATACAAAAATTTTAGAAACACTAAGCTTAACTTTAAAATAGTGAAAAACTATGTTTCTAATGTCATTTCAAATTAAACCGACACATAGATTTATTTAAATGGGATATTCGAACGAGTTACAAAACATTATGCACTATCTATACTATAACCTGAAATAATAAACTCTAACTACTGTTTTAATTACACACCTACAGTAAGAGAAAATTTAATTACCCTAGTCATATACTATTATATCTAACATACAAATAAATAAGCACAAGAGCATCTATGGAGCAGAAGGTTAATCCTGGTCGCAGGACTGGTCATTCAGCTATCGGCGCGACGGTCGTGAAGCAGAATTGGATTAATTAGATAAAAAGGTAAACGCCTATTAAATTCCCATGTTTAAATTTCAATGTTCTTATCTGAAGTCCTATATAAATCCTATTTATGCTTAAAAGTCATCGCTTTTAATTGAAAAAATATTCTCAATACATTTATTTAAAGATTCAAATTAGTTCGCAATAAAAAACAAAATTCCTTAGCTTTAGGCTAATCCGGGTTATTACGATACTCGACATACATTCATCTAAATTTTTAAACCTAACAATTTCGTAATACGCTTTTTCGAATTTATTTAGAAGTCAGTTGTATCTTGGTATTGTGAATTCTTCTCATTCGTATAGCAGGAAATGAGCACACAAGTCAAGAACGAACATGGCAGGCTTGAGATATTGGCTCTTTCTCTTTGCTCGTGCACAAGTCACCATTATAAAGTTAGTTTGATCACTATAAACGTAAAATTACTAACTTTTCCTTTTTGGATTTTGTTTGGTTTTCTTTACTCACCAATCGTAATTTCGTAGAAAATACGTCTTTATATCGTGAGAAATTTGTATTCATGCCTAAGTTCTTTCTTGAAATAAAATAATGCAATAATCACAAGTATACCACCTTTTTTATTCATTGTTGAAAGAAATTAATTATCCACAGAAAGTGATGGCAGATTATAATATAACGATTCCTAAAGGAACTTTTAAAAATTTTGTGTTTTTTGGTTGTTCTGATGAGAATATTAGAAGGTACCATCATACTGTCAAATAATTCATAACATTTTCTTCTTTTGATTAGATTGATTAGATTAGATTGACAAAATAGTAATCGGGAGCTTCTTATCGCCAATGTGTACAATATTTGTATTGGTAAACCTTTGCAGTTGTAGTCATCCGGCTGAAAGTTTCATAAATAAACAAAACTCTTTTATTTGTTGCGGTTAAGACAATTCGCGTTCTCATTTGAATTATATTGCACATATAAACTTTTATCTGAACTTCAGCATAAGTTTAGGAACAAGAGTTTTTGGATACTAATCACCAGGCTGTTAGATGACGGCAACCAGGCTTTACATAAGGGCTAATGGGGCTTGCTATGTTAGGTGCTTTCTCTCTCTCTCTCGTCCTCAAATACAAGAAATTATTGCTTAATTTATTTAAATCAAAATTACGAATAATCCTGTTCTTATGAACGAAAAAATATAGAACGAATTATATACTCCAATTTTATTGCCCACAACGCGATGAGAACCTACCAAAATACCCACAAGGCGACGTAGGTATTTCTATTCGGTTATTGTCCGAAACAAAATACCCACAATAAGTTGACACAGGTGAATGATGATGTTTTGAAAAGCTTACATCCTCCACTGCAAATTATTCTGGTCAGTGAAAGGGTTATGATCATTAGGAAGGACGCTGGAGGGCGTCAGAAAATAAAATTTAAAAAATGCGTCTGACATGGGGACTAAAAAGTGACCATTTTTCTGTCAATTTGGTCCTATGAGCAATTTTTGACAGAATTTAAAAAAAAATGGAACAGAAATTGTAATTGCGAGGCAACAATTGGTAAGCTGGTTAGTTACATGACCAAGATTAATGGAAAAATCATTTTGTGTCTCCAACATCACCCATTTTGTTATTACAATTTTTTTCAAAATTCAAAAAAGTCAACGAAATGGCAGAAAATTGTACCGCTGTCTCTGTGGAGTCCCACAGGTCATGGAAAACCGATTTTCTACTAAATTGACCTACCGTAGCGCTAGATCTGCCAATCTCAAATGTGAAAATTGACAGAATTCTTTCACAATTTTTTCGATACGATATGACAATTTCGTTTTTTTTTTAAGGAAACATACTTTGAACATACAAAATTATACCCTCCCCCCATACCATCCTGTACAATTTAATGAATTAATAATAACTTATCAGCTTCTAAAGAAATTTTTGTGCTGTTTTTAAAGCAGAATGGTATTAAATAGGGTAATTTTTTTTCAAGAAAGCTAAAATAAAATACTGTCGCTTCAAATTAAAAATTATGTTGAAGCTTTAATACATTATTTCAATTATTCATCAATATAAAAACCGCTTTGATAATTAACATACCGCTTTATACTCAACAAAATACCCAAAATATTCTAGAAGCACGTGAAATATAATCACTGGTACAGCGTTACACCTACTGTACCTTTCCCTTTCTTTCTCTCACTTCCCGGTGTCTAAATGTCAACGTGACCCTCAATCTATTCCTCTCTCACTCCCCGGACTCTCCATCTACAGATAATAGAGAGCTACTTCATACCTCCACCATCAGGACACATGGTTTTCGGGAAAAGATTTGAGCAGCCATTAACAGCCATGATATGACGCGCGTAAGAGGGCTAGGTCGCGCATTTTGTAGGTCAATTTCACCCCTTCCCGTAGATCTTTTTTTGCGTAAAACTATATTCGCACATTCTCCGCATCGAGACTAATGATTTGAGCCTAAAATCACCCATACTTTGTTTTTTTTATTTTTTGTGATTCTGTCAAAAATCGCCTGGAGGACCAAATTGGCAGAAAATTTGGTTTTGGTCATTTTTAGGCCCCCGAATGTTATATTACCATTTTTTTTTCAAATTTTATTTTCTGGCGCTCTCCAGCGCCCTTCCTGATGATCAGAGCCCTTTCACTTGCAAGAATAATTTGTAGAGAAGGATGTAAGCTTTCCAAAAAAATCATTATTCACCCGTGTCAAACACTGGTACTAAAATTGCACTGGTCTCACTAACTTCAACGCATTTTGGGTAAACGCAATTGCTCAATAGCCGATTTAGATCCTTACTTCAGTCTTTGTGCAAATTGATTTTACGCACAACGCGTTGTGGACAAACGCTTTTGACTTTTTGTTGTGGGTATTTTGTATTTATTCACGCTACTTCTGTTCACTCTGCTCAGTTAGTGCCTACTTGTTAGTTGTGTATAGGTAATAATAATATAGTGTCAGTGGCTTGATTTCGTAAAGAATAAAAAAAGATTATAACGAGCTACGACAATTGTTTTCAGGAAAGGACATCGATAGTGGTCGGAGATTTTTATTATTAATGGCTTCTGGATGAAGACCAGGGATCGTAAAGTGTGGTTGCAAGAAAACCTGTAAATGCCAATCATGCAACTGTTTTAACATCAACTTCAAATGCAATTCTAAATGCCACAGTAACGCCACTTGTGCCAATAAGTAGATCAGACCAATGAAGATATGTAAAACTATATATAAATTCCATAATAATAATACACGTTTTTGATAGAGCACAAAATGGGTTTTTTGAATTTAAAAATATGACTTTGCCTTAAAAAAAATAACAATTTCGGTCTTTGAGCAATTACCAAACACCCACAACGCGTTTTGGTCTAAAGCGTTTGTCCACACACGCGTTGTGGGTAAAACCACTTTGTACCGAAGTAAGACTCTAAATCGGCTATTGAGCAATTGCGTTTATCCACACCGCGTTGTGCGTATCTTAATAGGTCCAGATCGCGTCGTGGGTAATCAATTCGGTCATTGACCGAAATCAGAGTTTAAGTATAACATATACAACTGCTTCTGCATATTAAATATGTTTCAAACTTTGATACAGTTTTTATAATTTAAAAAAATTGCATAAATAGGGTCAGTAAGCCAGTAATTGACCATTACCCAGTAGTTGACCAAATTTCATTTTAAAAGAAAAAAATAAGATACCTGTACATCTTTATGAATATTTTATGTTTTTCAAGCGATTAATGCACCTCTAATTACTATATGGTGCCACATTGCTGCATTATCTTGGTCAAACGGTTGTCTAAATACAGCTAAATTTGTGCTTTTACAGTAAGCATGGCAAGTAAACAACTCTATTGAAATCTGCAATCATCCGGGATTTTAATGAAAATCGTTATATTATACTTATGGTGCAAGTAATAGAAAGGTCGAACTAATAAATTTTTGTTATATATGTTTTTTTAATTCACTGTTTTTTCAAAAAATGTGGTGGTCAATTACAGAATTCGAATACATATTATCAGTTTTCCAGTAGTTGACCAACCACTAGTTTTATGCAAAATAAAGAATTTTGTTTTTTTGTCGCCCTACAAGATTAGTAAGTTACTCTTGTTCCTGTTTTTGTTACTAAAATTTTAAATAAATAGCTGTTTCCAGTATTTGTTCGCACAAAACTACTGCTCAACCACTGGCTTCGTAAAGTGGTCAACTACTGGTAATTTTTCTTTCCATTTTTGTTTTTAGCATAATCTCATCAAAAATAATATACATATATTTTGATATTTTTTTAGAATGTTCGTTTTTCTTTATGCAATACATACTATGTGACTCTATAGCAAAATATAATAAAATAATAAAAAACTGATGTTTTATTCGTTATATTATAACACTGGTCAATTACTGGGAAAAATTTGGTCAAACACTGGGTAGTTTGTGGTTAACTACTGGAAAATTCGAAATTTTTTACTCTTATATTTTTTTTCTATGAAACAAAATGTTTTTTAATTTGTGTATTATTGATATTTAGAGTCTTAGACTATAACTGCACTTTATACCATTTGTTATTTTGTTTAAAAAAATATATTACAAAGTTATAAATTTATATTCCTGAAAAATCTCTAAGTGGTCAATTACTGGCATATTGACTCTATTTTAATTTTAATTATACTGGTTATTGTTTTAGCAATAAAGTATATTTTATACAATTTATTGAAAGATTGATATCTTATTCTGGAGTTTTTTTGTGTGTGGGAGGTGGTACAAAATCTTGTAAGCCCATAGGCGTATTTTGTCTTAAAATAGTCCTGATGGCAATATATTACACTCATTCTACCTACTTAACATATTTCATTAAAAAGTTTACGGAACAATATATACAGAATTTTAATCATTAATTAAGTATTTAATTAATGGTGGTCTTACAGAATTTTACATCTTATAATATTCCAACTACCTATGCAAGTTGCTGACGTTTAACGTCATAACACATGTCACACATTCAGTTTTTTAGTATAAATATGATCAAAGTTGTTCTATCGTTTGATCTATTTAACAAGAAAGTCTTCTTATAAGCGTTATTGTTTTCTTGAAGGTTGTTGATGTTTTAATTCCTGACACTAGTCATCTGTGGAAATTAAGTTAATTTAAAATTAAAAAATAACCTTTATTGTTCTATTCTTGCAGACGGAATGTGCGCTACTTGTCTGCTGTTCAAGACAGACTTTTCGTGGCAGAATGACTATTCGACGGCATTCAAGACGCAATGGATTCTAACATACATCTACAACTACTTCTACTAAAGTGATTACCCACTACTACACATATAAGGATTATAAAACGTAGTATACATGACAATGAACAAATATATAATATGAAATAGATTGGACTAACGTATACAAAAATAAATATTACAACCTACTGTAAAAAGAACTAACTATACTTAATTTTTCTACAAATTGATAGTCATTATAACAGATCATGGAAATAAATTTAAAACTATTAAGCAAATACATTTTCTAATTTCTATTCTACATTTCTAATAATAGAGAATTCTATAAATGTGACTCGCTTGGTAGCCATTCTATCAGTATTTTGATCTATTTTCTACTGAATATGAAGAATAAAGAGTATGAAATTTATTATCAAAATGTAAGGGGACTACGCACTAAGGTAAATGTATTTTTGAATAATCTGCGTAATGTTAATTATGATTTAATTGTTGTTACGGAAACCTGGATGGATTCTGACATTAACAATAGTGAGTTATTTGATTCGCGTTATACAGTCTATAGGCAAGATCGTAGTGCCAAAAGAGAAGGTCGTCTTTTAAATGCTTGTCATAAAACACGCAAATCTCGAAATATCCACTTTGATACGACTCTTGAAGCATTGTTTCTAAAAATTAATTTCAGTTCAGTAAGTATTATAATTAGTGTAGGTTATTTCCTACCTCGTTCAGAATTAAATCAACACGAGGAGTATTTTGGTATATTTGAAAACGCTGAACTATTACTAACTAACGAAACTGTTATCTTTGGAGATTGTAGTTTACCGTATATTAATGGTACATCTAAAACATTTTTGGTTTTGTCTGGAGTACCCCAAGGTAGAAGCTTGGGGACCTTTAATTTTTCTTATATTTATCAATGATCTTTACGTAATGTTTACAAAGCCAACTTAATTTATTATATTAATGGAGTAAATATAACGAACTTAACCTTACTATTAGTAAATGCAAGCACATAACATTCACAATTAAGAAACTCTCAATAAACTCGGTATTCTATTAATAACAAAAATCTTGAATGTGTTTATAGCAAAAGCGACTTAGGGGTACAGTATAAATCAACTATGGATTGGGACAGTCAGATTGATGACATTGTAAAAGCATCTTTTTAATTGTCTGCTTCTTGATTAGGTCTACTAAAGATTTTTCTAACCCGACAGCTATTATTCACTTGTATACTACTTTGACCAGATCAAAATTAGAATTTGTATCTACTGTTTGGAATTCGGGTCCAACCAGTCATAGCAATAATAAACTATTCAAAATATATTTTTAAAATATCTCCATTATAAAACTATCATTAGCCAAACTATAATCAATATCTGGGATATAAGATTAGAATTTTATATTATAAAGCTTACCAAAAGAAGGAAAGTATGCAATGTTCATTTTATATATAAATTGTTAAATAATAAAATTGGTTGTCCTGGGTTGTTGCCCTTCGTTGTAGAACATAGAACAAGACCTCGAAACATCCTGCATGTTACGTCATATAGAACTAATAAAAGATTTTTTTCATCATTAATCAGAATAATTTTAATGCCATCACTCAAGCTATTGATTTGACATTTTTTATACCCCTTTCAAAATATTAAAACGCTTTATCTTTAAGATTTCTATCTCACATATTTATTAGGCGAGCAATGATTGACTAGGTAACTCAAATAATTTTAGTATTTCGATATTATTATATTATAATTTTTGTTTAAAAATTAAAAATTTAAAATTTGTAAATTAAAATTTTAATTGATGTTTGCGAGATTTCCCCTAACACTGTAACTGAGCAACAAATAATTGATGAATTGACAAAAAAAATAAAGATTAATAAATAAGGTTCAACATGTTCTAACAATATTAGATAAATAATGAAAACCCTAATTAGCCATAACTATTAATTTATATCTAATACATAATTTCAATTGACCAAATTGTTAATTAATTAATTTTCACTCCACAACAATGTCCAAGCTTAATGTCGACAAGATTCCAGGTAATATAGAAGGAGAGGTTATCCTACCTTTATTCTTAGTTGAAACAGTCCTCTTTGTGTTGATAGTTTACCATTTCTTCGAAACCTTTGTTATAGTATATAACTGTATACCCATCAAACTGAATAAATAATTTTATTAAAACTATTATCATTTTTAATTCCAGTTTCTTTGTTTTTGTAGCTTATCCATATTCCATAACCATATAAAATTTCGATACTATTCACCTACCAAACCAACTTTTTCATATGTGAATATAATAGTGATCAATTATTGAATCAATTGTGCTTTAACTTTTACGGAAGAGTTTAATTAAAGATTGAGGATTTAATTAAACACAATTTTGTATATACGTACGAAGATTTGTTGTAGTTACTTGTAGTAGAGTACCATTTTTATATTTTTCTCTTAATTTATTATGCATAACTTTTGCTATTTCAACTTACACCAAAAATGTTTATTATAGAGACTGCTCTCTTTTTTAATTTTTTAAAGAAGAACTATTTTTAACAATAGGTATATACAAGAATAACGTAACTTAATTATCGTTCCCTCACCTTATATAGAGGTATTTACATAATATACATAATCTATTTGCATAACTTGTACCAAAGCCTAATTCATTAATAAATACACTATCTTATTTACAAAACATGATACTGATTATACAATATGGTTTAGTATTAGATAATGCATATCTGTTACACATTTTATTATTAATAAATTTATGTAATATAAAGATTTCTAAATGCTAAAAATTTATCGTAAAATAATTAAATGTAAAATTATCGTTTACACAACTACATATTACGTATTCTTAAAGAATTCATGACTAAATCGTTTAACGACTATTACGGAAAATATATTATTTAACCTTTATAAAAAGTACATACAGATTGTATAATAAATGACACACAACTTATAATCAATTACGCTGATCTATAACTAGAGAAGTTAACTTCTTTAATTTCTTTCAAAAGTAATATTTATAAGTAAAAATTTGGAATTTTGAAAAATTTTCAAAATTTTTAGGCTAGGTGCTATCTACGGCAATATATTATACAATCTGTAACTCAGATTGAGAAAAGTCATCTTATGGCGTATGACATGATGAAACACTGAATGATGCAATTAATTTAAAGGTTTCATTAGGTTGTAGGGGAATTTAAATAATGTTGGTAGTCTTTAAAATATTTTATTGCTACTAAATCTCTCTTTAAGGAGAGCTTTACGTAGTATACACGGTGAGTCATTACGGAGTAATCGGACTTTGCCAGTGGTTAGATAACCATTAAAGAAAGAAAATTCCTATATACCATTTTTCTCGTATTTCTATGCTTTTGGAGAAAAACGGCATCGAAGTTCAGCCTAATGTTTTCAAATTTAATAGTATGAATGCACATGACACATATTTTAAAAGTCCAAGCAGATATTCAATACTACTAGAATGTGCAAGGATAGCGTAATAAAGTAATAAAAACGTCTTTATTTTGGCCAAGTGTTTCGTAGAATAACAACAGATAAACAGAATTAAATAAACAAAGCATGTTGAGAACGACCTCTCCATAAATATTGTTTCAAAAATGGTATTTTTGTTTTGTGTTGTTTCTGATTACTAAGACAATTTCAAATTCTTTTAATAGGCACATTAACCCCTATGTGTAATACAATACTGCAGGTTTGTGAATAAAAAATTATAGTACTGTAACAGTGACACATATTTGGTTTCTTAATAATAAGGTTTTAATAATGAAACATTCTATAATTCCAATAAAAAAACAATACGTATTGATGGATAGATCAAATTAGCTAAACATGTCTTTACTTAATTAAAACTAATATCTGTTTATTAACGGATAACACATCGAATTTAATGATATCATTGAATGGGTCTGTATTAAAATGATGTCATTTCTGTCTGCGTTTACTATTAGAATAGAGGGGAATCCCCCGGATTAATAGATCGTTTTGTTTTAACATCTAAAATGGAATGTGCGTCGTTTGCATTCTTGTTGTGCTTGTTTAAACAGATGTCACGCTTTTGCTGATGGTGTCAATTTCTAAAGATCTTGCATTTATTTCTATCGACTTAACAACACTGACCTGCATCAATTATACGTACTTTTCTGAAAACGTCGGTCAAAATTTTCGAAATTTTCAAGTACATTTAATCAAAAAAAGTTACTAAGGTTTTATGTTTCTAATAACCAGAGAAGCTTATCCTTAAAGTCCGATCATTGAGTACTGCATCACCGTGTATCACTTGGAAAGGATTCTGACAGTTCTGTTGAGAAAAATCGCGATATTACTTTTATTTTCTGAATATTCTATTTAGAGATAAATATAAAAGATTATTGCATTTTAGACATTAATGAAAAAGTGAAATAGTCAAAATAGGTTTTCGAAAAAAAAAAACTATTTCAGTTGGTATTACTTTTCATTTATTTGCAAAAATAATTATTTAATTTAAAATCTTGAGCATGAAGTTTTCTGGTACGCGTTGTTTCGTTAACAAAACAAATTAGTATTTATGTCGCAGTAAACACAATTCTATTTAAATTAAAATTTACACATTTGTATTCTGTTTTTGGGAGTTTCTAGAAATTTAGCGCATAGAGGGTAAACATTGTCCTAGTTTGCCTAGTTGATAATCCAAGACTGATAAGAGTTTCAATTTATTTTTCGATCTCCTTGAGGATGACGTTCTAAAAGACAGTAAGCCTGCCGTGATTTTTACTACTTTAAGAGGATAATAAATGCGACATTCTCGAAAATTAGTCGATTTTCTACTCGTATATAGCAAACATTTCTGGTTTATTTACCATAAAATGAGTTTGCCCTGAACGGCATTAAATCTTTCTGAAATAATCTACGACTTTACAAGGTTCGTGTTAACGTGTGTAATCTTGGTGTAAAATTGCTAAATGGTGCAGTTCATTGTATTGAAATAATGAATGTCTCCCACTCGGCTGAGTAGACGTGGAACGGGCTTCAACAGCCCCGGCTAAAAGACAAGCGGTGCGTTGGGGCGACCTGTTGCGAACTCTCGCTGCGAATCTTGCAAAACGCTTATCTTTGTAATCCTCTTATAAAACAACACAAAATCGGATTCTACAGCAATTAAACGAGATATTGATAAATCTTATTGAACTCTTCTCGCAATAGCTTCAGAAACCAGATTTTATGGAAAAATTAAATTTGGAAAATGCTATTAGTGTCGTTGGTATTTTATCTTTATAACCGATCTGTTCTCAAATATTTCTCGTAGATATTATCCAGTTTGTAAATACGGAAAAAAACATTTTCCTAAGTATCGTTTCCCAGCTAACCACATACGTGTCGTTTACTTTGAATTTCTTTCCTTATTTCACACTTTCCGAGTTTCAAAATCAAGCGGAAGTTAACTCTTTAAACAATTGCTTTCCGAATTTCCGTAGGAGCCTTCCGACGAAAATATCTTTTCAAATCGTAATTGGAGATGTTTAGTTTTCAATTGAAAATTCTACATTATCTTACAGTATTACCAACGTAGTATGAATTCTTAACCTTCTAAACTCCTTCCTAGACAATATTTTGATAACCAGTTTCCGATCGATAAATAATACGAGGAACTTTTCTCAAATGCCCCAATTAACTAATTTTCAGAAAATCATTTAGAATGTTTTGCATTATGATTGTATATTGTTCCATTTGTTATTTTGTTACGTACATACAGACCTAGGGCTCTAGATTATTTGCCTCCTATGTATCAAACTTGAACGACTGTTCCTATATGTTCTTATTGGTACGTCACACAGATATACACAATTTGAAAGAACGAGAAGTTGATGCGGTTGCAAACTACTCTCTAAAGTTAATGGAGCTTTGAAATATGTGTGCCCCAGAACAGTGAAAAACTGCCTAATACATTATAATTCAGACGGTACTAGGAGATTTATCTCAGAAGCTAGACCCTAGTGCAACATTCACTCATGGAATATAAATTACCAGGTTTTACACAAAATCTAGATTCATCAACTAAACAAGAGTTGTAATCCAATTTTGTCAACACTCATTGAAGATGGAAACGAGGTTTGGGCTGTAATTGTGATGATTATTAGCCTTCTTGGGCTAATTGAGTTGTGCGATGTGGCTTATCTGCAGGAATTTCATAACAGTTGCGCACAGGTCCTGAATCTACCAAATCTGATGATGGAAGTGATAAAGTATTGGAGCCTGTACTGTCTGTTTGTGATGGCTGTGGCAGTTGCGGTATGGGGTCATTACAGTTATGCTTACTAGGTAAGGAAGCAGTCAGAATAATTAATTCAGTCACAGTATGTCTGCTTGTTCTTGGTATGCCTTTAAGTCATGTTATATAGAAGTAGCAATCAGTTAAATGATTTGTAGGCTCCCGCCATACTATAAGAACAAAAGAAAATGAAGATGAACTTCTGTTGCTTTATTTAGGTCGCGTTTTTAGCGATTTTACAAGTTTTCGTTATAACATAAATTTGAGGGTGCCAGAAACTTTTCAAGAAGGTTGGTGGTGATTGACCTACCTTTTGTGAAGCCATACTGCTTAGTAGTAATAATGTTTTTTAATAAAAATGTCAAAAAATCTGTAAATATAGATTCAAACACTTTTGGAAATTGTGAAAGTAATGAGACTGACCGATAGTTCTGTACTAGGTGTCTATTGCCATTATTTCCAAATATTGGAGTGATAAAGGTGATAAGTTTTTCATATTTTAGGAAATACGCCTAAACTTAAAAAATATTAAAAAGTAACCAAAGTGGTCGAGAAGGTGCAAATGCACATTGTTGTAAAAATAAAGTTGGTATCATATCGGGACCAGGCCCTTTTCTGATATCGATGTCATCAAGTTTATCCAAAATTGTAGATATGGATATATTAAAACAGATAATGTTAAGTGCGTTTATAAAGTTTTAAGTCTAACGGTTTATTAAAAAGCAAAGTTTAGAGTATTTGACGTAGAATAAACAGAGGAAAAATAACTTGCAAAAAGATTAGCAATCTCTAAGCCATCTGACGCAGTCTCATCCCCATATGTCTTAGATAAGGGAATCTCACTATCTTTGCTTTCAAAGATATGAAAATATTTCCAAAAGGTCTTTGAATTTACCTTAACTTCATTTTTAATTTTATTTTGCGTGCAAAGGGCACTGAAACTCGAACATTCTTCAGATCGCCCTATATAAACCAATGGTGCTAGGGCAGAACCGAAAACATATTTGGACATTTTATTCTGTCGTATATAATTTGATTGTTTTACATCAGGTCTACCTGTCACCCATCTTTCCGACACTTTTTCTAAAATAGACATTTTTCGTATTGCTTGGTAGATATGAGACCCACCGTATAATGTAACCGATGTCCAAAGGAACACTTTATTGAGTGTTAACAAAAAGGAGACCAGAAGTGATCAATGCGGAGACTGCTCCCCCATCACAATTTTAAGTAAATTTTACAAAGTGGCAACTTTTTAACAGAATTAACAGTCACAGCAGGTATATTTAATTGGTAATAGTTCCATAATTTTTTATTTTATTTGTTTCAGAATTATGACGGTTTTTATAGTACTTTCATTTTTCTATTTACTTACCTTTAAAATGGCTTCTATCGAGGACGATACTTTTTTATAGAGCATATACAGTAGTGCCACTGTCGCCAATAAAGGTCAAGAAATATATACGTTGTAAACTTTCAAATTTACGCTGAATCAGTCTTTTCGCTATAACAATATCTAAAAACAATCGAAGGTCGTTGTTTTCGCAATACGCCGATACATTTCCCAAGGCGTGATTTCGGTGGGTGGGGGAAGAGAAACAAAACCAAATCGGACCAAACCTGTGCCAAGACTTGTCTTTTATGTAAGTAATTATTATATCTTATTACTTTGTTTGGGCGTCTAAAGTACATGCACAGTAGTACAGTATTATATTATTACAGCATTACAATATTTTGTATGCATATATTGTATTCAACATATATACACCCACTTTCACATGAAGAGTTTTTTCACTGTTGAACAGTGTCGTCGAATTGTATTTGAAAACATTTTCTGTTTACCTCCATAATTTCATTTAATACATTTGTATTTCGTGTATGTTGGATAAACTGTATCCTCTTAGATTCTACTTGTTTTTCTTTTAATAAAAATATTTTTAAAGAAGTGCTAGAGAATACTTTTGTTGTCTGTACTTTTCGTCTGAACATGTGCTTGTCAAAGTTGTTCCTTTAGCTAAGTTTTTATCTGACAATATGTAAAAAGGGCGAGCATTACTTAATAGAATATCTACTATACTATTTAATAAATGGAAGTATTAAGTCGTCAACATCATAAAATGTCAAAGTAATAAATATTGGATTTTTATTTTGATCATGAAGGCGAAATTGACTGGAACAAATAAACTTTACCAGATTTAACAGAAATGCATATAAGGTTTAAAGTGTTTTCATCAAAATCCAGAATGTATAGCTAGATTATTCAGTTTTATGGTTCTCAGAAAACTATTTTACTTCAATATAAGATTTCCACAAAAATCTGGTTTAGATTTAAAAATTTCAGATAGATTTAATAAGATTCTAGTGTAAGATTTAATAAACAATTGCGGAAAGCTCTGGAAAAGCTATTATCAACATTATGAATATAAAAATATTCCGTATCATGTGACTTCAGCGCACTTCATTTGTTAGAGTTTCCGGTTGGGCGGTTCTACTTCCGTTAGCTTTCATGACTACTACTTGCTCTATGACAACATAAAACCACAGATATAAATTACAAATAGAATTTTTTGATAATCCTAGACAATGTCCTTTTCAGGATTTTCAACTAATGAGTACTACATCAAGAATTTCGCAAGAAGGGATAATTATTTTTACGTTAACCTAAATTTCGTCTGGGTTCTCAAAAGATTCGATTTAGTTGATGTCCATAATGTAAGTAATAGCTGTGGGAAAATGTTATACGACGTCGTTTATTTTAATTCTGTGGAAAGCGTGCAACCAATTACGCCATAATATTGACTTTCATACCACTTACTAGCAATTTCATCGCGTGATATATAATTTCTATTAATCATCTCCTTGTTTGTTACACTCTATTAAGTTTTCTTCGGCCTTTTTCCTTGTTTCTCAACGATCCTAGATATAAATTCTCAAAGAATAAATAAAAACAATGTAATCTTAGCATTCAACATAATAACATCAAATATAAATGTCTTTCCATAGCATAATCTAAACAAAATACAATTTACTGATATCTTTCTATTCGTTTCCTTGTATTCTAGAAGTTCAGATAAAAATGAAGATACCAATTTTTAGTATCCTTGTGGAATACCAGAACTCGAACAATACAGAGCCGTGTATTGGTTGGAGACCAATAAATAAAACTTTCATTGAATTGTAATAAAATGCGATTTATTTCTTTGAGTGTATTCTACTCTGTAGTCATAATAATATATCGAAAAACTATATACAAGCGACAGTAAAATTTGAATTTATCCTTTTAAAAAAATTAAACACTTATAAAAACATCTTACAACCATAAAAGCCGTTTAAATCTAAACCTAAGATAACTGATCGACTGAGATATGTTTTCCATTAGATATCTTGAACCATTTTCCAGGTAGCTATATTTACATAAACACAAACACTTTATCATCTTGTATTATTCCTTTAAAAAATACGTCTTTATGTTTCAATAAATAACGTTAAAGGTTTAGTAAGGTCCTTTTTATGTAAAGATAAAGATCCTCGCCCATCTTTTTGCTCTAGGAAAATTAAAACTACAATATGCTTATTAATTACTGTGGTATCGTATAATAAAAGATGTTAAGTAGATGTTATGATTTAATAATACAAGATAAAATATGAGATTACAGGAATAATAAATCTAAAAATAAACGTCTTTCGTCTTTAATCGTCTTATTAGTCTTGTGAACGCGACCGCACAAGAACGTCCTCCACTGTAAACTAATGCACTCCTAACCTGGGTCAGTCACCCCCGCACTGATCACCACCCGCACTGACCACCTTGCATCCCACAATTCGGCCATCCTGCAGATCATCCGCCTCGGATGATAGATCATCATCTTCAAACGCTTCGCTGGTCCATGGCTTCATGAATTCAGCACAGGTTGACGTTGTCCAAGGACCATCATGATGTCCCACCTTGATGACATCGTAGGTCCCTCGAGATTTCGCTTTGGTTACCTTATATGGCCCTAGAAACTTCGGTCTTAATTTTAGACCTGGTCCAAACTGGGTTCTTTTGATAGCCGCAAGGCCACCAACCCTACAAACAGTAGCCGGACGCCGTCTGAGGTTGCAGGTCTTGCGGTTTTCTTGTTGCACCTTCAGTAATTGACGCTTTGCTTCTTCTCTGCAATTTTCTCTATCTTTATCAAAAATAATCTTTGTTTCTTCATTCAGCAATTCTCTTATCTTTAAATCATCTTTATTTTTCATTTTCACACCAATTAAAAGTTCAAATGGTGTACATCCTGTACTTCTGTGGTTGGTTGAGTTGATGATTCTTTGAACTTGGTCCACGTACTTATACCATTTTGTTGATTCATCTATATCATTGATTCATCTTCGTTATAATAGATATAATCAAGGAATTTAGTCTTTCTACCTGTCCATTAGCTCGAGGCAGCCCAGTTGTGATATGGTGATGTGCGATACCCTCGGAGGTGCAATAATCTTGAAACTCTTTAGATGTAAACGCTGTCCCTTTATCGGATATTATGACAGTGGGATTACCAAAATTCTTTTGTTGTATCATAAGCTTGGACAATACTTCACTTGTTGATGTTGATTTGGTAGGATACAGCCAGATGAACTTAGTGAAGCTATCTATTACAGCTAATATGTGTTTATACTGTTTACTCGTGGATTCTAACGGGCCTAATCGATATGATAAGTATGAAGAGGTATCTCCTGCTTTGGTATTGGATTTAAGTACCCTTCTTGTCTGTCCATCTTCCTATTAGACAGAATGCACTGTACACAATTTAAAATACATTTTTCAGTCTTGATTCGCAATTTTGGAATAAAGTACTCTTGTTTCACGACATCTTCTGTTTTTGTAACACCGAAGTGACCCTTTTCGTGAATTGACTGTATAATCTGTAGCTGCATAAGTTTCGGGACTACTAGCAGGTCTCTTCCTTTTTCAAATTTATATAGAACATTATCTTTCAGGAAATAATCTTGATATTCCGGCTTCGTCTTCAAAACTTCTTTAATCGTATGGATGTATTCGTCATCTTCTTGAGCCTTGTAGATCCTTAACTTTATACTGTCTAGTTGAATCATCATTACTGGGTTTTTGCTTAATGCATCTACATGTCTCATGGCTGACCCGGATCTATGTTCAATCTCGTATTCAAAATCTTCTAAGTATAACGCCCATCTAGCTATCCGCGCTCCTAGATCCTTTTTCCGCATAGTCTGATTTTAATGCTGCACAATCAGTAACGATTTTGAACCTGTTACTCAACAGGTACACACGAAATTTTCGTAAAGCTTCTACGATGGCTAAGACTTCTAGTTCATAACTACTTTTCTTGCTCATGTAATATATCGGGTGTAGTTTATTGTCTTCGTCTGATTTTTGAAGCAGAACGGCTCCGTAGCCTTCTATAGATGCATCAGCATGAAGTTCAGTCTCAGAGCCGCACTTAAAAATGTTAAGAACAGGCTTTTCAGATAACACTTCTTTCAATCTCTGAAACGCCTTTTTTTGGTTCTCACCAAAACGAAACACAGAATCTTTCTTCAACATATCGCTAAGCGCTCGAGCGAGAACAGCATAATCAGGTATAAATTTTCCAAAATATCCAGTTAGTCCTGGGAAACTTTGTATT
Source organism: Agrypnus murinus (assembly GCA_929113105.1). Lineage (NCBI taxonomy): Eukaryota > Metazoa > Arthropoda > Insecta > Coleoptera > Elateridae > Agrypnus > Agrypnus murinus. The sequence continues at coordinate 119,424,866 of OV816023.1, read as the reverse complement.
TGCTTCAGCGTTTTTGGCTCTGAGAAACAAGATACAGCAGTCGTTTTGGTAGGCGATGGATATATTTTACCTTCTGCAATTAAGTGACCCAGAAATTCAATTCGCCGTCGTAGAAAATGACACTTCTTAAAATTTATTTCTAGGCCATATGCTTGAGCAGTTTGGAAAACAATTTTGAGTCTTCTTATAGCTTCATTTTTGTCTGCTGCTGGTATAATTAAATCATCCATATATGGTAATACCATGCCGTCCTGAACTAAGTTTCTAAATATGCAATTTATAAAACGTTGGAACACAGATGGAGAATTGCATAAACCAAATGGAACTCTTCTGAACTGGTACTGGCCATTATGTGTAACAAATGAAGTAAATCTTTTACTACTTTTTTCCACTTCAACTTGAAAGAACCCGTTTCTTATGTTAGGTCAATTGTACTGAAGACTCTAGCATACTGTAGGCGATCTAATTGGTCTTCTATTAGCGGTAATGGATAACGATCTTTTACTATATGCTTGTTGATTTTTCTGTAATCTATACAAATACGAGGAGTGCCGTCTTTTTTCTTAACTACCACCACTTGACTAGAATAGTCAGAGGCACATGGTTCCACTATTCCATCTCGAACCCATTCTTGTACTTGGTGATCAACTATTTCTCTTTCAGCGAAAGGTAGTCGTCGTGGAGTACAATAAATCGGTTGTTCATTCGTTAGTATAAGCTTCATTTGAATATCAGTCGTCTCAGTCTTCTGAGGTCGATATGATTCGACCAAGGTTATGACTTCTTGTTTTTGCTCTTCTGTGGCGGTGCTGCCAATGTCTAATTCAACATTCTCTATATTTATATTCATTAGGTCTATCACTTCAGAACAAGATTCTCTTCTTTTAATAATGATGTTATTTCCATCTATTTGGACTTGGGCATGTTGCAATAAATCTTTTCCTATGATACAATTCATTTTCATAGAATTATTATGATCTACATGAACTTTTGAAATAAATTCTTGATCGTCTATTTTCAACTTAGGTTCAAAACAGCCTATTGTTTCAACAACACGTTCTCCGAAACCTCTCAGCATGATCTTGGGGCCTCTCAGTTCGAACAGCTTGAGCTTCTTATATAGTTCTTCTTTAATGAGGTTTACATGGCTCCCTGTGTCAATTAAAGCTTCGAAATTGTAATCTTGTATGCTAACTATTTTACCATAAGATATTCCATTAATGGCATTTACTGAATGCCTTTCCTTGCCATCTGCCGAATTAATGTTCATATTTATTTCAATGGTTATTGCACTCGCGTGACACTCAAACGAACGATGGCCAAACTTATTACATTTAAAGCGCTTAGACCCTCTGCGTTTGGATAAACAGTTTGCAGATAAATGTCCCGTCGTACCACAATTATAACATCGTTGGTTTTCTCTAACTTGGGTTGGCTTAGCGTCGTTTCGTACTTTCACGAATCTTGTATTTAATTCGTATTTTGGTTTATTAGATCGAATGTTTTCTTTTTGCTTAATTTCTGTGTAAACGCGTAGTTTTTCTTTTAAATCAAATACATTCTTGGCTGTATAAAGCACCATTTTATTGTCCAAATTATCACCTATTCCATGGACGATGTATTGCACTAAAGCGGACTCCTCGATGTTGCCCCTGGCAGCTAGCTCTTTCATGACTAAGAAATATTCTTGAATTGTTTCGTCTTTTCTAATCTTGCGATCTACTAGCATTTTATGTAACTGAGCGCTGTTTATTAATTTTGTAAATTCCGAAAGCAGCGCTGTTTTTAAACTTGTCCATGTCTTTATACCTCTCTCGCCTTGAACGAATAGTTTAGCGAAACCGGTTAAGAGTCTTTTTGCATAAATGGATGTATGCAAGTCGTTCCATTGGAGTAATTCTGCAAGATCTACGTCTACTATCCATTTTTCGACAGGATAATCACCACTACCATTAAACTTGGGAATTGTATCTTCAACTTTTCGAAAACCCATAGTCATTGCAGGTCGTACAGGTTGAGAAATACGAACCTGGTTTTCGCGTCTTGGTGAATTAATTCTAATGTTTTGCCATCTTTCTGTTATTTCGTCTTGAAATCTTTCATCTCGTCTTTCTCTTCTTACATCTTCATATGTGGCTTCTGCTCTTTCATCTTTACCGTCTTCACGTCTTCGTAAATCAACTCGATTTACATATCTTTCGTCTTCCCTTTTATAGCTGCGTTTTCCGCCTCCGTCGTGTACGTCGTCGTCTTCATTCCTATGACTGCATGAGAAAGTCATTTCGTTATTTTCATCATTATCGTCTTCTGTCTGGCTTGCATCGTCTTGTAATAAATGCACATTCATCAAGTAGTGACATATCCGCTTGATTTTATTGTTCTTTGTCACCGTTATAGTCAATACTCAAAATGTTACAAACCGAAATTAAATCACTTTCCGTAAAATTATTAGTGATAAACGTCAATTTATTCTTATGTTCAGCAGAGTCGCTTTCAAATTTAAACCCGCCAAATTCTCTAAGTCGTTTTCGATTCCCGCGGTCACCTTCACTTTCAAATATGAGTTTATGAAACAGTTTAATTCGGGCTTAGTAGTGTTCAAACTGGCACAAATATGATCAATGTTTTTTAACGCTAACATTTTACAGTTCATTAGTTTTTTTAGTCCTTTAAATGATTCACTTCGTTGTTAATCTAGTTTTTTCTTAATTTAAATTCACAATAAAAGTTCACAAACATTAAATAGTCTTTGTCATTCACGGTTTCAAACTAATAAAATAAACAGATTTTACCTTAGTACGTCGCTGACCGTAGATTATACAGTACAAAATATGCTGTCCTTTATTATTGGTAACTAAATGCAGTTCTAGCGTATCGTATTTCACTGTAGTATTTCCCTTGAATTTTTGCCTTTTCGGTCACATGCGATATTTAAAAAAAGAAATTTATTACCTTATGACCCTTGTAAAGCTTTTGCGTCGCTATGAACGGCGGTAGTCCTTTGTACCAACACACGTGTCTCTGCAGAACTCAAAATTCCAAAAAAGTCGGACAGTTGAAAATTACGCCATAAACGGCACAAACTTCACAAACCCTTAAATCACCTCACTTGTCACATTTTTTTATAAAATTATATAAATTACAGTTTTTTAATTAAATAAGGGTATTTTAGCGATCCATCAGTTTATCTCGGATGAATTGAAGTACTTCTATAAAAATTCTTACTGTAACTAACTGTAAACTAGTTTGAGAATTTTCGGAGTCTCCACCAAAATGTTACGTTAAAAACTTGAATTATCGATTAACGCAGAGTAATACAAAATATTCAACTACCACCATATAAATGTATACTCTTAAAAGAGCAACAGAAAGTAAATAAGGTTAGAAAATAATTCACCCAAAATAAACTATATGAATTGAACGGTTTGAGATAATAACAGTATGTAAAAATAATGGGTTGAAGTCTGGGTATTGGATGCAAACTTGTTAGTTAGGTAGAAAACTAACTTCTCAGTTTTTCCCGTTCTCATTTGGTATGGGATTAATTACTTTTCTACTGTTCTTTTGAGGGGATGCCTTACTAGATGTTGGCCTAAGCTTAAAAATAGGGTTTTTGTCAGAGCTAACTGGACAGAGGACAATTCACTTTTGAAATTTGTTTTTACCTATATCGAACGCTATCGTACAATCTTTCTCAATTTTCACATATTTACCGGTTAATGGGTAGATTTGGTTTTTTTTGAGTCTGAGAATTCATATCTAATACCATTTTTTGTATTTTGCATCCCAAACAACCCTGCAAAATTTCATATCAATACAAGTATAAATGAAAGTGCGATTGTACTTTTTATTTTTAATTTAAAAAAATTAATATGTTTACAAAATTTTCTTTATTTAGATCTACTGTATCAACAAATTAATTGCTATCCATGCTCTCACTATCACTGCATTCATGTACGCCACACTTTTCATTACATGCTTGTACTCTACGCCTCTTAAATTGCTTCTTCGCTTCACTAACTTCTAAATCAAGTTGTTCTTTTTTATGAAACTTCATTAACAACCAGCAGTCTCCAGTCGGACTCTACAGATAGTTGTTGTGCGAAATGATCTAAACGGTAATGTAGTAAATACACTGTTAAAGTAATGGACAGTATGGATATGGACGCGTATCCATACTCATATCACGTACTAGTACTTGAAAGTTTTCTGATTTTATCTTCTCTAACCAGTGCTGTAATGTACTCCTTGTGTACTTACCTTCCTACCAAAGGTATATAAAAATAAGTGTATCTGTATAGGGTGGCCCACGCAAGATGATCCTGTTCTTATCTTGGAAATTATAAGGCTTACGAAAAGAAGTTAAATATCAAAGTTGATATAAAACAAATTTTAATTTTATAATAGTTTTGTATATGCAGGATCAGTCATACTACTGAGGCTGCTATCAACTTTTATATTTTCAATGGAACATCCTGTATATTTTTAATGTTTTCGATTCTACACTTCATTTTAATTATGTTTGCCTAATGTATATATACTCGTATATTAGGGTGTTCCTTATTTGTACATGATATTTTTGTTTTTCGAATTTACTTGGTCTTACCCCCTAAAAAGTTTACATATTGTATAAGCACATTACACAAAAAACTTCATTGGCTTAACTTAATTCCTTCCCGTGCCGACAGGCGCTTAAATTGTGAAAAACAGGGTTTTTAACCTATATCATGTACAAATAAGGAACACCCTAATATATATATACATATATTGTTGTGAATGGTAGTTTCAAAATTTGGAAATTTTATGAAATGTCAAAATCTTTGTTTAAAAACTAATACTTTGGAAATAATTAATCAACGTTTCTAATTAAAATTGAATATAAGTTATTTAATTGTGTGTCATTGATGTTATAGAATCAATTTGTACTTTTTACTAAGGTTAAATAATCCATGTTTCTTTATTTTTTTATTTATTTAAACAGTTTACTCATAAAGTCGTTAAGAATATGTAATGTAGACTATACAGTTGTGTGAAAGTGATTTTATTATGTAATTCTTTTATGTTAAATACTAACCCAGTAATATCGAGGGGAAATGAAACATACTTTAAAGGGTTTTGTTAATTTAAATAAATAATTGTTGTAAGTTGCGTAGAAATACTGCTTACTATCAGCAAGCAGATAATATCATATTACAATTCAAAATAAGAATAAAATATTATCTATCGTGGGAACTGCTTAGAATGCAGTATAAACTTTCTCATGAGAATTGCTTATCATGCAGATAATATTGTATTACTTTTCTCGTGGGAATTGCTTAGTAATATTTTATTTAGATAAGAGAATCATATATAAAGAGTTTTAGACAGTAGATTCATTAAGTTTTGATCAGTTTATAGTTAAGTTTACATCTAAGCTCTAATGAGCATTTATATTATTGTGTATTGTAATTGTCATTACTTCCGCTGGTTTAAAATAAAGATCCAGGGAAAACAAAAAATCTTTTTAAAAACTCGTTTCATTTGAACACAAACGAAACTGGCGCAGTTAACGTCCGGATCTTCAAAAATTAGAGGAACCAAGTACTCTAATTTTTCGTTTCAACGGTCAATTGAAGAAACCATCCGCTCCAAGTAGACACCGCCGCTGACGTTGCATTGGGACCCCGAGGACACACATCGCCCCGGCCAAGCGTCTTTACGGCACCTACTTCAACAACAACCGCTTTGTCCATTGTGAGGACCGTGTTCATAGTGAACCCCCGTCAACTGCTGACGACTAATCATCGCGATCAATAATTCATCATTACAAGAAAATGTAAGTGAAATTTATAATCTTAAAGTGAAAAGTTTAAAGTTTTAAAAAATAAATTTAAATTCAAATCATAAATTAACTAACAGTTTTACAATTAATTTAAGCTAATATTAAGAGCATTTAATTATACAATCTGTTTCAATTTATTTGCTTTCGATAGACGAAAGGAATAGTTGGACACTTTGGTAATTAATAATTGCATTTTAGTTTCTAATTTACGTACATGGTAGACGCCAAACCGATAGGTAGTGTCAACTAGTGACATTATAAAGCCTTTCATGCTTGCCATGTATGGGTAGGACCCTTAACTTTTAAGCCCACTAACATAAGAATAATAATTAAAAATCCTATATAATAATAAAAGTGTATTATTAATGCAAAGGAATCGCTCAAGATCTCCAAGACGATCAAGAAGTGTAGAACGTTCAAATCTGAACAACCCTTCTTTGTTATCTTTAAATAACAATAATATTAATAGAAATATGGTTTTTCCTGCACATTTTCATGTTTCCCTTTTAAATGAAATTCCAAATTACGATGGTAATCCATCGACACTTTCTGAATTTATTAGAGCTGTTGATACAATCACAGGTCAATTTTGTACAGAAAACCCAGCAGATTACATTAATCAATTGATTATTTCAGCAATCAGAAATAGATTAAAAGGTCAAGCATTAGAAATAATTACTAGATACGAATATGCTACATGGAATGCATTAAAGCAAGTATTAATAAAAAATTTTGGAGACCAAAGGTCAGAATTAAATTTATTAATCGATTTAACTAAATTAAAACAAGGAAAAGATTCTCCAATCGAATTTTATAATAAAATTAGAACACAATTAGCAATCTTTAATTCTAAAATTGCTTTAGGAAACGAAAACCAAGTCGTTAAAAATTATAAACTTCAATCAAATAAAGACTTAGCATTGAGAACATTCACTAGTGGACTCAATGACGATTTTGAAACTTTTATTCGTAGCCGTAACCCAAATTCATTAGAAGCAGCCCTTACTATGATTAAGGAAGAGCTCGATATCAGATATTCTCAAGCTCAAAATTCAAAATTATCTTCAAATTTAAATCAAAGAAGACCTATTAATTTTTCACCAAATAATTTTAAACAAATTATAAATAATTCATTTAGGACCGCTTATCCACTAAGACAACCCCAACCCTTCATGCAACCCCAACCTTTTATACAACCTCAACCTTCTGCACAATCATTTGTCCCTAGACAATTTAATCCTAATTTTAATAGGCAAAACAATCCAACAAGCCTCCATCAACATCGAAATGTCTTCGCCCCAAAACAAAATTATAGGCCAACCAATAAACCTATACCTATGGAAGCAAACACAACAGTAAAAAGACCTCCCACTACACAATTAACCAACCATAATAAATTTCGAGCTAATTCTCAAAATATAAGGAATTTGCATACTCCAGTTGGTCCACAACGAACTTTTATCTCCGAAGAATTATTCTATCATAATGACGATGAACCTGAAACTTCCACATACCCCCAATATGACTACCAAGATTCTATCACTAGGTCTGAACAGTTCCCTGAACAGTACCTTGAACAATCAACCGAAAAAGAAATACCCACTGAAGAATTGGAAAATTCTTATTATCAATACTCAAATAACGGCAATGAAGATTTGACTATCTGCCTGCGACATTATAGTGCATAGTCATTTTGATTAGCCGTAAGGTGATGTAAATATGACGTAGGATTATGATGTAAATAGTATAATATAAGCGAAAGCAACATTATTGTAAATAGTTAGTCTTGTTTATACGCTGAAAGAGTACAGTCGTGCTTAGACAGACAAGTTGATGATAAACGACGAAAGAGTAGAGTTAATAAAATTGTAAAAGTTAGTCACAGTGTTATAAGTGTTTATATTGTTCCAAAGAACAGTCTGCAATTATTAATTTAAATACTTGCTAAAGCTAGTATAGTAAGGAAATAAATCTTCGTAAATTCATACATTTTTAAATAAATTTAAAAAATAAGATTTTTCTTCTTAATTATTAATGATCGTATATTTATTACAATAATACATTTTGTTAAAATAGGATTTTTCCGTCTTTTTAATAGAACAGTTTATTTTTTTAATATTTAGTTTATATTTTTAACCATTATCTAGGGCTATAAGTAAAAGAAACAACAGTAGATTAATATAGATATTACATATAAATTAAACAAAGAATATATCACAAAATTCTTGTTCTTGTTGAAACAATTTTCCTTGTAATAGGCATATTACAATACCTAATATATTATCTTTCATTACGTGACCCTCATCTATACCAACAATTTACAACACTAATTTAATTACCTGTTTAACAAGGTAGGGAGGAAGGTAACAAAGTTAAAGTGACAAAAGTACACCAATGAAGTATTAAAACATACTACACTCATACTATCGTGTCTCTAAATGTTTCCAATTTATGTTCCAAATTGGCGTTTGTCATGTAAACAGCTATTGCTGAAAACAAATCAATATTACCTGAAATGGTGTAAAATATACTGTTAATTTAACCATGCTTCTGTAATCATGGTACTAAGTGGCCTCCTTGTTTAATTTTACGTAACATTTACAGGAGTGTTAAAAACATGAGGCTTTTTTTAATATATATATACCGGGTGTCCACTTTCAAAGTCGATCATAGGCAATTAACATTGCGCATTTTACTTTTATGTACTTTGCTATACTTTTACTAAATCAATACATATTACAGTATTGAACAGTTTAAATAGTCGTTATTCAATTCAGTCACACGCTAAAATGAAATAATTTGAAAAGCATGGCTTGTCGTACTTAACAACGGTCAACTTTTAAATTACTATTTTAAAATAATAATCTCTTAATATTATTTGTAATATCATTTGATGCGCAATAATTTTCTCTTTCTATTGATATCACTATCTTTCTTGTAGTTGAATATGGGGAGCAGGAATCACCAAAAATGTTTAATATAATGTTAAATGCATATGTTTGAGTTTGAGAACGAACAAGCTGTATAGTGAGCGTGCGTAATTTTTGTTCAACTATTGATTGTATGTCAAGTAAGTATGGACTACGAATTTTAAAGAGTAACTAGCTTGTGTTGAACACGAAACAAAATTATAATTTTTATCACAGCTTTCCATCATGGAAACCGCATTGCACTAAGGAAGTAGTCAGCTACCAAAGTACTATGTATCCCATCTAGCACACAATGCCCACATACCAAACTTCAAGAGATTTTGATGAAATTGTAAATACAAACCATGTCAAGAAAAATAACAATATTGACATAGGAAACAGATTCCAAGATTAAGGTAACAATAAGGTTTAACAAGTTTCAATAGAAGGAATAAAAGGAGCCTCCTTCGGGAAAAATGTAATACACAGCACACAAAGCATAGTAATACAACATGATAACAACGAAGGTGTTGCGATTACAGTAGTTCTAAACTACAGTAGTAGCGAGTACAGATTCTTTCCCGCCGTTCGCTTTGGTTGTTTGAATTTTTCTGTTTCCTAAAAAATTCCCGAACGGACATTACAATTCTAAAATCTTCATTCTGAATAACGATATGCTTCCAAAATGTAGGGTTCCATAAATGTACAACATCACTTTTCAGAAATAGATAAACAAGATGGTTTTAGTGCTGGGACGTAAGATAAAGAAAAAAGTTGCGAAAATTATGTCAAAAATTGAAAACCATGCTTTTTGTTTGAAAGTCGTAGTCGTAAAGAGAAAAATTGTGAAAATTATGTCAAAAATTGAAATACATGCTTTTTGTTTGAAAGTCGTAGCTAATTAGTGATTAAATTGTCTAGATCAAATTTCATTCTATGCATATTAATTTCAAACATCTCGATGAACACTTGCCAATAGAATACTCAAGAAAAGGCATATATGGATCCATACCTGTTAGCTTGTGCACATTTGCGTTACAGGCAACATAATTTTAACTTTATTATTTGTAATAAAAGCAAAACAGCCGCAATTTGTTTAAAAATTCAAAATAATTAGAATCATGTCATCAAAAACCTGTTTTGGGAATTTCCATCGAAAGTACACGTTTATATTGGTGTATTATATAATGTGACCAATACATCTTTTATTCTTGGCGAACAATCATTAGCCACATCTTTTGAGAACGTTGGACCCACGCCTGTCACTAACTCTGAAAGTAAAGTCAAACACTTACAAATATGAAATATTTGGTTTGATGTAGCTTGTTAACGACACCATGCATATCGAATGATGCAAATTTGTGTTCATAAACACCAGGATGAAGGAACGGAATGCGGTTTGTTTTGTTTAATTAAATTTCGTCGCAACGCCATCGCCACTACTACAACTATAGATTATTGATTGTCTGTTCGATTTTTTAAGCAGTTGTGTTCTCTTGTATCTTCACTACATATAGGTCAATATAAAAGTGTTTTGTGCTGTCTGAGTTAGACTCTGAACCTCCGATCCAAGGGACCGAAATTTGATCGTATCGCTTCATAAAATATTAAAACTCGGTGCATTACTTTTTTTAAACATACGAGCTTGTATAGACAGATGCAACTTCACGTTTTTCATTGATTGTTATTTACTTAGGACTGCCTGTTTGTTAACAAACTGGTAAACGGCGTTAAAGACGCGGTTTTTTGTTTTCTATAATAAAGTACTATATCACTTTTTTTTTATCTTTTTATTCTGAAATCTTAATTATTCGAATTGTAACGAATGGGGAAAATCCCTTTACACGGGTGACGCACATTTCCAGAAGGATCTACAATGTTCGAGCCGGATCGCGTTTATAACGTAACGTCGGCCAATCTTTCTAGTGCATGGGCCCTGCAAGAATTAGTGTTTGACCGGCGTATTGAAATGTGCTTGGTGTAATTAGTAATCAAATATATTAGTGAATAAATAAATGTTTAATAGTTGTTGTAATAATAAATAAATAATCCTTATATATTTTTTATCTACTTTAAGTTTCTAAATACCTAGCATTTAAGTTCGTTAAACAGTTTATAATTATAGTGTTAAATAATTAGTTAAGATTAAATTGGTGTATGTAAATAATATTTCTCTTATTAATAGACGATTAAACAGCATTTTTATTGTTTTAAAAAGAACGTTACAGAGTATTGATTCAAATCATCCCGGCTGGTACTTTTCTGTGCTTAGATCAGACTCGAACTTGATGATGAATTGAAATAAACAATGAAAATAATATAAATTTTATTAAACAACTACCAAAAAGCTAATTTTGCTAGATAACTTGTAAACGTCAAAGTAAAACACACAAACAACTGTAATAAATGTTACTTAATCGCGAAAGAAGAACGAAACTGTTATGAAATTGTAAAAGAACAAAGGATCTGAACGTGATAAAACTTTTCTGTGATCAGGGTTCTTTCAGGATTTAAGCAGTACGCGAGAATTTCTCATTGCTGCCTACAAAACACAGAGAAAATATAACTGGGATAACCTTTGTGTGAGCAACATTTAAAATTTACTACTGAATTTTGTGTTAAACAGGTTAGCTTTTACTCAAATCCCTTACCTGATTCAATCCTTTGCTTGCTTAGTTCCTGTTATGTGAGCAAATACTTTATACGTACAAATTTAAACAAGAAATAAATTATCTCGTTTAAGGGATTGTTTAGATGCACCGTTCACTGATAAACAAAAAATCTCAAAACTATCTAGAAGCGCGAGATTTCATACTCTAAAGCCTGCATAATTTTACACGCGAGTCGGCCAAATTTGCTCTATAGTTTGCATCTAGCAACGAATACTTTTAACATTTAAAGGCGCAATTTTCACACAATGTATGCAATTTGTTGCCTGCACAGTAACGAGATGCGCAACGTCATTTCAGCATAAACTTTTCAAAATTCTGGTTTTTCTGTGACTCGCTGTGGGATAATCTATCTCAGAATCGGAAATTAAAATCGATTGGAACTGCAGAAAGGAGAGAGTTCGACCGTCCCACAACCAGACTGACTTTTCAACCCCGCACTTTCCAATCTCGCATATGTGACGGCAAAACTTTGTTGTAATAAACGTCTACAGTTGTTTACCCCGCTTGTGCCACGAGTCTGAATTTAAACTCTTCGATTCGCGTTATGAGGATCAGTTTGTTCTGATTGAATGCAACCCTAAGAGAAAAGAAAATAAAAAAAACCCAAAATACACTAGAAAATATATAATACTATCAGCTGCATTCTAATTGAATATTCGAATGAGAAGTGATGTAATTTACGCACTAAAATTACAAACTAGCATATGTAGCTAACAAACCTTTAGTAATTGAGTCCGACCAGGCGTAGCCCTATAGAAATTTGATTTTAGCTTCCATCGATTCGTTAAGCTCGTGATTCTCTTTCATGTTTACGTACTACATTCTATCAAACAGCAGTAACGTTCTTGGTTACCTACAGCTGCACGTTTGAAATTTATTCCTGGCATGCAGAATTTAGACGTGGTTGACTGTGCTTGTCTTGCTTACTTCAAGATATTAATTATTAATTGACTTTCGAGTAGTTAGACGAGAAATTTATATTACAATAGTAGAGAAAAACCTTTTCTTAAATTATGAACTAAGGTTTCGAGCTGTACACTATCCAGATTTTAGTTAAAATCTCAATAGACACGTGGTCAGATCTCAGTGGTTTATTATCCTTCCAATTCTGCTGTTTGAAAAGAAGACATTTTATTATCATTTTCATTTCTTTTGTATTTTTGTGTTACCATTTAACCATTAATTTATTTCCTAGATACTCTAATCCATATTCATTCGTCTCTATAATTCTCTATTATTTAGTGTCTAGCTCTTTATTCCATCTATCTAGCTTGATTGATCTTTCTCTTACCATTACCACCAGTGGCAAAGAGATCATTAAAACAATGGGTGATCCATCCAATACAAACGATCCGCTAAAAATTGTATATTACATATACAATAATTCATAAGATTTAATGTCAGAAGTTTCATAGTCATCGTCTCTAGATCAAGTGTTCTGTAGTTATGCTTATGCAAAAAATGTGGTAATCAAGTGATTATAGGGTGTTCCACTTGGATTTTTTCTAAATCTAAAATATCCTTTTTTTTAATTAACTCTGATATAAAACCACTATAGAGCCACAAAGCTTTCTTGAGCCTAAATTATCATGACCATAGAACTATTATTACCATATAATCAAGGTACTAATTTTAAGTCGGTCATGGCTTAAAAGCGACGTTTTGTTAACAACCGATGTTTGCAGGATGGTTAAATTACAAATAAATCGGTGTTGCTGATGAACTTAATTAGACGCAAATATATTTTACGTATCGAAATAAAATAGGCAATAAAATAATTTAATGATCCAATCGACTGCTGCTTCATGCTTTGACTTTCCTCATATATTTTATTTGTGATTTTTTTAGTCATAACTTTTTTTGTGGCGTCTCCTAGTTAGCGATTTAAACCTAAATCATTTAATTGAGGATTAGATTGTCGCAACGTTTCCTTCGTTAGCTATAGGAAAACTTCTTGCTCACTCTCCGCGCGTATCCAGTATCCATCCAAAGTACGATTTTGAGAACTGAACAAGATAGTGAAAACCATTTTGAGATCTTTTTCGAATTAATATAAAAAGCAAATAGTAGATGGAATCTTTAAGGAACCTGCAGAATAATGATTGATTCATTTGTTTAAATACTCAATTGAATAGTCAGAATAGTCTTCTATACAACCTTCCTTACAATGCTTTTTGCGTTTTCGTCTTTACGATGCATTTTGTGAGCTGTTTTTTGTATGTATTTGTCAGTTTTTATATAATTGGATGATTGAGATATAGTTTGGATGTACAAGGTGTTTCTTAATGAGGGCTCAGGACACAGGACTCCCATGACATCTATTATTTAGATGATTCTTCCCCTATACTTTTTGCAAGTCCGAGTCTTTCTTATTATATTTTTATACTATCAATAGGTCAATATTTATGAAAGTTAATTTAACATTTTACCTTTTAATTTAATGTCAGTATTTAATGTTAATAAAATGTTCTATTACAGTCCTGTTAGTCAATGTAGTCAATAATATTAATTTAATGATTAATTAATGTTTAAGTAGTTTCCTTCAAACTTTTGGCAAAATTACTTGAATTGGTTCAAGGTTTTCTCCTATCGAATTTCTTGCAATCGTTTTATAATGATGCGTATCGAATATCTTCTCCTCTTTCTCGAACTAAGGAAGAAAAATCGAACTACAAATAATTTTCTTAAATTAATCGACCTTTCATAGTTTTAAAATATAATTTTTATACTTGCGTGTCCTAATGAACTCCATTAGGACACGCATTTGCGTGTCCTAATGAGATTTATTAGAGTACTGGAAACAGTAAAATTTTGTTTTTTAAAGTTGGTAGCACCTAACAGCTGTTCTTAAATGTCAAACTTATTATATTTAAAAGTGCGGCTATGTTATGTGATAATTTTATCACATAACCAAATTTACCAAACTTTTAAAATATAAAATAAACATACACAAAATAAATTAATTAAATTAAAAATTATTTAATAAATTCACAAATTATTCTTTATACATCTTTTGTATTAAAAGTACAGTTATTATACACTTTGATTGTAACAGCAGAAGTGTCCTGGGCATTAATCTTAAATGAAGGTAAATTTTGCCCCTCAACAATATTTTGTTGACTCGTTATTGGGTTGCTGCTGAAAGTGTGTGATTCTTCATGTAAAAATGAAGCAGTGGAAGACTGGTCAATTACCACTTGAGCCGTTGAAGTGGAAGTACATGGCTTATTAGATAGCAATTCAGCTACCTCCATTTCTTTTAACTGAAGCATCAATACAGCCCTCAGCCACAGCTGAAGACTTCCAACGTCCATGCCGTTTTATAGTTATTAAATCGCCAGCTTTGTTTGCCAATTGGGAAGCACTTGAACGTCGAAAGCAATTACCTGTAAAAAGCTTCGGGTTGGCTAAATGCAAATAAGTGGCAATAATAAAAGGAACTTTTCCCATGGTGTTTATACCGATAGGAGTAGAAATACATTTTCCATTCCGGTAGGTTATAAAAAACCGCCTGTGGTTTATTTTCTTAGGCCTTAGTCTCAAATATTGCTTAATTAAATCAATCCACAGTTTCTCTGTAATTAAGAATTCTCTTCAAACTTTATTTTTTGTTTTTGTTACAGTCACAGTGAACACATGATCTTTGACCACAATATCGTCTAATAACATGTTGGTCAATTCATCTCTTCGGCAGGCACCACAGAATCCCATTATTAACGCAACCTTAAATAATTGAAATATATTAAAAATTGAAAGTATTTAGCATAAAATTTTAATTACTTTCATAGCTAAATGTTGGTTATTTTCTGCAGTTGTTATAAATCCATCAATATTGTTAAATTCCAATATTTTAATAAGATTAAGATTAATTAAGATAAGTTAATTCTTTTTAATAAGATGGAGGGAGAGAATATCTGACCATTTTACCTTCTTGTCGCAGAGACTAATTATTAATTTTATAAAAACAAAACAATTTAAATAACAAATGCTGAAGTTGAATTTTCAGTGTAGCCAACTGTCAAAAGTACTTAACAAAATTTCACTAACAAATCTTATTTTAAACTAATTTATTTTTTAATAATTAACGAAATAACGACGCAAGCATAAAAAATAGTATAAAGTATTCGTTTCATAAGGCGTTTTAGCGCACTTGTCCGTTAGAAAACTCCCCGTCGTTTCTATCGGGTCGTTTTCTAAACTCGGACGCGTGCGCTAAAAACGCATCTTATGAAACTAATACTTTAATATACTATTATCCAACACCTCTTTATAAATATTAGTTTACTCTGGTCATTGTAAATAAGGAAAGTGTTTACTCTTTTGTTACACTATAACCCACATTGCCCCTAGTAACATGGATTATTTTTTAAAAAGCTCGCTCTTTCAAAAAGAGTTTTTTATTTCACTCCATAAACACATACATGTTTTCCCATTACAAGTTGAACATTTTGCATTTATCTTTTTAGTTATTAATTATACAGGTAGCTATTTAAAATTAAAATAGACTACGTTTGATCTAAAAGAAGAAATGTAGAACTCAAATTATTCTTCATCGAAAAAGAAATGTCAAACTAGAAACAATTTTTTGTTTTCACAGTCATCTACTATTACATCTACCCTAATGAAATAATACATTTCTAATGCATAAGATTTTCAATAAATTATCTTTTATGAAATATAATCAGGTATTGGTTAATATGTTGTATGGTACACATGGGGAAAAATTAACGTAATTTTTATACATGGATAATATCTTACTTAACTCACTAGTACCATAAATAACAATTACAATTCATCCCTGTTTTTCCATTTGTTGTAAAAGTATCATATATGCACTTCTTATCTACTGTGTACTTTTGTTTTGATGCGATTATAATTCTATAGTATAATGCACAAGATTTGCAGATATTGGTTCAAGTCTAAAGGAAAATGCACAAAACCAAAAGCATAGAAAAAGAAGTGTAAGATAAAATAATTCTAGAATTATCTAAGAAGTTAAGCAATCAGAACAGACAGTATCTCTTAGCTTAGAAGAAAGTGGTAGCTTGTAGACCAAACTGTAAATTAGATTTAAATCTCTAACTTCTAAATGCTTAATCTTCGTATTCCATACTAGTTGAAAGACCTGCTACTATCGAATGCAAAAGTTCCGAGCTCTGAGTTTGAATGCACATAGAAAAAAAACTCGCTGCTAAAATTAATTTAAAAAAACAGTTAAATAGACAATCCATTTTTGTATAAAATAGTAAATTTGTAAAATTATTTGATTTTAGATTTTTGAATTTTTGCGAATTATGTTACAAAAAATCCGATTTTTGTGAGTTTTGACGTAAAGCGTGTCTTAATTAAAGAGACGCTTTACATCAAAACTCCCAAAAAAACTGACTTTTTGTAACATATGTATTTTGGGAAAACTCAAAAACAAAAAATCAAATAATTTTACAAATTTTCCATCTTATACAGAAATAAATTGTCTAACTGTTTGTGTTGTTTTTTTTGCTATACGCATTCAAACTTAGGGATCAGAACATTTGTATTCAATAGTAGTCAATGTAATTTTTGTTCATTTGAAGCATTTTAATAAATGAATAACAATATATACAGTATACCTACTCGATTGTTGGCATTTTGAAGTTGTTTGAATTCGCACATAACATTGACACACCACGATAAATTCGCTGAGGCTTGCCGATCGTCATCGTTATTGCATGCTGGTTCTTATTATACTGTGGTATAACATTCGAGTACAAATAAGCAATAGTACTTGCAAAACAGTTATTCTTCATCAGCACGTTATATTTTCAATGGTAACGAATGCATATATGAAAGATGATAATTACAGTAAAAATTTCAAATAAAACCGGTATATTTTTCACGTTATGCACTACTCGCAGTACTGCAGTACTAACCTGGCAGAATGTAAACTGCATTAAGTTGTCGATAATCGACACAAGAGTGCTATGAATCGTAATGCTTTTTTCACTTTGATCGTTATTTTAAGGCTGTTCCTTAAGAGATGGGAAATTGGTGTCTATACATTTTTTTTGCATCGTTGATACTTTATTCGAATCTGAGAAATGGAAGAAGGCAAAGGTTTAGGCTTCTAGGTCAGTTATATACTTTTAGAAGCACTAGATTTGTTAATACTGTTGGGAGTGATAACAAGAGTCGTATATGATCATCTTGGATGATCATTTGATGCTTCTGTATGATAGCTTTTTATATTGAGTTGATATGAGCCATATATGCTCGTTAACACATGCCACTTAGTAAATGAGCTAATAAGTTTGAAAAATCTGTTGTAATATATGTAAGTTCCAAAGAAATGGTGCTGTAATTTAATAAAATATAGATTCTTGTAGAACTTCAGACAATTCAAATTTATCACAGGCATAAAGTGATAACTGGAATGGTTTGAAAATCTCGTTCATCTCAAAAGTCCTAATTTCTTTTCCGTTTTGCTTAATGTACCTTCTGAATAATAACCTTTAGATATTTTACAGTATAAAACGAAAAGAAAGCTTCTAATAATTGCTTTCTTAATTATTGCCTGAAATCATCAGTTGTTTGTTTCAGGAGTTGCTAAAAACATCAAAAATACATTTTGTCAGAGTGTGTAACTCTGAAAGGAAGAAATTTATTAAATTATTAGACAAGCCTGACTTGCGTTAAGCACTCGAGAAATTCTTTTTTCCAGGATACTTTAGAAAAAATTTACGTTATAGTAACTTACAATTCTTTGAAATTCTAGTGCAAAACCTTCGTTTCCTCTGTTCAATAGTTGATTTAATTCTGTCTATGGATACGAGATGTAATACATCTTTGATACGTTGTCTAGGTGATTTCGAATCGAAAGCGCATGTGAGCAGCGTTTTTCTTCTTTGTAGTAAATAATTGATACTATATTCTTAAACTCCCATAAAACATTAAAATCTTAAAATAGTTAATATAATAGTGAATTTGAAACAAATTGTTCATTATTGAAATAAAAAGATTTGATAGACAATTGATACTATTTGTCTTTTAGAAACTTATTTCTATGAAATAACAAATATTTAGTAATTACTTACATTTACTTACATTTGAATATATTTCATAGGACTGTCAATAAATAACACTACCCACAAAAAAATATATTTTTTTCGTACCTCTGAAATAAATTTAGGAGATTCCGATGTAAAATGCTGTGCTGATTCCGAATTATTTTTGTATCACGTCTAGATGAAAAGATATAATGGAATCTTTATATAGCATAAAACTAATACGATTTAGAATTACTACTTATAATTAGTAATACTTAATCGTATCAGTTTTAAATATTCTTTATAATGAAATTTCTTTATAATGATAAAGAAAAAAATTTTTTACATTGTTAATATCTTGTTTTCATAATACTCACTGTTTTTTCGCATTATCGCTAGGTTCCAATGTTCAAAGTTTCAATGTAGTGCCTTGGTATATCTCTTTTCCATAGTTAGGATGTTTTGATGGAATCTCTCCCCTTGCTCATTGCTAACTCCTTCCATGTTGGAAGGAAAAAAAATCCAAATGGGAATCAAAAATGAATCTTCAGAGACATCCGGCATCCCATATCTTTATAATTCTGCAGAAGTTCTTTCACTATGAACTCGTAATTTTCATCTTTATTGTTCCCCAGAAATCCATGTACTACTGATCTGAAAAATCTCCATGCAGCCAGTTCCTTTTCCTGTAATATTGTTTTGAAAACATCATCTTTCAACAGTTTTTTTTATCTGAGGCCCAAGAAAAACTCTCTCCTTGAACTTGGCATCTGATCGTGAAAACTTCCCTTAAGTATCTAAAACCATTGCCTTATTTATCTAGTGCTTTCACGAAGTTCTTCATTAAGCCAAGCTTTATATGAAATGCAGGGAAAAGAACCTTCTTCTGATATATGACATATTTTCTATTACACTCTCCTGGTACAAATTATTCCTACTCTTGCCATTTTTGCTCATTATAATGTTGTGCTGTGTCCCAAAGGCAAACGAAGTACATACATTTTGGTAACCTCCTTGCATACCAAAGAGTAACGCAGTTACCTTTAAATCGCCGTAAATACTCCACTCGAGTCGGTGTAGGCGTACTTTATTGGGTTAAGGATTTCGGACATACTTTCATAAGTTTCTTTTAGTCCAACTGCCTGAAACACCGAAACTGATGGATATGCATTTCCATTGTGGGATAATACTACCTTTAAAGTGCTTTTAGATGAATCTATGAAAAACGATAGCTACCGGGGTCGTACAATGTAGTACATTTGGCATATACCATTTACATTTTAAAAGTGACCCAATTATAAGGTTCAGAAAAAGAGTAGCATGCTTTTAATAGTTGAAAACAAATCATATAATGTAAACATATTAAATTTATTCTTGTTTGAAATTTAAACTTACATCGTAGGTATTTACACAAAATTAAAAAGATTTTCTGAAATTATAATCTATGCCAGAAATGGCGAACATTTGATTTTACTCTTCTCCTTAAAGTTTGAACATCAGCTTTAGTCATACCTTTTCCTGCATTTTTCCACTTCTAGAGAAAGTCGCTTATGTTGCCAGATCGAGATTTAATATTTTTTAGTTTCCTCTTCATCGGAGCCAAGTAACGGTCGTTTGGTCGGAGCTCAGGTCAATTTAGTTGGTTAGAATCCTAGGGTTGTTAGTATGTTTTTACTGGAATAAAACTCTTGCGCCAAACTCCCATAGTGACATGTACTCATAATCTCTTTTTTAAACACTCTTCAACATAAATGTTGCTATTAATGGATCCAGTCGTAATGAATGAATCACTTTTTAGACCACACGTGTATATGTCCTGCCTTATCAAGAAATCTTGAGATTTTTGCTAGCTTTTCTGGTCTTAAATTGTACAGCAACATTTCCCCTTTGCGAAGCTACTTAAAACTCCTGGCCTAGTATTTTACAAAAACTGGCTAAGTTTGTCATCCATAACGTAACAAATTAAACTTTGTGAAAAAGTTGCTTTAGTTTTTGCTCATTTTTCTTTCTCCGAATCTCTGTCGGGCACTTTTTGGACTTTGTATGTCTTCAAGCCAGCTTTTAGTTTAACTCGATACAGGGTGGCCTTAGATGTACCAAATTTATTTGCCACAGTACGTTCGGACAAATTATTCAAAACAAGGGAAGTGGAATTAAAACAGAAAAATACAAATGGTGACGAATCATTACAAGATCCAAACACTTTAGTGTTTACATTTCACTGCCTTAGACATATGAGAGAAAAGAAAAGAATATACAAAATACAAGACTTATTGTTGTCTTGCAAATAGCCAGAGGTGTAATTTTCTTTTAAAACTAACAAAACTTAAAGTCCGAAGGTATTTGATTCCACAAAGAGGCTATAAGAAAACGAACGTTTAAAAATAGAAGTTCTGTGTCGAGGAATAGATAGTAAACCGCTGAATCTTAATTTTAGATTATGTACATCAGTTCTATAACTTATTTTGTTATACAGATACGCAGGTTCCTCAATTCTGACAATTTTGTAAAACAATGTAGCAGACTGTAGTATTCTTGACTGTAACACTGTATAACAAATTAACACTGATTAGTTTAGTCAAGTCATGGTAGATTAGGCGCCAGGTTCCCAATATCGTCCGTGACGATGAAGATAGAAGATATAAAAGCTACACAGACTGTTCAGAAAATTAAAAATGAAAATCTATGTGATTCTTATTTTCCAAAAGAAATGTAAAATCTAAAATACAAGAAAACTGAGAAAATTAATTAGCATACTGCAATCACATTTTTTTTATCGATAAGATACATTCTGGAAAAGTCTTATGTTTTCTAAATTCTGATCTGATTAACCTGGTTCGAATCTGAATCAAAAACCAATGTAAGAAGTAGATTTTATGATATATTGGTGGAGGGTGAAAAAAAAACTACTGATACCTATAATTAAAGGCTCTAAAAACCACCTCTGATGTTAGACTTCTTTAAAGACACGTTCAATGTGAATTGATTTGCCGAATACACACGAGTCTATGTAAAGATGATTAATAATATCTACTGTAGTTCTTAAGTTGCACACCTTGATAATGACCCAGGCTAGCCAATCGATATGGCATTCCACGAACCCATCATATAAAACACTTTCCTGAAAATATAGATTAGTGGGCGACAATCTTCAACGATTTCACTATATCTTAATCAGATAATCAAAGTATTCTGACTAATCCTCTGTCATCCCTACTATCTTCCTGTATGAGTTGAATTTCCACAAAAATAGATACGAAATGCTATATTTGTGGGTGCAGAGCTTTCGAGTGCCTTTCTGGATTCCTTTATGCTTTTACAGGATCATTCTGCTATTATATATTTATTTTGTTTTATAACATTGAATTTAACATTATTAGTATTTACATAACGTCAGTGAAAAATATTTACTGGCAAACCGTTTCATGTCTTATGTTTCGACTAATCGTATTCCTTACACCAATTTTATAACAAATTTCAAAGGAATTGATGTGTACGGAAGATCATTGCATTTGTAATGAAATATTGCCAAGTGACATGTTGGCGTCAATATCATATTTGGTATTGATAGGTTAGTCAGGCAGATTAAAATAAATTTGTGAAACTTTTCGTTAATTACATTTAGTTATTTCATGAGGGGAGATTCTTCAAGTCTGGCTAGACACAATAAACCTATGCTATAAATAGGTTTGCATACAAAAATTCATGTACTTAACCTTTTTCATTTAAGAGATACATGGAAGCAAAATTCAAAAAGTTTTGAAAAGCGGTTTTTGATGTAGTATGTAACTTCAAAGCTATTTGTCATTTGATGGGCTTTCGTGTCAGTGAAACTCGGTTGATTCTCTAAAGAGGAATTTTTCCAATTTGAAGTTAAAGGTCAAACAAACCTAAGTGTCGTTTTTTGATTTTTTGACAAATCATGCACGTATTCTGCAGTAAAATGATATTTTTTAAATCCAATGTCAAAGATTTTTTCATAGCTACATGCTTATTTACTATTCAAAAAAGTTATGGATATTTTCATCCACTCTATGTAAATTTGTTAAAATATTTACTTACGCACCTTAGGGTTAACCAGGCGGTCCGGACCAATGCCAAATATCTACATATTTTAAGTGCCTAAAAAAACTAAAGTAGATCTTGTTTATCTACTCTTTATAATCATGATGTCATAGACACCAGGACAGGAGACATAAAGATCATAAATAAACAGGAGAAAAACGAAAACCAGAAATGGATACATTCTACAACCGCATGAAGGTTGAAATAGCTGTCTAAGATCAGCTCAGTAGAACTTACAATGTAGCTCGAAACTGTAGACTGCTCATTAGTTATGCCTTACGACCTACTGAACATTGCTGCTGTAAATGCTTTGTGTATTTATACAGAAAATAATGGCTATCAGAAAGTTGTAAGGCGCAAATTTTTAGAAGACATGACTTTGGAAACGCATAAAATCTCAAACTAAAGAGAGAACGACCATGTCTAATCTACATCGTAAAATAAGGTGATATTCCTGTCTTCTTTTGGGAATCGAGGACCCAAGGGATCATGAAATGGGGAAGGAAGAGGACTGTGTTAAATATGTGAAGGGCAAAAAATAAATCCGTACCAGACGTTACTGCAAAATTATATTTCTGTCGAATTTGTTCAGATCACACTCGTGACATATGCGTATTTATACCCATATGTATAAATTGCATCTCCGATCGGGTTTGATTTCTTTTTATTCAGTTCTGACTTTTTTTTTATTATTTACAAAACGGAACAAGCCTGTATTGGAAGTAGTTTATTGTTATTGGTAATTTTATTTCTAGAGATACAAACGAGCAACTACTTTAATTTCCTGAATAACTGTTAATTATTTAAACATGGAGAATAATTAATCAATCATAGATTTGATTAAGTCCGTAATATTGTTGTTATCGACAAACAAAAAATAGTGATAAACGCGTTTAAAATTTTTAAACATTAGCTGACATTGGATTTAGGTTTCCATAAACTAAATAAGACGAAACGAAAATAACAGTCAAAGCAAACTGTGACCTCACCTACCATTCGATCAGCTGCATCAATCTATTAGTTATCAAGTTAAAAATGCAATTAGGTAGATTCACCTCCAACTGTGATTCTTAAACCAGTGATCATCATGCCCACTTTTTAAAAACACTTTTCTCTCGGTTATTATAAAAGATAGGCACTAATCATATTAAACTTTTTTGCTTCATTTTATTTACACTATCACTCATTCAAACGATACGAATTTTAGGTAAAATATCCTATATAACAATAATTTCAAAGACCAGCGGCAAGGCATAAATTTTATATTTATAGTAATAAAAAACAATATTGAAGAAAGAAAAGAGAAGAAAAAATGAAAGTGTGTGCGATGAGGGTAAACTACAGTTTTAGTAAAAACAATATTGTTTTAGTGTATTGTTTAGGTAAACAAAACAGTCATATACAAATAAACATAATACACAGAAAACGACAAAACATTAAAAATAAAAATGTAAGCTATAGAAAATAAATTTTAAGCAATTCGTAAATTTTATGCACTTTTATGCCGACCAGGTAGGGCTTACAGCATAACGTAATTCGAGATCTCTAGAATAAATGAAACTTTATTCTATAAATGAAACTTTAAATTCAGAACTTAAAGTACTTAACTAGAAAAGTTTGTGGACTGGATAGCATCACAGTAAAGAGTCTAATCTTAAATAGGTGGTCCGGCTTCAATTCCCGAAACCGGCAAGATTTTCTCGTGGACATATAAAGGCTCAGTACACTTCGCTGTGCTGTCGGGGGACACGTTGAGCAGTCGGTTCCGCCAACCTCGCAAACACCTACCTGTGATTGTCGTTAAAATTAACACTTCGCCATATACCACAATTGCGTGGTTAGGCAATGTTAATTATAATTAACATTAATAATAATAATTATAATGCTAGTACTAATAAATAATTAATTACTTTCAGCAGAATAGTGTCGGTCTTTGATTAGACTAGATCCACAAATTTAATCAACCAAAACTTTGCGTACCAATTTTTTGTATTTTTGCCCGATAGGCCATCGAGCCAATCGGTCCGGAAAATTTCCCGGTGACCCGCCGGGCTCCATCCGCTCCTCTCTGGGATAAATGTGAGAACATGAGTATGAATAATTATTATAACAATGCATTGATATATACCGACCATATAAAGAAATATATAGTAATATCGGGTAGAAACATTCCAGTCTGGAATTTTGTCTTATAATTTCAAACTTCAAAGAATACAAAATGCGGTTTATACAAAGCTCTATTCATCTGTCGTTGCTATACCCCTATTGTTCAACAACCATTCAGAAAGTACAATAGTGTTATTATTAGTACTTTGGATATCCAATTTCATGCAGTACTTTGTAAGATACGTAAATGTATACCTTTCAAAAAGCAAAAAGCGTTTACACTGATGATAAAACAAAATGACAGTGGATCACCGTGTTTCATTTTTCAGAAGTTTCAACATTGGTACCACCATGTTTACCAATATTTTCAGAAACCCAGTATATTATTTATATTGAAGCTATTTTATACATTTGTTTTTATATATAAAATCAGGTTGAAGTTATTCTTAGGATTATAGTAATGTCATAGAAAAATTGTTATGATGAGTAAATGCTTCAGGAAGAAGGAGGTCAAAAGAAAATGTAAGTCGTGTCGTTACTAACAGAAAACTTGAGGTCAGTAGCTTTCAACTGCTTATAAAAACTATAGATTAATAAATAATAGTAAACTAACCGTTAGACGAAACATCTTGTAAACACAAAAGCGTTCTTTAATAACCCTTAACCAGAAAAAGGATCTGTTGGCAGATATCCAGAAATATTTATAAGAGGTCTACAGAAAACGAATAATATGATTTTTAAACACACTTTTGAGTAAAGTTAGTCTCTTAATTTAAAAAGATGTATAAGCTGCTGTCAAAAATGGTTTCTTTATTCAACAAAAGAACAAATAGAAATTCAATTTATAACAAACCACAAAAATTTTCCATGTGTAATAGGTACTTGTTTAAAAATGTAGAAATTTAAACTAAGTTAAGTAAACGTCAGGTTGAAGTTGGAAATAACACGGGAACGAAATAAGAATAACTCAACAAGGTCTGTAAAGAAGCGGTAACTTTCGTGTACTTCTTCAATTATGCAAATGCACTGCTTCTTAGCAACCCCCTGGCTGCAGCGAAAAGTCGGTGAGCGATTGTTATACTATACCCAGTTTGTACTAGCAATTATATAACACTTCTACACCACTTTTACTGTAAGATTTCCTAAATTATATGAAAATATTTACAGTATACATTTCTGTAAATTGTCTTAATAATTCAATAAAAGATTTCGAAATTTATTTTTCACCCTTTTGCGTTTTTCAAGCAATTTTAAAATTTGAGACAACAATGTATAGAACCATCTGTAAAAGAATTGTTTATTAATACAGAATAATGCATTTATTCATTAATTCTCCTGTGTTCCTGTGTTTCATGAGCATTTTCATTTGTTTTAATTTTCACATAAATCTGATATAACAAAAAATCTTATAATAGTGCAAAAAATAATAGCGTCACGTTATATTATAAAAAAGTATAGGCCACATGCGACACCCACTTTTTTTACCGCTCTTAAATGGATATCTTGGACGGTTTAGTTCTGACTAGCCTATACTATTCAATATAAGTAGACTATTGAATTTTCTTACAATTAAAATCGAATGAATAGGCCCTCCGTGGTCGAGATCTTGCTTCTCTATCAGAGGGACATTGGTTCAAATCTCGGTTGCGACTGAATTTTAAAAATTTACAAGCTCAAATACAATCGTATTTGAGTTCCTTAGGATAAGGTATGAAAGTTGTATGAGTGATAAAGTATGGGGGAACATAATGTAACTTGCTACAATAGCTCCATTACCTCCGTTGCGACACCGTATCGTGAGTCAGTTATAATATAGCAACTGGTTACAACAACAATAACGTTTGACAACCCTATCCCCAGTGTGCGTGTAGCACTTATATCTAGGTATCTGTTTCATATATATTTATATAATTTTGTCACATATTGTTTACTGTATGATATTGTTAGGAATATTTGCGAGTGAGTACGTATAAACGTTGCTCCGAAATAGATGAATAGCTCACTACTGGAGTTGATGATTGCGCAATCTGATTGGTACCTATAGACGCATTAAATTTTACCGTGCCCTTTGCTTATTGCGTTTTTGAAACTTGAGGTCAAGTCGACTTTAGAGTAAGTAATCGCGCTCGCATTAATTCTTTTCCCTTTCAATTTGTGTATATAAATCAATAACCAATATTCAATTTTTGCCAAGGCTACTTCACTTTGATTAATTTGTTTTAATTGATAATTTGTTTAATTAATAATAAACCACTGTATATCTCTTACTTGACGACTTATTATTTATATGTGTGGTATTTGGAGTTTATATTTTCAGCCATCGAGCAGTCATTATTGGGAAAAGTCGACCACATTGGTAGTAGTCGCAAATGTGTTGTTCTTTTCAGATTTTGTCGGCCAATACTGTAGCTATTTTAGACGATTCTTGGCACCCATTACAAAACACCTTTAGTGAGACCCACGACCTCCCAATAGTTAGCTGGCAGCCGACAAATTTAACTGCGGTTAAAGGTTGTTACCGTTTCCCAATGAGCAGTCCCCATTTTGTGGGTAACAGTGGACAAAACGAGTAATGGATTGGCGCCCAAGACAAACAAATCGAAGCGTAGGCAGACCGAACACAAGATGGAGAGACGACATCGTGAAAGTGGCAGGAGCAGGATGGCAGCAAATCGCACAAGACAGGCACAGATGGAACAACAGAGGGAAGGCCTACATCCAGCATGAATGTAGCTATGGATGAACATAGGCATATCGTGATCGTGACGTGTAAAACAACTGCTATCTGTGAAGTTTTTCTAAGACATTCTGATATCTGTATATTCAAAGCAAGCTGCTATTTTACTTTTATTGGAGTATTTTTTAATACAACTTTTCAATAACATTTAAAATTATATTGCAATGTACACTACACAAACAAAAAGGAATAGCAACATATAAAATAACGTATATAAAGTACCTAAAATACTCGCAAATTTTCTAACAAACTGTTACAAACATAAAGCAATATGTCGCAAAATCTGAACCTCTAAAAGGATTTTGTATTATTAGCTTCTAAACAATCCTCTTAGTATAAATTCAAATGGAGTCCAAATTTAAGAAATATTGTATTTGGAAGCTACCTAATTAATGACTAATTAACCTATGACTGATTAATCTATTTTACTAAACACATATTTTGATAACACAATAGCAACAAAACAGAATTATACAAATTATAAATAAAAAACAACACATAAAAAAGTATGTATACTTAACATAGTTGTATTTAAAATAATGACACTGATAATAAATGTATTACAAACTAAAATGCATTTCTTTGAAATATGGAGACTTTTTGGGATCAGTGAATAGTTAATAGTATATTGTGTTACAAGTGCAGAAAAGTGCCAATTTCTGACTAGTGTGAAGAAGTTGCGGCATTCGACTTCGTCTCATGCCGCAATCACACGAGTGTGAAATTGGCGTTTTTGCACGCATTACGCACTATACTTTATCTACGATAACAAAAAAAGTAATAAACCACCAACAGCTAAGAAAAATGTTTAACCTAGAATTTATACTCGCATTCATATTTTTTACGTGAAATCTCTGGCAATAAATTAAGAAATGTAAGGTGCGCCGCTTCCACGATGTTTGGAGGTGTACGAGTGTACACCCCATTTTCCCATCATCGGATTCACTCATGATGCATCTAGAATTTCTAAAACAACAAAAGCAAATATTGAATTTTTAAAGACAATAGTAATAATGCGTTAACAATCTGTATAACTTCAGTCAATGTACTATTTAGTACTTACAGCTAAATAATCATACGTATGTACTCGTTTTCAAAAATTATTTTTTTTATAAACAATCACAATTCAGTTGTCAAGGTTATTAACCCCTTTTGCCGCAAAATGTCAACATATTCTCGCATTATGTAGCAAATTATAAATGCTTTCAATGTTTTTATTGTAACTTAGCAATAATAATAAATAAAATTACATTAGCAATTATATAATAATGTAAAAAATTAATCAATTTCACGTTTTTTAATAACAATCTTTGTAACTTTATATAATGAGAAATAACGTAGTCATCTCAAGACGTTTACGTAGCTAGTACACAGGCGATCCAGAGTTCTATTCCCCGCTCTGCCGTTGATATTTTATCTAGATGGATTTCCATTCAAAATATAATTTAATGTAAAACATTAATTAAACAAAATAAATTAACCCTTTTATATTTCAAATATTTTATTATATTATAATTTATTGCTGACATCTATGGCGTTTTAATAGAACTGCTGATTGTTGAGAAACCTTTCCTCACGGTCTTTATCGTTCAGTTTGGAGATTGTTTGCAATTGGTCGTTTTCACGGTTACTAAATTGTGCGGAATGTGTAACTTTCTATTGTCGTCGTAGATAAAACAGGTTTTATTACAGTCACCTATGAAGGTGCAAACTAAAAAAGAAAAATCAAATTTTCTGCCTTTCGCGAGTTTAAATTGAAAAGAATATATAATATGAATATTTTTTTATAATTTCAATATGACTAATTTATTTTGTTCCTAATTCAAATAAAACCGCCGCATTTGAAGAAATTCCATCATAAATATTTCCTTACTAATACATTTAAAGTCCTAATACATTTAGGCAACCCAACAATCACGTGTGAACGCAGCTGATTTTCTACCTACCTACACGAGTCTCATTTAATTAATTTGTCTGACAGTTTACATATGTACAACAATATGTACAACCAGTGTGAAACATCGAACTATAGTGTTCTAATAAATAGGAATACCCTGAATAATAAGCTAAATGATTTCAATCTTTTGCTATTTAGATAATGCCTTCTAAAAGAAGACGTCTGCAGCAAGCGGCGTCTGAAAAGAAGACTCCATTATATCAATATTCATACTAAATTTCTTAGTTAAAGTGACCTTAATTTCAGCGTTCTCAAATTTGAAACGTCTCGTAGTCTGAAATGATTTAAGGGGGAGTAATTTAGATACTTCTAGAATTCATCACGGTACATAAGCGATCAACAGGTCTTAGAAGTAAGAGCAAGTAAATTTGTAATTCTCGGCTTAAGATAATCACAGTGGAATTGATGTTAAACAAGTTAGTAATTAATGTTAGAAAATTTAATTTAAAAGACTCATTAGTATGTATGGAAAAGTAAGATGAGCGCGAACGAGAGCGAGGCTACACTAGTGCAGTGTCGAGAGTTACATAGTTTGTGATAAGGATGTGAGGGGAAATACTTAGTATATATAACTGTTATGAACAGAAATTCTGACTTTTTAATCCGGGTCGATTGTTTACTAGAGCAAACATAGAGAGTCAGATCCGTGATGGATGGCTGAGCGCATAAATTATAACTTTCTTCCCGCGGCACCGGCACCTGTAGCCGGTTCACGCAATAAACCATAATAACGGTGCTGTTGTAGACACAGCCACGATTGAAAACGCTACGTGTTTACAATTCCGAAACTTGTATTTAGGCGAACTCTGCCTTCGTGAACATCGCAAAAGCCGTGTATTTTCATTGAAACCAGTCGAACGCTGCTTTGCTCGCCATACCATAGCAATAAGGTGTATAATTTTGCATTTAATTTGCATGTCAGATGATATGGATAACATCATTTTGCTGCTGTGCGGCGTTACATCGGGCTTCAAAATGCCATTAAGTTTCTATGCATATGGAATGAAGAATGGATGGTGCCAATCGACGCGCGTGACCGACGAGCGGGCCTGATACTACCCCGACGCCACGCACCCTCGGCCCGCTCGACGGGCGACAAACGGCTTCCACAAACAGCTCCCGCGGTCGTCCTTAGGTTTCCTTGCATGCGATCCCCATTTAGCCCCAATTGCAATTATGTTAATGTGGAATCACAGCATGCGGTTCCGCTCGCCATTTAATGCTGTTAAATTATATATGTTACATCGATCCGTTCAACTAATGACTTCATAAAATCGGACGTCGATCATAACTTTTCCCGTTTCGGATATGACATATTAATTACGTATATTTTAATTAAAACGGATGATCTCTAATACTTTTTAGGTTTTCCTGCTTTATTAAATGAATTCGTTTTATTTATTTTTTTCCGTATAAAAGATAATTAAGTTATAAATATGAAATGGAAATATCTTTATTAAATTATCTCACGAAATTAAATTCGAGGCATATTCAATAAAAATTCCTAATAAAATAACTAATATTTCTGCCGAAATCCACGGTACTAAAAATAAAGAAAAATAATTGTTACTTTTGCCATTTGTATCTACAGTATTTGAATGATTTTGGATCTAATCTGAAGGTTATTTGATTTAATTAGTAAAAATCTTCAGTTTTAATATCTCAAATGTCTCCCCAATTGATTTCTAAAGCCGTAAAAACGAAATTTAGTGTGGAAGGCGTTTTAAAAATTTAATAATTTATCCATAAATTCTCCGTCAATGGTTATATTCTCTCTAATTCTACTTCAGAATCAATTAAAAATAAATATTAAATATTTAGTTTTCTATTGGGAGGACCCACTATTGCTTTATAATATTAATATTATACAAGCTTACAGGGTGTTCCATTTGTTATTACCAACAACTACTCTCTCACACAACACACACGCATATTATTAAACTATATTTTTTGAATGCAAAATTCATATAGAATAATATATCGCCCCGGCTGGGAATCGAACCCATGACCCTCCACTGTCTAGGTGGTATCTCTACCAATTGAGCTACCGGAGAACGACTGTCAGCATAGCGACAAATTCTCCACATGAATTAGATATTTTAGCGAACATACAAAGTATTTAATATATTTTTCTATATGAATTTGCATTCAAAACTATCATTTAACGTAAATCATTACATTAAATTATATTTTTGAATTAACTTCGCGTGGTTACACGATTTAGACTAAATTGTGTAAATCAGTCTAAATCGTGTAACCACGCGAAGCAGAGCGAAGTTAGTAGAGAAGTGACTTGAAGATGGCAAGTGAGATCTTGCTGAGATGTTGCTATTGCAATTTCTAGTTAAAATTCCCAGAAAGAATTCTGAATTTAAAAATTGCAAACACGTTTTATCCCAACGTTTAACAGCTCTCTTATTGAATTTTTTTAGAAACGTTCTATTCGAATTTCAGGCGAATACCATGTCTAAAGTTTAATAAAGGAAATGAATATAGGAAAAGTTTTAAATTTGATTTCTCTGAATCAACATAAATTATTTACGTAAATTTTTGAAACATACATAAATGAGCCACAGTTAAAGATTTATTACCTGGCAATTGTTTTGATATAAAATATATTATTACCAAAGGTAAAAGAAATAAACAAACATATCGCTATGGCAATACACAATACAGTGTGGAAATAAAGTAGCGGATAAATTCGATAACTTTGTTAAAATTCATTTTTTTGAAACAATCTCGAAGGGATATAGCGATTTTAATTACTTGACGCTATACTGTACCATTTTCAACTTGTTACATCATTTGTTTTTAAAGTTATGAGGTCATCCATATTTTTTAAATGACAACCTATATTTTTTATTGTCGATTTCGGTAGTACTTTTTATTCTCTTTTCAACTGTATACAATTGGAACTCGCCAAGCCTTAATTCTGGTAGGGCGTGGTGGCTAAATTCTGGAATATCCTAGGTAAAATCCAGTTTCCAAGTTCCAGCTATACTTGAGGTTGGACTCGTCCGGACAGTGAAAGTCCGCATGCTGGAATAAGGGCGATAGGACTCCCTCGGAGACGGACCCCGACCGGTAAGCACGTAGATAGCTCCAGCACTAGCCCGGAGAGCTTGTAAAGGGTGGTTAGGCAACCTCGCTTCCACCAGTGCGTACCGGTAGCTCTTACAAAATTAAATGACGTGCTAATTTAGCGTAACTCAATTAATTCATTGACTCTTAAGGAGGCCGTGGACATTAAGTGTAACACAGGTGGGCCATGTTAAACAAAATTATCGGATTCGGACTCTTACTACTAAGTTATGAGAAGTCCTTTTGTTAAAAAAACCTTGATACAATCCCCTGAGTGTTTCAATACCTAAAGTCTTCGTTAGTTAAATATCTACTGAGTAGGTAGAGATACCGCCTAGATAGTGGAGGGACCTGGGTTCGATTCCCAGCCGGGGCGATACATTTTACTATATGAATTTGCAATCAAAATATAATTTAATGTAAATCAGTAATTAAACATAATCAAAAATTAAACTTCATCTAAAATAAATACAGGTAGATATAAATACGCAAAAAAACGTAGGATCATGTAATTAACAACTTGTGATCCTAATAAACAAAAAATGTGCGTATGATATAAAAAAATTTAGAATTTAATAAAAAAATATCCAAGTTACCTGATGTAGTGCGTTAAAACAATTGATTTACCGGCACTATAATAGTATATTAAATTCTATTATTATAAAGCTTAATAGCGTTTTTTTCTTGTTTTAATGAAATAAAATTTTACGAAACTAACAATTTTAATTTATTTCAAATTTGTTAATTTCTAAAAATTCTTTGTAATGGTAGGAAAAATAGTGTACAAAACACGTTGGAAGTGTACGAGGGGGTATTGATAAATAGTTGGCCTTGAATAGTTCTAGCAGGCAAAAATAAATCGCGTTGCTATGAAAACAAGTTGAAACTTTGACAAGTGCACGTGCAAAGTGTCAGCCCAAAAGGTGATGTTATTTTGAAATTGTGATTAAGAAAAGTAAACCATGTCAGATGAAGATTGTAACTTCAGCAAAATCGAGTATCGTTCGGTTATCAAGTACCTGTTTTTGAAGGGATTGTCTGCTAAAGGAATTTATGATGACATGTTAACAATGTTAGGAGATCAATGTCCATCCTATTCAACCATTAAAAACTGGGTTGCTGATTTTAAACGTGGAAGAAAAGATGTCACCGATGAGAAGAGGTCTGGGAGACCGATTTCTGTGTCAACGCAAGAAAACATTGATGCTGTCCATGATATGATTTTGGATAATAGACGAATCGGCCTAAAACGCATATCAGAGACTTTGAATATCTCATACGAACGCGTTTTTCATATCGTTCATAATGAATTGGGAATGAAAAAGCTATCCGCAAAACGGATACCCAAATGTCTCAATGCTGATCAAAAGCGATTGAGGGTGACAACATCTCAGTGGATATGCAATCAATTTAACGATAGAAACTCAAACTTTTTGGATCGCCTTCTTACAATGGATGAAACTTGGATTCATCATTATGATCCAGAAACTAAAAAAATGTCTAAGGAGTAGAAACATGCTGGCTCTCCTCGGCCCAAAAAGTTTCGTGTGCAGAAGTCTGCTGGAAAAGTTCTTGCCTCCATTTTCTGGGACAAAGATGGTATAATTTTCGTGGATTACTTGGAACAAGGAAAGTCAATCACGGGAGAATATTACGCATCTCTATTAACCAAACTTCGAGCGAAAATTGTGGAATCACGGCGAGGAAAACTTACCAAAGGCGTCTTGTTTTTGCAGGATATTGCGCCCGCCCACAAATCACTTATTGTCCTAAAAATCAATGAAATCGGCTTTGAAATTGTCGACCATCCGCCATATTCTCCCGATTTGGCCCCATCGGATTATTATCTCTTTCCGAAACTCAAAAAATCATTGAAAGGACGAAAATTTACATCAAACGAGATGGTAATGGATGCTGTGGAGTCGTGGTTTGCAGAACAGGATAAAACTTTTTTTCTAAAGGATTAGAATTACCCTTTGATCGATGCATTAAATGTATAGAGTTGAAAGGTGATTATCTTGAATAAAATACTATTACTTCAAAAACATGTAGTTTTTTTCTAGGCTAGGCCAACTATTTATCAATACCTCCTCGTATGTACTCGTGGGATGTCTCTGCACTCGCCTTCGGCTCATCAACATACCTACTCGTACGAAATATTCCACTTTCCACACTCTTTATGTAATATACTATTAACGTAGTGGAAATACGAAATACTTTTCCATATAGGCTGATACAACTTTTTCTGAAATGGTAAACTGTCTATAAAGATAAGTAGTTGAGATAATGCTTATACTATGGTACCACAATATAGAAAACTACTTGAGTCTTGTATCACCATTCTATGGTACCAGGCTGAAGACCGTGTAATAACGCCAAGGTTGAAATGGGAATGTTGCGAACGTAAACCAAAGCTAAGATTCAACAAAATATAACAAGAATGTTGAAATAAAGACAATTGCAATTTAATTTTTACAATAATATACTATACCGTACGTTTCTTTTGGAAATCGAATATAGCGATTAATCTGTGCTTTAAAATAACCGTTTGTAAAATATCACGAAGTAAATAAAGTTATTATTTTTTTATTTATAATTTTGTTCATCAATCTAAACCTAAGCAGTACTATTATCCTAAAATGGCTAAGAAAAGTTTCATTTAGTTGTATTTTTAAAGATCATTTAAATTAGTACAACGTGTGCTCGGGCGCCGACAAGATTCCAGCTAGAGGGGAATGATAATAATGATAAGTCGCAGCCACCCTAGGTTCTATTCCAGCTAGTAGGTAACTACTTTTTTTATATTTTCTTTACAAAACACAAAATTTAAAATTAAAATATTTCCATTCCAAAATATTGATTTTCAACATAATTTTAATTTATCTTTGAAAATTGTAATTCTGGTCCATATTGCGTCTGACTAACAAACAGGTTAAGTAAAAATATACATAACTTTATTTAGTTAACCGTTCTCTTTGTTTGTTTATGTTTATTTTATTATGTTTATTGTTTATTTTTCATATGATTTTGTATTTTTATATGTTTTGTTTTGTGTTTATTTTTCATGATCTTTACTAGTTTTGATAAATGTTTTGTTCTACTGATTATTGGAAGAATATTCAAATTCTCGCTTGGATTTTACTGGCCTGGTTAATTTGATGAAATCGGTCCTCAAGTTACGTAGTAAAGATCATCATTCTTATCAACCAGTCGTTTAGTCGTGTGCGATATTTGGATCAGAATCTATCGTTTTAAATACAATTCATTCCATAATCGACCATTAAATTGACAAAACAAAAAAAATTGTTTAATAGTTAATAATAATTGCTGCAATCCATAACTTGGAAACCAGGCACCAGCAACTATGAGCTTGTACGGGTGGGAGGGGGCGATTATTATTATTATTATTACGTAGACTCAACGTGCGGCTGCAGCCGACTTACTCATGGAACAGCGGAAATTTGTGTCAAGCTAAGGAAAAACTGCAGAATTAACCAAATCTACCGGTACCAGTAGTCTAACCTGGCTCGCTTGGGTTAAAGTCCAGCAGGCTAGATAATACACTACCAAGGCTGTAATCGACAAGGTGTTACAACAGAACGGATCGCTTGCGTAAACGATTTTGAAGATCGCAATCAGATTAAAAAAACTGCTTATTACTATTGTAAGTGGATCCCTGCTATAAAGTAGTTTTAAAATAACTTTACCAGTTGCGAGCAACAGATGTAGTTACATTACTACTATAAAAACTATTGTTAATTTTGTACTACATAGTTCTAAAAAAATCATTACTCTATTAGCGATTTCTAACATCCAATGATATAGAAATACAGCTAGCATCCCACTGTTAACTTGTAATCTGACTTTTAAATTGTTTTCTCGCCTAATTTTTACTCTTACTATTAACTTAAACTCACACTACTACTTTTTTAACCCTACCACCTCAAAGGCAAATTTAATAAAAACGCATTTCTGTACGACACAATGTAACAAAACGTAGTACAATACGTTAAATATCCCTCAAAATACAAAAATTATCCTAAACTTAAACAATTACACTTTGTGTCTATAAAAAATTTTTATGTGATCAATATTTGACAATATTTCAGAAAGCAATACCTAACTAACATTCTTAAAAGTAAATTATATAATCTGACTAAAATAATAGTTAATTTGATTGTACATAACGGAATTTCTATTTTTCTAAAGCATTATCTAATTATTATCTTACATTTCTAAAATTTTAACTCGATTGAGAAGAACTACGTAATTAAATAGTTACTAAAACATCATATTTTCTTTTTTCTAAAAGTCTGCCAGAAACTAAATGTTAGTCTAAACACGACCCACAACAATCAACGTAAAAAGCAGTAACAAAAGCACGAGCCTGATTACAAGAATTTAAATCCATTTCAGCCTACAACAATTTAAAAAAATTGCGAAAGCAACTTTTATCGAGGTATTTTAAAGGTACCCATTTGATTTTAACTTCTGAATTGATTGAAATTCTAATTGAAAGAAAAAACATCTCTGCGCTCTTCGTCCTACATAGTATATTTATTTTCCGTTAGTCAATCCATTATACATATTAATCTTTTATAAGTTACAATCATACAACACATTATTTGTCTGTTTGTTTGTTTGTTTTTGGGCGACGAATCAGGGTGGTGGAACACCCCTTGTACATCAAGGCATTGATTAAAAAACACATTTGAATATTCTTTTTTGTAATTCAAAGCCTTTTAACAATTTTCTTGCATTTTACTTATTTTTTGGTATCAAATTAAGATAGTTTCGCAGTATGCTGTTTACAAACAGCAGAGAAAAGGTATTACACTCTCTACAACTAGAGTAATTCTCACGATGTTTTCTTTTGATTGATTATCACATACTGGTTAATTGTGCTATCACACTAGCTTATTTTTCTATTCGCTCCTTATGTGATTGTGGTTTTACTAGAGTAGACATGTTCTGAAATAAAGCAACTAGTTTAATTACGGGAATTATGGTTGTGAGCGCTCAATTGAAGGACTAACTCAACAAGTCAAAATTAAATTTTATAGAAATATAATTTAATGATCTTAATCAAAAAAGTTACTATTCAGCTGCTTGTTTTTACAGTTGTTGACCAGCGCTCTGAAAGCTCGTAGTAATTTGTGAAGGACGGTTACTCGGAGGTATTTGAAGACTTTATATGTGAATGGTCGGTTGCTAACCATAGGCTCGAGCAGCAAAAAATCTTAAAACAAACGGAAAATTAATGGCAAATTTGTCTATCAGTCTTGTTTATCAGTCAAAACAATCAATAGATTCAATGCTCTCACCAAAGAAGCTGTAGAGAGCTCGAACAAAAAAAAGGTCCGCGTACTCGAAATAAAGATCATTAATCAAACATTAAAAACATCCAACCTCTTACAGTACTATTGGCAACACGCACAACAAAACACGTACGAAATTAAAACTCCCACCTAACTAAAAGACCAAGACCCAGTATTTTTGTCCAACCGGCGAAGATTATAAAAGTTGGATTAACCTATGCTTAAATCACAACTCAAGCCATACAGTCAATCCACGTTCCTAATAAAGTCCAACCAGAAAATGACCTCACCCGAATCAAAATTTAAGCTGACCTCCTCACTTTCACGATTTCAAAAACTCCATAATGCTCAGAACAAAACATATTTGTACATGAAACACAAATAGACTGGCAAACGCCTACAAGCAGTTAAGTGCTTTTTTTATTATTTAACCTTAACATCAACATAATGTTAGTTACCGAATCTTAAATAACCAACAAAACCTGTAGGAAAACCCAAAACTATTCCTGTTAGTGGCACTTAACATCGCAAAATACAAATCTGCCAATCTAACACAGTGACGGCTACTATAAATATCCCACTATATTACCCTAATGAAGTGATACATCGTCAGGCATAGTCAAGTTATCAGGTATAATACCAATTACCAATCATGACGTGATCACCCAAACGCCCCCGGTATGGATCGAAACCAAAAAGTTGATAAAATTTAAGTTCCAAAAGTAGTCTGTAAAATGGTAGTGATAAATGGTAGGGAGACCCAACTTGTATGATTTCAAATCCACCTAGCGCTTGTAAAGCAACATTTTTAATTTGATTAATTGGTCTTATGTAAATTAAATTTTCTAACTTAATCGGTTAATCTTACCGTAAACGAGGCCACCAACCTATCTAGTAGGTAATAAAATTATAGTGTAGAGATAATTGTAATTATCACTATTGAGTCTGAGTCAACAAACTCGGATAGAATTATTTTAACGTGGTGCATTTTATAAAATAATCACCACGATCCCCTTTTCGGGGACACGAATAGAGATACGCTCAATTAGCGCACGATTGCTATGCAAATCCTACCAGTACGCACTGGTGGAAGCGAGATTACTATCCATCCTCTACTAGCTATCCAGGCTAGTATCGGAGCTCTGATCGTGCTCACCTGTCGGATTCCTTCTCCTATGAGATGGGCTCCTAGTCCAATTTCGAACTTACTCCACACGTAGCGGGACCACTGCCCGACCGAATCCAGCCTCAATCTGACTGTGCTTGGAAGGTTACACCACCCTGATCTACTAAGTTATATGGCCTGGTGTGCCCCTGACAGTGCCCCAGTGTTCCTTACCCGTTAAGGTGAAGTTGACTTGAGCGTAAGAGGCTGTATATTCGCATCAACACCCCTTAAGCGTAGTGGTTTTGAACGGTTTCTGTGGATCATACGACTGGAACTGCACAGTCATAGCATGATTCTCATATCTTCGTCTCCGAGCACATCTACCTGGTGACATGCAGTTTGAGAAAATTCAGAAACCTGATACCTTTGTTCCAAACGTAACCATCTACAAATTGTAGGCGGTGCCATCTATATTTCAACTCTATATCGTGTTCTTTTCGCCTCGGGTACGACAGTTACGCTACGGCATTAGACTTCAGACGGAATGGCAGACACTTGTCTTTTATACGTTTATTTGATTAATAAGTTTTATAAACTTTGAAGCTAGTGGCGTTCTTTGAATTCTTAAAGGTAATTATCAAGTTTGCCTCTTATTGCTTTCGCGAATATGGGTTATGGCTTCAGCTTAATTCAGTCTTCTTAAAGCTACCAATGCATTCCTGTCTAACAGCTAAACTAAGATTGGTATTTACGAAGATGCTGTGTTTTTAGTTCAACGCTAAAGGTCAATATCTTGCAGCTTATAATAATAATAATAATTATAGTAATTTGCTAATTTGTAATTAAGCTCCTCGCAGTCCGTTTTTATTGTACCGTAAATCCTTTTTTATAATCTCGAATTTTAAAGTATCTTTCCAAAAGAAATTATATAAGGGAAGAGTATTCATCTAAATGTACTCTAATTAAGTCTTTCATTCGAGTGAAAGAATTAAGTAATTTAAAAATGACTGTTTAATAAAACAAATTTCAATTAAAAAGTATAACTTTATGTTAGTAAAACACTTGATATTGTAGTACATTGCAATTTAATTTTTCTCATGACAAAACAAGAAAGTCTAAAACTGAAATTAAAATTAAAAAGTAAAAGTTCAGACTCGTGACTGAATCAAAACCGACTTTAAATTCACGATTCAGCCTTCTCTTTCCATAAGAATTAATAAAGATTAAATTAGATGTTTGTTATATTTGTTCAGGAGATGGAAGATACGAAATTGCGTTTTGATGTAGGTAGGTATTTAATATTTTACGTTTTACTGGTTTGTAAACGAAAATGTCTAATAACAGCAAGAATTTGTAACGACAAGTTTTGAACTTCTAACGAAAGAATCGACCCTAACATTTCTCGAAGATATGATCATATTCGTTGTAAACAAATGTTATGATCTTCGTTTAAAACGAGAAACTTTATTCTAAATTTAATTTCAAACTAAATGTACGTTTTACTTAGTTTATACAGGGCATTTCAGATGTTTACATCAGAATTTACGAGCCCGAAGCAAACATTACCTTTACCCAAACTTAAACATATTCATACACATCTTAACGATTACATATCAAATATTGCGTAACTAAACATTAAACTTGTATTTAATATTCTTGTACAACTTTAACTACAACTTTGTACAATAAGTATTCTTATTTGAAAAGAAACTAGTAAAGTGGGCAACACTAAATTCAGTGTCGTCAGAGTGAAAACCATATGAAGAATTCAAGAATAACCAAATAATAAAAAAAATATAAAGTTTTATTGAAGACTATAGTGTTCAATAAAACTTCTAGTGACATTCACTTATAAGTGAATGTCACTAGAAGTGACAGGTTATATTAATTTTGTATTAAATAATTTGAACATTACGGAGAAGCTGTCGAAACTCAATCATGTTGTACTTTTTATCGCTCCTATGCTTTCGATATTTTGTTCAAATTCGATTTTTAGAACATTGTGGAAAAACGTTCTGGGTGATGATGTTCGCTACCCAAGCAGCATCTAAGTAGCAGTAACTTTGATTGAGTAGTTATTACGTAATTACAACTAAACTTATGATTTTATACGTTTAATTGCTTCAGTTTGGAATATTTTAGTAATTATGTAGTGTATTCTACTATTTATTGCAACCATGTAGTTCCATTACTTTTAAAGTATGTGGAACGGTATTGGCGCTTAGTATGATCACTTCCAAGTTGTTGCTACTTCAAAGTGGTATTATTATGATTGTAGCACTAACTTGCCCGCAGTTACCACCTGTCTACAACGATTGCTTAATCTTTAAAGTAACGGAACCTTGCAGTGGTATTGAAAGTAAAACTTACGTTTTTTCCTACACAGAAGAATCACTTTAAACTGAGTTTTACTACTTGTTTTGCATCAGAATTACTACAAGTTCCAGTTACTATTAAAAATTACAATGAAGTGACAGTAACTTCTATTAACCAATCCAAACCAATATGGTTGCGGTGAATAACCATTTTCGTCGGCGTCACAAAAACACCATTTGATTGGTAGCTGGCTTGCCTAATGCCTAATAGAGGCATATCTGCTGTAGATTAGTTTGGAATTTGGAGGTTAATTCTGTTTTTGCACTGGTAGTAGGCCAATACAAAATATTATTTTGCTCCCATTTATGGGAACAAGGGTGAAGTATATTCCTATTTTTTCTTTGGTTGTCACAACCTTAAAATATGTCATATCTAATTATTATGTAGCAGTATAAAACATATACGTTGTGGTATTATGTAACATTATGTTCATGGTCATGGCTAAATGTGAGGTTAAACTTAAACGTTTTTAAATTTCGCAGTGTCATTAGGAACTGGAAAGTGGTTACGAAAACGTTAACGTTGTTTTATAGAAAGAGTCACTTGAAAATTCCAAAATTTTTTACTTATACTTCGTGGTAACAACAACCTTGAAATAGAATTTGTTTAGTTCCCGTTGCTGGTAATTAAGCGACACAAACTTAGATATGCATTTTACAAGTACTACTTTAAATTGATTTTATGAAAACTACTCCATATTTACTTATAAAATGTTGGAGGCAAAAATCAATTTGCAATTTATTATAATTGTTAATACTTAGAGTTTTAATATAACCTTCAATAAAAATCGATGCCAAATTGTGCCTTAGGAATAATATCAAAATTGGTTTCTAACAGGTGTATCAAGTATTTATGTCACATTTTATTGAAGACATTTGGACAAGTTCCAAAGAGGTCACTGCGACGTATCTGCTACCCAAAAATTTGTTTCTCATTTTGGTTCCAGGCACGCAATAAAGCCTTAGCATTTACATGCTTGTGACTAGTGGCAGAAACTAATAGTTCTATCGGTAGTTGCTAGCACGTAACGATGACTAAAAATGCTGCTTGGATATTTAGCAATCTCATTTAATGTCAACTAAACAAAACCTTGTCCATCTAGCAGTCTAGATTCTCTCTCCAATAGAATTCATAAAATCAAAAAACAGTCAGTCGCGAATAATACAATCAGACCTCAAAGACAAACTACAGAGTATATAAGACAGTAAACAGCCAGAATAGAGTAGGAAAACTTGTCAGTTCAATGCCTAGTCATATGCACTTTAAAATAAGGAAGGCATTACATAATTTTAAAATTGCATTAGAGTTATTTGGAGCAAGCGTCTTTTTACTATTATTGAACTATGAATTATATCTATTGTCATGATATTTCAATATCATCATATATGATCATGCATAAGAGATATTCAATACCACAATAATAATAACCAGATATATGAAGTTTTATTTAACGCGATTGAATGGTTGCTTAACCTCAATTTTAAAAATTAAATTTTGAAAAAATTTCTTTATGAATATCAATTCAGGTAGTTAATACTAACATGCACACTAG
Source organism: Agrypnus murinus (assembly GCA_929113105.1). NCBI lineage: Eukaryota > Metazoa > Arthropoda > Insecta > Coleoptera > Elateridae > Agrypnus > Agrypnus murinus. The sequence continues at coordinate 119,382,142 of OV816023.1, read as the reverse complement.
ACTCTTTAAGCAGATAAAGGATATATGAAAATCCGGATTTTCTTAAAAACTAGATAGATTTCTCCCGTTAACTAAACGATTTAGGGATCGTTTATGTAATTTTTTTAACTTAATAAAGTTCAGTTCAATTTAATGTTGTAAATCATCTGGAACAGACAATATATGTTGTTTTGAAGATGTATGTAAATAATAGCAACTTACCTTGTGGAATTTTAGTTAAAACTTTGTTTTCATTTTAACCATGTATTTTTATTTTGCAGGTTTCATGTATTTTATAATTTTTACAACTGTTGACTAGGTTGTTTTAGTGGAAACTTGTATATTTAATGTAAGAGTTGCATTTTGTGATTGGAATTATATAAAAACGTGTAGTTGAGTTGCGCCTTCAGAACGTTTAATGGAATAATGTATAATGGTTTGTAAGTCAAAGTTTGTGGCATCTAAAAACATTTAAATAATGTTATTAAGGATGTAATGTTTAATTTTGTGAAGAAAGGAACATGTAAAAGGATGTTTTTATGTACATAATTAAGCCTTTTGTTAGTTTTAGGAGATTGTTGTTCATCAACATTGAATTCAAAGGCATAATTCTATTTTTTGACTCAAGTGTTGTATATCATTGAAGTCAGAATTTTATTTATGAGTTAGTCTAATTAGTTTTTACATTAATTAAAGTTTATAAATAAGAATTTGGTTATTGCATTTATGATATGTCAAGATTCTTTTGTTTTGTTGAAATTTTTTGTCGAGTTTTTTGTTTTCTTAAAAAGTATATAACGGAACATTTTTAACAATTAAGTAGCAATTTTCTATCAAAGAAACGAGGTGCGTTAATATTGAAATTTGTAAGATTAGCTTTAAACATTGATAATGTTTATGAAAAATATGAGGTTATATGAAACGTCAATATTTTATCATGTTGTAAAAGTGTGTTCGAATATAAATTTGTTTTTAGAATAAAATACAGTTCAATGAAAAGAAGATCCTGTTTTAAAATAAACCGTAATAATTTGTGTTTTATTTGGATGGATATTACATTCAATCGATGTTATTGAAATTTCGATTGATGTTTGGAGATGTCAGAACAATTTTTGACAGTATGGTTTTGAAGAGAGATAGGAGACTAATAAATGAGTTTGTTAAGCAACTGGAATCCGAATAGAGACGGTATTCATGTGGCGCCAAATATAAGAACGAAAAGTTAGTTTTTAAATCAAAATTTTATTTATTTAATTTAAATACCTACAATTTTGGTTATAATAGAAATTAGATTTGTGGCTAAGATAATTTTATTAAATTTAAATAATATTCTTAGAGTTATTAAAAAACACTAATAAATAAAAAGGTTATCCATTTATACAATTTTTTTATTTGTTCTTGAACCAAAGTTTAAGTTAATTTACTATCTTTAGTAATTTATTAATTTAATTCTGAATTTTACATGGGCACTGAACTTTTATATGGTTATCAATTTAGTTCTTTTGTTTCTATTCTTTTATGTGTTTAATGTCGTTATAAATGAATAAAAACTTATGTTCTTGATTTTGTATTTTGTTATTTGTATAATCTTATTTGTTAATAACCAGCTTAAATTTAAACATACTAATATTCTATATCAGCGACTCAAACCTGCGAGAGTCTCAATATAGTGGGATTATGTTTATAATACAATTAATTAATCGGAGCATAATAAACAAAAATTTATAAGGTAAGCAAATTGTATGCTTTTTCGTTATCTTTATGCAAATCATATTTTGTTGGGCTATTATATATTTTTTTAAACAAAAGACCTCCATATCATGGTAGCATGTACATATTATTTTGTAGTGCTAAACTAATTGTTGCGAAAATTAACTTCTGATAGCGTTTTTTGCATTTATTTGAGCAAATAATTACTAAATTGTTTATAGCCTAAACTAAATATTATAAGCCTAGGGTCGTATGAAAGACACGCAAACCAAAAGCTAAAAGTTAAGAAAGCTTTACTTTGGGAAACGTCACGTTGGATTTAAAACATGTGTTTTTGTTAATAATTTACATTATACTGCACAAAAAGAAAGTGGAAGAAAAGTAGAAAATGTCCATAAGCTAAAGACTTTTTATAATTGAAGCTCTGACTAGCCACCGCAGTCTGCCGATTCGATTTCTTGAGCATATTACATAAGGCATATGGGCTTCTCAGGTTTAATTATATTTGCTTCGATACAAGTTATCCTTACATAACTATATTAAAATGTTAATTTTGAAGTGTGGTAATCATTGCGTGTGCACAATTTTCACATCTATAAAAATTAACATTTTGTGCCCCTTCAAACCATAGTAATTTAACGTCGAGGAGGTCGACCCTTGCTGTGTTCATCACTTGTTACGAGTACAAAAAGCACTTAAACGCGAATTGTGGCTAATACAGCTTTTCATCTTGCAGCGCACATAATCAGATTGCATTATTGTGTTCATTCCGTTTAATGATTGTTCCCAAATAAGTCTAAGGCTTTGTCTCTTTGATTTTGTTTTTCTACTAACCTAGTATGTAACTTTCTTATGCAAGACAAATTCTTCTTTATATAAGTCAAATACAAAAACTACCAATATGTCTAACAAACGCCCTGTATAAGGATTACAATTTTTCATTTAATTATTACAGTTTGGCAGTTCGTCGGTCAATAAATACATATTCGAATTAAATACATATGCAAAAAAGCGTAAATTAATCTGCGAAATAAATAGAACTATACTGTTTGTTTCATTATTCCAACTGCACTTTAAAAATAACATTACAACCCTTCTGGGTATAGATAACTAAGCACGTTATAGCCAAATGGGAAAAATAAATTCTGATACGTAGACTTTTGTTAAAATATATTAAAATTTTCGTTATTAGTATGACGCTTACAATAAATGACGTCATTAAAAGTAAAGTGTTTAACCTTAAAATTTTTAAATCAACCAGGACAACTTTTCTTAAGACTTATTTCTAGATACTACATACTACACATATGTTTATCCATTTCTGTCATACGAATATAGTTTTCATTCTAAGAATCAATCATATTACGTTCACTACACGAAATGGAGAAGAATAAAAACAGAAAATCCGTACCTCTGTTTTTGTAAAGGATATTCAGACAACACATAGATCTTAGAATTGTAAATTAGAAGAAATCTTTTTTTTATTTCTACAGACAGCCTAAGCCCGCTGTTGTTCGTAATCTTGATGTACAAGATACTAAAATCAATCAAAGACAAAGCAAAACAAAAGTGATGATAATTAATGAAAAACAGAAGAACAACCGGAATAGTGAGATTACATGTAACCATTCACCACTAGAACGAGTAACAGCAATGGAATATTTGGGGACAATCATTACAAGCGACGGCAAAATCGACACGGAGCTGTCAAACAGAGCTAACAAATGAACGAGGCTTTACTACTCCCCGAACAAAACAATTCTAGTACACACACAAAGAAACCGAGAAGGAGATAAAACTAAAAATATATAATGCAGTAACGGTACCCACAATTACCTACGAAGGGGAAAATTGGACCATACAGAAAAAACATGAAGGAAAAATAAATGCCATGGAAATGAAACACTTGAGAAAGATCACAGGAATCACCAAATGAGAACATGTGAGGAATGAAAACATAAGGAGGAGCATCCAACAGACGCCAATAATGGAAGAAATAAAGAAGAAATAGATAAACTGGTACGGACATATAACCAGAATGGACAACGAGGGTCTACCAAGAAGTGAAATGGGGAAACCGATTAGAAACAGAAGAGGAAGACCAAGAAGAAAATGGATGGACCAAATAGAGGAAATAAGGAGGTCAAACGAGAAATCTCTAACAGAAATGAAAGCTCTAGCAGTAGATAGGAAAGTGTGGAAAAAATGGGTGAAAGAGGGGCCGGACACTTTATCCGACGCCTGAAAGGACAGAAGGATTAGCGAAAGCAGAAGAAGAAGAATCTTTATTTAATTTCTAATTTCATCTGGATAAATTCAACGCAAGATTTAAAATCTTAGATTTTACGTTTACAAATATTTCAAACATTTTCTAATTAAGTGCCTAAAGAACGCCGTATAGGTCTCCTTAATTTCAATTTTATTATCTCTATTTTATTATTATTTTTTTAGTTACTACCTCAACTTGTTTCCTTCCATATTATCATTATTTGTAAGACAGTAATATTTTATTTGAGGTAATATTTTTTTCAACGCCCTGTATACTTATACAATTTTTCCACATAATTCTATTACAAAACAATCTATCAAGTTTGAAGTAGTTTAAGAAAGAAGAATTAATCGTGCATTTTCGTCTTCGGGTAGTTGTAAGAAAATTACTTAAAAAAAAAGTAAGTGAGGTTTAAGATTAAGATGACAACGATAGCATCATCAAAAATGGCAAAAGTGTCAAAACATTAATGTTATTATTTTTATTATGCCTAATGTTTATTATTTTTTATTATACATACATGTTTGCTTTTTTGGGGAGAAAAAATAAAGGAATTTACTATTATTACTAATACAAGAGATAACAATAAGAATGCCATAAAATAAATAATACAATGAGATAAAATGATATGAACAACTATTGAACCAGTTGAATGCAATCATTAAAAAAAACACGCCCACTTCATCTACACTGAAAAAAGTATTAAGTTGGACAAACTAAATTTTATTTAACTCAACCAAATATTTAGTTAAATTAAACTTTAAAAAAATGGTCAACTGTATGCGTTTCTATCCCCAACAAAAGTTCCCTTCCTCTACTCTTAGTGGCGTCAATAATTTGTAAGTCTATACAGGTTTCTAAAATGGTAGACGAGTATGTATGGATTATTTTGATAAAAGGCAGCAGTACAGTGTACAAAAAGGCAGTAGATTCCTTTAGGCTTTAGGTAGTGGAAGTCTATCACCAATCGCATGCAACCTCACTATCTTTACTGCAGGGATGTTTCTGGAGAAATTACGTATTGGAACTGATTACACAGGCCCACAAAAAAAGTTTTGTAGTTGAAAGGTGAGGTTATGTAAGGATCTTGATATTTAATGATTACCCAAAGATCACCACAATAATCATTACATACATAACTTCCACCAGGAAGGCATTAAATCATAGGATTGCCCTTAACCTTAAACAGTGTAACTAAAAGGTAAACTAACCCCTAGTACACTGTAATAGTAACCCCCGACATGACCACGAGTTGCTACTACTACTAACAACAGTTCACAATTACCTAGACTATGCTATTACCATGCTAGGTTCTAAGATAAAGCCTGTAAATGTACAGGCAATTGCTTCTGTCAGACAAAAAACTAAATATCAGCTCTGCTCTTTCAGATGGGGCAAACAGAATTTATTCAAATGCCTCATCAAATTATTGACGTTAAATGTTGTTAAACGTTGTTAAATTGACGCAATAAGGTTAAATCTATCACACTTCCATATTATAGAAGTAACCGAAAAATAGTTGAATTTGCCATACCAGTTGGGTTATTTCAACCTTACTCCCTGGTTTGACAAAATTCGTGTTAGGTTGTTTCAGCCTTACATATGGTAAATGAAACTTACCACACAGTAAATACTACCCTTTCGAAGGGTAAAAGTTCTAACCATAACGTTTAGTTCACTTTATCTATTTATATAGTAGCTGGAATCAATAAGTTAAGCTATTTTAGTTTGACTTGTAAGTTAAAATAGTCAACTGTACATGTAGATTTAACCCAAGTAAGGTAAAATCCTCGTTAAGCTGACGTTACCCATACTAGCGGCTGATTTTACTAGAACCCGGGTAAAATCTACCAAAGGCCGGTTAACTATAAATAGATACTTCACTTAACAAATCGTTTGTTTATTCTGACCTTGGTTTTTAGTGAAAGCTGCTGAAATCAAGTTAGAACAAGTCGGTCTACTATAAAATAGTTATCATATTTTGTTAATATTTTTCTCAGTGTAACTATTTATAAATACAAAATGGCAGCAAAGCACAAATTCTGTCCATTTACACTGGATAATTTGTATTAAAGGTTTGAGCTGAAGGCAAATAAAAAATCCGATACAAGTTTGAATAAGTTTGTTAATCTGAATGATTGATAAACATTTTATTGCATGATGTATGTGTGACATAGAGTACTGAAGTTTCAAAAATTTATATGATGTCTGCTATCGGATGCCTGTGATTTAATATGAGTGTTATTGGTTTATGCATGTGACTTATGTACAACTGGTTAAAGAGTGCTTTGGTAGATTATTACATTTTCTAATTTTGCAAATTTTAAAAAATTCTCAAAATCAGAAGTAATTTTCAAATTAGATGTGGAATAAACGCACTGTCAAAATAAATTCGAATATCACAAAGTATATCAAACTTCATTAAAATGAATTTTTAGGATTTATACCCACACTTTTCTGGTTTATAAAAAATATACAAAAGTAAAAAGGTGATAAACGAAGAGCTAAATAAATCGTTGGGCTCTCTTCTTTTGCTTAAGTTGTTCTAGACAAGTTAAAAGTAGAGTAAGGCAAATAATATAATATATCTACAGTTATTATTAATATTTTATGAATAAAGATACCTAAGTGTACGAGGAGAAAGTCAGATTCCTTATTGTCGTATATTAAATCTCTCAAGTCTCCATTTTTACGTTGATGTTTTTATAACTCCATGTTTGTTCGTCTGAAGATAAAATTGCAGGATTTGAATAAATTCTGAAATAATAAAAGAAGGAACGGTAAAATTTAAGATGACACTGTGTTTAACAGGCGTGCAAAAAACATAACTGCGAGGTTTATGCAGACAGTTTCAATATTATTGCCTTATGATACGAATGTCTTTCTTTTTACGTTGCGGTGGGAGTGGATAGAATAATATGCTGACTTGACAATTTCCCAAAGTCCCCAGACACCAAATCCCAAAGCGTTGTCGGCGTATGGAGCAAGGGCATGGGAGTTAAAGCTGTTACTCTGGTTAGTTTCTAGAATACCTAGCGAGTGCGGATTGATAGGTTATCTATAATTCTCCTGTAATCTCCGAAGCTGTAGGTGAGTAAAAACTTTTTCGACTTCACTATATTCGATCCTTTTTGGCGGAACGGTCGACTTTGAGCAGCTTACACAAAACGGCGTGCGGTTTTATGCTCCTCGGAGAATGGTTGTGCTTTTGATTCATCTGTCAGGATTATACGGTTTTATTTTTTAAAATGATGTTATCGGGGTGCAATGTAGCGTGTTTATCGAGTTGATTGGCTGAAGGATATGCGCGTAGAATAAGAGGTGTTCTCCGCATTCTCGAGAGGTTCAACAGCTGTCCAAACAGCGTATAGACCATCGTGGTTATGCATTGATTATCCATAATTTCCATTCCGGCACTTAAAGTCAACAAACGCGTCGTGTGCAAATTGTTCTTATTACACGAGTAGGTGCACATAAAGCCACTAAACGGCGCTAGTCGAGCGAAAGGCAGGATGGGAATCGTTTCAGCTAAGAGCGTCAAATCCTGAAGGGTAATACAGGCGCTACAGGAACAAAGCTTGCCTACCCCATTATTATGAGCTGTAGAACTAGCGACGGCTGATTGTAAAACGATTTTATAACGAGGATAAAAATATCGATAACATGTAAATTGCATACCAGGCCGGAATATGGAATGAATCAAATGAACGAGCCGCTTGGCAGGTTTATTGGCTTGAGAAGGAATGTAGGGGCTGGTGATAAAATGGCTGTTCGTGGGAACAATGCGCTAGGGGACTTGTCTTGTACAATTCATGTTGCGGGTTAATTCACCAACTTCTGGAACGCCGCTTTTAACCGCATTTATTACTACATTTCGGAATAATATTTTTAAATGGGAATTTCCAGGCGCCACCACGCATTTCCCGATTACATTCTTTCAAATCTGGATAAACAACCTTAAAATGCTTCAAATATTTTTCTTTTTGCAAATATAAAATATTCTCAAAAATTATTAAATCGTCACTCGGCATACCTCGGATACCTATTGTTTGTATTATGCAAACATATTAAAACTAAACGGGCTCGAAAATGGCGAATTTAAAATTAACCTTTGATTTGATATTTGCCTGACATTTAATCACTTTTTAATTAAATTATAGAAGCTTTGAACACGTAAAACATAAATATACACGGAAATAGATATATATGTTTTAAAGGGTATAGATAATCATGTTACATAAAAATGTGCTGAAGTTTCTAACCTAACAATTTAAGATTACAGTGTAATAAGACACATGCAACAAAACGTTAGTTAATTATATGAAATCATTTATTAATAGTACATCAAACCGAATAAAACATAATAAAGACTGTCCACGAAAAAACTCATCCAGTTTTGGATTCAGTTTTTCTATCCAAGTATGTTTTGAACACAAATGTCAACAATAATTTACATATCTGTCAAATTAAAGTATTCAACGCCAGCAACGTTAACATTGTTCTTAATTTATTTCAAAGAATGTCGCGTTCTCAATTACAAACCAGAAAACTTATTTTGTGCACAAAGCAAGAAAACCCTAGTTGGTCTCAATATAAAATTGCAAATCATATTGGAATTTCGAGAGCCACCGTTCAAAGCATATTAAACAACTTCAAGAAAACTTTAACGTTGGAAAGAAAGCCAGGTTCAGGTAGAAAATCGGGACCAGTTGATCAAAATTTAGCAAAGAGGGTCATTGCTACTTTCAAAAGAAATCCCAACCTTTCAATAAGAGATGTTGCCCAGAAATTAGGTGTTTCAAAAAGTTATGTCTGAAAAATAAAAAATCAAGCATAATTGAAGTCATATAAAGTTTCTAAAGTACCAGATCGATCCGAAGAAAAAGATTTGGAGGCGAAAAAACGATCGAGAAAATTATATACTCAGTTATTGACAAAATTCAATTGCGTTGTTATGGACGATGAAACATATACCAAAGCCGATTTTAAACAACTTCCTGGGCAAGAGTATTATGTTTCTACCGTTCGAGGAGGAGTACATAAAAGGTTTAAGGTGCGTAAAACCTCAAAATTTCCTAAAAAGTACTTAATCTGGCAGGCACTTTGCACTTGTGGTAGGAAGAGTGATTTTTTTTGTATCAACGGGCACAATTAACCAAGTGATCTATGTTGAAGAATGTTTGGAATAGCTTCTATTACTTTTTATAAGATCACATAATGCTGCTGTGTTGTTTTGGCCCGATTTAGCCACTTGCCATTACGGTAAACTTGCAAAGAATTGGTATGAAGGGAATCAAGTACAAGTTGTACCAAAAGATGCGAATCCTCCCAATTGTCCGGAGCTTCGGCCAATTGAACAGTACTGGGCTATTGTTAAGCGAAAATTAAAGAAAAGCTTGGGGGAGGTTTCTAATATCTCCGATTTTCAAAAGAAATGGAAAAACGTTACTAATAAAGTGACGGATGTAACCGTACAAAATTTAATGGGAGGAGTGAAGAGAAAAGTCAGGCAGTTCTATATGCGTAGTGAGATACTAATTACTTTTTTGTTTTTTCGAGTCTTATAACTAATAATAAGTGTTTAATAAATATATGAGTTAAGTATGTTGTTTCTATAATTGTAAAAATACACCTTGTTCATGGATGAATTTTTTCGTGGACAGTCTTTGAGTAACTAGTCATAACAAATAAACAGATACTAACGTAAACTATTTACAATATTTATTTCTAACAGTTTTTATTAATAATTTATTTATATTTAGACACCGATCACCTTAAGTGAGAAAAGTTCTGGCCTAATCATATGAGTTGTTATTATGATGTCTTTAAGCATCTAAATTGGAGAACGGTCCACAAAACTCTTAATAGCTGCTACACACCCAACACGATCATGAATATGAATATGTGTTGGAAAGTTAGCTTCATTTGTTTATTTGCGCCTTCATAATACAATCTTGTTCGGGAGTTCAAGTGGCTTCTTCCACAAGTTAGCAATAAAAACCCAAGTCACACTTAATGGAGTTAATATTTGGCATTGAATAATATGCATTTAATACTTATATTAGCGATTTCGCAAGATTATTGGTTTTGCAGCATTTAATACGCACTTAACTATGCTTTATATTTATTCTTGCAATGACTGTCTGTTTGAGAAACCCTTTTGACATGTTGATGTATTTGAATCATTAGAAAAAGTGATGAGTTAATGTTTGTCTGTATGTCCGCTATCTTTTCCTACACGGCTGTACGGATTTTGATAGAATCGGTGTCGTTCGCTCGGTTTTGTCCTAGAATGAGCGAGGAGGGTTCAGATTTTGATCAGACCTTACTTTGATCCTTTAAACGGGATATTCATCAATTTAAACTGACGTTATTCTCTAGTTCCTGTGTTATGAGTCAACCAGTCTTCTAAATAAATATGTTAATATTTTGTTTCAAATCATATCGAAATCAAAAATATACATAATTGATATACAATCTTACGATATATCGCTTTCAAGTCTCTAGTTTTTATTATTCAATCTCGATATGAATACATGTCAACAGAAAACGCTGATTATAATTGAAAATTATAATCGCAGACTATTGAAAATAGTTAAACAGGATTAAAGAGAAGATGTTACAAATTGTCCACCCTACATATAGATTCAGATTTTATTCAATGTTTTTCTGAGCAATTTAGAGCAGAATTTAGAGCCTGGTCGAACTATAAAGTCTTACTGATTTATAGCTAGATTTCCTTGCACATTTATTTATTTAAATCTTTTCTCGCTACTAATAGATACAGGCACCAACATCTGAGGACATAGGATGGACTATGAGTTCGATCTGGATCCTCATACTGGGACTCGTGTGGGTTTGATTCTTTCATGGCCAGATTGAAATTTGCCAGATAATATATTTTTTTAATATTAACAGTTACTTGAGTGTCCAATAATGACTATATTTATATAATGTAAGATTATACATGGCGAAGCAGAGGAAGGGGTTGCGGAAATATTTCTATTATGTAGGGGGCGTGAAAAAGTCTGAAATAAATTTGAATGTTAGATAGGGGAAGTACAGCAGAAAATTCTAAGTGCTGTTACTAATACCGTTTGTCGTACATAAATGAATACTAGAAAACAAGTTTTAGTCGCATTAAACTGTCTATCAATTCTCGAAGTAAACGAACGAATGTACCAAATAAGAAATAACATAACGGTACAATAACAATACAATTGTACACGCTTATACACAATATGCATGCTTGTGCATTATACACCTTAACTCCGATACTTTTTAAGGTTTTACATCTTTCATGAAAATTATTACATAGTGAATAAAACTAAAACTACAAATGTTAGTTTTTGATTAGAAAAAAATAGTTAACAACTTTCATTTCATAATTATAGTTATTATTAAATAAAAAGTACCATACGTTCAGACACATGATAGGAGTTTCAACGTTTGGAAGCTTTGTAACTACGTCTTCCACGATTTAGAAATTGGTTATCCAAGGCCAACGTTGTTTCCATCAAATCATATAGTAGGATGAAAGGTAGAAACATTACCTGAAAACAAAACAAGCATTTCAATAAAAGCTTTGACTAATGTTCAATTTTGTTTTAGTTGATAAATTTAATTTTAACTTTAAACTATTTTTCATTTCTCCAGCTAACTACTTAAAAGTAACACAAGGTATCATTATTATACAGTAATATTAAATTAAACGCAATATACTCTATTACTCTATATTTCATTTGAAAAAAAAACAAGTAAAAGCATTACGTTAACTTGGTTGGTTGTAAATATGTATTTTACCACGAACAAGCGTGATTTGTTAGAAAAAAATACACCTTTGCATCTCTTATTTTACAATAAATGTTATTTTTTACGTTTGTTTTTTAATAAATTCAATTAGTGTTAAATTATCCCCAAGTGAAATGAAAGAGATTAAACGGTTTAGAGCTTTTGTGTATTGTTGTACTACATATGTTACTTGTTGCAGTTACTAAACTGCAATGGTTTTAAAATGCAATATCGAGTATATAGCGTTTTAATTTAATAGCACTGTATATTACAGCATACCTAAAAAAGTTGCGTAAAATAGAACAAGCAAAACAAAAAATTTAATTTCACTTTAAAATGAAAATATTTCAAATGTTTCATAATAGCAGATGTTGAAAATATTTTTAGTTAGTAAATAAATAAGTATTTCGTATGGAATGAGAATATATAGTTTCTAAATAATATCAAACAGAGATACTTATAATAAAATTTAAATAAGTGCATATACGAACATAACTTGCTACAGATATAATATGTATACATTAGCCCGTACAGCTGGACCCGATACAGCGCTGAAAAGTCCATAATAGTCTACACACAAACCAATTTGAGTATGAAGAACAACAAAAAATTATTAATTTGCTCAACCAATGAAAAACAAAACAACGGCTTTCAAACTCGATACGGAGTGTGATTCAAAAGGCAAGCACCCACACACAAACAAAAACTCGATCACAAAAAACTATACAGTTGCACTCTCCACAAAATAAGATATTACAGTTTACATCATTATATAGAAGCCTCACTGACAAGATTTATAGAAACTAAATGAATATTTGAAGGAGTGGCGACTACAAATATACTTAAACAAAACAGATACATGTTTTTATTTTCAATTAAATAACCAACATTCTAGGTATAAACTACAAATAAAGTTCAGAAATCAGAAATTACGTTTCAACCCACATCCAAAATATCTTGGCGTAACCTTGGATCGATCTTTAACTTATAACAGCATTTGACTAACACAGCTGCAAAAGTAACAAATAGAAATAATATCCTGCACAAGCTAACAGGTACCGGTTGGGGACCAAATGCAACTGTTCTGAAATCGACAGCTCTTGCCTTAGTATATTCGGTAGCAGAGTACTGCTGTCCAATTTGGATTAATAGCTGGCATACCAACATCATCGATGTGCGACTAAACGACGCTATACTAACGAGAGCTGTATCTGGTACGGTACAATGTACTCCACTCAAGTGGCTATCGGTATTATCAAATATTGCTCCTCTCCCGCCTTCACCGAAATGCAGCACTAAAAAGATAATGAAAAATGCATAAATAACCCAGACTTGCCCATATATCAAGATATCGGAGCAAGTTACAATAATAAGCGGAAATCGAGGAAATACAAATACTGGACTAAATAATAGAGAAAAAATTCTTATATTTATTGACAATTATTGAGGTACTAGGCAGGACATAATTCTGTAAATCATGATATTTCTCTAATAGTCCAGTCAATTTAGAAAAATAGCTGAAAGTTGAGGTAAGTCCTTGTATTGTTGCATAGACCTTTCTTGTAGGTTACTAAATAACCCTCTAAAATACACAGCGTAAGTGGTAAGCTCCAACAGATAATAAGCGTAAACCACGCCCCCTAACGGTTTTTATCGTTTTTCTCGGAAACTATTAGGTTTATCGAAATGAAGGAGATTAGGTAAAATAAAGTTGATTTAACTTCCTACCAAAAAAGTTGGAATTTTTTTCGTACCTCGCCGTCCTTTTGTGAATCTAAGAGAAAAAAATAGGTCATACATGGATCAGCAATTTGCACTAGTAAATTTAAGTAAAAGGAACTTTCGGAGGTAACTTTTTGTGGTTTTATATTTGTCATGAAGTAAGCTAAGAAAAATTAGCTAAGAGATGGAAGAAAACGAGTTCCTGGGTAGAGTAGAAGTAGAAGCAGCTAATAAAATGTAAAAATAAATAAATAGTATAAAAACTTAATCTAGCATTCTACACAGAAATCGTATTTGTATATCGCACAGATAACTATGTGAGACTAGTGACCCTTTCTCTTTTCCTGAAATCTGCCAGATGCACTCGTGGTAGCAAGGAATGATTGACCAAGCGATGTTGATTGCAGCAAGGAAAATAAGAAACAACACAGAATCCACTTATTATAGAACAAGGTAATATTTATTTTATGTGATAAAGTATCGAAATTGTTACTACATTATTTTCTATTTGTTATTTAGAAATTGTAGCGAATTGGCTACAGCACCAATAGCAGCAGCCGTTTCACACATTGCTATTGCTAATCTCTTTATGATAGTAGTATTCTTGCATGCGCAGTTGTAGTGCAGCCGAGGGTAGTTCGTCAGTTCGACGAATAGTTCTTCGTCGCTTGGAAGGTACTTCACTGTCACCACTTGCACTCCTGGATCTTTTAGTACCCTAGGAAGTCTAGCTGTTGCAGTAATCACTTCTGCTGATGATGTTAACGGAATTGGTGGTTCTAATAGAAATGGCAACTCTGGTTCTACAACAGTTTCTAATCCATCGATAGAAACTGGAGAGAGGAGTCCCAGCAGCCGTTCATCTCTATTCGACAGATGTTTAATTTTGGGTTCACCACTACCTGTTTTTGTCTGTTCCACCCTTAAAGTTCGAGCTATGTTTCTAGTGTTGAATTTATATTCATTTTGTAAATTATTATAAATAAACTGTAAAAACGTCAATGTAGAGTTTTTTAAATGAAGTAAGTTCTTCCCACAGTTTTTGTAAATATTCAGGACCTTCTCCCGACCCAATCTTCCCGTAAGCAATACTTATTTGGTGGGCATAAACTCCAGCATTACATAAAATTTCTTTTCGGAAGTGTGAGGTTTTCTTCTCCATGTTTCAACTTCGCGTATTAAACTATTCGAAAGTGTCTAATACAAATGTCACTGCTCGAGACTGCATGCACAGTCGGTAATATAGTTCATAATTAGTTTGGATTGCAGTTGTTGTGATTCATTTCGATTAGATCTTAACAAGCGTAGTTACAGAATGCTAAATATTGCGCGAATTGTTAAGATTTCGTATCAATCAGGTTCATAACAATTATTGTTATGCCTAACAATTGACTTACAGAATACATGGCATTATCGTAATTCTTGATGCCAGTCGCATCAAAATTTCGTATTGGTAAGTTAATTCTTAGGAAAGTACACTGTACCAGCCAATTTTTTATCCAACCCAATGCGTACACGGTGTTTTAACTGACATTCTAATTTCCTTTATTTATAAGATCTTGTTATCGAGTAAATTCTTTCTTGAATGATTTTTGCTGTAAAATTGAAATACATGATTTAAAGAATAAACTGAAGTGAGGTGAGATGAAATGAACTGGGTGGCCGCACGGTAAAGAGTTCAACTCTTACTCAAATGGCCCGCGTTCGATTCCCGAAACCGGCGAGAAGATTTTTGTCGTCGATAAAGCCTCAGTACACTTCGCCGAGCTGTCAGATGGGCACGTTAAGCAGTCGGTCTCCACAACCACACAAACATCTTCCCGTAGTTGTCGTTAAACATAACACCACCCTATACCACGCACAGGTATACGTACATATTTACTTCAGTGGTTTTGCAATATTAATTACAATTAACATTTATACAATACAATACAATATACAAAAAACTATTGCCTTGTGGTGCCCCTTACAATTTAAAACAACTAAGGAATTAATCTTACAGTAAAAATCATTCAGAAAAAATTTACTCGATACCAAGATCTTATAAATAAAGGAAATTAGGATTTCAAAAAAGGCGTACCGCCCTGTAGTATTGGAATGGATAAAAACATTGACTACTATCCATTTTTTCTGACTGAGTCTTCTGACTTTGAAAGGGTATTGCTGTAAACTACTGAACCAAATTAAACATTTTAAATACGAGCAATTAGTTAATTTATTTCTACATATAACAGTAAAATATTATATTTCTAAGTGCTATACTTTTGTTTTTATCGGTTGATACGTAACAAAAGGTATCCATTTTTTAGTGACGATTTCATTAAAAGTAAATTAAATAATTTTTTTCTCAGAAAGTATATGCCATATATCTATGAAATTTGTGTAGTAGCTAGAAAGAAGCCTTGCGGTTCTTATGCTATTCATTTTCAGACAAAAATTTTATTTCAGATGTATATGAAGTATTAGCGAACTATGTATTTTTTTATATATATTTCGCTAAATCAACACTATTCATATGTAGACATTATTTTCTGTAAAAAGATGTTCCCAATTTTAAGAATAATAATGCAGTAACAAAAAACCGATTTTTAGGTTCAAGCGGTTTAGAAAAAACGTTTTGTAAAAAGTATAGCACATAGAAATATAATATTTTATGTTATATGTAGAAATAAATTTATTATTTGCTCGTTTTTAAAATATTTAATTTGTTTTAGTAGTTTACAAGAAATACGCTTTTAATCAGAAGACTAGAAAAAAATGGATAGTAGTACAAAGTACCCTCCTAAAAATTAACTTGCCAACACGATATGTTCATCCGACTGGTACCAAAAATAACGAAAAATAACAATAAAATCGCCTGATAGATTTTGCCGCAGAGATGCTGAGGTAAAATATGACTAGAGCAAATTCGCGTCCGGTTGTCAATGAATTTTTCTTACCGACTTACTTCAACTTACCGCTGTTCATGAAAATTCGTTCCTAATTGATTGGACTGTAAATCCTATGATAGAATTTTAATCTAATACTAAAATCTATTAAAATCTGATATTAATTGCGAAGACGACTCACAATTAGACGTGACTACTAATAAAAACCTATAACAGCGTAATAAACCCACTACGAACATTGAATGAATAAAATAACATATCATTAATTAAGACTATTTAGGTTTCAACTAAGTCGCAATTAAAATTGCTCGACTTTGTCATCTATTAGCTACATTTTACCGATACATACTATACACTGAAAGTTGTCACCTATATTTAAATACTAGTCTTAAATGTGAAATGTAAATACTAGGATCTAGTTTAAACAACACAGATCAAAGCAAGAGATACTTTTGTTGTATTTATATTTTAATCAATGGTTATTAGGTAATAATAAACTATCGATGTACACAATTAAACAAACTTGTTCGTACAGAGAACAACTACATGTTGCAAATACTTTAAAAGACAAAGTTTACGTTAGGTGGGGTTTAGTTTATCAAGTCGTCAAGGGAATGGCAAAGACCCTGTTGGATTTCAAGACTCGGACTGACTTTATTATCCCCTTAAAGTAATTACCAGTTGTCAAGTTTCATCATACACCTACTATTCAACAAAGTAGACTCTAAAAGAAATTATAACATTTTAGATTTGAATGAAACAATTGTTTTCGTCGCATTAAATTAGGTAATTAAAAATATGTAATAAATATGAAGCTTTTAATAAAATAAGTTAAAATATGACTTAAAAATATTTACTTTTTGTAAGAGTAAATATATAAAACATACAAAATGTCTAGTTCGTAATTAGGGATTCAATGGCGAAACTCGAGAGTTTCCTTTCATCTCGTTTATCCATGTAGGCATCGGCGGTACAAACACTACTAAAATACGGAAACGTTTTGTGGAGAAGATCAAGCCAAGCAAAACTGCGAGCGTGACTTCGAATAACTCTACTTAACAAATATTTGATGTGTCTGCGATCTTGCACCTGTGCATTCTGTAAAGAATATTCTATGCGAATGATAAAGCATATTTATATAATTGCATCGAAACTTCCAATGATTTTCAGTATAACGATGGGAATTTTCGCTTCCGGTTGAGCTGAAATAAAGTTCCGTTACTGAATAATAGTTCGTTTGCGGGTTACGTATGCACATACAGTAGAATATATAAGGCGGTGTGTCAGTTCGCATATCACATTTTAAAAACGGCCTCTGGTGACACATTCATCATGAGTGAAGCAGCGGCCATTGCTGTGTCCATGGATATCTAAATACATATGAGATTCTTCCAGTCACTAGTGATAAATGTGATCCTCAATTCTATATATATATATATATATATATATATATATATATATATATATATTCTTTTATGAATAATGATTTTATTATATTGTGTTTTAGGATTTTTATTTCAATCCGGCTCCAACTTGTAAAATATTTCCGATTATTTAATATTTGAAGCATACGTCTAATATTACCATTTTCTGATAAAATCCAATTTTCCAATGATCTTCCAATAGTATCATTATTGATTAACAAAATGGAGACAGTAGCAGAGTAGAGCGCAACTTCTAAGATCGTATCTCGGCATAATAAATCAAGTTCTAGTCTTCTGCAAGAGCGTTCACAGATAAAATCATTCGAAGCGACGCCTTAACCACCTTAGGCTATTCTCGCGTCGGCTCGTCCCAACTGTACAATTTTATTTATGCCTCCCACATTTTTCAAACGGTATATGGCAGCAATATTTGCTCGTTAGATTAGACCATCACGGTAGGGTACACATGATACCTCCGGTAAAATTTGCCTTTTATAATCTCCCGGTTTACCTAATGCAAATGCGATTTTTAAATCTGGGTACAATATGAAAAACATTCACCCGAACAAGGTACTTACTTATTCGAGGGTGACAATGTAAATGTGACATAATGTAAATCAACCCTGCATCTTGAGTAGCAACCAGCATCAATACAGCCTAGCATATCCACTTAGTTATTTGTTATGCATTCAACCCCAGATCTGTCGAGGTTTACAATCTGAGATCTTCACACTTTCAACCAAGCTGGCATGATTTCACCTACGACCTGTTTTAGATATTCCTTAAGTCGCGCTGACTGCGATACACGACCCAAAATTAATGTTCTTAGTCAATACCTACCTTGAAAATGTTTCAATTTTTAAAATATATATTTTGAATAGAAAGGAAGATTGAACTTAAATTACCTTTTTAAATAATGAACACCTGTATTATTCATTTGCAGAAAATGTAATTTAGTTTTTACATTATTTTTCTGTCTTGATAGTTACCAAGCAAGGGAAAATTCTATACAGTTAGTTGCACAACTTTCATTAAGTGTATGCGTTTATTGTTTGGATTTTGAATAAATAATCTGCGCGTGATCTAAAAACATTCAATCTATCGAATTTGTTCAAACAGGATATATACGAGACATCAAGTTTTATGCAAATTATTTGTTAAGAAAATCGCTTATGCGTACAATCATCCCTTTGTAGAATTTCATTTATATTAGTAGTAATAGTCATTCAGTTTAGTTAGTAGAGTTTAAATTAAATATTTCGAAGTAGAGAAATTTACATTAATAGGTAGGTTCACTATCCTAGAACAATAAGTAGCTAGTTTTATTTCGTACACTGAAAAAAATTACAGTTTTTATAACAAAAATTCATTACTTTCGACGTACAATAAATGCATTTACTTTAGAGTTTAAAAAATACTGGTAGGTTTAAACGAGATGACTCGATTCTGCTTTTGTTTACTACTATCAACTGATTTTTTAATTTGAAATCCATTTTACTTTTATGTTAATTCGAAATTCCTTGTTTGAACTGCAAATGCGTTCTTTTAAATGCTGAATCTTTTAAATGCAGGTATATTTAATTTCGAAAAGGGTGGTATTTAAAATAAAAATGTTTTACTTCTGAAACAAAATGTATGTTTTTAAGTAAGGTATGTGGTATTTAATTTTGCTTTGAAATTAAGGCTTATTAGACATATTTCTCAATTATAAGTTGCATTGCTTTTGATTTATTCATAAAATCTTTAAATTGAAGTGTACGTGCTCTTGTTATACATAGAAATGATAACTACTTTTAAAGTAAATAGGTGCGTGTGGCTTTAAAATAAAAGTATAAGTTGTTACATAGACACATAAATGTTTTTGAAATAAGATATTGAACTTTGTTTTGGCAAAAATTCTTTTAATTTGAGTTAATCCGCCATTTTAATTTATATCGTTAAAACGTGCACACGGTTAAATTAGTTAGTGAGTTAGTCGTTGTTTTACGTACCGAACAAAATGGAAGGAAATTCACAACAAGTGTTTTATATTAGTGCAAGTGCTATTTCTCAATAAGAATGTTTTGAACAAAATTTTTAATAATGGTTCCATTGAAATTATTGCATTTTCCTTAACAACGTTCGTTGCGTGATTACAATCCTTCGGGTTTCCAAGAGTGATTATTTAATAGTAACATTTATTAAATAAACGCAATCGAACAAAAACAGTTGCAAATACTAAGCTTACGATTCTCAGACGAACTTTTGAACGCGTTATTTACAAACACCCCCTTAGCCCTCCTACATCAACCACTACTTATTCTAGCTTCCTCCTTTAGTTACCCAATTGATGTATCATATATGCATACTTATATACCAGCTTTTGAAACGTTATCGGGTATTTTGTCCATGCTCCTTAAGAGATAAAACATTAGTTCTTAGATATTCCTATTCTACTTTTTTATCAAATATCCCATTCTGCAAAATTTGAAAATTTCGAAAGAACTTTTATAACAAATTTTGTGAAAATGCTCCACAGCAAATACTGTGAAACTCGACTGAGAACTGCTGGTGGCATAGTAAGCAGATATAGGGAGGATGTTTAGTACCAAAACGTGACAAAGCAATCGGCCTTGGGAATATTGAAATGCATCGATTACAAATATTGGTTAAAAATTTAAATAATTAAAAAATCACAAAACTAAAAGTCTACAGACTAAAAAAAGGACGGTTTTAAAAATATAAAAGTTAAATAAAAATAAAAAGTAAGTAGTGTTGACTAATACCTAGATTAGTAATCGTGAATAGTTCTAAAACTTACCACCATAGAAAGTGAGAGGGCACCCCAAGTGAATGTCCGATTCACGCATCTCAAATTAAACATTTTATATTTATTTAAATTAAAAATATAAACATTAAAAAATATATAAATTAAATGGTTTTGACTAATCTACACACCGAAAGCTTCAATATAAAAAAAGAATTACGTAAATCGGCCTGCTGGAACTCTCAAACGAACTGGAACAAAAATAAGCCTTGTGTTTTAAATATATAGATTGTTTTATTTCGATAATAAAATATTTTTGCCTTTTATTTTTGTGCTAGGTGTGATGTGATATCAATTACTGAAAGAATATAATACATTCAATTCAACAGTGTTCTGCATCGTTGCAAGAATGTTGCATTTAAAAGGAAAACAGCATATTATTAAATTAAAAACGGCCTGACATTAATATAAAAGCACTGCATTTAAAAGTAAATATTGGTACTTATTGTTTGAATGCAGCAAATTTTTTAAATTAATTACAATCCACCATTCAAATCACGTTTATTTTACAATAAAACTATTTAAATCAACACCCGAAATAAGTTAATGATTTAAACTAGCCCTGCCAACACAACAACAAAAAAAGCGAACCCGTACGGAGGGAAGCACTCCTCTTGCAACACAACGGGCTGCTAAAAAGGTCAAAGAGGATGACTCAAAAGCTAAACCCGGCCCCTCAGCTGGGCAGTCTTACAGTCAAACCCTCTCAACCATTAAAATGGCAGTAGCTCTGCAAGCCTACCCTGAGGGCAGATTATCCCCGGAACAGGCAAAGCAGATACAACTAGTGCTAATGAAGGAGATCTTCAAATGCGAACCAGGAACTGGACCACAGTTTACAAATAGCTATGCACACGCGGGGGTGCTATTCGTATCATGCGCGAACAGTTACTCCGAAAAGAGGCTGCTGGAAAAAACTCCTACACTCCAACTATGGAAGGGAGCTGAACTTCGAGTTGGAGCGGCAAAAGACGTGGTGAACACCTCCAGAGTGGTAGTTTGGATACCGACAGACTTACTGAAGGCCACAGAACCAGCCAAGATCCTCCCTCTTTTGCAAACCCAGAATAAAAGCTGCCATAGAATTAAAACTACAAATGGAGGGCAACTGGAGGGTAATTATTTTAGCCTCAGTATACCTTCCATTTGACTCACTCACTCAGAGGAACTGGAGCAACTGGTGGACCACTGCAGGCTATCAAACCTGCAGTTAATAGCTGGACTGGACACCAACGCACACCACGCAGCTTGGAATAGCAGCAACAACAATAGAAGGGGTGAGTACCTTTTTGATTACTTCATTTCGGAAGATCTGAAACTATTAAATCGGGGTAACAAACCGACTTTTGTTACACGTACTCGTAAAGAGATAATTGATATCACACTGACAACCTCCCGTATCAGCTCCCAGATGACCTGCTGGCACGTGTCAGAGGAACCGTCACTCTCGGATCATAGATACATACGATTGGACATCAAAGATATTGATAGGCCAATTTCCGAGTATCGAAATCCGAGAAATACGGACTGGGAGAAATACAAAGAGGATCTTCAAATTAACCTGAGTTTTATCAAAAACGAAATAAAAGACAGCACAGATATTGAGCTAACCTCCGTGCAACTACAAGAGGCTATTTTAAACTCATACAATGACAACTGCAGGATCATACGACGAACCACCAACAAGGATGTTAGTTGGTGGAATACGGATCTTGCAGAACTAAGGAAGAGCACACGCAAGTTATTAGGCGAAAAGAACAGGCGAATGGGATGAATACTATCATTCCCTCACTGAATACAATAAACAGATTCGAAAGGCCAAAAGAGACTCTTGGAGGAATTTCTGTCAAGAAGTTGAAAACACTTTTGAAGCAGTACGACTCCAGAGGATTCTGGCCAAAGATCCTGTGGAACCTGTGGGTACAATATTAAAACCAGATGGGAAGTACACAGAGACGAGTAAGGAAACCTTGGAGATATTTCTTTAAGCTCATCTCCCAAACTCATATGCGGTTCCTCCCGCGGATGAAAGTTTGCCAAACCTCCTATACCCTAACATAAGGGCTTCAAATAGGGACTGACAAATCTCAAACAAAATTATTACCCACAACAGTGTTGAATGGGCTATTGAGTCTCTCAAATCATACAAAGCTCCTGGTCCTGATGGGATAATACCGATGCTATTACAGCAAGGGAAAACACATCTTATACCAAAGCTTTGTAGATTATTAAGAGCAAGCCTAGCAACAGGATATATTCCCTCTGCTTGGAAACGCTCTAAAATCATCTTTATTCCAAAACCTGGGAGAGATTACTCTCAGGCTAAGGCGTATAGACCTATCAACCTATCACCTTTTATGCTAAAGCTGATGGAAAAACTGATTGACAGACACATAAGAGAAAACCAATCTCCAGTAGGCCTATTTATATAGGAAAATCATGTGAGACTGCTCTACACCAACTGGTGAGGAGAGTTGAAGATGCTATTAATAATAAAGAAATTGCACTGATAGTCTTCCTTGACATAGAAGGAGCATTTGATCATACCTCCTTTGAGTCAATGACAGCCGCAGTGAGGAATCGTGGAGTAGAAGACACCATCTGTAGATGGATTAGCAATATGCTCCATATGGATAGGAGTCCTTAAAGTCCGTTTTACATCTTCTGATACAGTACATAATATCGTTCGCAATTTTTACAAAAAATTAAAACCCAAAACTAACTTTGCTAATATTTTTGTGTCATTCGATCGTACACCCAAACAAATTCAATTATATAAGATCGTCAAGGAAGAGCTTCAACTTCGGATTAGTAATGGGGAAGAAGGTCTAAAGATTAAGTATCAAAATGGCGTTCCCACTATCTCTCAGTCGGAAAACTAAGAACCTCCAACAGGTCGCCCCCTTGTAATACCTTTTTCAACACATTATATCAGAATGCAAGAGGCCTCAATTCAAAAACGCATTTATTCTACACAAATGTATCTGATTTATTTTATGATATTATAATTATTACAGAGACTTGGCTAAGCGACTCTGTTTATTCGTCACAACTATTTCCGCCGTATTATAGTACAGTACGGTCTGATAGAAAGTTTTTAACTGTTGGAAGATCTAAGGGCGGAGGTGTACTGATTGCATTGGCGAGATTTATAAATTTTACTATAATCGATACATCTAATATTTCAATTCTAGTACCTCTCATTGACTTGCTCATCTGCAATTGTCAGATCAAATCCACTAATTTATTAATATGTGCTCTCTATATACCGCCTAATATTGCCGCTGACGATTTAGAAGTTTTTCTATCGTCACTTGAGCTCATTTTAATTAATCATAATGTGTTAATCATTGGTGACTTCAACATCGCCGACTTTTCACATACTGAAAATAGTAAGACCAGATGTCTTCAAAATTTTATTACAATATTAAATTTAAAGCAAATTAACTCAGTGCGCAACAATGATAATAAATTACTTGATTTGATCCTTACTAATGTCAACTGGAGTTTCAAAATTGACAAATCAGAAACACCTTTGGTTCCAGAGGACGCTTATCACCCTGCTATTGACATTAATTTTTGTTACGAGTCAGCAACTCCTTCTATTAAGTTTCCGGTAGCCAATAATCGTAGCTTTAATTTTCGCAAGGCAAACTATAATTCCCTTTATAATGATCTACTTATAAACGATTGGTCCAACCTACAATCGATTCTTGATGTTAATGAAGCTGTAGATGCATTCTATAAAACATTTTACTCAATTTTAAATTTACATGTACCTCTTAAAAGGAATATAAACACTCATTATCCAATTTGGTATACTTCGGAAATAAAAGCTAACATTAAAATGAAGCAAATCTATCGAAAAAAGTGGCTTTGCACGAAAAATGGAATCTACCTTGCTGAATTTAAAAGATTGAGAAATTTAACTAAAACACAAATTGCTGTTGCATATAACGACTATGTTCAAATGATGGAAAATAACGTCTGTCATAATCCATCTGAAATTTGGAAGTTCATAAATACAAAAACAGGAGCTACACGAATACCAGGTACACTTCGGGACACTACAAACGAATACAATAATCCTCAAGATATTGTCAATCAATTTGCAGATATATTCTCTAGTGTCTATTCTGTTGACAATACACACACATTACCTTCTTTCTCCAACTATGACCTACCGTTTATGTTCTCTGAAGTTAATGAAGAGTTCGTACTTAGGATTATGTCTACTCTGCCGAATAAGTTAACTTCTGGTGACGATTCAATTCCAAGCTTCTTAGTACGTGATTGTCGTTTTGCTTTGGCAAAACCACTAACATATTTAATTAACTTATCTATAAGAAATAATATATTCCCAGAGCAATGGAAACGAGCTAGGATCTGTCCAGTTTATAAAAAAGATGATGCTTCAATAATAACTAATTACAGACCAATATCCATAATCTCCAATTTTGCTAAGGTCTACGAACAGATAATCTACCAACAAATATATAATCACGTTCGTACATTTATTTCTCCAAACCAACATGGTTTTATGTCGGGACGATCTACCGTTTCTAATTTGGCAACATTGTCACAATACGTTTGTGAATCTTTAGATAAAAGAGGTCAAGTGGATGTAATCTATACAGATTTTTCTCATGCATTTGACTCGATAGATCACGAAATTTTGCTTGGTAGATTGAGTGGTTTCGGATTCTCTCCAGGATCAATCTCATTGATAAAAAATTATCTCTCGCTGCGGTGTTGCTATGTCTCGTACAATGGATTTTGTTCCTATGAATTCACTCCTGAATGTGGAGTTCTACAAGGTTCAAGCCTGGGACCACTTTTATTTAACATATTTATTAACGAATTTCTCATCTCATTATGGTGTCAAACACTAGCATATGCGGATGACGTAAAAATCTTCGCTGAAATTAATAGCCAACTTGACGTGGACAATTTACAATTTAATTTATCTCTAATAGCTCAATGGTGCACCACAAACAAACTGAAACTGAATGTCAATAAATGCTTCACTATGTCATACACAAGGTGTCGAGAAAGTCTTAATTCGGCATATTATGTTAATGAAATGCAAATACAAAAATGTGATACAATAAAAGATCTTGGTGTAATATTTGACTCGAAATTTACATTTATAGAACATATTGAGAAACTACGTAACTCGGCATGTAAATCTCTTGGGTTTGTAATGAGAGTGTCCAAGTTTTTCACAAGTACAAACGTAATTAAAAGGCTATATTACGCTATGGTCGTTAGTAAAATGGAATACGCATCGCTAATTTGGTACCCAATATATGCATGTCACGCTATTCAATTAGTTCAGGTTCAGCGTCGACTCTTGAAGTTCCTATCCTTTCAGTTAGTTGAAAGATATCCAGAAAGAGGTGTAGGTCAATCTGAGTTAGAAGCAAGACATAGCGTTTTTTCTTTAACTATCAGAAGAGACATCCAGTGTGCTAATTTCCTACGAAACTTAATTAATTTTAAATGGGATGCTCAAGATTTACTTGCGAAGATACCTTTCAATATACCAAGATTGTCGGCGAGACATGGATCGTCATTTAGATTGTCAACTCCACGTACGAATATAATGTTACATGCGCCTATAACTATTATGTGCCAAAAAGCTGAAAAATTTATTACAGATGTATTCGCTTAAAGTACTTGCATATTCAATAACAATAATGGTGTATTTGAATTAAATCTATGGCTGTAAGTTTCATATATGTTATGTTCATAATTTGTATTGTTTATATTATTATTATCATTATATTATTATTATTGTCCTGTAATTGGGGTAACCTGTTGGACAAATAAAGATTAATAAATAAATGATAGAAAGTTGCAATCAACCCTGTCTGGTGAGACTATGGAGGTTGTAGTGGCCGAAGGATGGCCGCAGGGGGGAGTTTTATCACCTCTGTTGTGGAATCTGGTAGTCGATGAGCTCCTAGATGAACTAAACAGACAGGGCTATTACACCCAGGGGTATGCCGATGACCTGGCTATACTTATCTCGAGGAAATTTGAAAACACTATCTCCGAGCTTATGCAAAGAGCTCTAGACATCGTGGAAAGCTGGTGTATTAAGGAGAACCTGAGGGTAAATCCACAAAAAAACAGCACTGATTCCATTCACAAGAAGAAGAAAAATAGACGGACTCGTACTGCCTGACTTCTTCAATGTTCGATTACAAGTGAGCTAAGAGGTTAAATTTCTAGGTTTAATCCCGGATGCAAAGTTAACCTGGAACTCACACATACGTAAACTTGTAAGCAAAGGCAAGAAAGCGCTTATGGCAACAAAACTGGCATTGGGTAAGACCTGGGGACTTAAACCATGCATGGTATACTGGTTGTACATAGCTGAAGTAGAGTAGAGCAAAAACAGGCCAAGCTGGAGCTATGCTAACTCCAAAGACTTGCCTGTCTCTGCATAACTGGAGTTATGAGAAGCACTCCCACAGCAGCTATGGAAGCCATATTGAACTTGTCTCCCCTAGAAATTATTATCAAGGCAGAGGCCAGGATGGCAGCATATAGACTGAAATATAATGGAAACTGGCAAACCAGAACTGTTTCTGGACATGTCAGGATAGTAAACACTATCACAAACTCATTACTAGATATGAGCAGTGACGCCATGCCGTCAAAGCAAAATCTCAATAAACCCTTCAAAATCCAGCTTGAATGGAATGAAGGGCAGGTACAAAGACACTGTCAGGGAGGTAAAATAACCTGGTATACAGATGGATCCAAAACTGACGGCGGAACTGGCGCTGGAATACATCGGGAATCACGCTGTTTTAATGCATATGCATCCCTAGAGAAGTATGCCACAGTATTCCAAGCAGAGACTCATAAAATTGACATCTGTCTGCAAGAGAACATAAGAAGCAATTATCAGGGTAAGGATATTCATATCCTGACAGACAGCCAGGCTGCTATAAAAGCTCTGGCGAGTCACCGGATTAATTCCAAATTAGTATGGGACTGTCTTCAAAACCTTATAAGACTGGCTAACCACAATAAAGTTACACTTATGTGGGTGCCAGGACATAAAGTTATACGAGGCATTGAAAGAGCTGATGCACTTGCAAAAAAGGGATCATAAACGACCTTTACTGGCCCTGAGCCAGCATTTGGAATTGCCAAAACCACAGCTCGCAGTTGGCTAGAAAGTTGGATAAAAAGACAACACCAAAACCTCTGGAACAATGTGGAAGGTATGAGACATAGCAGATTGATGCTAAGAACTCCGTCTAAAAAACTAACGGATGACATACTGCAACACAAATCGACAGAATTTATTTTCAACGATTTATGGTATCGTCTCTTTCTGAACAGAATCTGAATTTTCTGGCCAAGAAGAAACCTAAAAATTCTTCAAAAAGAAAATTAAAGCGGGGAAAACAATTTTTGTATAGAAAATAAAAAAGATTTTAATTTCAAATTTTTATATGGATGTTTCGACACTTGTAATAGAAGTGAATTACTATTTAAAAATAGAAATAATCATCAAAGCAATGACTAACTGGCGTGTCATATTTAAAGAGCAATTTTGCAGCGGCATAGAAGAAGATATTCTAATACAAACGCAGAACTTCTTTGCAATACACTACTTTTAGGTTTACCGTTACTATACGTAACTTCAGCTCACGTGCAATATTTACTTTCATTCAACTTATTTTTATATTATTAACGTTCTTTGAACTGCTGCATCTTTCCAGTTTCCTTTGCTTATTTTATAGTTGCAGCTTTTTAATAGTAAGTCATTTATATTTTGAAAGAAATGTTAGAATATCTAATCATTTTGGATCTAATCGTAGAAATATTTTTAGAAATATTTGCTGCTTTCCTAGATTATATACAAAATCCCTTACTAATTTTCCAAAATTGCTTTCATTTTCTGCGGAGCTCGTTATATTAGTTAGATATAGCAAATATGATGTAGAAGATAATTCTAACCGTTTTTTGTTAAATTTGAAACCTGCATAATAAAATGACATGCACGAAGGCAGGAATCGTAAACATTAAGTAGAATTTACATCTGAGAGTTACAAACCCAGTAAACAATTTTTGCTTTATTGACAACGTATAACAGTTTACATCACTAATTTATAAAACTTGAAGTCCTATTATTTAGTATTAGAAACAGTTATAGCATAAATATCACCGTAAAAGAACTTAAACGGAGAGTACTAGTTTCAAACACCTTTATTTTGTTAATCTTATAGAACCAAAGGTTGTAATATTGAAGTTACCAGAACATCTTGGTTATCTCTATAACACTTTTACAAAAATGTTATGACGCATTTTGTAATCGCTCATTTTAGTAATGTTTTGTAAACGTTTCGACTACTCCTATAACACCGATTTATAAAAGTGACGGAAACGTTTATATTATCTACTAATCTATAGCCTTTTACTCTTTCACACCCCTACAAAGCGCATTTATCTCTCTTGGCCTTTTTGGACATGCTGGTGTACTCTTTTTTATTCTCTTTTCTAAATAGATGCTGCTGATGACTGAACTTAGAGTTTAGTTAGCAATTCTTTAGTAATGGTCAAATAAAATTATATATTTATAAAATGATTGGAATGCAGTGCTTGCCTAGATTTCTTATGCAAACATTATTTTATTTGTGAAACTAGATGTCTTAGGCCGAAAAAATAAAACCACCTCGAAAATAATTAAATTTAAAAAATGAAGTTCACAGTTAGTTCACAATATTAAGTACCTACTTAAATGGCAGATTTGGTTGACCACCTAGAGCATTCTTATGAAACACTTATAGGACTTGTTAAAACATTTAATTGTGACTATTGTATATCTTATAATCGTACAAAAGGTACATAGATCGCAATTATAAATTATAAGTGTTATAAAAACGTTACCATTAAATAAAAGTCTACAAAGGTGTGTTGTGTCTAAAAATGCATTGAAACAATATATTGGTTACTATCAAAATACCTAGCGCCGCCCTTTGGATTTTGTGGCGCCGGACACAAATCTGGAATGGGGTCCCCAGTAAATCAGATATGTAAATATACAGTGTCTGCCATAAATTTTGATCCATAGGGGAAATTTTTTTAATATTCTGCTTGGAACAAAACTTTGTAAGACAATTACTTCTGTTTTCAAAAATACTTGCAATACGCCATATCAAAGTTGACAGGTGACATTAGGTCTCTGTCAAATTCGCCATTGTTTTCTAAAATCGACGAAAAAGGACTTGAACGATGAACGTGACTTAGACGATGAAAAATTTCATTAACAAAAAATGTTTCTAGTGACATTTTACGTTCATATACCGAGTTTGAACGACATATTACGACATAAGTAAAATTTTGTTTGTAAATAAGTAAAAACATTCTTTGATACACCTAGGGTAACTGATTATTTTAAAATCATTAAAAACGCTTTGAATGAGTGGAAAGGCAGCAATTGCATAGCATAGTTTGCTAATAATATTGGATGGTGTAGGTATTTTTGACAAATATTAAAATTATCAAGATAAAAATGGAAGGTTCTGGATTATTTTCCAATTTCCAAGAAAATAACTCATAATTTTATTAAACTTTTTTTTATTAAACCACGTTTGCATAATACAAGAATTGGTGTATCAAAAAATGTTAAAAAACAAAATTTTCCCTATGTCGGAATATCTCGTTTAAATTAGGTATGTGAACGTAAAATGTCATTAGAAATACCTTTTGTTAATAAACTTTTTCCAAATTTTAACAACTGAGGTCATTTTTCGTCGATTTTTAAAAACAATGGCGAATTTGACAGATACCTAATGTCAGCGGTCAACTTTGACACGGCGTATTTCAAGTATTTTCGAAAGTAGAAGTGATTACCCCACAAAATGCTTTTCCAAGCAGAATACTAAAAAAATCCCATATGGATTCAATTTTATGTCAGACACTGTATATATATAATAATAATAAATATAATAAAAAAAATTAAAAATTAAAAAAATGGTTGTATTAGTTACACCCTGTATAAGTTTAGTTAGTTAATTAAGTTTTAGTAAGAAACCAGCGGCGCGGGACTATTTGGTTACAAACGTCTCACTGTTTGCCCGTTTATAAAAACGTTCAAACGGTGAGACCTTTAGAAATTTGGAGCGCTAAATTTCAAAAGTAAGCATTTGCTTTACATATAAGAACTAGCATCAGATGTCGGTATCTCAGTATAACTTCACATACGCAAGTTACTTTTTGTCATCTACCATCTTACCAAACTTTACAAAAATCTGAGATGGTCAGGTTGAAAAGTTCATTGTTTTGTGATGATTTGTCTTGGAATGCCTCTAAAGTAGTGTTGGGTTCGCGATACCACCCGCGTATCACGACACTTGCGAGTCGAAACCATTAGCCGTGTGAAGTGTCGACTCCTTCACGACTCTTTAACGATACTTCGCATTTACACATCATGCATGCGCTAGTTCATATAATATAATTGAAACGAGCAGTCAAGATTCATAGCTAATACGTAAATCATAAACTAGGGATTAAAAAACAATTAGGTTTATGAGTAAATTCTGTTATGGTTATATATTTATGCATTAAGTACATTAAGACATTAAATTATTTATACACCGCATTCGTTCTAACATTTGCTATAGAAAATTAGTATGGGAAATCTGAAATATGCCAAATAGTTCGTTCTCGAATAAAAGTCGGTGAGATTAATATTTGCAAAACAATTTAAATAATTTGTTATTATTCTTTTATTCGAAAAACGTACAAGAAATAATACATTACAAATAAAAAATAAAGATACCCAATTAATAAGACAATGTCTTATTAATTGGGTATCTTTATTTTTTATTTGTAATGTATTATTTCTTGTACGTTTTTCGAATAAAATAATAATAACAAATAAAATTTAAAAAAAGTTATGCTTTTAACTGGGTTCGATCTGCATTCCACCAGCCCGTGCAGTTTAGCAAGCCACGGTTTGCCATCGAACCACGGAGGCGTTGCGTCAACTTTTCAGGTTTCGGCTTTTAAATTAATGTTTTGCAAATAATTCATGAATTTATAATTTTAACTAAAAAATCTACAACAAAATAGTTTTATATGTTCGTCTTATTCAATGATTGTTGGCCAGTTCAACAAATCTGCCTTTAATTTCTTTGTAAGAATGATCAAGCAACTTCGAATTACACTCTAATAAGAGCGATACTGTTCGACACGAAGTGTCGCGACACTTCAAGTGTCACGACCACGAACAGTATCACGACACTCGACACCCAAGTTCCCATCACTACTCTAAAGTTTATTTCACCTTTGACATAGCTATGGTGCACACTATAAGTTGGTCGAGTTAACCTTTCTTACATGCAAAAATAACCACTAATAGTACAAGTACATTCATAAACTATTCTTACTTCAAATATAGCAGTGTATGTAACTCATCTTATTATATTTTTTTCTGAAAAATAACATTAGTTGTTTCAACTTCTCCTCCTGAAATGTAAAGTGCCATTGCATATGGTATTGACGTTGTTGGATTGACATAATTAATACCTAGTCAAGGTCAAAGTCTATTACAATACATATCAAAATACTTATCTATTAAAAGATGGTTTTATAGGTTTTATATATAAGAAACGTTTCTTACAATCCCATATTAAAATGCCTACTTGTCTTCCAATTGAGCATAAATTGATCTTTTATTTTTGGTGAACTGTGTACGGGAAACAAAACAGACATAAAATAAGAATAAAATTGAAACTTCGTTTGTTTGAAATTTAATTCAAATTTGGTTATACTTTTGGTTTTATACACAATAAAGAATATCTTGAAAATTAACCCTTGATATGACGCTTATATGTATGTACGAGATCAAGAAAGTCAATAAAACCGTAAAATCAATGAGTACTCTCCATAATCTTCTAGGTTGTAGTTCTCTATATTTTGCTAAAATCACACATACTGACCTTCTTTGTTATTTTCAGCCCCTATCTCACTAAAGTCCAATATATAATACTGCGGCGAAGTTCCAAATTCTTTGATGCATCTGTCCTTAAATACAAAGTCTGCATACAATATTTTGTTGGTAACAGTGTGTGTTGTTTTTAGTGTACTTTTGTCGCTAAATTCGGCCAAAGCATAGTCGCAAATTTGTATGATTGTATGAATGAAGGTAAATTTGTCAAGTACTTTAGTCTTCTTAGTTGGCTATCACTACATTATTCCTGGCAACGATGATGGCAAACTAAACACAAGATAAATAAACACGTTTTTGTCAAATCTTGAATTTTATTTCTTTTAATAATATTTAATATAACTCATATTGCAACATATATTGGTGCATTGCTTCACACTACCAGATCGTTGCATTTTGGCCAAAATCTGTACGTCTCTGTCCGTTCCTGTACCTTAGAATGTGTTACAAACGCATTTTAGTACGCCGGTCCTTTCTTGCATTCGTTTTTTAATTTCGTTGCATGTGGTACACAGGTTAGTTTTTCATCCTTTATCATGGTTCATACCAAGGATGTTGATCTGGTTATAAAGATGGTATTGCTAAGTTGTCAAGTACTCTAGGTGGGTAACATACATTCGATTGTTTACTGAATAGTATACATTTGATTTTATGCGTTGTGAACTGAAAGACAGTTTGTACGTGTCCAAACAGTTACATCTTGAACTGTTTTTGGACATTTTACTCTACACAGTATTGCTAAATCATCGGCAAAGAGGAGTACTTTACCGGGTTCTTCTATTTTGCTATAGTTATTATCTTTTGTGGGTATAAAGAAAATTTGTAGACTGCATATGGATAAGTGTCAGGAAGAGAAAATGTCACTATCGGAACTGAAATGAGTTGGTTGCCCAGTGTTTAGAAGTATGAGAACTGTTTGGTTTAGTATACTATGTTCGTCTAAGCGATTTCTAGTGTCAGTTTTCCGAGAACCCCACGTAGTGCTGTGAACGTTAACAACCCTCCCCCCCAACAGAAGTAACAATTTACGTAATTGACTTATTACATTCAGGCTTTCATGCTTATCTAGGTGTTCACTGTTTGCTAAACAAATGTGGCATATGTGAATTTTGTTATGGGTATAGAATGTTACCGCTACCTGTTCTTGTAATAATTGTAATTGTGTACGATCGGTAAGGTGCAGCATTCTGCTTTTAGAAACTACTCTCTTGAAGACATCATTTGAAGTTAAAGGGCCCCGCACTAATCGTAAGGAAACTGAATTAGCTGAATCTTTGGTATGTTATAGTTATCGACGACCGGATCAAAAGTTCTCATGGGCACAAAGTTCAAAAACCCACGGTTTGCCGGCCACAGGTGCTTAAAGTTGCGTGATTTGAAATCGTTCAAACTTTTAAAACTAATCTTATGGAAACTGGCCCCACAGTTAAATTGGCTGGAATTTTGATATGTTATAGTTATCGACGACCGGATCAAAAGTTCTCATGGGCACAAAGTCCAAAAACCCACGGTTTGCCGGCCACAGGTGCTTAAAGTTGCGTGATTTGAAATCGTTCAAACTTTTAAAACTAACCTTATGGAAACTGGCCCCGGTTAAATTGGCTGAATTTTCTCCTGTTAAGTTCTCCTGGGCACTAAGTTCAAAAACCCACGGTTTGTCCGCAGGCGCTTAATGTTGCATGTTTTGAAATAGTTCAAACTCTTGAAACTAACTTAATTTGTTTATTAAAATTAGATATTTATTGTGACTTTATCTCGTACATTCGTGGTATTCGATTATAGTGAGTCCCCTCGCCTCTCAATAAAATGATGTGACATTAGCCTATTTTACTCCACTATTTCTATGTTCAAATCCTCGTGTTTGCTCTATGTGCTGCATCCAGTGTCGTTCGCAACAATGATGCGTCAGGATATCTCACATTAGGTTGATGGCGCGCATATTCAAGATACTACAAAATGCTTGCAACATATGCACATGTATCCAAAGGTTTTGAATCTAGATGACTCAAATGATTAAGTATATCGTCTCGCATTTAACCACAACATGTGCGAGAAAATATAAAAAAAACTAAACAGCGGAAACTAGTTTAATTGTGTTTGATACACATTTATACCCACTCAAGTGAAAGTGTATGTGAATGTTGCGAAGTATAAAAAAGTCACAATAAAATCAAATTTTAATAAACAAATTAAGTTAGTTTCAAAAGTTTGAACGATTTCAAAACACGCAACTAGAAGCATCTGTGGTGTGGAAACCATAAGTTTTCTGGACTTTGTGCCCCTGAAAACTTTTGATCCGGGAGTCGATAACTATAACATTTAACCAGGGGCCACATTCCATAAGATTAGCTTTAAAAGTTCAAACGATTTCAAAACACGCAACTTTAAGCACGTGTGGTGGGCAAACCATGGGTTTTGGACTTTGTGCCCCTCAGAACTTTTGATCCGGGAGTCGATAACTATAACATATCAAAAATTCAACCAATTTAACCGGGGGCTACATTCCATAAGATTAGTTTTAAAAGTTTGAACGATTTCAAAACACGCAACTTTAAGCACGTGTGTTTAAACCATGGATTTTTGGACTTTGTGTCCAGGAGAACTCTTGATCCGGGAGTCGATAACTTAACATATCAAAACAATCCATAAGATTAGTGCGAGGTCCTTTGATTATATTTAATTAGTAGTTAAATAGATTCCAACCGGTTGTAGAATCCTTCGGGGTTCCATCGTAGTATGGTAGCCATTTTTATTCTGATAGAATATCTTGCTCATTATCTGA
Source organism: Agrypnus murinus (assembly GCA_929113105.1). NCBI lineage: Eukaryota > Metazoa > Arthropoda > Insecta > Coleoptera > Elateridae > Agrypnus > Agrypnus murinus. Next base: position 119,346,794 of record OV816023.1, on the reverse strand, counting down.
AGCTAATGAGAACTTTTTTTATAAGTCTTATACATCAATCTTTGATTCGTGTACTTGTAAAGTGTGGGTATAAAAGTTAGCATTTCCACAAAAGACTTATATATTCGGTGTAAAAAGCAACTAGGGAGATATGATCAGGGTTTGAAAATGATTTGTCAAAAAAGTCTGTCTTGTTTTATAGAACTTGTAGTTTATTTATGTTAGTTTTGGATGTGGCACACCATATGGATGATCCGTTAGATATAATAGATCTAATTATAGATGTATATTAGTGCTCCACATTGCAATTTTTTTGTTAATAATTAGATAGAGCATGCTTAGTCTAGCATATGCCTCCTATAGTTTTTTATTTATGTGATAAATTCAGGTGAGTTTTCTATCTAAATAGATCCCGAGGTATTGCACGAGTATAGCAGAGTCAGTCGATTCCGTATTGTATATGGTTATGCTTCGGGGATCTTCTGATCGTCGAAGGGTAAAAATGTTTGACTCGCATTTCTCCGCATACAGTTTGATGTGTGTTATACTTAGCATACATGGCGAGGTCAGAATGATGGGTATCTGCAATATGGATCCTTGGGGAACTCCAGCATTACTGTGCCGAGTCGTAGAGAGGTGTTAATTTATTCGTACTTGAAAGGTTCTTTCAGTGAGGAATGATCTGATAATACATCGGAGGTAAGGAGGTGTGTTTATGGCAGCCATTTTATATATTAATCCATTAGTCCAGATACGACCAAAGGCTTGTGCCACGTCTAAAAATGTCACCACTTTATACCTTTTCCTTCTAAATCCTTTTTCAGTTTTTTCCGTAATTGTCAGTATCTGAAGATAGGTCGAGTGTGAGGTTCTGAAGCCGAATTGGTGAGGTAGGAGAAGATAATTTAAATCTAAGAATTGGTTGAGACGGGACTTCACAACTTTTTCAAGGAGTTTGGACACAGTGGAGAGCAGGCTGATAGGATGAGTATGCTGAGTTACTATGTTTTTTCCCGGTTTGGAAAACATTAGAATCACAGCATGTTTCCATGTGGTGGGAAAATAGCCAGTTCTGAAATAGGCAAGTTGAATACAGCAGTCAATAATTCAATGGATTTAGTAGGTAGATTTTTGAGAAGTATGTTGGGTATTAGATCAATTCTTGGTGCCTTCTTATTTTTTAGGAGTTTGACGTAAAATTTTTCTGTCAGTGGAAAACCGCTTGCATTTTATTGAGTTTTCCGTAATATAGGTTTTACTTGTTTCTTTAATTCAGTTATTATTTCTGTAGTATTTCCAAATGATTGTTTTCTGTTACTACGTTTAGGTGTGTGAGAATCGTGCAGTTGTAAGCTGGTGTTTCGGATACGCTATCTATTTGAAAGTATATTTGACTTGAATCAGCTGAGTCGTAATGGGTTTTAAGCTGTCTTTTGATTAGGGAGCAAGTGGCAAGTGTATCTTTCAATAATTAACTACTTTGTTGTTTTGGTATTTGTTGCTGTCTTCGTAGTGGTTGATGTGCAAGTTTTTGGAGTATCATAATCTTTTTTTTATTGGTGCACATTTGTTGGAAGGGGCACTTTGTCTGCATTCTGGGCATCGGAGAGGTTTTAGTGTACTGGGAAATATTCTATAAGGGGTCCATCGTGATCAATCAGTATGGTTTTAGGTATTTTGAGAAAATCATCTACTGGAATGAATTCTTGACGTCTTAAACTTAGTATGTGTACATACCCTTCTTTGTTGAAACCTGCTTTTAAGAAGCTCATAGAAGACAGTAGTTTGATTCCATTTGTATGTAATTTGTTCTCTATTATATTAAGGGGGATGGTGGGACAACACTGTGATTAACAGTCGCTTAACAAGAGCTATTAATTGTTGAATACAGAATTTATGGTAATTTTTTGTTGATTATTATGTTAATGAGAGATTTCATTTATAGTGTCGATTATGAATGCTTGTTCTTTCACTGGAAATATTTGAGGCGTTTTTAAAGTATTAGCCTACTATCCATTTTATTTTTCGCGCTCTCTGATTTTCAAGCGCATTTTTCGTAAACTACTGACCCAAATTAAATATTTTAAAACGAGTAAATAGTAAGTTTATTTCTACATATAGCATTAAAATATTATATATCTAAGTACTATACTTTTGTTTTTATCGAACGATATGTAATAAAAGGTATCCATTTTTAGGGACAATTTCATTAAGAGTAAATGAACAATTTCTTTCTCATTTGTTATTGTTTAACCAACCAAAACTTTAACTATCAATATCACAAAATGACATGCAATGTGAAGTGCCCTTTTTCCACTCAACTCCTTGATTGCTGAGTTTGTCTATTATAACAGAAAAATTAAGTTTCTAAAGAAGAGTATTTATGAAAAAGATTTTATAAGATTTATACTTTTTTAGGTCTCTTTATTAAGGTAACTCAGTAATATTACTTCTTAATGTTCACTACAACTAATTGAGAATGCAGAATTGTAATATCTAAATAATCTTAGTAAATGTTTTGCATAAAGCAAAGATGCAACTTTTATTAAGAATGAGAGCTATTTATCTAGTAGAAGTTGGCATTCTTTAGTAGAAGCTACTACTATTAGCATGTCTGTACTTTGCTAAACAGTAATTGAAGCTTGTGTAAGCTTAAATGATATTAACCAGAAAACTGTTCACTTCGATTTGTAGATTTAATTTGTACTATACGCCATTAAAAGTTACTGTATTACTTCCGGGGAAACTCCAATGCTCTTAGCGAATATGGTAATGACTTCGTCAGAGATAGACATACTGTTGTCCTTTTTCTAGATCGATTACGGACTCAAGATGTATATTTTAAAAATGCTTTTTTCATACATGTGACTGCAATCAATAAATGAATATAAATGAGATAATGGATAATTTTTGGGTTATGTTGGGAATAGAGTTTGAATTTAACTGGGAAACATTATTATCTCATTTTGCATAGTTGATCCTCCACGTCCAATATTATAATATATTCTATTGGTTACCCCCAAACACACGTACCATAATCTTCTAATTACCACAATCTCTGCGCATCTACATCCGTATATCCTGCGAGGAATATGTTATTGTTTGCACAGTTACAGTTACATACAGTGCTGATTGCTGCTAGGCCACAATCAATACTAAATACTGCTGAATAATTTACAACACCAGATCTAGAAGTTACGGACTTTGAAATGCACACAATCAATGTGCGTTTGCAATCAAAAGCGCGGCATATTATTAGAGCTTAAACACACCTGCTTCGATTTCGAATTATTTTAAAAAAGTAGCTTTTATTTTCAAATCTTCTACCCACCAAAAAATTATTCTCAGGTGAATTAATGATGGTCTAAAATTACCGTGTTCTTATAAAATAATAATAACAAGAGGACATCATAATAATAATCTATACGGAATAGTACAAATATCGTAGGCAAGTAATAAATACATCAGGAGATATATTTGCTACTGGAATGCTGGAGGCATTTCGTTGATTTAACCCAAGGAATGCTGTCCAGTTGTCTGGCCACGTGCTTAATTGACATGCAGTTGCTGCTGTCCAGTAATATTCGAGTTGGTAGTTCTAATGCGAAAATTCCTGTTAACCCGGATTTAACTTATCTCGATTATTGTATTTAAGAAGGAGATCCTCCGCGATTTGAATATGCATTTCAGTTTATACCCTGGCTGTTAATCGTTTAGTACCAAATGGATTCAAAATCTTCTTGACTACGGAAATCGAAAAAATAAATAAAACCTCTACACACAAATTGTCAGATAACCATGTTGTAACAAATGTCCAAAACAAAATAGAATAGAAACGAAATTAGCAGCTTTCCTACTTTAGATAAATGTCTTTAGAAGCATTTTTATCGATTGTCGAGAAGGCAAGAATGATAAATGGCCGTAAGTTTTTCATAGTGAAAACTACTGTAAGTTATCAAGAAACGACCGCTGATTTGCGTCGTGTTTATGTTGTCTCTAAACACACGAGTGGGAAAAACTTCCACAAAATTAATCTATTTAGATTTTTTATTTTATCAAACACTTGTTTCTGTTGTAATGTGTGTGGCAATTAATTATACGTCTACGAGGATTTTCGTTCTTAGAAGCTTTTCCGACCATTTTCATTTTGTCGTTTATCTGGCGCTGTCACAGACTCGTTTTTTTATTAATTGCACAGAAGTTTGACTATTTGACTGTGCGATAGCATAAGATATATGTAAATGTTTTGGAGTATGAGTAGGGAGCGAAAATTTATGAGACAAAAACAAAACTTCCATCAGAAAAAACTAAAAGAAACGTTGAACTCGATTCCTATTAGACAATAATGCTTCATAAACGCTCCCTTCAATCTCACACATTTACCAATTTTTTTTCTTTAGACCCAAAATATAATGTCGCAGTAAAACGTATTACATAAAGATTTTCACACTATATCTGTTTCCCTTGTATATGTAAAATAAGTACTCACATCATCCTACTTGGAATGAAAAATTCAGCCGCTTTTAGTTGCGAAAACAAAATGAATGTAACGTAATGCATAACAAGTAGTTAGCTGAAGGGTTAGTCCTAGTCGTGCTACTCATGTAGAATTATAAACCCACCTCTACTTTCTACGCAGCGTACGCAACATTTATTATAATATAGAATTATACTTGTCTGCATACGGTCTCCCTTGTAATATTATATTTTATTCAAAAGGAGGAGGCCTATTTATGATTCCTCTTTTGCTGTAAATAGAAGGCAACCTGCATTTTAGATTGTGTTCCCTACTTTGGTTGATGTTTCAAGCATTTCCTACATTATTTCACACACGCACACACACACACACACACACACACACACACACACACTCATATAAATATTTACTAGAAACGTCTAAAAAAAGAAATGGCCATTTTCGCAACTTACAGATTGCATATTTTGTTTTATGTCAAAACCAATAGCTTCACCCCTTATCTTTTAACTCTGTGTTAGTCATAGTTTTTTAAAAAATTTCTTTAAATCGTTATAGGTATCTTATTTATGCTACTTCATAGTCGGCATTGTACTGATTTTATGATTTGAAATATCCCCATTTTATGAGATCATCAATCTGTACGGTATTTTGAATTGGAACTTTTTCAATATTATACCAAACTACTGTGTATTGGAAAAATTATGTATTGACACAATGATATTATTTTGTATTCTATAAAATTAAATAAGGTACCTTGTTTATTAGTTAAATAGATAAATGTTAATGTTAATGTTAATTAAATGTTCGTTAATGACACTCAGTTATACGTTAAAAATATTATAATTATTAACCTTTATTAATTTAACGTACCTTAAACTATCTCAATTTGGATTGGAACGAGGGTTATTTCTTCACAATCCCTTATGTATGAAATTTTAAAGTTTTAATTAAATTAATTATTTTACCTTTCACCTTTACAAGATTATACAGATAAAATAGATTAAAGAGGCACAATATTGAATATAGCGTTTTATTTAAAGGCTAATAAAATATTTCAAACACATAACAGATTTGTAAAATTATACAATTTACAGTTATCGCTTTCCAATTTACGACCAGCTACCGTAGAACAACCAATACACAATGATTTATTAAGTTTACAAAACAAACAACTTACAAATATAAATTTCAAAACAATGTTCAGGAAAAATTAAATGACAATGACTTAAAGTTAGTACCAACAGTAGCTTATTAAAATTAAAACCACAAGAAGAAATAGTAGTAGTTAATAATATGCATAAATAATTATAAATCTAAGCGATTTATTACTTAATACATTGGTAATATTAAATTATGAAATAAGAAAGTGGAGGTAGGAGCGATGGGAGGAGCGGATATAGGCTCTGATCACATATTAGTAAGGGCTAAATTCAAGTTTCGGTTAAAAGACCAAAACGCAAAATATCAGACACGGTTAAAATACAATACACAGTGGCCGTGTAACTTCATTCTTCAGAGTGAATTTTGTTATAAACTCAAAAGAAAATACAAAGAATTAGGAGACCTGAGTAATTTGAGTATTGAACAGTTGTGGAGTAATTAAAAGATATTATGAAAGAAACAGTAATAAGAGCAGTAGGTTTAAAAAAAGGGGCGATGTCAAAAGAAACTTGGGACAAAATTGGAGAAAGAAGGAAGATTAAACAAAAATTACTATGCGAACAAACACATACTAAAAAAGAAGAAGAAGAAAACCTTTACAAGGAAAAAGACAAACACATTAAAAAGCGTGCAAAACGAGATCGGAAAAAACAGTACGAAGCGATGGCTGACAAGGCGGAAGAGGCAATAAAAATAAATTATATGAAGTTATTATATAGTATAACTCGTAAGCTAACGTAAGAAGACCGTAAGAATTGTTATAGAAGGTGTAGTATGGAAAAAGGAAATGCATTTTGGATTCATAGATCTGAAAAAAGCGTTTTATAAGATAAATAGAAGTGCCTTGTGAGAGATATTGAAGAATTATGAGATAGCAGAAAAAATCAACACAGTAACAAAACTGTTATATTAAAACTCTAACGCAATCATCGAACACAACGAACGGTAAGATATCAGGGCCACTGAATATTGATTTTTGTCGCCAATATTATTTCTAATCGCGTTAGATTGGGTCATGAAAGAAGTAGCTGATAATAAAACCGGCATAACATAGAGGTTTGGGCAAGTTGTAGAAAACCTGGAATTTGCTGATGACATGTGCCTGATAACAGAAACCTTTAAATAGTTGCAACAAAAATCAATAAACTAAAAGATAAAATTGCAAATATTTAAACATGAAAAAGGCTCAAACATTACAAATAAATACTACTAACAAAAAAATGGGAAAGCGAGACTCAAAATATATTACAAATGTTGGCGAAGTTGTATATTTGGGCAGTGTAATCGAGGAAAGTTGAAGAAGTTAGAAATATATAAATAGAAGAGAAGAACTTTGGAAACGGACGAAGTAGGAACCAATTATAAAAACAATCCGCAGGCGTAAATAAGAATGGATTTAGCATTACATTGAGGAAACTAAATACAGATATTACAGAACAAGTATTGGAGTATAACAACATTAAAGGGAAAAAGAGGCAAGGACACTTACATGGACTACAATTACATGGAGGCGAATTTTAAAAACAGAATGTGATATAATAAATAAAAACTCGAGTCAACTAAACACTATAGCCCATTATAAAAGTCAGTGGAGAAACACTACACAAAATATATAATAAGTGCGATAACAATACTTTAATGCTCAATAATTAAACCGAATACTCGTTCCTGGTATTAAATAAGTCAATTAAATAAAAAGTAAAGATAATTCAAGGCTAGCAACTTTGCTACTATTATTTCTGCTACAGAACACAGAACCGTCAACCACGACATCCATGCCTTATAAGGAGCTACAGTGCCGCGCCGTCCATGGGCAAAGTCGTGCGGCGCACGACAACTCCAGGATCCGCAAGGCGTTGCGACATTATAATTACGACATTATACAGGATGTTCCATATGAATTCACAACCCCTGAAAATACTCCATGTCATTTCCGGATAAACCGGAAGAGGACAAAAAGTTGGATACTCAGAAAAAACTTCAAAAACTAAGAAGACTGGTGAACACCGCATCTCATTATCTCAATTAGTTCAAAAGTTATATAGGTTTATAAAGAGTCAAAATATAATGGGACATCCGGTATAATTCCACATAAATGCAAAACAACAAACTTTTAATAAAACGAACAAATAAATAAAAATAATAAACTTAAAACAACTTTATTCCGCATCAGAAGTTGGCAATCGTGTATTAGGATAGCAGAAGAGGTTGATGGTGGTATCTTGGAATCTTGTAATATTGATGACAAACCGTATGTATACATTAACGACACAAGTTGCAATATCATCATTAATAGTGCTATTGGTTACCAAATAGCGCCCATTTTTTACAAATTTCAAAGAATATTTACAATTAAACTTTGTTGAGTTGTTTTATAACAATTTTTAATAAGTACATAACAGAAAATGTCAATAAGATAACGTAACAATTATCATTAAGAACATTAATAAGAAAATAACGGAAGCAGGTGTGTTTCCAGGAAAAAACAACAGTTACCTACTAATTCATTAGTAATAATGTTACTCGTAACTAGATTGCGCGCAGTTTCTACAAATTTCTTACAAATTCTTAGAAATATTTAAAATAATCTATTGTAAGATGTTTACGTGACAATTATTAATAAATATGTAACAGAAAATGCATTAAAACTAACGCAAAAATTATCATTAACATTAATAAGTGTAAACGGCAGCGGGGTGCGGTGTATGGAAACAAGGACAGAATGCTTCCCTTAGAAAGTATTTGAATATAAAAAACAATGTTACCAAACTATAGCCTCGGCAGTGTAGTGTCGAGCATGCTAGACTCTCGCCAGAGCGGCCCGGTTTCCAGACCGGCAAATATGGTTCAGGTCTTTCTGCAGCTTTTTCTTATCTGTAACACAAATGTAGGATTTGGGATATATCAGCTGTAAGTCGGCTGCAGCCGCACGATGAGCCTGTGTAATAATATTAATCGTCCCTTCCCTCCAACACAAGCTGTAGCTTATGGGGTCTGGTTACTGGTTAGCCAGGTAATGGGTTGTAGCAGTTATTATTATTATTATTTCCCCTTTCCGCACGTTCTCAACGGTAGTGCTGGAACCTTTTTCGCCTATTCAGATGTTACTGGGGTAGGATCGGATGTTATTAAGGCTCTAGCGGAGAGTACGGCTATTCAGCAAGTACATCTCTTTTATTCATAAATTTTCTTGTCAGGTGGCAAAGGTGTAATAAGCAAGTCCTTTGAAGCTCAATGTTATGTTGTAAGGTAGATTGAGATCTTTTAAAGACTGATGTAGTGTTTTGGGTATCAAACCGATTGATGATATTATAATTGGTATTATTACTACATTGTTCATTTTCCAGATGCGTTGAATTTCCGTCGCTATTGCTCTGTATATTTCCGTTTCTTTTCGTCATATGCTTTTTGTCGATAAGGTAAGTTCTCTGTTTGTTTTTGTCTATAACGAGAATGTCAGGCTTGTTGTGATTGATTGTTTTGTCAGTGAATATGGTTCTGTCTCAGAAAATTTTGTATTTTGCCGATTCTAGTACTGGTTGCGGAGTGTATTTATAATAGGCTGTTGTTCTTGAATGAGTTTACAGCGTAAGGCTAGTTGTTCATCGAATATTTAGACTACATTGTTGTGCCGAGTGAGATATTCCTCGTTTGCGATGCTTGTGCAAACGTTTAGTATGTGTTCAATGGTTTCACCTTAATTTCCGCACCTTCTACATTTATCCTCTATGTCGGTCATTTTTAGTATATGTTTTTGATAGTTCCTGGTTGGAACCACTATGTCTTGAATGGCCATTAAATTAACCTTCGGTTTCATTGAAGCGAATTCGATGAAGCGTGGTAGAGAACTCCGTGTATAATAATTTTATATTCGTAGTTACATTGATATTATCAATTCCAGAAGCATGGATAAGTACCTACTTTCTTCATATCCATTCAGATGAGATGATTGATGCCGGATATGGTTAAAATTTGGAATACCATTCTCAAAATTTTCATTGATAGCGTTTACATAGTACGACTTTAAGGAATTGAAATATTTGTATTTCTTCCAAGAAGATTAGCATATTAAGACGCTGCCATATAGCCTTATTGCCCTTATTAGTAAATATGTAATTAAAATACGTTCTTTTCTCATATTTTAAGGTTAGGTTCATTAAATTTCCTGTTAATTTAATTTATTAATTTAAATTGTTTGTTAACCACGGCAAATTGGGTTTTGTAAGATTGCAAGTAAAGTTGTAAGATTAGAGTAAACATCTAACTTTTCGTTAATATGTCTCGTGTCAAAATGTAATGAAAAGGAATTGTTTCTAAGTCTAACTGAAAAATATGAGCATTAATTTGAAATAAATAATTTCGGGTCCTTTTAGATATTAGTACTGTCTTATACTCTCTGAAAGTAGGACTTGCACACACACTTCACCCCCGCAGGCGATATCTAAGTTTTTAATTTCCCAAGTCCTACTACAAACGAATATACTGTAGTGGTCAGACCTATAATCAACCAAAAAAAGTAATTTAATCACAAAGTAAACGCTGCTATTTTGTTTTGAGGGAAATGATAGGACGTAGGTAGCTATTTTTTGTCTTTGCATGTACAGTATTTTCTTTATGTAGTTAAGTTTACATTTATTTGTTTCATTTTGATGTTGAATAAGTTGTGTCGATTCATTAATTAATCTGAAATATAAACCTCTCAATTGAATATATACCTAATATAAGTGATATATAGATAAGTCAAAATATATTATTATATATTTTGACTTATCTATATATCACTTAAGAGACTTAATTATATTTAATTAAGTCTACAGTGTTGTTTTGACATATAATTGTAAATTGTAATTTTGTTTGTTTTGAAGTGGAAATATTACTAGAAATTAATGATTCTTACTGTTTGTAGTATAATTACGGTTACAGTTTAGTGTTGACTGTATATGTTATACGTGCCTTAAATGCGACAACTGTTTTTATAGACTTGAGGATAAGAGATTAGTGGGAAATCTCCCTGGCCCGGAACGGTGGTTGTTTTCCTTAGGTACATATTTATTATGCTTGCGGGCGCTCATGCCCCACAGTGATGAGAAACCACATAAATATCGTATTGAGGACCCTCCAGACTTGTGTTATTATTAGAGAGCGCGCATACACCACAGTGGTAGAAAACTATATATTGCGTGTCCAGGTCCCTCTCACCATTATTTGTGCATACATGTTTGATTTATGTTATTTTATATGTGGTCTATTTATTGTTTTGTGCCTATTGCCCTTTCTTGCTTGTCTAGATACCTAGGTATGTGCTCCTGTGGCTGATGTGAAAATTATCGTCCCACAAAGATCTAGGTGTGTGCTCCTGTAGCTGAATTGAAAACCAGCGTCTTACAAAAGACATTTTCTGATATTTCTTGTTTCACATGTGTCCTTAATATAAACATGAAAGTATGGTCACAAAGTATCTGTTGCTGTGTCAAATATTAGATTAATTTGTTCAGTAGTTCATGTGTATTGATTTTAAACTGACATGTTTACCTTTTCTAGTTTATACGTAAACCCATATGGTTGACTCAATCTCACTTACTTTTGATGATTTAGGTCAATGAGCGATTAATGATTTTATCTGTTTCTAAATACCTTCTAGAAACACACAACTGTATCAACTTTATGCATTGATTTATTAATGTGTATTGTTCAGTTTATTTAAATAAAAGTAGTAAATCCAAAATAAGGAAATACGTGTTTCTGCATTTAATCTTAAGGTCTCCGCTCACTAGACTTGACCGTTATAGGATCGAGACCGGACCGTGGCAGGCACGTATCCGACACCCCGGTTATAGTCAACACTCTATATATAGGGTTGAGACCGTAGGGTAGCCGTATTGCCGCCTTCGCTCCCCCATTAACACCCGGTTGCGACATGGTTTGCAGTCGGCAAAATTACAGCCTTATTAAGAATTAATATGGGGTAGTTTCTCTGTCTTATAATGCTCTATTTGTTGTAATATATTTAACCTTATGGACTGAAATTACCACTAAATTTATTTTTAATTTTCATTTTTATATTGAATTATTTTACTTTCGACACATAAAATCTTCTCTTTATAATAAAACATCCAGATTTAAAATAATTTATAACAATCATTTTATGACTTTTTCTTTGTAATTGTAACTGTAACTGTAACTGTAACTGTAGCTGTAGCTGTAGCTGTAGCTGTAGCTGTAGCTGTAGCTGTAGCTGTAGCTGTAGCTGTAGCTGTAGCTGTAGCTGTAGCTGTAGCTGTAGCTGTAGCTGTAGCTGTAGCTGTAGCTGTAGCTGTAACTGTAACTGTAACTGTAACTGTAACTGTAACTGTAACTGTAACTGTAACTGTAACTGTAACTGTAACTGTAACTGTAACTGTAACTGTAACTGTAACTGTAACTGTAATTGTAATTGTAATTGTAATTCCTTTAACACGTCAACGAGTTACAAACGCTGTACATACGGGTTGCGCTGCCGGCACTTTCCGGTTTGTCAACGTTACGTGCCCTTCGCGAAACGTTTCACCGCCGACAAAACATTCTCTCTGTGAATTCTGTGACGGGCCGTGCATGCAACGCTCCGGCCCGGTCCGGTCACTGTGAGCCTTACCTAATTTAAGTCTATACCAAGAATAGTTTTCTGCATGTGCTGCTCCGGTCTCGGTCTTATAACGGACAGGTCTAATGAGCGGAGACCTTAATGAGGCTTATTTTAAAAAATAACAAATTAACACAAATAGGACAAGACAAAAATTTGAAATATATTTTTTTGGATAATAATTAGAGTGAGTTACAATTACGATCTAGGCAATACACGATTTATAATTGTAATAATTTTTATTGAATTATTTAAAAGTATAGAAAAGTGCAACTGTAAACAGGGATGCATTTTTACTAAAAAAACTAATTTAAAAAAATTAAAAAAATTAACGAAGTTGGCGGAAATGAAACGTAGGCCAACTGGTTATTTATAACCAGTACCGCTACTGGTAGTGCCGCTGCTGTAGCACGCGACCACCATATCTGTTGCATGTAATATTTTTATTCCAAGTAAATATTCTAAGTATCAGGGATGAACAACACCATATATTGATTTTAGACACTAGTATCTTATTTCTGATAAAATATCTATACCTTATCTATATCTTCTTTATTTCACGCCTACACTACGGGCGAACCAACAGCTAAGGTCATATGTCCCCCATCTAACATGCATCACAAATACACACGCCCATAGTTGAGGTGGCGGAACCTTCCAATTAGAAAAATCCCGTCGCCCCAAGTGGGACTCGAACCTACTACCTTTAGAACACGAGTGATGCGCTGACAGCACTCATTCACTACCGGCCGTATCAAGGTTATTAAGTGGAAAAATGAAAAAGTAAAACACAAAATGCCCGGAACTTTAAAAGACACTGTAACCCTTACTGGAGAGAGGTGCATCTTATAACTTCTCATATAGTCTAGTAATATTTATATCAGGGACTACACTTTCAAGGTAACAAACCCCACAAAAAAAAGATTACGAAACGATAGGTCTTTATATAGTATACACTGTGTAGTATGTTACGACAAAATGGAAGTTTACGTGTTTTAGTTTCCATGTCATGACGGGGGATTAACTTTATGTTCTATCGATGAATATTTTCGTTTTTGCAGGTTAAATGATCTGGTCAGACATCCTACTAGATACTACTACTTAATAGTAATTAATAGTAATTAATAGTAATTAATGGTAATTAATAGTAATTAATGGTAATTAATAGTAATTAATACTAATTAATAATAATAACACTCAATTTTTGGTTTATTGTTTAGAGGAAGAGATTTTGCGGAGATTGATAAACCACAAACTTGATAGCACAAAGCAATTAATATGCTATAAAAGCAACTACATTTACAAATTTTTAATTTGTGATAAATGATTTATTCCTAAGTAATGTAGAGCACACACGGTCGTCCCGACAACATTGCGGTCCAGGTCGAGGACGAGGTCCGGATAATTATGGAATATTTAGCTTTGCTGTAATTTATTGCATAAACAACTTAGACTTCGAAATGGTTCGTATAATAAAATTATAAGTATCGTATTTCGTTAAAACGTTTTTATCATAATGAAAGACATTATTGACTGGATAATATTAAATGCTAATTAAAGAAAGACATTTCAGTAGATATTTTATTATGAACTCGAATTACACGTTTCAAAGAAATACGATACTTATAATTTTATTATACAAACCAGCTCGACGCCAAAGTTGTTTATGTAATAAATTACAGCAAATCTAAATATTTCTTCATTATCCAGACCACATTTCCATGTACTAAAAGTAAGTTGTAGAAACTTCCGAACAGTGTAATTAAAATATTAAGTAAATATATGTGGTACCTACTAACAGTTTCTTTGAAAATAATTAAATTAAATACTGCTACTGCAAACAAAAATGATGTACTAATAGATCGCTGCATGCACGAGCTTTTTATATAGAACTTGTACAGTATTCAACAAATTTAGTACACAAATTACATTACAGCCTTCACCTATAATATTGATAACGAGCTAATAGTGCGAGAGTGGTTATTTGAAGTAGAAACTGAATTACAGCTAACTATAGCTATTACCATTTGTATTTCTCGTTAACAAGTCGCTCAATACATAAACCGATTTACAATATACAAAATTTGTACTGTTATACTTAGTCAGTTTATAGCATAAACAAGTCTTGCTATAGCTTTATTTAGTGATTCTGTTAAAATTGTAGCAAAAAATGTAAGAGTAATTAAAAGATTTGTTATATTTTTCCAACAAATTGCATTTAATTCAGTTACATCTTTCAAGTTTAAAATCATGAATTCTTAGCTGTAAATACAACTACAGCGTTTAGTCCAACTAAATTCTACATTTGCATAGCATATTGCTAGAAATTACGTCAATTACACTAATGAAGAGTTCATCAACAAGAATTTGCTGCTGGCTTGAAATTATGGTGTTATTTGTTTTTCATTCTAATACCTTTCTAAAAACATTTGCAGAGATATTGAAACTGTTAACTAATTATTAACTAAATAAATATTTCAAAAATACAGTAGATAGGCAATCAATCAACAAGGTTGCGACGAATCAGAAAAAAAATTTAATTAGTAAACTATGAAAGGTAAATGGCTAATTTGATTTCGGAGAATGATTTTGCAAATTTCTACTAAAAGGCTTTTCTTGTCACTGACATTATGCATTATTACAATGGGTTGTTTTAGTTATTTGCATTTAATTTACCTGCTACAGTATTGTAGATTCAATAAAATTGTTAACAAACTTATAATTATAACGTATTTATGTAAATTGACCTCTGAAATCATTTTTGGACAAACTGAAGCAGGGCGAGACCGTGAGACGTAGAAAGTTTACTAATGACTAATTATCATTATCATTATCGTGTCTTTGATATTTAGGGTGGATTATTGAACATTTTCTCGTTTAGTGTATTGTTGGCGCATAAATCTCCAAGCCCGTTGTCTGGTAATTAGAAAATGCATCAAGCTGATTCACTGATAATAGCGGTAATCCCAGGAGGGCGGGGCATGGATTATGTATCCGACTCTATAATGTATTCGAGTATGGAACCTGTCCGTTTACTGAGCATAGGTATCTGATATACAATCCGTATTGCGAATATAAATTTTCAGTGCTAATCACGAAGTTTGAAACAAGGCCCTGGAATATGCACCACTACCTAATTGTAATTCGCCTGCACACCCTACAAAATTGTGAGTAATATAGGCATCGCGCATCCGCAGAATTTGTACTGCTACTTCCGCAGGCAAACTATTCCGACCGTTTCAAAATATGGATAAATGCACTTATGTAATTACCGCAACTAATTGTGCATTTTATTATTTAAAAAGAAAAAAGTTAATAATTATTCAGAAAACGCTTGTAAAATAAAAGCGGTACAAAATCCTTGCTAGTGAATATTTTATAATTCTAGGTTCAGGAATTTACACTCCTATTAATGTCAGCAAAATTTTCAAGTATAATTAATTTATAATATTATTAACGTTTTCAATTTTAAATGTAAATAACAAAGAGGGAAAATAACTGTGATCACACGCAAATTCTAATCTGTTAATTTGTTTTAAAAATAATAATTACTTCCAAAGTGATTTTAATTGCAATATACATGCAATGTTTTTTCATTCATAGTGACTGTAAATAACTGGTTTTGGCATTTATTAATACGCTTTTGAAAACGTTTTCAATTAAAAACAATGCCAAAATAAAAATAAATAGATGAATGATAGAGGTAGTTGAGGAGACTATACACGAAAAAAGTAATCTTCAAATCAAGTAAATATTACGCCATTCTTCAATAAAAGTACTTTAATTCTTATATCGAAACTATCGAATTGTGTAACGAAAGGTGCAATGCTTAAGCGAAGAAATTAATTTTCCTTAATGAATACAAATTAATCCTATTTTAATATAATTATATAACTAAACAATTGTATGTTCTAACATTATATTCAAATATTGAATAAGGTATGCTGTGTCTTGATTTAAATATTTAAACTTTTTATTCTAAAGATTATAATTCAAAACAACGCTCAAAATCTAAGTGCAATTTAAAAATAAATTACTTCAATTAAAAAAAGTGTATTTTCAAACCGGTAAAAAAATTCGTAAAACGAAATTAAGACTTTATAGCGTGCAACTGCGCAGTGACAAAGAATTGAAGAAATAGTTGATATTGTACTGCATTATAAGACGGACGTTTATTTAGTGTTCACTGGCATCCATAATAAACCTGTTTAGTAAATTAATTATGGGTGAAATATTAACAAAATGGGGTTGCGAGAATCAATAGAAACTAAAAGTAAATAGATAGATTTTGACAAAAGTATACTTAAAAAATAAAGTCTGTCTTGTGATTTGACATATAGCTAACTTAATTTCCACAAATTTGGACAGGATAGTTTACCTCTGAAGTATACAGATATTAATAATATATTAAACTTTAATATATGGGTAATTGTGAACTCAACCACCGGCTAGGTCCAGAAATTGGTGCAACTTAGAAAAGCCAGCGGGGGCTCGTTTTAAAGCTTGAAACCTCTACTTTCGAATGTCACTAACTCCTATATGAAAAAATTTATATTTGACCTCTAGAACAGGGTAAACGGCATCGCATTCTTCGTCAAGGAATACACAAATTTTGTCGGTCTATGACATTTGGGCGTGGCCGTTTAGGCGCGGCCATTTAGGCGCGGCCGTTTCGGCGCTGCCGTTTCGGCGCGAGGATAGTTTGGTTCCGGACAGTTCGGCGCAAGGACACTTCGGCGCAGGCACATTTCGGCGCGGGGACACTTAGGCGCAAGCACACTTCAACTAAAAGCAGTTCGGGGCATGTACATTTTTTCGCGGCAAATTACAGTAAAACTTTCTGAGAGCTTTAAATAAAACGTTTTTTTGGACTATTAGTCTAATTTTTTAGGGAAAGCTACCTTATTATCAGAGTAGCCTTTTTTATTTTTATGTACACACATACATCTTCTTAATTCCAGAATTTCGGTTAAATTGGTTAAATTGCGTTATTCCAGTGCTTTTTGTCTTTAAGCAGTGGACACACATTTATAAGTGTTACCTACTGAGATATTCAATGTTAATGTCGATTTTCCTATTTGATTTTATAAAATTTTTGATTTTTAAAAATTCTTATAAACAATAATGGACTTATAGTAAACAAATAATAATAATAATTAAGTTCTTATTACAAACTATTCCCTTATGCAGAGATTTGCAGAAGAATCTTCATTTTAATGCTTTAGAAGTTTAGAAACTTTTTCTTAAATCTGGTAGTACATACGAGCATTTGTGATTGGCAAATATTGAGTTTATTTTTCTCATCATACCGTATTTATCTAATAATGTATTTCATCGATCATACTGTATTTATTACCTGTAAGTACCTATAGATTTTGTTCATTACAATAATCTAGTAATATTTCAATTTCCCGCGCCGAAGTGTCCCAACGCCTAAGTGGTCCGCGCCGAAGTGTCCCTGCGCCGAAGTGTCCCCGCGCCGAAGTAGCCTGCGCCGAAACTGCCGCGCCCAAATGTCCGGCTCCGAAATTTTGTCCACTGCGTTTTTTCCTAGAGTACTTCAATTTCGAGCAAAATTGAGAACAACAATTTGCCATTTTTGAAAGTTTATCATTTTTTCATCGAAAATGGCGTCAGATAGGAAAAGAAATGATAAGGGTAAAAATGCTTATATTTACTTCATGAAAACAGCCTTGGTAGTGTAATGTCTAGCGTGCCGGCCTTTCATCCAGGCGGCCCGGGTCGACTCCCGGCGCCGGCAGATCTGGTTAAGGTTTTCTGCAGTTTTCCTTAGCTGTAACACAAATGTGGGATTTGCGCTCTTCCATCTGTAAGTCGGCTGCAGCCGCACATAGGGCCTACGTAATAATAATAATCGCCCCCTCCCTCCCGCATAAGCTTATAGCTTCTGGGGCTTGGTTTCCAGGCTATGGGTTGTAGCAATTATTATATATTATTATTAAAACTATTCGACCTTGTGTAAAGTTGCGATACTAGCATTAAATAATTGTGTTTCCTTAACCCAAGACTTAATTGTTTTATTTGGACTGTTTCTGATTTGTTTGATTCAAGAAATCATAGTCTTGCTATGTAACAACATTTATCTGTATTTATAGGAAAATATTTTTTTATTTCACGCCTACACTACGGGGGAACCAACATCTAAGGTCATCTGTCCCCTATCTAACATGCAACATGAATACACACATCCGTAGTTGAGGTGGCGGAATTTTTCAATTAGAAAAATCCATTTCATTTCTACAAACGCTTGTGCCGAGTTCAAACGGCGGCTGCTATCTTAGAGCAGACGTTTGCCGGACCCAAAGATTCAGTCAGGTTAAGGTTAATGTTTTGTGTAATAAATTTTAATATAACTGGGACTTCTTTTAACACCGTGGACTAGCCGGCCAGGAAGTTCCCGTTATATATTGAACAATCAGTACGTGAAATTTAAAATATCGGGACATATAACGAATTGCAAGTTGGTGTTAATGAAAGATAGATATATACATGTTTATTTGTTATAGATCAGTACAGAAGAAGAAAAAATTTGTTATTATTATACAGCTAAAGACTTACCTGTGAGTTTGGATAAAAAAAATTACTTCTTCCCATATTAATGCCATGACTACCAAAGCTTTGAAAATGTTGAAACATTTTTTGTTTTAAGAAATATCATATATAAGTATATATGGTAAGATTTCTTTTAGAATATAAATTTGACTATAAATTTACTGTCCTCACTAAGTTAAATATATTGACTAAATTGAAAGAGTGCAAAAATCAATTAATGATTTCATTTAAGATGGAGTTTAAAAGTGAAGAATATTCGTCAAATATTTCAACGTCTAAACATTAATTCGTTATAGTCTTAAAGCATATATAGGAGGATTGAACTAGAATACAATAGGGTGGTCCGACAAAAAAGCAAAGTCGGAAATCTTATGCTCTCCTAGGATTATTGTATATCGGAAAAAAAAGTACCCCTATTTTTTTATTTTGAAATCGGACAATGTTTAGGGGTGCCTCAAAGCCCTTAAAGTTTCCCATGTATTTTATATGGGAAAAAACACTTTTTCATAGATTTGGTATAGAATTCTAGAAAATCAATATTTCTCAACCGGACTACTCTGTTTGTCTTCAGAAATGTTTAGAGAATGACATCCTATAATTTGTTTGTTAAGTTTTTTATATTAACTATTTTTTACAGGCCCGCAAAAACCGCATAAATGAAAGAAACACAGAAAAATCGTTAAAACATATTTATTACTATTTTTTAATATAAAATATTTTGATAAATAAATTATTGGATATTATTCTCTGAACATTTCTGAAGAGAAACAGAGTAGTCCAGTTGAAAAATATTGATTTTCTAAAATTCTATACCAAATCTATGAAAATGTGTTTTTTTCCCATATAAAATATGTGGGAAACTTTAAGGGCTTTGAGGCACCCCTAAACATTGTCCGATTTCAAAATAAAAAAATAGGGGTACTCTTTTTTCGATATACAATAATCCTAGGGGGTGAGAGCATAAGATTTCCGACTTTGCTTTTTTGTTGGACCACCCTAATGTACAATGTATGTTGTAAATATGTCCAGTGTCCTAAACGTGTGAACTCATTGTATTCAGTCTTAAACTGAAAACACGGCATTATGATCAAATGAATGGACAAATGAACCCATTGACAAATGAACATCTAAAACTTTTTGACATTTATACACCTCTTTCCAAAATTCTGTGAAACAATTAAATTTCAGCAAATTGTTTCGCCCGAATTGATATAAAATTATTTAATTTAAATTTATTTTTTATATTGTTTACTATTTTTTCAATTGTAATATTTAGTTAACAATTATAATTTGTATGCAAATTCATATAGAAAAATTGATCACCCCGACCGGGGACTCGAACCCAATAGCTCCTGCTTTCCGGGCAGTAACTCAACCGCTGAGCTATCTAAAGGTAGCTACTAGCGGAATGGCAGCTTCCCCACATGAAGTATATGTTTGCAATCCTATAAAGAGTACTAATTATATGTGCTTCATTAAGTTAATTGATTGACTAGGTGTGTCGACATAAAATAACTAGCAAAGCTAATATTATTAATTGGATAATCCTATAATGAAAAGTTTTTTAGTTATAATTTAAGATAAATTTGAAATTTCATAATTAAAAATGTACTTTACATAAATCTAAATTTGTATGCACATTTACATAGAAAAATTTATCACCCCGACTGGTCCCACGACGAGTCCCAATCGATCTAGTTCATATGGAGAATAGGTGTCATTCCTCTGGTAGTACCTTTGGATAGCTCAGTGGGTAGGTACTGTTCGGAAATCAGGAGGTCCTGGTTCGAGTCCCAGTCAGGGTGATAAATTCTGCTATATGAATTTGCATGCAAATTGTGATTTAAAGTAAATATTTAATTATTAAATTTGAAATTTATCTTAAATTATAACTAGTTAACAATGATAATAATCTTTTGATTTACATCTTTATCAAGATGTAGCTTTCTTATGGCAAAAGGGGAAGCCCCTAAACCCGTAAATAAAAAAATTATATTTTCTAAAGCTTTTCAAATAAAATATTTAATAATTTATAGTAATAATAATCTACTATAATTTTAGTGAACATAACATTGGGATTTTGAAAAGAGATACAAAGTTGGTTAAATTAGGTAAAAGCTCTACAATTTCAAGGCCTTCTTAAAATCACTTCTAATATTTAAAAAATCATAGGTCACTAGATATAAGCAAAAGAAACGAAAACTTGTCATTACAAGAGTCTGAAATTTTGCATATAACTTGAGATTCTGGTTGTCATTGCCACCTTAAAATTTTCAACCCACTATTTTTTGAGCAGTGATAGTCAACTTTTTTTATGGACGTCATATTGGATTTTTATTCATCAGATAGTAAACAAAAATTAATCCTCCATGTTTTCTCCATACAAGCTATTTTTTTCTTCCGATTGAACTGTGACAGCTAGAACTCATCGTAATAGCTTGACATGTACATAGAGCCAAAAAAAGTTGTAGTAGCCAAAATATATTAAGTGCATGTGGTATCAAATAATAACTGCTCTCTACTGCTTAAATTTACTAAAGCACAAAAAAGTACAATGTTGTGTACTTGTGTACTTACAAAAGTACACTGTGTGGTACAATCAGTCCAAACTGCATGGCAAATTGCAGCTCTATCAGACCAAAACTTTTTTATCTCTTAACTTTAAACTAAAATAACGTACACTTCTGAAATGGATAAATAGCTATTTTAAATTGTTTTACTAGTCGATAGCTTTTCAACAGTATCGTTTTGCTTCTAATAGGCCAAGATTCACAAGAATCGCAAGAATCCTTAGAGGTGCGAGTGTACTACACAGTCCAAAATACATCACAAGAGTAAAAGACAGGTTTATTGATGTTTAAACTGAGTTTGAATAATTTTGAGTAGGTAGTTTTTAAGTTCGAACCGCTACTAGTGGCGGAGATTTAGGACATTTAAGACTTTAACTTTATGCATCTCAGAAACTATCAAGAATTTGCTATATGTTAAATATGAAGCAGTATTTATTTAGTCGCCATTTACCCTATCTGTTTATCAACGTTATTTTGGAACAGTCTGTATATAATAGATAATAGAAGATTAAATAGATCTAATAATAACAGAAGTAGATCAATGTATTTCAACCAATTGAAGGTATACAATTCTCAACTATTATTCTAGATTCATAGTAGCTTGTTCTCTATATATTTTTGATTATTGTAGAGATATATTTTGTATTGTTAGTGTTGTTAATACTTTTCTAAAAACGACCACCTTTGATACGATATTTTTGAAAGCAAGTGTAGTCATTGTTGTAGTAGAATGCAAACTGCACAAAGAGCAGGGAGATACAGGAGCGAGATTAATTGAGCTATTTATTTTCGGTTAAAAGGAAGTCATAACATATTAAGGCATTGTTTATATTGGTGTTAAGTTTCCTTCAAACATAAAACTGTGAGTTCGCAGCGAACGGAACCCGAGGGGGTTTGTCAGATAAACTTCGGTAAGTGTAACATACTAAAATAACAGGAGATCCCTTGTTAAGGCAAATGTGAATGTATTAAGTATCAAGCAATTAACATCAATCTGCAGCTTATATTCATGTATTTTTCCCTGCAATAATAATCAAAAATTATTTTCACTGTTTCGGTAAGCGAGCTCTGAATTAATCGGGCCAAATCCGGCTGGAATAATTAAAAAACTTAATTGTGCTTTACGGTTTTAATTTCGACTACAGCGGAAACCGCATCTGTCGGTTTAAATTTGATGTTTCTGTCAATTGTTCGTATTAGATCAGATTTGAGATTCCTAAATGTATACCCATTTTATAGTGACCTATTATAAAACATTCCGAGTGTAAAATTTATCCGAACGTCCTGTTAAGTATTACGAACGACTTCTTCGTAAAAATGCATGACTTTAAACCAGAAATGAATAAGGATCTTAGACATTTAGTGCAAAAAAGGGTGCAGTCCCACACGACCAGAGCGAGATTGGATTCGTCCCCTGCGGAGAGCACAATGTGCGTGATACCGCGGACTCCAGATTTGACAACTTGACGTCCCATTGAAATACACAAAAAGGAAACGTTTTCTTCAGAGTCGTGGTGTTGGCAGCCAACACAAACGTTCCGTCACCCTACGGAAAGTGAACTCTACTACCTTCCTAAAGGAAGTATTATACTTCCTTTTACGCCCCGAGTGCGATGTTATCGCTTTGTTACCGCGCGTTTTTGCATTGAAAATCGTATGGAATGTTCCTGATTATATGTGAGAATTTCTTTAAATTCCAATTCAATAATGGGAAAAATGAAAACGTTTCGCCGTGGAAAAGTATACGACCGCATTATAAATCAGTAAATTCAAATGAAATTTAAAACTATCGTAAACTTTCTAAAAGTGGAAGTAGGACACAAACAATCCTGGACATTTTATCTACCTCCGATTCATTTTTCTAATGATAGGAATGCATGTTCGTATGTACCTAACAGTCACAGTTTCTACTTTTGCCAAACAATTCAATTAAGGACGTTGATGAAAATGCGGTTTCCAGCTAAATGAAATCTATAACCACGACATGTACGACTATGAATAAATTACACAATTCTAATGATTACATCACATAGAGTTTCATGTATACCGTTTGTTAATTTCATTAACTTGGTTTAACTTTCATGTGAAACTATGTAATCTATTAATCGATCATCATTATTTATATACACAATTAAATAAACTAATTTAAAGAAATTCTATCAATTCTATGTATATTAAAGTATGTACACATAGAATGATTCCATCTTAATCAGTACTTTGCCATTTTTATCTATACTTATTTTTTAGTTTTCATATTTTGAATCAAATTACATATAAAAAATTTATAATTACACCAATCATAGCTTATTACGTATACTATTAATAGCCATGGTAGCTTAGTGGGTATGGCACTTGTCCTAGTTCGAGATCCTAGGCCGCAGGGTTGATACATTGAATTTTTAAAATATCTAAGGCTTCCAGGTCGGCCCTGACTGTGAAAATGAGTAGCTAGGAAATTATCATATTAAATTGATAGTCGGATATTTTGATGCAAACTTCAGAAGAAAGTATCCATATGCTGGAAAATATAGTTAGCATGACAAAATCAACACGATAATGGTCAAATATTGATTAACCTACCAGCAGAACAATATTTTATAATTGAGCAACCTTCTAAGACCTTAAATATTCATAAAGCTAAATGAAAAAGTCCTGATGGAAAAACCATCAACCAAATAGATCATGTATTGATAGAATCTAAAAATCTTGGTAGCATAAATAATGTAGGATCTTGTAGAGAATTAGAAGGAGCTGGAAACCCTGCCTGTCGTCGTAGTGCCATAAAAACTTCAGCCCTTAAACGAGATCTAGTGTCTTAGATAGCTAGATGGTGGATTCATCTACAAGAATTTATTTTAGATGTAGTTCATCGAACTGAAACACTAATGGCAGATATCGACGCCCTAATCAGAAATCCCATTAGTAAAGAAGTTACCACACTAGAAAAGCTCCAAATATTTAACATCGATTATCAGGACGTTTTGCACGCAGCTCAGTTGACCGATGCTAAATTGAAGGCAAAACAAATTTTCTTGAAAAGAAACCCCCATTAGATGGATACGAAAAAGAGACCTCGAAAAGTATAAGTTAGGTAGTGACAAGATTTATATAAAAATAAACGGAAAAAACTTATGGATTGTCCCAAAGGCATGAGGCGAACTATTGTAAAAGCGACTCATGACGATTTGGGACACTTTGGAATCGATAAGACGATGCGGAAGATCGCTGAACAGTACTGTTTCCCAGGGACGCGCGGATATGTTGAACGATACATAGCTTGTTGCATCCCTTGCATTATAAAGAAAGTTGCGATTCCATTTCACACAATACATTTAGATCACCTCGGTCCTTTGCCCAGCTCTGGAGGGAAGAAGTATGTACCGCATCTGTGGATACTTTTACAAAATTTATTTTACTATGTGCCACAAAGGACACTAAGATTGCTCCGTCTTACGTTTTATTCAGAACGTAGTAAATGTATACGGGATTCCGACACGCATCATCACTGACAGACGGACAAGTTTTACGTCGAAAAAGTTTGAAGACTTTTGTCGATCCAAAGGTATATCACACATTCTAAATGCCACCAACACACTAAGGGCTAACAGATAAGTAGAAAGATATAATTTCACAATAATATCTGCTTTGGCCACAAGTATAGCAAACTATTTCCAGTGGGAAAGCAAACTGGGTCATGTTCAATTTTCTACTTTTATTAAGTTTTTGTCTTAATAATGTTATTTAAGTGTTTAGTGAACTGCGTGTTTCAGCGACTGCCTAGTTTGTTGTTTATGTAGTATGCCAAAGTGCACTTTGCTTATACGGTCTACCACCCTTGGACAAGCAACCTTTTGATGAATATTTGATTATATTATCATACGAGGTCTGGCTATTAAATAATGAGACTGAGCGCGCACAGAAGACGTCCTAGAGGGGAAGGGGGGGAAACGAATGCAGCGTTGGATAGCTGCAAGTGTCTACTATGCCAGTACGAAAACACGTTTTTGTCGCTGTAGTAGTATTTTTTCTATAGAGGTTAGATAGAACGTGTTTTTTTCTCGTGCTGATAAAAATGTGTGACGAAAAACACGAGCAACCGATCAATGTGAGATTTCTCCTTAAATTAAAAAAAACTGACTGAGTGCTATAAGTTGTTGAAAGAGGCCTATGGTGAGAATTCTCTACCTCGTGCGCGTGTTTTCGAAAGGTATAAATGGTTTTCTGAAGTCCGAGAGAGCACCGAAGATGACAAACGTCCAGGTCGACCTGTCTTTGTTTCAACTCCGCAAACAGTGACCAAAATCAATGAAATTGTGCGCGGAGATCGTCGTATGAGCATTCGGATGATTGCTGAGACTGTAAACGCCGATAAAGAAACTGTCAGAAAAATTTTACATGATGAGTTGAATATGAAGAAAGTTTGAGCGAAGTTGGTCCCAAAAAATTTGATCCCTGAACAAAAGCTCGTCCGTCAACAGATCTGCTCAGATTTTCTTGAGAGGTTAGATGAAGAGCCTGAATTGATGGAAAACATCATCATTTGCGATGAAACATGGATATTCCAATACGATTTTGAAACTAAGCGGCAATCCATGCACTGGAAAACTCCCGCATCGCCAAGAATGAAAAAAGCAAGGATGTCGAAATCAAAATTTAAAGCCATGCTAATCGTTTTTTTCGACATCAACGGTATTGTGATGACTGAATGGGTGCCACAGGGTCAAACTGTAAACCAAACTTACTATTTGAAAGTTTTCCCGTTAGTATCCGTTACACAACGCATCATTAGTAAGTTTTTGGCCAGGGAGAGAGTCCGACCGCCTGAAATTTTGCAGCGATTGTGTAAACTGTTTGGTGAAAACACCTATTCGCAAGCACGATTGTTTTATTGGCACAAAACATTTTCTAAAGGACGAGAGAAAGTCTAAAATGAACCTCACGATCGCCGACCCAGAACCAGTTTAACGGCAGAACTCATTCAAGCGGTTCGTGACCTGATTGAAAATGACCGCCGCCTCACCGTCACTGAAATTGCTTCTGCAGTAAACATCAGCGTTGAGAGTATCCATTCCATCATCCACGATGAACTTGGTTTCAGCAAGATTTCGGCTCATTGGGTCTTCTTACAGAACAGAAAACCGTTCGCCTCGACAGCATTTCCCAAAGGCATCTCATTCAATATCGAACTGAAGGAGACCCTTTTCTTAGACGCATTGTAACCTGTGATGAGTCTTGGGTGCATCATTACACCCCTGAGAGTAAACAGGCGAGCAAAGAATGGCGAAAACGAGGGGAGGCTGCCCCAGTGAAAGCCAAAACGCGGTTGTCAGCTGGAAAGG
Source organism: Agrypnus murinus (assembly GCA_929113105.1). Lineage (NCBI taxonomy): Eukaryota > Metazoa > Arthropoda > Insecta > Coleoptera > Elateridae > Agrypnus > Agrypnus murinus. Next base: position 119,320,076 of record OV816023.1, on the reverse strand, counting down.
TTCTCGCGACAGTTTTCTGGGATTGACAAGGTGTTCTATTGCTGGATTTTCTGCATGACCAGAGAACAGTTAATGCAGCTTATTACTGCACTCTCTTGTATCAAGTGAAAGCCGCTTATCGGAGCAAAAGGCGAGGACAACCCATCAGGGATGTCAATTTACTACACGACAATGCCCGGCCGCATACGGTAAACTAAACACTTACAGTCCCGACCTGTCGCCGTGTGATTTCCATATGTTCGGACCACTCAAAGAGGCTTTAGGAGGGCAGCGCTTCAACGATAATGCCGCAATGGAAGTGTTTCTGCGCAATTGGTTCCACACCTGCCCTATTTCTTTTTACAGTGATGATATACAGAAACTGCCAATTCGTTGGGAAAAATGTGTAAACAAAGGGGGAGACTATGTAGAAAAGTGAGCTATTTTTTGTTAATTTTTGTCTTCTTCAATAAAACTGAAAAAAATCATTCTCGTTTAAATTTGAATGACCCTCGTACGTGCATAAGGAAGATTTATGTACATTAACTCAATGTGCAAACCTGGACCAACCAAGCAAATAACAGGAAAGGATGGAAGCGAATTACAATCAAAGCCTGAGCTTACAAAGTCATAGAGCATCGTGTGACGGTATTTGTTAACTCTATTATCTAATTTAATCTATTTCTAAATTAACAATTCATATCTGAATAACCGTCTATTTGTAGAAACAATTGGATGTATGTATTCATTTTATGGAAATTACCTCAATTTATCGTATATTACGCTTTGAAGTGACATTTATTTTAGGGTTTCGTATTACAGTACCTGTTAATTTCAGTGATTTGATTTAAATTCAAGGTATACTATATAATATAGCAACAACTAGATCGATTGTACCGTATAAAAGTTTTACACATTACAGAATTATACAATTATTAATCAAAACCATTGCTTTCATAGATTTTTAGGGTTTAACTATTAATTTTGATTGAGCATTCATATAAAATATTAAATAATTGATGATTCAGTTATTAGAAAAATTGCACAAACGAATCCTAGGTAAATTCAATCAATTGACTTTATATCAAAATCTCTTCAAATTCCATCTACATTTAAAGGTTCCAACAAACACAGAAAGCGACTATTGCAATCATGTTTGTAGACCATCAAAAAGTTGTTTTATTGCTTTTTCAACTTGCTTAGCAGTGTAATAAAAATATTAATATCCAGTTTCGTCTTAGTTTTATGTACAAATTACCCCCTAGATTCTGTTTTCTTCCAAAGTTAGGAACTGAAATTTATAATCTAGACAAGTTAAAAATGATTAAAGTTACTGAATTTTTAGATGCGTTACAACAACAATGCGTTTCACAGAATGCAGTATCATTAGCAGAATACATTTTTATAGGGATTAGTCATTTGCGAAATTTATCACCGTCATACTAGCAAATTATACTTTAGTAAATTATATTTCCAAATAACTTTTTTTTACTTCTTATATACAGGGTGTGTTATAAAAAGTTAGACATCGATAAGACAAACAAAAAACCTTTATAACATTTTTTCTCAGAAGGGTACTTTTCGAAAAAAACAAGACTTCATCGTCTGGGGATCTCCGTATCGCATCGCAGATATTATGTAGAGCACACACGGTCGTCCGCGGCCACGTCGCCGACGACGTCGGGGACGTGATCCGGATAATGAGGCAATGTTTATATTTACTGTAATTGATTGCATAAACAAGTTGGACTTCGAGCTAATTTATATAATAAAATTATAAGTAATCGTATTTCTTTAAAACGTGTACATCGAAATGAAAAAAGTCATTAGTGAGTTCATAATAAAAGGCGAACTGAAATCTCCTTCTTTAATTAGAAGTATTTCGTAGTATGTGGTCAATAATGTCTTTCGTTGTGATAAAAAGGTTTTAACGAAATACGATATCGTCGGCGACGTGGTCGCGAACGACCGTGTGTGGTGCCCATTAGAATTCGTAAGCTACACTGTAAAAAATGAGGTAAAATTACCTTGGGAAAGAGGTAACTTTTCGCTATTATTTGCGGTATTTTTACCCTAAAATTAATTTTACCTATACATTTAGTAGTTTTACTATTTGTGGTAAAATGCCCTGTAATTATGTAAATTTATACAAATATAAGTAATTCTACTACATTGAACTGGTTAAAATCACTATCCATAATATAAATTTACATAACTCAGACAATTTTTTCCTTACAAATGTATAATTGCTCAATAACTTAATTCATTTTTAGTGTAATATTAAACATAAGATGAACTTGAACAAGAATAGTGTAATTTTACCCTTAATATGTTTTTAACCGTTGAGATGCTATTTCGCTGATCGCACTTGTTTGTGACCTTCGTTTCGTGAAAGAATTCAGGAATCCATTATGAACAGTCCAAATAGGCTTTTTGGGGAATGGTCGGAATGGTGTGTACCATTCTTTTATGATTTCGGCGAGGCGTACTCTATCGATACCGAACGAAGTGTTCATTGCTCATTAATATTTTGTTTTTCGTTGTAGTGTAGTGCGGATTTATTAAAGGCAAATATTTACACGTATGACCGAAGATGGGAAGAATTTTATTTTATAGTAGAAGTTAAAAAATAATAATCGGTAAGTACCTATATGTTAAAATTACAAATTTAAACCAATAAAATAAAAATATTTAATTTAATGTTTTTCTAGGATGAATCAAAAATTGAAGAATTCGAAATAAACTAGCATAACTGTAATTGAGAAAGGTACTCGTGTATAATTGTTTATATAATTTATAATTTTTAAATTTTCTAGGTGGAATCGAAACTTTATCTGAATGTCTTTGAGAGACCAAATATTTCCGAAAGCCCCTGAAAAGAAGTTCTGTTAATGTCTTATATTTTATATAAGTACATTTTATTTTGTTTCATACAATTCCCAGAGGAACGATTGAATTTGCAAGTACTTTCGCAAGTCATCGTTACATTCAAGAAGTATTTTCACATTTGTATTTTAACCCTGAAAAGTACTATTGCCATGAAATATTAACTTTGTCATGTAACTTTACACAGGTGTTTTAATGTTAAAATGTAAAATTACATTGAGATTGTAATTTTAATCTGTAAATTTACTTAAAAAGGAAACATTACAATGCAAACTTAACCTAATGTTGAAATTTTTCACTTCCTATGAAAATTACACTTTGAAGTAAATTTACCCCAAAAAATGGAGGTAACATAGTTGCCTCCATTTTTTAGGGTATAATTCACCGGTAATTTTTTAGAGTGTAATTTTCCTATAAAGCCGAACGGTTTTTGTTTTCTAAATTAAGTCGTCCACACTAAATTTCCTTTAATCTAATTTACTTAAATAACTAACCTTATTAACTAACCTTAGTAACTTACCTTATTAAGAAATCAAATGTTGTTTTTAAAATCAGATACTCTCTTATAAATCAGATTCATTTTAAAGCTGTTATTAGACTTTGAATTTATTTCAAGTTCAAGTCTGCATTCTTAGTATTATGCCCCATAAGCAAATTGTTTTGTCTGGCTCTCAAATTTCAAAGTTGGCACTTACAGTTATTAATGTATCACTATAAAACCGTTTATAATTTTATGTGTTTTTTTGAAAACGTCGGTCAAAATTACTAAAAATGTAAAAGTAAACTTTTTCTATTCAAAAAACTTTATTAAAACTTTTCGTTCCAAATGCAATCAGAAATGCACTGGTCAAGTCTGATGTGAAAGCTATAATACACCCTGTATATACAGTGCTATTAAATTAAAATGCAAGTATACTCCCTATATTGCATTTTAAAATAATAATATCAAACCATTGGATTTATGTATGATGTATGTTTAAGCAACCAACAAGACATAAATGCTCAAAATGCGTTAGCCGTTTAACCTTTTCTATTTCATTTGGGGATAATTTAACACTAATTGAATTTAGTACAAAAATATACAAAAACGTAAATGATAATAATATATGTATTGTATTTTATTTTAATAGCACTGTACATCAACTATTTAAAAAACTAGATTTTTAGTATCCCTTTCATAAATTGTTTAGCCATATACATTGCCAGTTTTTCATTTTATTAATTGGAACAGTCTTGTGGAGCAGGTAAGTCGGTTTACTTTCTTTCAACAACTTCGAATTATTATTACCCCTTTTCAACTTCTTTTGAGAGTACTTAAATTCTTCATAACGATATAATTTAATAAACTTGTATTTATATACTCATATATCTATCGATATTCTTTGCTGGTGATATTATTAAGATTATGTTCGTAACCACAAATAGGATTTATTGCGCTCTGACTTTAAATTACACGAGCCTTAATGTCCAGAGCGATTCTGATTGAGCCCTAGAATGCAACTGCGGAAATGGCTTTCTCGGCAGTTAACCTCCATGCCAACGCAACGTAAGTGGCTACTCCAAATCACTACTTGTATGATTAATCCGTGGATGAGTAAATTAAATAAACTTGATCTCTTGAAAAGCATCAAAATCTCCTTTAAAGTATTTATAAAACTATAAATATATCTCAGAAATAAAACTTTTGAGTAACAATTATAACTTTTATACCTTGTTTAGACATTTTAATATACACTGCTCAAAAAAGTCTAAGGAACAAATGTATTTTAGCGCATAAGAATACTTTTGTGCCATGTCATGTACTCTTTTGTTTTATGTTTTGTTTGTTACTAATCACAATTATTTCAATATTCAGTGAAGTTTTAATTCTTTATTGTTGGCGGCAAGCTTATCATGGAACGTCTTTCCTTTGACGGAGAGGAAATATTACGCGCTGTGGGGATGCTTGAAGGTGACAGTTGTCAAGTCAACGTTGTTGGCAGATTAAACACTTCTCGAGATGTTATTTGTAGATTATGGCAACGGTATGGACAAACTGGACTTGTGGACGAAAGACATCCAGGTAAATGCAGAAAAACAACTGCAATTCAGTATCGCTATATAACTTTGGAAGCGAGGCGTAACCGAAATTATGTTCTACTCAACTACTTTCGAGTTTTCAAACCGCCCCCCTATGAAAAAACTGTTAGCTCGCAAACAATCAGAAACAGATTGCATGAGGTTGGGAGCTTGGGCACAAGAACACGTTTAGTGGAACCAAGAACAATGAACCAATGTAATGTTTTCTGACGAATCACGATTTGGATTTCGGCCTGATAATAGAAGAATAAGAGTGTGACAAGAACGTGGTAATAACGAACACATTAGATATCCACAGGAAGTCCTTAGATACAGTGGTAGCACAATTCGGTTCAACGTAAAACGGAGCTCGTTTTTACCGAAGGATTTCTTGGTGCAAATCAATACATCACAAGTATCCTCCAGCCCATAGTGCAACCATTTTCTCAGCAGGTTCTTTAAATGCATGACCATGCTCGCACCTACACTGCTCGAGTAGTCCAGGAATGGTTTCAAGAGCAAAGCATAGCTCTTTTAAGTTGGTCAGCACAGTCTCCGGATCTGAATTCAATCGAGCATGTTTGGAATATGATCCAAAAACGACTTAATCCCATCATGGATGTTGCACGTACTTACATACCTCAAATTTCAGAATGCCTTACTGTTAACAGCAATGGGCGTTAATACCGCAAGAGAAAGTCGGTCACTTTATTTTCAACATGCTAAAACGATGTCAGGCTGTAATTAATGGAATAGTTGGAAATAGTGCATATTAATGGTTGTTTCATGTTTAAAATGTTATTAGTTTGTAGATTTTTAATTGTGGTTATTATGTTAAATGTTAAAAACCACTGTTGGCAATATTATTAAATAAAATAATACGTCAAGATTTTCAAAAAATATGCATATGGCTCTGATCAGAATGTGACATACTAATAATTTGCACTGGAAGTTTTTGTACTGTTGGGATACAATAGACAATTTTGAATTTAAGCTGTATGTCCTTTTATAGATTATGGAAATGGTTATAGTTTAGTATTTATTTTAGTTTTATATATTTTAATTCCAGGCAAATATTTACAGCTTTTGTCGTGGCATAAGGAACAAAATTTTGCAGTGTTTTTTGCAATTTGACTTTTGTGTCACTTTTCCTGCGAATATATGTACTACAGTATTTCATCAGGTAGTTCAAGACTTTCTACAACTGTACAACCCCTCCAACTACAACCTCTCAGAAAAACAACTGATCAAAGTAGATGTATTTACTTAACAGTTATGCACATTTTTGTCCGTGACTGACGATCAAATTAAACAAACTAATAATATTATATATGAATATTAATTGTAATTATGTAATTAACATTGCCAAACCACTGAAATATGAATATACACTTGTGCGTGTGCTCAACGGCAACTATAAGTAGGTGTTTGTGTGATTGTTGGGGCCAACTGCTTAATATGCCCATCCGTCAGCACGACGAAGTGTACTGAGGCCATGCATATCGACGAGAAAAATCTTTATCAGTCTTTAGTTTTGCAATAATACTTTTGAATAAATCTAGCTTTATTTTAACATCAATTGATGAAAACACAGCAGCATTACAGAGCTCATTAGCATTGGAACAGTTATTATTTTAATATCAGTTTTGTCTCGCAAATATGAAAACCGATTTAATTAGCTTCAGAAAAAAACGTACCCTTTAACGAAATTTTTATTTTTATTTTTGTTTTCAAAAATTGCAATTGTGAGTGATCAAAGCGTTATGGACTTTCAGGTAATTATATAATAATTCTATTTCATATTTTATTTTACCTCAAACTTTCATTTCGTTTTATTTCATTTCTGAGTATAAAAAAAGTTGTTCTTTAGACTTTTTTGAACAGTGTATTAATGCTTCTTTCCAGAACATTCTTTGTTTTTGCTAGCCCATTCCTTAATAACACCTTCTTTTCAGCAAAAGAATAATTTTCTTTCTTAGTAAAATAGAAAGTAAGTTACTGGCATAAGTTCTTAATATACGTTGCTAAGAGTTCGTTTATATTTATATAAATCTAAGCTGAAGCGGAATATCCAAACCAAAACGAGCTTTCTAGAGATGCAAAATCTCAAAAATAAAACAAAATATCTTACAGTATGCAACAGTGAATGATTGGAGGTGTTAAACTGGAAGATAATCCCGTATTCTCTGTATGATCCGTTTACTTAACTGTAAATTGAAATGCATAGTATTCTTATACTTCTAGGAAGGATAAATTGTGAGGTCTAAGGACGAAATAAATCTTCCAACTTCTAAGTTCTACTCCGTAATGATCCTTTTGGCTGATTTTGTAAGTGTAAAGTGCAACATGTAATAGAGTTAAATGGAATTTGCTCATTTTCGCAATAGTTTTAATTATTGTTATCATTAACTATAACTTCATTCTAATAAGATGTATGTTAATGACGAAACTTTAGTGTTCATTATACGACTTTTGTAAAATTGAATAATTACCTTGATTAATTTTTCAAAAAAGGGAAAACTTCAGAATTTCTCCTATATATCAAATAGGTATTATACATGTTGAATGGAAAAAGACACGTAATTTTTTCAAATGAAATTATATTTAATAGTATCTGCTATTATGCATATAAATTAAGAATTTCGGTTTACATAATTAACGTAAGGCATCAAGCATCTCAAGTTCTGTACATAAAAATCTACAAAATACCTTTAATTTACATTAAATGTAAATGGAAATGTCATTGAGTCATTTTCACCGTTTGTTTTTGATTTAAACGTATTTTGAGAAACACTACTTAATTTCTTATTAAGTAGCATACAGCCTTGGTAGTGTAATGCCTGGCGTGCCGGACTTTCACCCAAGCGGCCCGGGATCGACTCCCGGCGCAGATCTGGTTAAGGTTTTCTGCAGTTTTCCTTAGCTGTAACACAAATGTGGGATTTGCGCTGTTCCATCTATAAGTCGGCTGCAGCCGCACATTATGCCTACATAATAATAATAATCGCCCCCTCCCTCCGCACAAGCTTATAGCCTCTGGGGCCTTGGTTCAGGTTATGGGTAGTAGTAATTATTATTATTATTATACTAGTATTTGGGTATGCTATTAAACTAAGGGATGAGAACAATGCATATGAGTTATTATCAAATCTTAAGAAGGTCCTGTGAGATATACTTTAAGGTTTTACACTTTTGCTCTTGTTAAGTTGTAATGGAAAAGTTCTTAAGAGCAGAATGGAGCAGTCCAAGTCTTGATTTAAAAAAAAACAAACCATTTTCGATGAAAAAAATGATAAACTATCAAAAATGGCAAATTTATGTTCTCAATTTTGCTCGAAATTGAAGCACTCTAGGACAAAAACGCAGTGGACAAAATTTATGTATTCTTTGACGAAGAATGCGATGCCGTTAAAAGAAATTACAAAAAATATTTATTTTTCTAATTTTTTCAACTTTTAAAAAAAATTTTGAAACTGGATACGTGTTTACCTTGTTTTAGGGGTGAAATATAATTTTTTTCATATAGGAGCCAGGTGACATTCGAAAGTCAAGGTTTCAAGCTTTTGTTCTTTATTCGTTTTCATAGCCATATTCGTCATTTTGTTTGTTTTTATTTCTTAGAATTGCTACAATTTCTGAATTTGTTTTGGTTGGTCATTCTTCATTCTTGCACTACCCCGATTTTCATTATTTCTTTAGGATTTGGTTTAGGCAACACTGTTTGTATCCGCTTTTTGTTTTTAGTTTCACCATTTTTGTTATGAGTTTTGTTTCCCAGTATTTTCTCTTTTTTAGGTGTATTGCTATCTTCTTCATCTTCCTCTTGTCCTTCTTCCTCTCTTCTTCCAGTGCTCTCTTTGTTATATACTTTAAGCTCCCTTACTTATCTTTTCTTCTTCATTTTGTTCGTCAGCTTCTCCCCCTTCATTACTGGTATTCACTTTTCGCAACTTCATACCTTCTATTTCTTCAACTTCTCCATCTATCTTTTTCTGCTTTATTTATCAATTCATCATTCACCACTTTCCCATTTATAATCAATTTATCTATTTAATTATTGCAAATTTGTTTTCACTTTGCTTTCTGGGATCAATTGTTTTTTTCTTGTTTAAAATCTCATCTGTATAGTCTTCCTCCATGTAGTACATGTCGTTTAATTCTTTTGTTTCACTTAAGATTCACTAAAAAATTTTAAATTACAATTTCGTTTTATATCTTGTTACTATTAATCGAATTGGTGCTCTTTTATTTTAGGATATATTTTTGTGATAAAATATATGACTTCTTCCTCTACTTTAATTCGCACTTGTTTTTCTTATTAACTTTAATACTTTTTCAGCTCGTCTTTTGTTGTTTTCTTATCGAGTGTTAATCCATGAATTATTATATTCTTTCTCTTATTTCTCTTTCGACATTCTTTATTTTTTCTATCTGTGCCTCTAATTGCCTTTTTTTTATCATATCAAACATCTTTTCCATTTTTTCTTGCATTGATTTTAACTGTTTTTCCATCTTGTTATGTTCTACCGTATCACTATATTATAAGTATTGTCCATTTATAAGTATATGTCTTGGTACTTATTATATTTATTGTTCTGTATATTTGATTTTTCTCAGTATATATTATGTCCAGTATATATTTTGTTCATTTACCATGTTCTTCTTTTATCAGTGATTTATAACCTTACTTACTATTTTATTTACCTATTTTTCTTTATTCTAGTCAATTTTTCTCTCTCTATTCTTATTGCATTCGGTACTGTCTATTGTCTTCTTTGCAACTGCTCCAATTTCTTCTTTTATTTTACTTTTTTACCCTAAAAATGACTTAATATAAAGCACTGTTTTTTCAAATTCATTTTCACTACAGCTACCTACTCACACCTTCTTTCTCTTCACTACTGCAGAAAACTGGAACAAATTTCTAAGAGCTCTGCATTTTATCAAACGTCCAGGATTTACTATGGAATTGTCACTTGTTGCACAGTTTATTACGGGTCATTTCATGCCAAATCATCACAGCTCACAACCCGACCATCTAAGATTTTCATAAAATTTGGTAGGATGGTAGAGGATATAAAGTAGCGTACGTATGTAAAGTTATAGCCCTCAGTGATACACAGTATTTATATAGTAGGGCTGCACACATGATAAAAATTGTAAAATTTATGCTTACAAGATGAACAAAAACAATTCATAACTCTGCTTCTAATTATTGTAGAACTTTCATATTGGGCTTGTTTTAAAACTAAAGGAGAATAGTTTTGATAAAACTACTTGTTTTATAATAAAATATTGAATTTTTAAGTATTTAAGTACATATGTACACACTTATATGCTTATGTACTTCTGATATGCTGTCTTTGATGGGAGGTCTCGTGTGTTCATTTGATGTGATTTGATTTGATGAAATATCAAGTGGGTAATTTAATTGTTAATGGGTTAAGTTGTTGTTTCGCAGAATTATTTAGTGTTAGAGATTGACTAGAAAGTTTGTGTTGATATGAACCTGAATAATAGTCTGTAATTGATTCTTTCAAAGTTGCGCATGGTAATGTAATAGGGGTTTAGACTAGAAGATCTTAATGATGTTTCAAAACACTACTTGGTAAGTTGAAAATTGACTTGTGATATTATTGGAGTCCGTCTTCAATATGGAAACAATCGAAAAACGCATCAATCAGTATAAAATATAATTGACGGCGAACCAATTACCAATTAAATAGAAACGCTAGGATGCAACTGCAACCCTGCACTCCACATTTAAAAAAAATTGTGCATAACAATGCAGTTGTGGGATCAGACTTCTTTTTAAGTTATCTTGCTTCCGGCTTTGTGAATTTGCCTGATCTTGTCGCTGAATTAGTGAATCTGCTTGGTCTTGTGTTTTCCGGTCGTCCGACCATTTTAAGGATTGAAGAACCTGCCTTATTGGTTAGTCAAATTCAACCAAAATGTGAATATTAGGAAGACGTTTCGGGTCAATGGGTATTTTCATTTCGGACAATGTCGCTATATTCCGCCTATGTTCATTTATATTTTCTCAAAAAGTTCGTTTCATGTTTATGTATTATAACTTATTTTTATATATTATGCTTTATTTGCACTCAAGAGGGTCACTTGAAATTATTAGATGGGTCACTTGGTGACCCGCGGGTCATAGGTTGCCGACGCCTGGGTTGGTCTATTCTGAACTTGCTAAAAGGTTTAAAATGGAGTTGGTAATTTAGGCCCGTCGCGAACAGTTCTGCATTTCTCTCTTAAGCGAGCCTGCGGTGCGGTGGCGTTCTCTGACCCCGCCTTCAGGTGTTATGGAAGACGACATCCTCGACCACTGCTTAAAACTAAAGTGGTATTTCTCAACCACTTCTTCAAAACAACACTAAGTAAGGTAAAGAAAGATTAGAAAGAATTAAAGCAAAAAGGTCTTTTATATCAGGATTTCCTCGCTAGAATGCACTTTTCAACTTTGCACCGCGCAGTGGTGCCTGCTGTAACGCCGTTATAAAGACCACTTAAATTTATACCGCGTAGTTGGGCCTTCTGTTGGTCAATTTCCAAAGTAGGACAGATACCTCAAACAAGCTCGTTATATTTATATATGGAGATGGATAAAAACGTTCTCTCTCACTTAGTATGTAGGGTACTTGCACATTTTTAGATAATACTATGCTACGGACTACGGAACACGACCCATAGAAATAAGAATAAGGATGAAAAATATTGAATTTACTAATAACATGTAAATTACGTCTGTAACATTACGTAGTATCGCTCCAATAAAAAGTATACTACACGTTTTCTTTTCTTGTCTAAAAGCAGAAAAACATAGATAACCATAATCATCAGATGGCATCACATAATCTATATTCATCAAATAATTAATGAATCAATGTAAAACTCTTTCAGTGCAGTGCGATGTATACTGGACTAGCATTCAATTCATCAGAAGAAGAAAAGCAAATAACTGATGACACGCAACATAACTAAGCAGAAATGAATGCTATTCATAAAGAATAACAAATACAGAAAAACGTCATGGGGGGTGTCATCAAACGTAAGCCACAAGAAACATAGATGCAAAGCTAGCTAGCTAGCTGGCTAGGCAAAAATGCATTATCTAAAATAGTTATTTTATTATTTAATTATTATTATTATTATTATTATTATTATTTTTGCAGTATCTCGCGCTTTTTAAGGCACGGTAAGTATTTTTTTTAATCACGGGTCATACGACCAAGGTGAATTAAATGTATATCTATTGCAGGTATTGTAAATTTCTCTTTAAATAATCTAACTTTCACCCAAGAATTTTCTAACCATGTTGCAGGTACTTAAAATAACTGATTTTTGCATTGCAATATATATCTGCGGTGGTAGATCCAACTTACGAAGGGATTCGTGAAGAATCTTTGGTATAACACCAGTTGCTGATATTACCACAGGTATTACGTACACATACTCCATTTTCCATAATCTTTTGATTTCTATAACTAATTCAGCATATTTTCTTAGTTTTTCAGCATGCGCATTTTGAAGATTTCCGGTATTCGGTATAGTTACGTCTATGAGGTAAGTGGTTTTCTGTTCCTTATTAACTAGGGTAATATCCGGCCTATTGTGTGACACTGTATGGTCCGTTATTATTCCCCTGTCCCAATATATGCGGGTGTATTGATCTTCTAGCACCTTTACTGGGTTGTATTTGTAATAAGGTACATTGTCTTGTGTAAATGAGTATTTTTGTGTCAACTTTTGGTGTAGTATTTTAGCTACATTGTCGTGTCTGGTCAGGTAGTCCTCTTTTGTTATGGCCTGACATCCCGATATAATGTGCTGGATGTTTTCTGTTACCTTATTACACCGCCTGCACAGATCATTTTGTGTGCCATCTTTGATAATATATTTTTTATAGTTTTTTGTGTTTATTACCTGATCCTGTATGGCACACATAAAACCTTCGGTTTCGGGAAACAATCTAGCATGTATGAGCCATGCGTTGGAGGCCCTTCTATCAATATGGGGTTGATTCAATTCATAGGCGTGCTTTCCGTGTAAGGCTTTTTCATTCCATTGCCTATGTTTTTCTTCGTCTGTAGTCTGTGGGAAACTTACCTCGCCAGCTAGATTGAGTGGGGAATAATTGTCATCTACCGCCACTACTGCTTGATGTAGCATAGAGGAGTTTTGTGTTTCTAGAAAATAATTCCTTAAAAGTGTTTTTTGCCTATTTAATAGGTTGCTGATATCAATTAATCCTCTCCCGCCATCGGTACGTGGTAAAGTAAGTCTCTCTACGGCCGACTTAGGATGGTGAAATCTGGCGAACGTTAACAGTTTTCGTGTTTTTCTTTGGACATTTTGGATGTCTGTGTCAGTCCATTGTAATACCCCAAAAGAGTACGTTAGAATAGGCACGGCGTATGTATTTATTGCTTTTATTATGTTCTTCCCATACAGCTTTGTTTTTGTTAGCTTTTTCACTCGGTGCAGGTATTCTGACAGTATTTCTTCTTTCATTTGAGCTGTTTGTATTAGATGTGACTGTTTCATGCCTAAGTATTTATACATATCGTCATTCTGCATGCCTGTTATAGTTTCCCCGCTTACTGTTTTATAATCAACCACTTCTCTTTTGCCTCTATAAATGCTTTGTGTTTTGCATTTGCTTATTCCAAATTTCATACGTATGTCTTCGCTAAACGTTTCAATGATTTTCAGCATTTGCTTCAACTGCTGTGATGTACTACTGTATATTTTGATGTCGTCTACATACATCAAGTGTGTTATATTAACGTTCTTGCTTTGAATTTTCACAATGTTGTACCCCCTACACTTATTTAGCATTTTTGATAGTGGATTCAGAGAAAGGCAAAACCAAAGAGGGCTTAAAGAGTCTCCTTGGTATATACCTCTCTTAATTTGTATGAGTTCAGTACTGATATTTTCATTTCCTGTATGTAGGTTGAGCACGGTTTTCCAGTGTTGCATGGTATTTTCTAAAAAGATTATAATGGCTGGATTGATTTTATAAATTTTGAGAGTTTCCAGCAGCCATCTATGCGGGACGGAATCAAACGCCTTTTGGTAATCAATGTAGGCGGTATACATGTTACGTTTTTTCTTGTAGGCTTGGGTCATTACTACCTGGTCTACGACCAGCTGCTCTTTACATCCTTGTGATTTCTTGCGACATCCCTTTTGTTCTTCCGTTAAAATGCTGTTGTTTTCGCAATGCTTATATATACTCTGACTTAGGCATGCTGTTAATATTTTGTATATAGTTGGAAGACATGTTATCGGTCGGTAGTTTGCCGGGTTTTGAGTTTCTTCGTTCTTGGGTAGCAGATACGTTCTACCTTGGGTAAGGAATATGGGCATTGTGTTTGGATATGTAATAAAGTCATTTAAATATTTCGTCAGGGCACATTTCATAAACATTTCATTATTATTATTATTATTATTTTCGTTTGTTCTTCTCAGATTTCTCTGGATATGATTTTTATGATCAGAAGTCTACCCGACTTCTCAGATCCTTTTTTTTATGGCTTATTACTACAGTACTTTTCTTAGGATGTGGGCCGTGCCATACAAGGCTATCTGTTGTATCAAATTACAATTTATTATTATTATTATTATTATTATTATTATTATTATTATTATTATTATTATTATTATTATTTAATAATGTTAATTGTGTTCAGTGAAAAGCGGTATTAAATCATTAACATTTACAAGTCAAACAATGTAATTGTATGTAGGGTACTTCATTAACTAAATAATGTTCTGAATTATCTATTAAACAAATCCTCTACGTATTTAATAATGCAAAATTTAATTTAATATTTTATTGCCAAATTTTTATTGTCTCATTAGAGCACAAAATTGAATATAAAATTACAGCAGGTACGTTTACAACGTCGTTTTGTAGTTTCACTGTATTATAGCATGTTTTGCCTGTTGCAGGATTGTTGCATTTCAGTTAACTTTTTTAATTATCTCACCATTAAATAAAACCTTACTGCGTCATAAATTGTCAGAAGAGGGTTTTTAAAGTTCCTGTTTGTTTCACACTCCTATTTCCTTTTACCAGAAATTATTATTAACAAAACGAGTATACAGGAAAAAGTATTTATAGACGAAAATAAGGAAACAGTATGTTAAGAGGAAAAATTAATCAAGAAAATGGTGGAAATAAAAGTCGAAAGTAACACGGAAATCGTTTATTCTGAGTGTGTACGAGCATGCATGCACAAATTATTCTACTAATGGGCCTCCCAAAAATACATTACACACATTTGTAGTATACGCGAGCTCTGACAGCCATTATGGATGGTGCATGCATTATTCCAGCTAACTTGCCCAGCTAAACGCGTTTAATTAATGGGGCATAGATCGGAGGATTATTTTATGACTTGTTTTTAATCCTGTTTGCGTAATGCCATTTTACCATTCCTCTAATTAGTTTAAAACTACCTATTAGTCGATAGCAAACTTTGGATAGTTATTTAAATCACGGTTGCCCTGTTCATGGACGCCAGCTAGCCGATTTTTTGGAAAATGTGATAGGTTGTAATAAATTATTAGCAATTTTCACTTTTTTTATATCGTTTCAATTGTTTTTTTTTCATTTCGACTAATTAGGCTCTGACTCTACAAAAACTATAAAAAATTAACAGGACCACACCTGCTTTCATTTGACAGGAAAACACCTACGAAGCAGCAAGCTAGCCCCAATGCAATTCTAAACAGATCAGAGAATATATAAAACATTTCCACACTCTTCAGACTTTTTACACCTTCTTCTGTTTTTATGATTTCACACACACTAAAGTACTTTTAAGGAAGAGACGAAGGTTATACTCTTCTGTCTTAAAGTAGTAAAGGTAACAATCTTAGTCCATTATTCACTTTTCAACACAACATTTCTAACTTGATTTCACTTAAACTTTCTCTTTCGTCAATTAATTGCTGCTACATATTGTTATGATATAGACGGTAACAAACACACAGACGGCGATGGTAATACAGATGCATAAATTTACAACTCACTACTTTCTTACCTTAAATAAAAAAAAATTGCTGCGGCTAAATAAAATTGGTGTGAAAAGTCAAGCTCTCCATAAATTGAGACTCTCAGGCGGGTCACTTTAATGGGCACTAAATAATTATATAAATCTAGGTTGTAATAAATTAATTTGTAAGTAAGAGGCAGTAAATTGTCACTTGAATAAATTTAATGCACTTGTTAATAAAAAAAAATCACTTGGATTCACAGAACTTTGTTAAATATTTAAACATTTCAACATTTTTCAAACATGGATAACCTAAAAATTCCATCTTTGTTTACATGTTTTTTTAACTCAAAACATAACCTAAAAATTAATTTTTGCTCTTCAACAAGTGTGTACTTTTCTAAAGATGTAAATTGAAAGAGAGTTTGTTTTACTTTTCTGGGAAACAATTGAACTCTACTGGAAATTTTGCATGAAATAAAAGAACTCTGACATTTGATTTATAACATAACCAAATTATTGTTTATAAATTTTAACTAATCCTAAAACCAATTAGATAAACTGATATTTTATTAAATTCCCTATCTAATGACATGACATATCTAATTTTCACATCTTCCTCATCTTCACATCTTCACAAATTTAAACTTTATATGCTAACAAACATTATTTACATAATTTCAGGTAACAACAAAATGAAAATTCAAGCCAATTACATTTTTTAGTGTACGATGCAGAGCGCACATACTTGTATGTTGTTTTACTGCTATCATTTGTAAAAAGCAACCCCTACATTTAAGATAGTTTCAATTATGTGGCAAAGAAATGACTTCACAATTTACCCAAGAACTGTAAAATTTTGAAATAGAAGAAATTTATTGAAATACTCTCGTTAACGTGGAAATATATTTCGTTCTTATAAAATCCTCAGGTAAGGTAGTAGATATTTGTATACCTCCATATTACAACACACCTTGTTTGTTTTAGGTTAAATCTTGCATTAACTATGGCCTCGACTAAATTTAAATACCATATAGATCATCGTCTCTTACATCGTTAGTTGGATAAGGCAAATTACCTAAATTCTATAAAAAATCAGTTTTACAAATATCCTTTCTCTGACTATAGTGTACTAGTGAGCATGTTACGCATAATAAACCATTTTCTAGCTAAAAATAAAAGATAAATTTTTAAAAATACTAATTTAAATGGTGAGGTTAGACAATCCATCTAAATGTCGCTTTAAGTTTCATATCCAAGCTTGCTTAAAACTGTGGGTGGTGGGTGAGTGTGAAACACTAGTTTTTCTGTCAGACTAAATGACAATAAACTAACTATAAAAACTATATATAAAATAATTCATACTTACTGTAACTGAAAACTCAAAATATCTGCCACAGCTTGAGATTTAAACTCTCTCTTACAAATTAATTATTCAAGTCGTAGGTATTGGTGCCACAGCTGTATAAATTGTGAAAAGGAATAGATGAAGGTCTCAAAACACACATAAAAACTCACAAAAGGGCGCCATCTGGTTATGAAGCTTAAGTTATTAATTATAAATAACCAATCAAAGATGTAAATTGAATAAGCATTAAAAACTATTAAATTCATTAACCAGAAAATGAATAAAATATTTAGTTGAATCAAAAAATTTTGTTAATTTAAAATTTTGAAGTAAAATGAAGCAAGGCATTCATAACTAATATGGTTCCGTTTTCTAGATCCTTAGTTTTGAATTAATAAAATTTATTTAATAAGGAGAAAAAATGTTTAAGACATAACAGTACATATAATTAGGAAATAAAACACACCTCATATATTTATTATAAGTCTAATCTATAGTCTTTAGATCATAATTATACCAGAGTAAATCAAGACCTTTCATGAAATAACAAGAATAACCTAAAAGTTTATGAGATCGATCACAAAAATTATTCAAAAACATTAATTCAGATTTTTAAATTTGTATTGACTTGACTTTGTTGACAAAATCTATAAACAAATATCTAAATGAGGTTAAGCCAATTAGATTAATTCAACTATTATCAGTTTGAATGATTTTAAAATACATTAAAATTTAAAGATTTCTGAATAAGGTAGAGAGCTCTCTTCCTAAAGAAAAATTGCAACATTCTTTAACTAAAAGATTCTTAACTAACTGCATTATAAAACAGTCCTTAAAAATACGGTACCTTTAATTATATCCACCAAACTCATGGAATACGAACAGATACAGTCCAGTAGAAATTGGAAATTGGCCTCTATTTCGGAAAATTGTTGTTAAATTCGGCGATGTCTTGAAGTGTTGAATTTCAGTACCAGAAATACGATTCATTTTAATTATTGTCATCAGCCCATATGGTTTCATAAACTAATTGGGTCGAGCACACACAAATAAGCCAAGATTTTAAATTGTTCATACGTAATAACGTATTTACTTTCATTTAGAAAATAACGATAATGTTTCGGAAAGTTAAATTGTTTTTAATCACTTGTAGCACTAAATGCGTTTAAATTCTTTAAGCTTTATTTTAATTTACAAAAGCACAGGAGTCGATCATTAAATTCGAGATTGCTTTAAATGATTTTTCTTTCATTAACAAACAGCACTTCTCTTAAGAACAGGCGAAACACAGTAATTGTGATTACAGGTTCTTCACCAAAGAACAAACCCGCTATTGTTTATCCACAAAAATTATAAGTTTTTCTAACACCACTTAACGGAACGTAATCTTTTTAAAAGGATTTGCACTTTATAACGAAAGAACATTAAAACTGTAACCACTATATGTAGAATATCTTTCAATTCTAAAGGATTAATAAACTGTAATCCGGTAATATTGATTCAAAATCGATCAATCAATATTGATCGGAACTCAAACTATGAAGCAGCACAAGTTCAGTGGTCAATCTCGCATATCGACCGTTCTCAGTCAGGGTTTTATCGTAAAAAGTCCCGCGCCAACCCCAACGAGAGCTTTTATTAACTTCGTTCCCGTAACTACGCGTGAATACATCTGTTTTTATGCGGCATGGACGCTTTTTACTTGGCCTTCTATAGGATTCTAGACTCAAATACAAAAAAGTAGAACCGCTGGAAATCGCGCGCCAAACTTATGCGGTGGTACAGCGTCTGGCGTGTAGACAAGATTCCTACGCCGTAAACTGACTTAAATTTAAAACGCAGATCACTAACAAAGGGAATTGTATTTTTAACTTCTATATTTTTATCAGGTCTCTCCTGAAGTAATTGATATTATACCAAAATGCAAGTTAGCAAGATACGAAAAAGACAACATCTTTATGACGCTACATTCATTAATTACCTCAAATATGAAACAATCTTTTCTTAAAATGCTTGTTTAAATAAAACGCAGCCCTACAGGACCGAACTTAAGATTTTTAATGAGAATAAATACAACATTCTGCATACTAAATGCCAGTGGAAAATGTACCCGTTACAAGTGAGAGTGGGCGAGTGAGAGTGGGTGAATTCCTTATTCTATAGGTCAAAATAACACGACATAATGTTACACCAGTTTTTCTTGACTTATCTCTCTTCTTTCTTCTTCTTCTTTTCTTCCATGTTCTATTAGAGTTCCTTTCTGCTTACATCTTGTACCAACCACTTCAATAGCTTTTGATCCTTTTGTACTTCTTTATTCTTTAGCCGTTTTTTGTCTTAAGAAGTATCTTTGACATATTTTTTAACACAAATTCGAATACTTTTTTCGTTAGAATCCATGTCTCGTATATATCTATACGTTAAATAAGACAATATCACATTGCAGTGGCGTATTTAGGAGGGCTAACGGACTGGAGCCCCACCGGAGATTTTCTAGTGGTCTAGGTCATGTATGTATAGTTACAGTAGTTAAGCGAAACCGTGGTTTCTCGTAAAACTCAAAAAATTTCTATGGCTACTACACATTTTTATTTGCCATTTATTTCAAACAAAACTATATAACAACAGTAACATGTGACTGGGCTCGGTTTCTTCGAAACAAGCGGAAAATTGGCAAAAACGGGAAATCGCCGTCTTGACCTTATATTACATTTTATAGATTAAAAAATATATATTTCAATAAAACTGCTATAAAATTTACTGAAAATTTAAGTAGTTTGATTCGGAATTTTTATACCCCCCCCCCCCAACCTAAAAAATTTCTAAATACGCAAGTGTCACATTGTTATATGTGGACTCACACATACCCTGAAATATCTCATTGTATAAAGAACGATGACGTGAAGGCAATACTTAAATCCCGTTCTTGCAAAACCAGAAAACATACAAATAATACAGCTTAACAGCACAGGTGTAGTGTCAATATTGTTATATGGCTGGAGAAATTGAAAACACAGACCAAGCAAATTGACCAATTCAGGAACAAGATCAGGTAAATTCACAAAGCCTGAAACAAGAACCAGTCGTACTAGGAAATTCACCAAGTGAGTAACAAGAACACTCAGCCCACCCCACACACTGATCTCACAACTCAAGTACCAGTTAACCAGAAGACTGATCCCACAACTGCACTACAGATTAAACGAAAATGCTAGATGCGACTGCAACCCTGCACTCCATATTATAAAAATAGCCCGTGTCAACAGTGTTGACGAAAATAGACAGGCTTGTAGATGTCTAAGAAATGTCCTTATTGGAAAGTTTAAGGTTTCTTGACCTGTCACGTGACCACCAGTGGTGGTCTCTTAAAGTCACAAAACAGATTAAGTTGAGGAACGATTATCTCAGGAATTTCATCAAGAACATCTTATATCGTAGGTATCTTCTACCATGTCAATTTTCGTCAAAATCGGTGATATACTTTATCTTCTTATTCCAAAAACTCAATGAAAAGACTCGTGGTGGCCAGACAAATACTTTTCAAATATAAGCTATGGTCGATTTATACTAGATCTAAAATTTCTATTATGAAAAATACGCATGCTTTATAGTCGATTATGAAGGTTGAAAAAGTGGAAGGCCTTTCAGCTAAATCTAGCCAGTTGCGGGAATGCAAGAATATTGTTTATTTAAAATAGACAGTTATTTAATAAAATTTTAATGAATTTGTTTGAAAAAAAAGTATATAAGGAGAGCAACAAAAACTTCTATCGAACATTCATAAATAATAAACTATGAACAGCTTTAACTTCCAATTTTTCTAAGGTACATATATATATAGTACCAACTTAGATATTTAAGGAGATTTTAAATTTAACATTTCTTTTTGGTAAAAGGTTATGTCCCTTTAAACATTGACGTTGAAATGACCTAAACCTACGTTTTAATCAGTATTTCAGCATTAAAGATACGAGGATCTTTCGAGTCTCGAGAGTGATCGGATCTCTTGGGAATTTTCCAATTTCTCTCCGAGTTTACATATATGTATCTGTATAAGGGATGTATAATTTTGTAGTGCACTTTTATGATTCTTTTAAAACGTTCAGTAAGTATTTCAAATACTTACATCGGAAATGGCAACTTTTTAAAATGTAGGTAACATATTCAATGGTTGCCTTTGTTAAAAGGCACCCCCTTTCAAAGCAACAAGATTGGCAAATAAGACTTTTGTATGGATAATTGTGGATAATTGTAAGTTAATTTAAATCCATTAATTGAGATTTTTAAATTGCTTTAACTTTAAAAAATTTGGATTGCAGTTTTTTATGAATAAAAAGAAGTTCTAAGTGCGTCTGTTTTCTATAGTAACTATCCTGTTGTATACGATTCTATTGGAGTCTTACAAGCTGTTGTGTTCTTAACGTAATTTTTAATACATGTGTTAGTTCTTAGTATTAGGTTTTACAGAGTCCAGAACGTCAACATTTTACTAAGCATTAATAGTATTGACAATTATGTCCTATTTTAACCAGCATATGGAATAGCATAATCATTACGAACAACAGAGAGAAATCTAGATTTTCTTTTGCCACACCCTGGGAATTTTGAACAAAAAAAGGTATGTTTCAATTTTAATAATGGAACCAATCTTTTGTTAATCTGTTGAAATACCTTCAATAACACAAGTTCATTAACAATTGTATTTTTGAATTATTGAAGTGTAACAAATGGGGAAAACCCCCTATTCGCCGTCGTCGAATATTCGAGACTGCATGGCTCATCGACACGACTCATCGACGTGACTCATCAACAGCTGCATGTATGATTCATCAACACCTGCATCTATGACTCATCAACACCTGCATGTATGGACTCATCAACACCTGCATGTATGATTCATCAACACCTGCATGCATGACTCATCAACACTTGCATGTATGATTCATCATATGTTCCAGAACTTTATATGAAAGATATAAATTGAGATCGCGGGGAGAAGGAGTTCAGTGAATGTTTAACCGGCGTCGTATTGAAATGTGCTCTGAGCAAATTAGTAATTGAATGTTAGTGAAGAAATAAATGTTAATAATTGTTGTAATACATAAATAGTTCTTATATAAATAGCCTCAAATAAATTTGTAAATATCTATCATTTTTGTTATTATTTTAAAAAGAACGTTACAATACCTTCATGCTCTAATATATTCTTCAGTTCCAGTTTCAATCCACCCTTTGTGTTGCTAATAAACAATTTTTTTACATTAGCTTTAACCATATAAGTATAAAGATTATCATTTCAGATATACACAATCGAAATATTATCGTCATCTATTTTACATCTCTTTACATCTAAAGTTGTAAATTGCCATAAAACTCCAGAAAGCGAATCAATGACATTTAGGTAAACAAGGAATTAGAAATCTTACCATGTCCTTTTTGCTTCTGACCAAAATATTGATCTGGGAGCATAGTATTCCATTACATATTGTACGGTATGGAACCTTTCGGCGCTACCGTTTCGGCGCGGCCGTTTCAGCGAGGCCGTTTCTGCGGCAGACCGTTTCGGCGCCGGCATTTTCGGCAAAAGTGCATTTCGGTGCAACGTCGTTTCGGCGAAAATGTGATTTTTCTGCAGTTCTTAAAATTAATCTTCCTTGTTTAATTTTTTAGGGTCTTCCGCAATCGAGTGGTAGAGATCCTACTTCTCGGTCAGAGAGACAGGGGGTCAAACCTCGGTTGCAACTGAATTTTAAAAATTTAGTAGAATCGTATTTGAGCTCCTTAAGATAAGGTATGAAAGTTGAATGAGCGCTAAACTATGGGGAAGCGTAATATACTTACTACAATAGCTCCATCACTTCCGTTGCACTCCCATAAGAGTTTGTGTGAAACCCCGACACTGCAAATGCGGTAAAAGGGGAATGGATTATGCATGATGTTTAATTTTTAAAATGGTTGTGTTGCGGATAAGATATTTTTGTCCTAATCAAAAATATATGCTTTTCTAGGATATAAATTGAATTTCTTATAGACAATAACAAATTAATTTTTTTTTCGTGCCAAGAAGAAATATTTAAAACATGCTCGCCTACTTCTAACTAATTTTAATTTTTTTCCGATAAGGGATGTAGATTTTGATATCAGATTTTGAAAATTATAAAATTCTCAAAATATTTGATAAACTATTATGTTTTTGATAAAAAAAGGTGTTCAAATTATAACACTAGTGTATTAAAAGCATTATTATTCATTCAATTCATTCTATTCAGCGTGACCAATCAATTTTCTAATAGAGTCAGCTTCTTTATTTTCATAATCAAATATTACTACAAACTGTAGTTAGTTGAATCATTTTTCTCTGTATTTTTCAGATATAGTATCGCTTCTCAGTGCCAATATTGTATGAATCTATTCATATGCAACCGCGTCACTAAACAATAGGATCGCTGTAATAGACAGTCGGTTACAGCACACTCGTTTTAGAGTCCAGACGCAGAATAGTTATAATAAAATCAATCGCAAAACGAACACAACATATTCTACGAGTATGAGAAAATTCGAGTTATATAATTGCAAATGTGTAATTCTAAAACAATCTTGTTGTAGTCCTCTCCCCAAAGAGAGATGAACTGTTGTTAGTTCTTCCCATCCTCTATACTTACCCGCAGATCCCGTTGGCTCGTTAGGGCTAGTGACTGTCAGATTGTGTTTTTTCTATAAGATTACATCTGCCTAGGTACTTTCTCAGTTTCTTGTCAGTTATGTTTCAAAGAAAACAAAGACAGTTATATCAAATGTGAATTACACATTCATGTCTACCTTTACTTTTCACTGAGTGGAGGATATTATTTTCTTTTAGAATAATTATTGGATGAATCTCAAGCTCATTATTTGAAGCCTTGCCCTCCAAACCAGAGCAGTGTATCCAGCTGCAAAGTTGCAGTGTAAGAACAAATGTGGAAAGAAGGAAAGGGTGAAAGGGTGAAAGTAAAAACACATAAATGTATAGAAAATGCATTGTAGAATTGGCAGATAATTGAATTAATTATTAAGTGTGAGAGACCAGCTGCTAAGATAGCAAAAATCATGAAAAGCTAACCAACCGTTTTTGTAATCTGCATGCCCCTCTACTTCAAGAATTGATGTTCATATCCTTTTATTTGGCTTAACTGCAGCATTTGATTTCAGTTACACAGGATGTTTGTCTTGTCTTCTTTCTTTCTATTCTTGATATACTTTGCTAGAGTACTATGAAAATAACTACCTACATAGAGATATTCGATCTAAAATGAAAAATCAGTTACAACTGAGGATAAAGATATTGTTTACCTTCGGCAGTAGCAAGTTCATTATAAATAAAACAAGTCTATTTCATTAGTAATACTTTCACTTCGTTCCCCTTCTCGTTACTTTATACCAAGTGATTATTACTGTCTACGATTTTTTAGTTGGGTTGGTACTGCCTGAATAATTTGTAAGGCTGGTAGCTAAAATGAAATTTTTTTTACAGAAATCAGTGGGGTAGTTAAATCAGGTTTGAAAGTGGCATATTTGTAAGATAAATAAAATAACATTTAAAGTAAGATGAAAACATATTTCATATCAGAGCTACGAGATTTGCACTGTTGGTGGTACAGTGGAGGAAAATGGGAGAGTCAATTAATTGAGAATAATAATAACTGGTAAGCAAGAAATGCTAAAATACAATTTCCTATGGCCGAAACAAAGGATGGTTCATTTCCCAGTGGGGTTATATTCGTAATGGTGTTTACAATGGTACTGACGTACAAAATATACATACATACAATACAAAAAGAAACCCAGTTCAAACCAATATATCGACTTGCCATCGCACTGCCCTAATAAATCATAAGTACATTTCGTTATTAATTTAAATATTGTTTTGAAGCATGAGTCGTACCCGTATTCAACGTTATGAAGCTTATCACTATGAATTTGAAGTTTTTTACAACATGCTCACAACTATCAATGTTTCTCTTGAAATAATTTTTGCCTACGCAAGACAAAACTTATTCGGGAACGCATCCCGATTAACGCGAACGATCAAAACCCGTGTTTCACGATTTCGAAGGAGCTTCGATCCTGACCGTTTTTGTGTGTCGATGCGTTGGCTAGTTCCTGTCTCAGTTTTGAAACTTTTTAGGCGAAGGCGACATAAGACTGTCCCCGCCTTACGGTAGGTCGGAACGAAAATCTGACAGCGGAATCTTTGCCAGCGTAGTACCTCAATCGATTCTACCGGAAAAGTTTTTTGCCGACACTCTTCCTGTGGCGGGGGCTAGGGGTGACATGGAGTTTTTGCTGGCGATCGAACATATACTGGCGGCATTCGATGTCACGCGGCCTGCTACGAGCGGTGCATCTATTAATTTTTCCGTATCTTCGCACTACGGTGTTCGGCCCGTTTTCGAGAGTCGGTATCTCCGAAGCTATATGAGCCAAAACGACTATCTTGCCGTCAAACGACAGGCAATCTCAAAATACTTCCCCTTCAAATGCCGTGCAAAACCATAAGAAAAAAATTACAACCGAAAAACTCGAAATTTCTTATTTGTTTTTCACCCAAGAATCGTGCTAAAGTAATATCGCCACCACCAACCTGATCGAGTTCCTAAGTGGAAACCACTTCTGGGGGTCTTACATGATTGCTTGCTGGGTCGTTTGAGCCCTTTCCCGTTTTTAACCGCCGCTCATGAAACCCACTCGCCAGCATTTTCGGTTATATCTCCGCTCCCTGCCGAATTATTTTGTTGATAAAAGAAAAATTCTTTAGATTTTTTAGGTATAAAATATTTTAGGTTGTTCTTGTACAGCGTAAAAGTAAATTTATC
This sequence comes from Agrypnus murinus, assembly GCA_929113105.1. Lineage (NCBI taxonomy): Eukaryota > Metazoa > Arthropoda > Insecta > Coleoptera > Elateridae > Agrypnus > Agrypnus murinus. The sequence continues at coordinate 119,293,938 of OV816023.1, read as the reverse complement.
ATTATAAGATTTATTTTGAGAAATGTTTTTTTAATTTTTACCTTACCAGTCCGCAAGCAAATGTTACGTCACACTGTGGTGTAAAAGTCGAAAAACCGGCACATCGCGTTTATCTCAACTAACAATGCTCGCCAAAATACCATTTTTTACTAATGTTTGAACTGTGATGTAAGAATAACGACAATTAAAATTAAATTTCCACTTGTGCAAGAAAAAACCTGAATACCATTTAGTTTTTGTTTAATTATCTAAACAATGTTCTGTTGCACTTTTTATGTTAAATTTTAAATAAACTATAAATTGCAGTTAGTAACTTTAAAAATTACTAACTGAGTCAGGGGGGTCGAGGGGGTCATACAAGTGCACTTGCTTTAAGCGCTACGATGAAATGACCAAGTACGGGGGTGTTATTTCAGTAAGTATGAATATTTTATGTTTCTCAAGCGATTGTTGCACCTCTAATTACTATATGGCGCCACATTGCTGCATTATCTTGGTCAAACGGTTGTCTAAATACATATGGAATTTGTATTCGTTTATTTGACAGCTAAATTTGTGCTTTTACAGTAAGCATGGCAAGTAAACAACTCTATTGCAATCTGCAATCATCCGGGATTTTAATGAAAATCGTTATATTATACATATTGTGCAAGTAATAGAAAGGTCGAACTAATAAATTTTTGTTAGGTATATATATTTTTTTAATTGACACTTTTTTGCAAAAAATGTGGTGGTCAATTACAGAATTCGAAATGTTATCAGTTTTCCAGTAGTTGACCGGTTGGTTACTAGTTTTATACAAAATAAAGAATTTTGTTTTTTTGTCACCCCTACAAGATTAGTAAGGTACTCTTGTTCCTGTTTTTCTTACTAAAATTTCAAATAAATAGCTGTTTCCAGTATTTGTTCGCACAAAACTACTGCTCAACCGCTGGCTTCGTAAAGTGGTCAACTACTGGTAATTTTTTTTCCATTTTTGTTTTTAGCATAATGTCATCAAAAATAATATACATATATTTTGATATTTTTTAAGAATGTTCGTTTTTCTTTATGCAATACATACTATGTGGCTCTATAACGATATATAATAAAATAATAAAAACTGATGTTTTATTCGTTATATTATAACACTGGTCAATTACTGGGAAAAATTTGGTCAAACACTGGGTAGTTTGTGGTGAACTACTGGAAAATTCTTACTTTTTTACTCTTATATTTTTTTTTCTATGAAACAAAATGTTTTTTAATTTTTGTGTTTTTAAAAAAAATATATTACAAAGTTATAAATTTATCTTGTTTATTGTTTCCAGCCTTATTTTGTGGAACTCCATAATCATGAAATAAATAAAGATTATTAAAAGTTTCACAGTTTTATTAAAATATACCTGACAATATTGTTTCGACAGCTATGCTGTCATTATCAAAGGTAATATAATTATAAACAAACACGTCGCTAAGGTAGATACAAAATAGGTAACTAGATAAAATAATAAAAATTAATAATAAATCATAATTAAACATCTAATACTTCCAGTAACGGAGAATTACTGAGCTCAAGTTGTTCATTCATTAAAGGTACCCTGAGTTTGTGTTTGTATATCTCAAAGGCTTCTAAAATGTCTAATTTGCGTTTGTTATTACAAAAATGTAGGAATTTAATATTATTTTGAGGAGTCATTGTGTGATTTTGTTCTAAAAGGTGTTTGGCGTAATTCGATTTTTCAGGATGTTTATTTTTGTAATGACGTACGTGTTCTTTATATCTTATTTAATGAATGAACAACTTGAGCTCAGTAATTCTCCGTTACTGGAAGTATTAGATGTTTAATTATGATTTATTATTAATTTTTATTATTTTATCTAGTTACCTATTTTGTATCTACCTTAGCGACGTGTTTGTTTATAATTATATTACCTTTGATAATGACAGCATAGCTGTCGAAACAATATTGTCAGGTATATTTTAATAAAACTGTGAAACTTTTAATAATCTTTATTTATTTCATTTTTATAAATTTATATTTCTAAAAAATCTCTTAAGTGGTCAATTACTGGCATATTGACCCTGTATGTAGTAATATATGGTCTGTCATCTACGTTTATACTATACGATCTAGAGTCTGTAGTCCATAGTTCAGTATATCTATAGTCCATAGCTGTCTACGGTTTACGGCATTGGATAAAATTACAGAGATACTATTGCAAATGTCTTATATAAATTGTGGCATCTTTGATAATGCTGTTATTTCTTTAATTATTTTTTTCGGTGCAAGATTATTTTACAAAACGTTTAGAGGGGTATCCTGCACCGTCTGGCACTAGGACAGTGTTCTGCGGAACACCTTTGATTTTAAAGGTGTTCAGCAGAACACTATGTAATACGCGTTACGTGTGTATTACGTATTATTTACCAACCATACGTGTGTATTGTTATAATATCATGAAATTGTAATTTATGATAAAAAACATGCAAAGCGTATCACAAAAATTCTAATAGTTTTATTTATATTAAATTTTATTTTACTTATATTAAAGCTGTGGCCGAGTGGTAGAGATCTTGTTTCTCGACCAGAGGAACAGGAAATCAAATCTCGGTTACGACTGAATTTTAAAAATTTAGTACAATCGTATTTGAGTTCCTTAGAATAAGGCATAAAAGTTGTATGGGGAGAGCTAAAGTAATTTTAGACTTTAATGTAACTAGCGTTTTAATTGCGATAGTTTAAATGTGTAATTAAAAAATTGCTGTATGTATTCTCGAGTTATATAAAAATAAAATCACAGAAAACATTCTTCACTGTAACTGTTAGTTCGTTATCGATATATCTAACAGAATAATTGGTAATAACGCTGATTTGGAATGTTAGTTGAAGTGCATTTGCTCACTAATTAACTTTTTTGCGCGAAATCCACTTTGTAGCAAACAATTTTCCGGATTCTAATTATGCAATTGCTACTAAAAATGAAAAGAATAGGAAAATTATTTCTATATTTAAATCAGCCTACAACGTTGCAATATAAGCGAATATTTTATTTTTATTTCCAATCGTGGCTGCGTATCCATGTAACTTGGTTTATTCGACAGCGTACCATGTTGCCTTAATTTCTGCCATCAGCCGCATTTTGCATTCGGTTTCAAGCAAGCCAAGGATTCTCATTAAAGAGGTGGTTTTAATCTTTAGAGGGCTTCGCGTTCTTCTGCTTGTTGCTATCTAAGAACATCTCAACGATGCTCATTTGTTGTTTATATAAGGAAACTAATTCGACAAAAAGGAAACCTTGTAAACGATTACGGAGTTTGGTAAAAATCCGTAATTCAGGTGGGGAGAAAGATCGTTATTACAGGTAGTCTTACCTTGATTCTCCTTCTATCGAAAATCTCCACAAGCTGTATAAGTGGTATATTAAATCTCGGGACAGAGCAGTATCCTAATATCTTGCGCATAACTGAGGCTTGTTGTGCAATATTAGCATTCATAGTCGCTTTCTGCAGTATAGCAATGTTAATTAATTGCCTTACTAATTATAACGAGGGAGTGATGCATTAACGCATCTGTCTTCTTTAACCAATACCTTATCTGATAACGCCGATGCGTTAAGTGAATACCGCCATTATAACTTACTCCCCTATTATGTTATTACGTAAAATTAATTAATTAAATAAAATAGAACATATTTGTTCAAATTCTAAAGAGCAGGGAAAAAATGATAGATTACGGTGAGAAATTAAGATTAACATGTGCAGCTATAAACGTAAATAAGAAAATAATAATCTTGTTGATTTTTACTTTATTAAAATGCAAATATGGCAAGAGACATACGAAATGCAGTGACATTACAATATTGTGGGGCGGCAGATGTGGCGTGTGATTCATCCGTACCAGGGTTGCTCTAACTGAACTAAGGCTTCCTGCCCCTTGCAAATCTCATATTGTAATTCTCTATGCCACCCTAGAATATCTCGTTATGCTACATTAGCAAAAATATGAACCGCAATTTCATAGATTTGCTGTACGGATTACTAATTCTAGCTAAATACAAAAAGAGGAAGAAATGGTTTTGATAAAGGATCTTTTAGATTTAGATAATCCATCGAATGAAGTTTTTATCATTATATGAAAATTTCATTAAAAAGCTAGTTTATATATTTGTTTTTTTGATTGAAGTGACTAAATATGGAAAATGTTCCTAGTACGAAATAAATCTTAATTCGAAAGCTAATGGTACCGCCATTTTGATGAAATGATTAATCACATTATTCCACAAGGTCCTGGCTACTTAGTTTTTAATCGTAATTCTAAATGTGTTGTTACAACATTTCAGGTTTGTAATTGCAATAGTTCGCAAAAAATCTTGTACAGGAAGTTTTGCTACATTTTTTGTTGACATGTGTTGAAAAGCTCTCAAAAGTGAAATGTAAGAGGTTATATTACACTCAGATGGTTGCCAAACTGCTTAAAGTCCAAAATATATAAGACATATGATATAAAACTCCTTAATTGAATCGGTCAAAGCAGAAACTGAATATGTCCCAACCACCTTGTTTTGAGAAAAACAAGAAAAACTGAATTACTTAATGTTGCTTTTATGGACTTTCGTGACTTTTTGGGATATGAAAGAAGGGTATCTATTAGGTAAGATAACATGGTTCAATTTACTTAAAGTTTTGCATTCTAAGAGAAAAAAATTCATATAAGACGTGGACATGTTCAGTTTCTGCATTGATTGCAAATAAAATGCAAAGAATACGCAAGAAACTATTTTGTGGCCAGTGCCGACCTTTGAGGGGGTGCGAAGTCGGGCGCCGCACGAGGGCGCTAGGTTGTTTGGGGGCCGAAGTTGGTAAAATCATTAAAATCATTTAATAACAGTTACTTTTTAAAGTTAATAAGAGCGCTCTGAAGGACCCTGCCCGAGGGTGCCGAGAGGGCTAAGACCCGCACTGTTTGTGACAAAAGAACAACTGAACTTAATATTAACAAAAGAAATCTGAAAATCCTAAATACAAATAAAAATATTTTTAAACATTGTCTGCTTTTACTACGCTGTCTTCCTCTTTCTCTTTCATAAGCCATTTTAGGATAAAATTGCTGGTAAAATTCGTTAAATTCTTTCTCAATGTACTTCATAAATCTTTCAGTTTTGGAGAGGTTGTGGAGTTAGTGGGAAATACCTTCAACTGTTTCCTAGGTTGTTCAGTTTTACTTTCTTCTTCGTAAACACTGTTACTAGTTGATTTAGACATTTTTGCATAGAGAACTTCCGTCAACAACATATCACTTACATATGTCAAAACGACGCGACGATGGCTTCATTTGATATCAGCTAAGCTGTTTTTACTTCAGCGCATCCTAGATATATAAGACATACCGCTACTGAGATTGAACACGTCCTATGTTTCTTCAGTTTCTGTACTATACCATCGCTTTTCTACATTATAGAAAAGTAGGACATGTTAAATTTTTCACCATTCGATCGGGCACCCTTGAATTATGGTGAATTCATGTATAACTCAATTTACACAAAAAGTGGACATATTCAGTTTCTGCATTGACCGATTCAATTACTAACTATTATTTTACTACTGCTAGTATTTTGTAGTGTACGTTTTTGTTGTACAAGTCGATGAAGTTCCTTTTTCTGTGTGATGTATTTTCAACGAACAAAAAGTTCGTCTCAGAATTCGTGAAGTCTGTCTGTCTGTCGGTCTGTCTGTCGCCTTTTCCCTGTTGACTTTTTTGAATTTTTCTATTTGTAATCTTATAGTACATCAAATTATAAGAAACTTTTGGTTGAAACATTTTTTTGTATTCTCTTCGGGAAAGTGGCCAAAATGACCACCGAAAATTTCGGTAAATTTTTGAAAAATGAAAAATTATGTATTTTTTTAAATTTACGAAAAAATAAACATTTTTAACAACAAAAAATTTTTTTTAACGAAAAGTTTTAGGACTTTTTAGTTTTTATGACAACTAATAGGTACGTTACGTCAACAGTTTTCAAAAATAAATTAGTTTATTAAGTATACAATTGTTTTTGTTCGTCATGGCAATGCTAGCTCTGCGCATTCTCACTAGTTTAAATTTAATCTGAGTGACGGTTTCTCTAATGTCTAAATCTAAGATGTCAAATTGGACATTTATGAGCATGAGCATGTGTAATTTATGAGTAAGCTCTGTGCAAAGTACCTTTACATAAACGTGCATATTGTCTATAATGGATCAACCCATACGAAATGGACCAAAATAACCAAAAGTTGTTGCTCGACCACTTTCGATTTTTTTGCCTGAATGTTCCCTTATATTTGCAATGTTGAAAAATGCCTTTATATTATTTTTAACTGTTTTTGTTTTGCGCCAGCACCCAACCTACCGTGCAATAGTTTTATAATTAATTAAAGTTATTTACATAATTATGTTATTGAAAAATAAGGTAAAGACGTAAAATAAATAGCATTTACACGAATTCTTCTTTATTTTAAGAAATATTACACAACTTAAAATGCTTCTTTAATATCTAAATGAAACAACGTACAAAAAATATATTGCTAATCGTTTAATAACTATCTCTTTTCACTTTAATTATGAGTTTATAACTCATTATGCATGTTTATTTTTAAACATGTTATTATTTATACTATAGCAAAAAAATGTTAAAAATACAAACGCAAGCTTTTGCATACTTTGTAAGTTATAAACCACAAAATAAAAAATGTATTATCCGGAATGTAAAAATCACCATTTTCTATATTAGAAGGGTATATAAACTTACCTCTTTATAAGAATTCTTAGCACTTCAATTCTGTTTTTGTAAATTATTAAAATGAATAAGCAAAAACACTTCCATAAAAAAAACTTTCACGTTAACAAACAAACTACAAATACATCTACATCAGATTGGCGCCTTCAGAAGGATTAACATTGAACTGCACTTTACCGGAATTGTCGGATTTTTTTTATGGTTGTTATTTGCCGTAACGGTAAATGGCAGGTAGTTACGAGTTCATTAAACTTTCTACTAAAATACTATTTCTTAGAATATCTTTGATTTTAACAATGGTTTTTGACCGGCTAGAATCGGATTTCAGTCAACAAGATTTGGTCAGAGTAGGGTCTTTGTAAGCTGATTCTTGCAGTTAGTTTCTTTGTGATCCTCGTTGGATCGCTTATGACTCAAATATTTCTGCATTTTATTTCGTCTACTTCTTTGTAATAATAGACAAATGAATGTAAAGTGGCTTGCTGATTCATCCAATGATAGCTCTGGATTCGTCCTGGACTGTAAAGCTATAGTTTTCTGCAAAATCAACAAGAACTATATATCCATTTGATTTTAAATTTGTTTTTATTTCTTTTAAAGATTGTGCTTGAGTTTTTGGGACAAAATGATGTTTTAGAGCTATTAGTTTTTCTACCACTTCTTCAAAAAATTCGTTTACTTGACTTTTTTGTTTCATCATCTAACCCAACTCCCATGTGCTTAACATTAAATAATAAAATAATAAAAGTCAATAGTTAAATGTTAAAATGTCAGCTATATTTATCCATTGTTTAGTTAGGGTTTTGATTTGAAATTTAAAAATCAGCAACCACAATAAATTTACGAAGTATTACCCAGATATCAAAAAACAATCACAATTATTTACTGCCTGCGGTACTTGTATCAATACATAAATGTGCAATATTCGTTACTAAAAATTCAACTGCACCAAAGACCTTCTTACCGATATTTAAGCTTCTGAAACTTTTTTACCAGAAAAATCCACATCACGATTTTTTATAGAATATCCTATCCCACGAATACTTCAATCTGTGAAAATTTTAGAATTTTCCAATTTTTCCTTTTTGAGATACAGGGTTTCAAAAATCCGATCCGTTTAAATGTCTCTAAAACAAAAGATATTTGATGCCAACTTGTTATTTTTGTAGAACAAGTAGTACTGACATAGAGACATATACATCTGAAGATTTAAGTCTGAGTTCTTCTTTCTTCATAGTTATTCTCCAACCTAAAGTCTGCATTTATTCAAAGATCGTAGTTCATCTTCTAAAGCGAATTTTGGGCATTTCCGTTATAGGTAAGTAAAGATAATTATACGCCTCGTATAGAATAGTTTTTATAGAGTAAATTATTTCTTGTTTCAGCGCCATAGTACAAATATTAACCAAGTTATGGTAATTTTCCTGAAGCTCCGTTTTTGCTGTTGTAGGTAGGTTGATGTAAACAAATGAGGCCAGGTGCAAAACAAAAACAGGTAAAAATAAAATAAAAGCATTTTTCAGCATTGCAAATATAAGGGGACATTCAGGTGGTCTAGCAACAACTGTTGGTTATTTTGGTCGATTTCGTATGGATTGAGCCTTCTTCTAAACCCTTTCTTCGATTCTTCTTACCTCAAGTTAACTTGCCCTTAAGTTAACCTCAAGATTTACAATAAATTAATACTTTTTACAATCTCGTGTAAACAAATACAAAAAGCACTGTTCGATACTCTTTTAATTTTTTTTAAAGCGCCCCGCTAACGGGTCTTGCTTCAAATCTCTACCTCGAGCCTAAAAACTAACGTGACAGTGAACTTCTAACATAAACATAATTAGTAATAATACTATAAACAATAATTAAAAATTTGATGTAAAAATGTGACTGACAATTTGGAATTATTAATTAAAAATGTTATGAAAAATTTATTTTCAAATCTTTGCGCAATTACCGCACGAAAATCTGCTAATCATTCTGAATTATAAATGTCTGGACGTCTAGATCTAGAGCTCATTACCTCCCGCAAGTGCCGACGTACAAAACGGGTTAGCGAAGCCGGATGCGGTTACTGTTTAATTTATTTCTCAAGGTCATGTACTTTATTAAACGACCTGTAGGTTAATTGTTAATTCAAGTGTGTACAGCCTGGACTTGCAACGTGAAGTGAGCTCTACATAGGGGTTTAGTTTAATAGTTTAAAGACGTAAGGTAGAATCATAGAGCTTTTAGATAGAATACAAGCAGTTACAGATTACTTTTTAAATTATAACATTTTTAAAGGTAGTCAACATTTTTTTACTAATTACAAATATCATGTTGTAATGCTCTGTAACGACATAGAATATCTCGTGATGTTATGTTAAAAATATATACCGGAATTTAACACATTTGCTCTACGGATTACTAATTTTACAGTCGACGTGATGAAAAAAATGCTCTTGATAAAGAATCTTTTTTAGAAAAGGGTGGGTAGAGCTGGAAATAGAATCTTATATTCAAGCCGACATTTCCTTAATTACATGCTTCGTTATTATAACTTATTAGCTAATGTATTCTACTTTAATAAAAGGTAAATTTTAGGATTATAAGTCAACGACCAACCCTTAAGTGTGCATATTCCATTTTTGATTTAATTTAAAAGCAGAAGATGCGAACATTGTAGCTCAAAATAAGACGAGAGAAAAACAAAGTTGTAAATACATCTTTTAAGATTTAGGGCGCTTTCTGCTTCAGAAAATATGCTTTCAAATCTGGTAATTAAATGACAACTTGAAATTTTAGTTAAAATTTTAATTCCTTACAAACAAGCCCAATTAAAATGTGAATTAATCTTGAGGGTTTTAACATTGAATGATAAAAAATATATAGAATTAGTGCACCATTTTACAAACAAAAAAGATACAGAGCAAAAAGTTTTACACGCGAAAAGAAAGTCACTCAGTTCCTTGCGAAGTTTCAAACACTGTAAACTTATTCAAAACAGTGTACACTACATTATGCGAAAACGTAGCATTGTGTTAAAAGTTACTAAAAAAGCAAGTTTAATACAAAGCAGTTACATTATACTTTTGATATAGTTTATAATATTTATCTTTATGAAAAAGAGTAAACAATCATAATTAAGTGTTAAGAAAAGCTAACAACAAGAAAAAGTTAAGATTTTTCATATTTTTTAAAATAATTTGACTACTTTAATATTGTATGCCTTTCCTCCTAGCTATATGCAGGATAGAGCCCTTCTACCTATGCAGAGTGATACTTATATAACAGTAGACCTCTTAAAGGTAGACAGAAGGATGATAGTCGAGCAAACTTGCCTGGTGAAGTATAGGTCAAGAATAGTCATATCTGACCTAATTGCGGAAGGTAACCTTGTTGTTGAAAACAGAAATGTGATATGATTTTGTTTGCAACTAAAATAAATAAAATCAGAGTCTGTTATTATTTTTTATGGTTGAATAGCACTGGAAGCAAAATGTGTTCACGGTTCACACACGAGTTCAGGGATCACGGACTATTATAGAATCTTTGTTATTGAAACACTATTATATTTTGTTTTAATGAATTCGAATATTAACAGATATGTTCTTATTGCAATTGAAACAGAAGTATGCTACTTTCATCTTTAACTCGGTAAAAACTAGAAAAGAAAGCTGAATTTAATTGTCAATAAATTAATTCTTAATCCTGCTTAATCGTCATTAATCCACTTGCATTTGAACTGTATCGCCTTGTATATTTCTAGTTATATCACTGTTAAATATGTGTACCAACATTCATCAATTTAGCTGCTGTGATGCATAAAGTATTAATTCAGATATTCCATACATGTTTTTATAAAACTACCCCCCTCGTTAGGATTGCTTTGTGTATAAAATTAATAATAATGTACATGTTGTGCTTTATTTCTGTATCTCTCGAGGCAAACTGGGTATGGATATACTGTAAGATTAAATCCTGGAAATGTGATTTTGTAAAAAATGTGTCGCCTTTCTAAGATCCGTGGACCTTTATTTTCCTGCCAAATTTGGTTGAAATCCGAAACGGTTCTTTAAGTATTGCAGTTGGTTGAGTTTAATATAAAACAAGAATTTTGACAAAAGCGAACAGACAGTCAGGGATGACCATAAAATGGGATACAGGAATGATTGTAAGTTTATTTATTTATTTATGCAATACAAAAACAAACAGATATTATGTCTAATTACATGTTTATGATATAAAAAACAAACAAAAATACAAATATGTTTATATGCTCATTGCATTAAGCTAGTAAATCTGTATATGTTAATAAAATTAAATTACATTATGAATAATGGCATTACATTAATAAATTGTATATTTGTTCACCTAAAGATCTGTGTGGAACTCCAAAAATCTCTAAATGCGAAAAAATTACTAAATAGTTATACAGCCTGAACGCTTGTACTAATGTTGATTGTTCTCGGCATCGTGTGCGATAGTTTTCAATTTTAATCACATCAAATTCCCTAACATTACGAACGGTATAACAGCGTTATTTTAACACAAAAAAATGCCCCGCGATCAGGCGTCATTTATAACACTCAAAATTCCTCTAAACACAAAATATCTAATACTTACTGTACAACTCAAAAATGCACCGACTATTGAGATCTCTAGTATGAAAATTTAAATACAAGAGTAGGCGTTAACCCCAAAAGCTTCTAATTAAATAATGAAATCAGGAATAAAATAAAAACATGTTGAGCGCCACCAAATTGATAACAAAATCTAGGAATCTCAATTTGGAAAGATCACCCACTGTCCGAACGGACGCCACATTAGGGTACGAGACCCGCTGTCCGACTGACTTGAAAATTCAACTCAACAAAAAGATTTTTAAGGGAGTGATCACGTCATATTCTTCTAGAACAAATTATTTTAGTCTACCAAACCTTTCCCATGTTAAAATCGGCGTCGTCGGGATAACTCAATATCACTCACAGGTCCAACCTAGACATCCTGTTTTGGAGAAGATTATTTGTCGGTATTTGTAAGTGTTCAAATACCATTTACCGAAGCTATAAGTTAAAAGCCTTATGGATTTTTGACGTGAAAACCTTTGATAAGGAGAATAATCTTGCTTTTTCACCCTAAATAAATACAATATTGAAAACAATTTTGTTCGAGAATATTCTATTCTACAAGAACAATTCCTGTTGTCCATCGGAACGAAATGGTAGATGCTAACACGTGCAAGGACGGTACTTTTAAAACAAAATCTGCAGATTTTTCTAGAAACAAATTTTATTAGTCTGCAATGATTCTTTTGAAAGTGACCTTTGATTTTTAGTAGGACTCATATTTATACAGAATACCAACGTAATTTTAAATCAAGAAGAAATATACAATAATATACAGGACTGCACCAACGGTTTCTTATCTATTATACATACAAAATGATATTTAGTATAGTTAAGAAAACGTAACGTTACAACGGGTGCATATAATATTATTTTTGATAACAGATAAGGGCAATCGATGCAATAGTTAATTATTTTATATAACATTATCATTAATTGCATACATCTTCTGGTACTAAATTTATGTATTTCTAATTCTGCTCTAATACTTGGGTATACTATACCTAATACCCTATAGGTTGGAAAAACATCAAAAACAAGGTAGTTGTATATATTGAGCCATTGAGAAAGTCCGCAAGGTAAGGAGTATTACAATTGGCCATTGTGATAAGTGTTTTTCATACTACTTTTAGAGAAATTTTGCGGCCCCATGATCTTTAGAATACGAGCAGTGCTCGCATACTACTTACGTGTAATTGGGAAAAATGTGTGTAGAATATTAATTACCGTCTGCAAGAAAGTAAAAATTGTGATTGCAGCTTAAGAACTTTATTATCCCTTGTTTATAATATCTACGAGCCCTGTCTCATGAATTGGACCAAGCACGAAATTTTGCTTTTAATTTGTGTTTTGACATTTTATATTTCATCTCGAATTTGTTGCTAATATCATGCACAACCAAAAACATAATCTTTTAATAACTAATAATTATTTGTTGAATGATAAATATGACTTTTAGAAACATACAGTGGTCTAATTCATGTGAGACAGGACTACTCAGCACGACCTACGCTTAGTCCTGAATTTTCCTTCAAGTTTATTTTCTGTATTATCATTTCGAAAGTTTACACTTTTGTTTCTGGAAATGTTATTGCTGTAGTATGCTTTAGTTTTGGTCAGCTTTATCTAATGTATGAGGTTTAACTTCTGTAACGAGCCATTGTTTTTAGATTGCTTTTGCAATATTTGCATTGCTCAACTATGTTTTCTAACGTTTTACCTTTATTACTTTATTATTATCTCTCCATTGATCACGTTTTTCCATATGCTCAATTCCTTATCTACTGTCATTGTTTTAGTTTTGTTAGTGGAAAAAGTAGAATTTTTGTAACTTTTAAATAATAATTCCATATCGTCGGAGCTACACAGATTATTAATTTTTTTGCTTTTGACATTTGGATTTGATTCTTTTGTGATTTCCTTTGCTAGATGCTAAATTAAACAGTCAATGTTTACAATACAAAAAGTTTGCTGTCTGTATTGTTTGATTAGATATTGGCTATATTGTACTATGACCGAGTTCTGTAAATCTGCAATACATACACAAATTATTTGATTATTTTAATTAGCCCATCACTGCAATATACAGGGTGTCATGAGTTAGAATGCATTACTTTTAAGGGGTGATAGAAGACATCAAAAGGAACAAAAAAGTCTGAATACATTTTTTTCTATGTTAATAGGCTTTCGAGTAATTTAGAAAAAACCATCGCCATATCTGGCAACCTTGCTTAAGTATAATCGCAGCTGGATCTTGACCTTGTTTTAGAAAATCAAACAAACAAACTGATGATGACAGTCGTCGTTTAAAAATAATAAACATCCAAAGCATATTAGTCGGGGACTAGTTCTATGAAAATTGTAATCCGAACTGTTTCCGTAAACAAAATTTGTACGTTGTAGGACGTTAAAAAACGCTAATTCATAACAAACCAACTGTAAAAATAAAACAATAACTGACCTACATTTTATTTATTAATTTCCGGAATATTTTCAAAATGTCTTGACGTATTTGTTTTTTTTATTAAATAATACTATCTTATGTAAAAAAATCGATAATAATAATAATAATAATAATAATTACTACAACCCATAACCTTAACCAAGGCCCCAGAAGCTATAAGCTTGTGCGGGAGGGAGGGGGCGATTATTATTATTATGTAGGCCCAATGTGCGGCTGCAGCCGACTTATAGATGGAACAGCGCAAATCCCACATTTGTGTTACAGCTAAGGGAAACTGCAGAAAACCTTAACCAGATCTGCCAGCGCCGGGAGTCGAACCCGGGCCGCTTGGGTGAAAGTCCGGCACGCCAGGCATTACACTACCAAGGCTGTCAAAGGCACTAATTACCATAAAATTAAAGATTTTTTAATGTAGCCAAAACAAGGTGTCAACAAAATCCCTTAACCTAATTACCTAATTTAAATTAGATAAATCTTCTCTTTAAAAGATAATCTCTTATAAAATCATTAAAAACTGTTATTAAATAAACAGCAAGTTGCGAATTGCGTTATCAACAAATTATTATTTCAAAGTTCAACGAACTACAAACGCAGTATTTTCTCAAGGGTACGTATTATTTACAATTTTATTATTCTAACATAGCTGTGATCAAGCATTGACCCAAATATTCTTAAATTGCAAGGTTGTATAAGCAAGACGTGCTTTATTTTCAATGTCAAGATGCCCAGATCAGCCTTTTGTGCGGATGCCTACACATTTGATTACAAACTTTACAGGGTTGTCACTTTTCTAAATTGAGTAAAATGAATTTTTAATTGTAAAAAAATTCAATTTTACGCCGAAACGGTATACGATACGATAAAATGTCATTAAAGGTTTGTTGTTGTGATAGATGAGATGGATCTGCCGACAAAGCCCCATACTTAAAGTACTACTATTAACGCGGCAAAATGATGTTAAAGTTTACAACTTTCTTATTTTTTTCTGAAAAAGTGGTACGTTCTAGAACAAAGTTGTACAATACTTTTTTGTTCCTTTTGGTGTCTTCTAGCACCCCTTAAAATTAATGCGTTCTATCTCGGACACGCTGTATACAATTAATTTACGTCTTTTTGTGTTTATGTAGTTCAAGATCTCACTAATTAGTATATGTCGGGTTTTGCATTTTCTTCAAATGGATCTGTACAATTTTGGGTTAAATTTTCTGATAAAGGTTCCATGTTTTAGTTCAGCTCATCCTTTAATTTTTTATTCTAGCATTTGTCTCAGATTTCTTGGTTAGGACTGACGTAGCTCACTAAACGTCATACACATATACTTCTATAGTTCAGAGTAGAGTTGACAGATATCTTCACCGCTTGGCCAGCTAGACCAACTACTTTTAACTAATTAGTTTTTAAGTTATAAATATTTTACTTAAAATTAATAGTAAATAGATACATTTTAAGTAAAACTATTGTTGAAACCTCATAAATCTACCCTAAAAGTGTGCAATGATCGTAATTTATATATGTACACAGATTTAATTTGGTTCATTTCAGGAAACGACCGTACTGTTTGAATTTCGTTATCTGTTCATATCCACCAAAAAGAAGGATGCCCTATAATTCTTTTAAATTACACAATTTTGTCGGAAAAGAGGAAATACATATACAACATAAAATTCAACCTCAGTTACTTAATTTTTTGGATGTAGGGAGCAGTAGCTGAAAAATGAACGAACGACAATCGAATTTGCATACACGATGACCTGGAAAGCACGTCCAAAAATTATTAGATTCACATGAGGGTGGTGATAACAGATAATTTAATCGTCTTCCACTGAATTTTTACAGACGGGCAAAGCAATTTTAAAGCAAACCCTGCTTAAAAGATTTCCATTATTTAAGAGGGAAAACCTTAGAAAATTTATTTTTCTTTTTCATAGACATTATTTCCAGAGAACGAAACATTCTTTCAACCTGAATGTGCTTTAACCACAGGTTTTTCTTTTAAGCATGTTTACAATTGCCTTCAAGTTTCAGCACTGATAAGTGAAAGTTCTAGACAGTTTTATTAAACAGACAAAATGTGAAATGGAAACTGCAATAAAGCAGCATGTATTCTCCGATGAAATGGCACATAAAATTAAATTGCACTAATCAAATCCTATAAAGAAAACAATGTTTTGTGTTGTAAATTTCGAGCGATTGCAATTATACACATGTTTCATGTTCTTGTTAATTGTGTTGAAAGAAATAACGTTAAGCTCAGTAAATTACATTTTCAGGATATACATTCCAGATCTCTACATAAAATATATTTTTATTAGCAAATTGTGATTTATTACTAGTTCAAATTGACCATATATACATTTTTATAGCCATTTTCACTTAGGGGCCTATATTAAGTATTTTCTGATTATTTTCTAGATTTCTTTATTTTATAAGAATAAATTGAAAATCACACAAGAAAAAGGAGAACGTGCATAGTAATAGATAGCGAATTCAGATTTTAGTAGTAAGAATCAGTTTCAACATAATGTTTTTATTTGTTGAAGTTTAGAAGTTGGTACTCAGAACAGTAAATCTATGCTTGAGGGATATGACAAAGTAAGACGGCACCTAATCAAGCTGTAGCGTTTAATAACACAGGTCCACAAATTGAAAAAAAATTGACGCGAATAAGCTCACCTGTTCTATATGTATTTTGGGCTGCTAAACACGAATCCGTTATGCATTTTGCTTCATCACCAAAAAAGAGATAAAAATCGATTTTTTTCACATTTTGTAACTTGTTAGGGGGAAAATCAATAAAATGCTCATTCTCCATACTCAGAAACCGTCAGACACAGCCGAAAATCCTTAAAACTACTAACCATGGAACCACAAATCTCAAATCAAAAGATTCGAGACCCATAAACCTTGAAATAGCACTTTATATTTATAAACTCTTCCTCTAACTTTAAACTCGCTCTTTGCCGAACCCAGGAATAACCAACGTGGAGGTGGCGAAAAACTATTCCCTTTTTTTTGCTTTTTTACTTTTCTTTCGTTTTTTTTGTTTTTTTTTATTTTTTGTCTTTTAATGTTTTTGTCCAATTTTATTATCCTATCTCTTATTACTAACTTTTTCTCATTTGATATTACTTTTTTATTTGTTTACTCTATGTTTTTAGAATAACGTGTCTTCTTCGATTCAAAAGATCTACGTACAGCTTTTCTTTTATGGACAATTATAGTATCCCGTTTTAAACCCCAGCAATAGTCCGCTAGCATGTTTTCATCCCAAACTCCTTGGTACCGCCTCTCAACATCTTTAAGATCTTGATGTGATCTTTCACCCTGCTCTTCACTTAAATCACCTAAGTTCTCAGGAAAGTATTCAACATGAGAATCCAGAAAATGTAACTTTAAATTCATCAAACAATTCATGTTTTTAAAAGCGGTTACCATTCTTTCAACAATCTACATACCTCATCACATACTCATTTTGTGGAGTTTTTAAAATAGTTATAAATAAAGCTATTTAATTTAATACCCTATTTTTATAGGAAATTTCGTAAAGATTAAAGTTATATGCTTCATTTTTCTTCAAAGTGTTTACAATAATGTTAGCCTGTAAAAATAAAGATTCTTTTTGCGTGTATGCGGGTGTTATATTCTGTACAGAAATAGGAAAAATTGTACTGTTAATGTAAAGGAAAATTACGAAACGTGTTTCAATATTCCGAAAGAAACTCTAGATAACACTTGGACTCCACAAGTAATATGCACTAGTTGTCATACATACATATCAAGGTATGGAAAAGACCAAAAAAACCGTAAACCTTTTTCTGTTCCCATGCTTTGGAAAGATCCTATAAATCATAATACAGATTGTTATTTTTGTTTATGTGATATGTCAGGTTATAATTCAAATAATATTGGCACAATTTCATATCCAAAAGTGTCATCAGTAACGTTTCCTGTACCGGTAACTGAAAATAAAAGAAGTTCTTATGATATTTCTGGAACTGGAAATTCTCAGAGTCAGAATTCAGAAATTGAGTCATTGAATCATGAAAATATGCAACAAACTGCTAGTAACTATCAAGAAGCAGATGAAGTTGAATCTGAAATATTAGATGGAGAAACATTTGAAGATGGTAAGTTTAACCAAGATGAATTAAGTGACTTATTCCGAGATTTAGGACTTTCAAAAGAGAACTGTGAGATAGCAGCCTCAAGATTAAAAGAGAAAAATTGTTTAGCTCCAGGAACAAAAATTACATTTTATCGTAATAGAGATGTGCCATTCAGAAAAAACTTTTCTAAAGAAAACAATTTAGTGTACTGCAATGATGTAAAGAATTTAATCACTGAATTCGGATGTATTGAATACAATGTAGATGATTGGCGATTCTTTTTCTTGATTCGTCTACAAGAAGCTTTCAAGCTGTCTTATTGCATAATGGCAACAAGTACGCTCCTATTCCAGTAGCACATTCCACAGTTCTAAAGGAAGAATATGAAAGTCTGCAAGTGGTTTTGAGCAAATTACAATATGATAAGCATAAATGGTTATTATGTGGAGATTTGAAAATTATAACAATTGTACTGGGATATCAAAGTGGTTTTACCAAATACCCATGTTTTTTATGTGAGTGGGACAGTCGGGCACGTAAAGACCATTATGTGAAAAAAGTTTGGCCTTCTAGAAACAATTTAGAGATAGGATCGAAAAATATTATAAAAAAACGTTTATTACCAGTAGAAAGAATACTACTTCCACCACTTCACATTAAGTTGGGTTTAATTAAACAGTTGGTAAAAGCCATGAAAACGCAAGACAGCGATGCATTCAGGTACCTCTTAGAAAAATTTCCAAACCTCTCTGAGGCAAAAATAAAAAAAGTGTTCGATGGTCCACAAATCAGAGCTCTTTTTAAAGATGAATATTTTGAAGACATTATGACTGAAAGAGAAAAAAAATGCATGAAAAGTTACAGAGAGGTATGTACATTTTTTTTAGGCAATAGGAAAAATCCTGAATACAAAAGGATTGTTGAAAGAATGGTAACCGCTTTTAAAAACATGAATTGTTTGATGAATTTAAAGTTACATTTTCTGGATTCTCATGTTGAATACTTTCCTGAGAACTTAGGTGATTTAAGTGAAGAGCAGGGTGAAAGATCACATCAAGATCTTAAAGATGTTGAGAGGCGGTACCAAGGAGTTTGGGATGAAAACATGCTAGCGGACTATTGCTGGGGTTTAAAACGGGATACTATAATTGTCCATAAAAGAAAAGCTGTACGTAGATCTTTTGAATCGAAGAAGACACGTTATTCTAAAAACATAAAGTAAACAAATAAAAGAGTAATATCAAATGAAAAAAAGTTAGTAATAAAAGATAGGATAATAAAATTGCACAAAAACATTAAAAGACCAAAAATTAAAAAAAAACAAAAAAACGAAAAAAAAGTAAAAAAGCAAAAAAAAGAGGGAATAGTTTTTCGCCACCTCCACGTTGGTTATTCCTGGGTTCGGCAAAAAGCGAGTTTAAAGTTAGAGGAAGAGTTTATAAATATAAAGTGCTATTTCAAGGTTTATGGGTCTCGAATCTTTTGATTTGAGATTTGTGGTTCCATGGTTAGTAGTTTTAAGGATTTTCGGCTGTGTCTGACGGTTTCTGAGTATGGAAAATGAGCATTTTATTGATTTTCCCCGTAACAAGTTACAAAATGTGGAAAAAATCGATTTTTATCTCTTTTTTGGCGATTGACGGAAAATCCTGACGTGCTGAAGCAAAATGCATAACGGATTCGTGTTTAGCAGCCCAAAATACATATAGAACAGGTGAGTTTATTCGCGTCAAATTTTTTTTCAAGTTGTGGACCTGTGTAATCTATGTCGGTAGATGAGGTCGTTAGGGTACGTCAAGATGACATATTAACTTTTTTCTTGTGCTAATTTTCAACTATAACGTAATATCACGGCTATTTGGCCAAAGATGGAAAAGGTCCAAGGAGTACTAGTGGAAGTGAAGGCATTGAAGGCCCCATTCATCGTTTCTCTACCTCGTTCTTGAATACTAGTGAGGACGATCATCTGCACTTATGCATCGTTGCTGTTTCTTGGTCTGGAAAGCAGGACGTGTCTCTTCAACAGATTTGGTAGCATGAAACTGTCTGTACTCATAATATCTGTAATGCCGACTAAGGTGAAGTAATGATACTATTAATGATGATATTGTTAGCACCTTTAGCTACGTGAGTGTAAATGTAGTGTTGGAGGCGGTTTCGATGGTAGACTAGCGGTGGGTATAGTTGTAGATTGTTACCAGGATAAGTATCTTGATTGGGATAAAAAAGGCGAATTTGCTGTTAGTGAAAAAATGACGCGGTGACGCTTTTTGAGGCACTTTTGCGGTTTAACAAAGTAATATACGTAGTAATAGGTCAAATCCTGATTGACGTTAAAATTGTATTTGGTATGTCCCAAAAGCGGTGGTACTTGCCTGCGTGAGTTTTGGCGGAGTTGGAATTTATAAAAGGTTATCCTTGCTCCTTCCTGAAAGTTCAAGCTGCTCAGGTCATTGCTTCGTTGACTGCAACATTCTGTTCCATTTCAACTTGCAATTATTATATATCTGCTGTCGATAATCATCTAGTTTCAGTTGCCCCGCCTAGTTTCAGTTTGTAATTGTACCGCTCTGTCCGTTAGGACAATCTCCCGTTTTGTGTGGTGGATTGACTGTGAGTCACCCCATGAGTTTGGATATGTGTTACCGTGTTGAGTTTGATGTCGTGTTCTTATCAGAACAAACCGTCGGGTTATGAGTTTTTTGGTGTAGAGATTGTGTGTTTTTTTCAGAACAAGTTTTCCGTCCCGCCTGGATGATATTTTTCATTAAGCGTTTAGCGAATTTTTGTTACACTTTTAGAGTGTAGTACAGCTTTGGGTGAATGATAACTCTTCACCATTCAGTGAGTAAATTTCTCTCGTCTTTTTGACAAAACCATATGGAGAAGCAGTAATTGGTTTAATTGTCCCTCTATGTCAATATATCATTATTAATCTTCAGTGTCATATCATAATGACAAATTCTCAATTTTATAGAAATGCAACATTATATGTATTAATGGTAAAAAAAGCTTTAGTACAATCCTGCGTAATTCATCATATTTCATTTGGATTAAAAATGCAGACGATATTTCGAATTATATGGTGTTCTTTTAATGTCACCCTAAAATGTTTTCGTATAGGAAGAAATTCCTTCTAGAATAAAATGACAAATAACATTGCGTCTAGAATAAACATAATGACGTCTTTGTAAATATCAAAGTTCAATGCAAGCCTTCTTACGGTTAAAAATCGTTTTTCGTAACGAAAATACAGAAAAAATTAAGATTATAAAGGTAGAAAAATAAGATCGGCTTTTTAACAAAGGAATAATTTACCTGAAAACGCATTAAACCCCAAATTTATAGATCCTGTACGTGTCATTTTAACTTGGATGAATAGATTTCTCTAAGTGCAGATACATAAAAAAAGCATCATGCATCATCCTGCAAAATATCAAGTTACCCCCCCCCCCCCACGACGCAGACTTTAGGCGGTAATGTCTCGCGAATTTAAACGAAACGTTCTAGAAGATTTTTACGCGGTTATTTTTCAGATTGGTTGAAGAAAAGTTAACTTCGTTCGGATAGGTTGATTTAAATCCCCCTTTTCCTAAAAAATATCACGCCACGAAAAATCCGTACCCTGAAGGAGTTAGTTAGCGACAGGCAGTGAGATAAGTCTTTTTTGTAAGAGCTTTTCAAAGAGTTTCGATATAATCGGTAGTAGTGAGACAGGTCTGTATGGTTTCGCCTTATTAGGTAGTTTACCTGGTTTTAGCAGCATGATAACTTCTCCTAACTTACAATCACTAGGTACATGTTTTAATCGAAATGCTGCATTCATTTTTGTTGCTATTTCCTTTGTGGTGACCTGTTGGATGTCTTTTTTCTAAATTATGGCTACATTAGGTTCTACGTTTGATTGAATATCGTTTGGTTGAAAAGTTTTAGTACTGTTTGTATGTTTGGTACTTCTAGATCATGTACCACAACTTTGCCTGATGGGTGGAATATGAGTGAGGGGTTGTTTTTCGTTTGATGTTCTTTGTGGCTTTTCACGGCGAAAAATCAGTCTGTTCATGTGCTGTTAGCTTTTGGAAATACTTTTCAATTGAGACTTCTTTTAACTTTTGAACTCTCTTTAGCTGATGAGTTTTATTATTAAGAATATTTTTGTGAGCCGGATCACGTGTCGGTTGCCATTTTCTTGAGATTTTATTTTATCTATTCTGTGGCTAATTCTCTAATTCCCATAGTTCTCTAGTGTTACTCCAAGCTACTTTTTGGATAATTGTGGTAAAGATTTTAGCTTTTGTTTCCAATTGTAGAACAGTTCTTAATTGCACATTGAGTCTTATCTTATTTTCATGTTCTATTCTTAAGCTTTCTTGCATAGTACATATTTCAAAAATATGACATAAACATAGTGTTGGCAAATTTCCTGCGTTTTATACAAACAATATGAAACTGCTCTGAATAAGCAATTGCCATCAGCTATTATTTGAATAATTAATCTGTTGTCCATAATTTTGAACTATGCGAGTTTTGTCTACGCAACCTAACAATTCTTTAAACATTAACCGCGTGTTAACCGCTTATTAATGATGGAAGTGGACGGCTGCATCACCCTTTTATATTTATAAGCCGGAATAGTTACGAAACTCACCACCGTAGAAAGTGAGAGGACGCCCCTAGTGAATGTCCGATTCGTCCGTCTCAAATTAAACATTTTAGAGTTTTTCAAATTAGAAATATAAACATTAAAGAAATATAAAAATTAAGTAGTGTTGACTAATCTACACAGCGAAAGCTTTAATACAAAAAAAAATCGCTTAGATCGTACCGGTGGAATTCTCAAACGAACTGGAAAAAAATTAGCCTTGTGTTTTAAATATATAGATACTATTAAAATTATTTCGGGGAGAGGCCTTCAGCCCGAGTACGTCACTAAACAAAGGTACTATCGGTGCTGATCGGGGCACCTAGTGTACTAAATTTGCTTATAACTAATTTTCGTAGTCCTTTAAAGAATAAGAATTTTGATTTTTAAACTAAATACGTATTGTGGTTCTATCAGGTTTTATAGCAGCTTAGCATTTTTTAAATTGGTGCTTGAGTGACATCTCTACTTTTAATTCTTTGTCCACTATCCTTCTTCATGCTCGAGTCAACTCTGCCAAATAATCTTAAAATAGCTGGCTCTTACGACTGTTATCACGTTTTAGGGCCTTAACATGTTATTTTCACAAATTCCCCTTTATACAACATTTGGCATTTTAATAAATAATTGTGAAAATATGCTAAAGCTATTTTTAAATTGACTAAATGGAATCTTTCCTCTATATTTTCTCTGTCAGCTTTGATATCAATTTTCGTAAAAATATTGCAAAATTGGAAAAAAGAATATTAAAAATTTAGATTTTCCATGACAATTCCAAAAGAAAAGCGGAATAAGATTTGAATTTCTGTAAGTTCAGTGAAGGGTGGCGCTAGTCTTATGATTGTGTAGTGGCAGAAAGGACAGCCGGAAATAGACTTTCCTGGATTCAATACTGAACAGGATCAAGCCATATCAATAATGTTATCCTTAATTCTGGTATCAAGAATGATCACAGATGATGACTTTGGGGGAGAATGGAAAGCTAGTTGTTATATTGTCGGAACGAGGAACACGTGAGTCTAAGATAACGTGACCAGCCTGTCGCACCCCAGTCTGAAGTATTAGCGGCCAAGGAAGCTCCGATAACCGGCAACATATGTACGCCTTCCCCATAAACAAGCTCAGGCTCCAAATGTATTTAAGAAACTTTTTATTTAACCTCGGAATTTATTTACAACTTCGATTTATACGTACGTGCTTGTAGACCAACCAAGAATATGATAGAATTGTAGGAAAATTCAGCATTCAATGTTCTTTACGATCAAGGGTACGGTCCATAGGGTTGAAAATACTTCCCTATTTGATTCTCTCTTATGATTTGCAAGCTTCGTTCTTTTTTATTTCTTTATTTTCGTTATTTCGCAATTTTATATATAAATCTTCACCTTTTCCATATATAAAGCCCATTGAAGTTTCCTACGATAAAGTGATTTTTACCGATAAATCCTCATTATTGAAAAATTGGATTTTATTTTGTAAATTAAAATAGAAATGCTTGATGCAAAAATAAGAATGACGTGAAATAAAATAGATGATTGTGAATTCAACCTATCATCGTACCTAACTGATTGCAGGTGATTTAGGCTATAATTATTGCGGGACATGACTGATAGTGAGGCGGAACGTAACGGGCGGGTTAACTGGTGATAATAGGTTCCATCAGTGCGGATTTGTCCCGCGTGGACTTCTCCATCTAAATCCTGGCGAAATAACGATAAATCACACTATCTGTATCTGAGGCTCTAGCTCTAGCACTTGTCACTTTAGTTTCGATTGCTCTCGCATCTTTTAACTTTCAGATAAAGTTAAATTCATTGCTACAAAGGCGTTGGAAAATTAACTATACGACTTCACTATTTTACTAAATTTACATTAGATAAGTGTATGATACTTTTAAAAATTCCAATTCGACTTTCTAATATTGCAGTCAATTTAGATAAATATTTAAAAGGGTAAAAATTATGTAATTTAATCTGTATGTAAGCTCACATTTATTACACATAACCGAATTTTATTTTTGTATAATATGGAACAGGTAAAAAATTCTACTTATTTAATTATTCCAAGCTGTTGTTCATAATTTCGTACAATAAGGTAAATGCTACGGTTCTGATTAGATATATCTCACTGCGCACTCTCCTTTGGTTTCTGATGGAACACTGGTGACCCCTACTGGAATTTAGCTAAATATGGGAAATGGCAATCTCAGTAGAGATCTTTAACGTCGAATTGACAATGTGCCTACGGTTTTACATTTAGCTTAGCCAGCTAATATTCATGGTTGGAGTATACATATATTGCAAGGAAATCAGCATTTTTGTAATTAGATGCTCTTTAAAGGTATTGTAAACCCGTTGTCGATTGACTCGAACGCGGCCGTGTGACGTCACGCGTGCCTGCGACAGAAGCACTTGCTATACGTATAGGTTTAGTTCTAGTTTATTTAAGGGTTTATTGCAATTTTTATTGATACAGTGTATTAATATAGAATGGATAAAATTACACCATATGCACTTAAACACTTTGAATGATTTGGAGGCATCGGTTAACGATTTATGACAAGACGAAGACAATATTAGAATCGGAAACGTCGCCTGGTGTAATTGCGAATTTTGTGCTCCTATGAGTACAAATTACGAATCACATTGATGTGTGGAAACAAATGAAATTTCCAATTTCAAAGGCGAGTTAGTGTATAAGTTTGCACGAATCTTTTCATAGTGTAGTGTTAAATCTCATCATTTTCAATATTCAAATACGTAGGATCAGCGAAGTTCTTTTCTATTACAAATAGTTATTATTTTCTCTCGCTATTTATTCGACTTTTTTGGAAAAATTTCTTGATACAATCAACCCTTTTCCACTCTTTGCAACTACTGCCGTTAAGTTTTAAGATTTGTATCTTTATTTGGAAAAGAAAAATGATATTCACCAGCTTTTTCATGTGTTCTTGCACCCGAATATACAACATGGAGGCATGTTGTTTTAATGGGTAACTACACAATGGTAATAACCAGTAAATAACCTAATAAATAAACACTTTTTATTTACCCCCAAACACGTGAGATGCACTGATTTGTGGTCGGATTTCTACTACCAAAGAAGTTTAGTATGCTGTGCATATTAGGCGTAAGCACGCGTGACGTCACACGCTTCGGATCTTTCAACTTCAGAAATTAATTACAGGCTTATTTTTAAGAATTTACAAGTTTTACTTGTGAAATGGCTATATACATTTTTTGTTTAATTTATTAAGCTGAAGTTGTAAATCCGCTTAACAACACCTTTAATTGACATTAGGAGTAAACTACCTTTTGTTTAAGTATATTGATTTCTAGAACGTTCATAATTACAAAAGGATGATTTATTCTGAAGAAGTTTTTTCCCTTTAAAATGTAGTCCCTAGTAGTGCTAGAGTATATATGAGAAGTAACTAGGTACACTTCTTTCACTTAAGAATTACAAGACCTATTAAAATTGCTGTTTCTTTTTAGAACTTTTCCTTTATTTCTAATTTCTCCACTCACAATAAATTATATTCTAGTTGTTCGTCCTTTTTGATTTGCAGTGTTTATTAAGTATCAAATTGTCAGTAGAAGTGTTGTCACCTTCTCAGAATAAATTATATATTTCCGTGGTCGCTAATTTTGAAGTCGACCACATTCAAATCAATGAGTGTAAGTAACGTAAACACAAAATACCACATGTAAAATACCGAAACACTTAAGAAACTCTTTGAGTATCGCCGGACACTATGATCCGTAATACCGCTACCTTACTGACGGTTATAACTAGAGGCGTACATTTTAGGTGAGCTCGCTTGGAAAAAGCCTTGATTAGCTCATCTTTCATAAGCGCCGTCGCTACAAGCTATAGGACACATAATTTACAAATACGAAAGCTGTTATATAAAACTTTCCCCGCCACTGACAATTTCATTAATTTACGTTGTTTATTTTACATAGATCCCATTTCCCTTTATATTTTTGCTGCAAGGGTACTCCAACCCCACCATCTTCAAGCGTCCGCTTGTATTGCATTGCACTATTGCAGATTAAATTGCTTCGCTCCGTTGACATAGTGGTTTTATGCTTTAGTAAAATGCACGTATCTAGTTATAACCAAGCAACGAATGTGAAAGCTTAAACAAGATTGTGGATATTTCTAAGAACCATCTTAATCAGACAGCAACTATATTATAGCGATTATTTATAATTATTTCAAAAGCATCTTTTCTAAACCATTTTCTAGGTCGGCATTATTGCATTTTTTACATTCTGATAATCCACAAAAGAGACTTTGCAAACCTCTTAATACAGCTTATTTATCACATTATTTCGGGTATTCAAGGCTGGACCGTTGGTACATTGAATTTTTAATCAGCCTTAGTTTGTATGATGTGTTCTTGTTGTATTCAATAGGCGTCGATTTCATGTTAAATTCCTTAGCCCAGGTGTTTTTCCAGAAGCTCTGCATTTTGACTGCATGCGGTTCGTGGTTATTCTTTTTTCCTCTTTCTTCCAGTTTTTAATTTTTTACTTTTAGCTTTTTCAAGCTAGTGTATTTGCATATTTTTATTGCTAGGTCTGTATTCTTTTACTAATAATAATAATAACGAGTACTACCCATAACCTGGAAACCAGGCCCAGAAGCTATGAAACTTGTGCAGGAGGAAAGGGTGATTATTATTATTATGCAGGTCCATCATGTGACTGCAGCCGACTTACAAATGTTATAGCACAAACCCCACATTTGTGTTACAGCTAAGGAAAAACTGCAGAAAACCGGAAGTCGATCTCGGGCCGCTTTATATTGGGTTTGCATGGCACTAATTGTAAGCCTCTAAAATTTCGTCCCACGAATAAGAAAACAGTGCAAAACAGTTGGCGTTAGCGAAGCTGAATAGAGTAAATTAAGACATTATGTAATTAGGTCTAATTTCAAGTCGTGTGCATCAATGATTGTTCGAAAAGATATAACTTTAGCAAATCGTTAAAGACGTGCGGCTTGCATATGCCTTCATATGCTTTCATATGTGGCTTTAATGTCGGCAATATGCAAGTGTCCCGTCTGTAATGTATTAATCAAATTCTGCATGAATATCTTGATTACAAGGGAATATCTTGATTACAAGGGTATATTTATTTGTGCTTGCTAATTCTATAGAAATTAAAATACCTAAGAATAAGTGAGTCTACTCCTATGTAACTCTTGTATAAGTGCTAACCATTAGTGCATGGCAAAATAATAGGAAACCTGAGACGCAAAGCAAGGAAATTTATTTTTAAGCTGGTTATATCGCTCACAGCAGGAATTTTGCACCTCTTCTTGCTCTGAGCCCATATAATTCTAAATGAAAAGCAGCTATCCTCATATGCCGAGTAAACTGGGTAACCTTCGGTTCAGACAACTCCGCATCTCGAAAGTAATTATAGAGACGGTATCAAATTTTGTTGAAAGTTTTGAAATCTGACGAGATTGCATCCTAATTAATCAGATAGTAGAGAAAGAGACCTCCCCTTCTTCATCGGCGTTAGTTGCGTATTTTTGTTGTGGGTGAATTTTTGATCGATTTCTATCAAAGGTTACTTTCTGATGAATATGATTAAGACCTATTTTCTTCCTACAAGACGAACACAAATGGCATCATTGACGTGGACCGATAATTAAAAAAGTTGAAAAACTTTGATGATCGAGGCGGGAGTGAGGGTGGACAACAATATCTGCTATATTGTCGAGGCTATTATCCTTTATATATTTCCTGTTATTTATCGGTGGATTTGGGTTTCGACGATTGATTAGAGTTAGCTACCGATGCTCGATATAGAGGCTATCAAAATCAACAGGCACAGTATGTGCATCGTGCAATGTACAGTAGTCATTGCGTGTTTAATTTAAACTGAAAGTTGATAAATTAATATTTATAAAATTAAACAAACCAGTTATTTATCAAATTATAAATAAAGAATGTCAAAACAGTTTCAAGACGAAATAACTACTCATATTTATTTTCGTAAATCAATATCTCACAAACTGATATTCCATTTTCAGTGTTTGAAAAATTTGCAACAACTATAATTTTAATAGTTTGTGTTTTATTTCATGGACTTTTTGTAATGTACTCTAAGAAAATTACATCAATTCTTTTTATCAGGAAATTAACTAATAAGTAAGCTTTTTATAATCCACATCAAATACGTGTTACGTACACAAGGTGCAACCATTCCATAGATAAAACTCTGTAGAATGACATTTCATATAAAAACAACTAAAATGAAAAGCCTAATGACATTGTATCTCTAGTAGCTCCTTTAAGAGAAATCAACCCTTTTAGTTTACTAAAACTGACAGCATTGTATCTTCCTAAGTATACAGGGTGTTTTTTATATAAAGGATTTTGGCTTAATGGGTAACATATCTATAAAGGAAGAAGGCAAAAATGCATAAAATTCCGCACTATTTCAAAAATAAATTTTCACTAAAAACTGTTGGGCACCCGGAGAATTAAGCAAACTGAAGACGGCATTCATTTAATTTATGTCAAACACAAAAAGATGTTTACTATTTAAACTGTTTATAGGTAGTAATAAATACATAAATTTGTCAAGTAGACTAAACAATGACAGCACCTAAATAAATAGGTTTTTTAAATTATTATTACAACTACTGCATTTCCGTATTAGGTTGCAAATCGTTATTCTTATTAAAATGATAATGTATTTAATCTTGGACATCGTTAGAAATAATAAGTAAATCGATAGCTTAATAAATCAATTAACAGTTAAAATTGCTGTAAAACGGAATATTAAAAACATGACATGTCCTTATCTCGAAGTTATCATTTGCATAGCTGCAATTAAACTACTAAAAACGTACAAGATCGTTCATTTTAAAAATAATAATGGCATGCTATTGTTATAATACGATCATTTCTATCGATTAAACAACGTAAAAATTAATGACATAACTTATTAATTAATTCATTCAGAAGATACTACTTAGTTAGATGTAAAAACTACCGCTTTGAAAAGAACTTTACTAGTATTGTAAATAAATCTAACAAAATATTAAGAATTCGCAGAAGAGATAGTACCACATTCCTTTGAAAAGTTTTGTGATCTGTTTATTGAATTGCCCGTTTCTAGACACTATTGTTATCTGCATTTTTATAAAGTTCCTTAAATGTGCTGCTCCAGGCAGGCATTTCTAATCTACGTTTAAATCGTTGAAGGTAATATGACAACACTTGTGGAAAAATTAGTTACACCTGATTATTGTAAGTTGATGGATTGACCAAAATAAAATATTTTGTGTAGATAATGTCATGTTATAACAAAATAACCCATATGCTGTTAAAATAAAACTTCTATAACTAATAATTACCGTTAGGTGTAAATGCCCCATGTTTTATTATAACATCTGTTAAGATCAACACAAATGCGTATTTAATAAAAGTTTTGCATGACGCAACCCTTTCATACTAATGGATCATATTTCTAAAAAATACTTTATTTACGTTAAGACATTCAGACATCGATAAATTACTTTTTTATGTGACATACAATAACAGTTTTTAAAAGGTACGTAGATCTAAAAAACGGTATCACATTTTTAAATTACGTGTGTACGCATGAAAGTAAGTTAGTATTACAGGGTCGGACTTGAAAATCAATGAAACTCTAAGATTCATTTTCTCGAAACCTATTCATTTGAAAAACAAACTTTATAAGGAAAATTCGCTCTACTCTATTCCACCTATCTACCATTCACCCAAAAACCTCCAATTAAATTACACACTGTATATTTTATACAAGATAACCAGAAATGGTGATAGAAATATTAAAAGTGAAGCAGCTTCGCTATACGGTGACATTTTAAAAGTGTACACTAATTAAAAAAGCCACCAGAGATGGAAATATTATAAGACTTTTTAACATACAACTAGTTTTCGTTGTAGAATCTCAGAGTGAAGAGTTCTACCTACCGAATGGTTACATCCTGTATATTTAATGATGTTTGAGCTCACCTTAAAACAAAACAAAGTTTTGTTACAATTTATACTTTATTTGAACACATCTATAGCTGATAACATTGTAAAAATACCCAATGTATTATTCCCTCTAAATTTTTATTTTGACAATTTCAAGTCACCCCACATGATTTCAAAAATGAACACATTTGATTTTTCACTGTCACAGTAATTATCTTTCCAGATAAATTGGCGCACATAATATTCTGAGAATCCGGATTTTTAATTAAAAATATCGAAGCGTGTCACACTCTCGTATCGCATTTACAGCAACAACAATGCGATCGCGATTTTCCACCATTCGTCAGGTTTAATTGCGCGACAACGCGATTGCTGAAATTTCACAGATGCTAATGTAAGCGCGAAAAACAGTACAATATGCAGCAAACTGAGCAGCAAAGCAAAGTGGCAACGGGTGACACCGGAGCGGGTCCTGTATTGTTCCGGAGAGCCACGTCAACCGCAGCGTTAAACGCCAAATCCCTTCGGCCACGGGCCCTTCTGTATCGTCAACGTTTAATCTCCTACTGTTTTCGTACTGAACTTGATAATTTTATGTAGCCCTTGCGGTGGTTTATTTTAACCCGCGTTTAAGCTTACAAATTTATCTCACTTATAACAGTTTCAGTTGCACTTGTTGTTAATTGAGAATTGTTTTCCTTAATTATTTTAATATATTCCATTGTTAAAAACAGTTTATTTCGTTTGTCTTTCTGTTCATTTTATTCTTATCTGTCTTCTTATCAAATAAATTGTACCTAACGCCGGCATTATATCCAACAATTCTGCTTCTTTCTTTTTTATTGACGTTTATAAGTCAAAAGAATTGATTTTCGCACAATCTTCTCACACTTATATAGATGTACTACTATTCTAAAACTTTTGACATTATAACCTATAAGATTGTAATTTCTGCCATTTTATTCAATGTTGATCATAATACTTTGGAACTAATAAAAAATTATTGAATGGAACGTCTGCGGCATGTAGCTCTATTGAATTATCTCATCGTCTCTCACATTACCCTGCCGTTAGGCGTACCTGAAGAGTTAATTTTAAAACCCTTACTGTTCTCCATTTGTATTTTAGAATTCGATGTATGTTTACTGTATAGTTACATAGATTGAAATGCTAAGGTGAGCTACCTGCTAGTTAGGGTTGGGTTTTCCTTACTTTAATTGTCTTAACTTTATAGCTCTTACAAAATTGAGAAAGTTTAAAAGATCATTGGCATACCAAGTAATTTTATTAAAGTAACTATTTCAATTACTATAAAAATATTAAAAATTGATGTTTAATTGTTAATTTAGTTTTTATAGAACTCATAATCTCGAAGGTCTGTTACTGCGCATAATCTTTTTGGCCTTTTGAGCGACATAAATTTGGACACTTCTTCACTATCACTGATCCTCTCTATACTTTTAATTGACACTTCTTTACACTAATATGTACTTTGTTTAAATTGTATTTTTTAAACAAACGCGCCATATATATGAAAGTGTTATAAACATTTTCGTTTTAAGCACGGATATTTTAACTTTTCGAAAATCCCGTAATTCATCGTAAACTGCATCGTTATATTGAAGAAAGTTACTCATTATACAATTTCGTTAACATACCCAATAACATCCCCATCATCATGATGTAAACTAGCAATTATCTTAATTAATCCACGTTCAAAATAGTTTCTAATCTCTAAATATGCAATTAAGGTATGATATGTATATTTATAAGTATTTGTGTGTTATGCAAGCAATATATAATCTTATTAGTTAATAGTACATTACTCTTTAACTATAATTATTTCTGTGTAGCATATACCTTTTAACATCAGTTTTTATAAAAAAAAGATGAACCGTCAATTTGTAGAAATAAAAAGCTACGAGATAATATAACAAAATGTCCCTTTTGTTGAGCGCCAATTTGTAGCATACAAAACATAATTAGGCCTTGGCATAGCCTGAACATTGAGCACGACTCGTTCTCTTTTTAAATTAAAGTAGTTCGTAGGTGAATTTTAATGCTATAGTTCAACCAAAAATACAATAAATGAGTCATCACAAACACCTGGGCGAAAATGTAAAATGCATCTAAAATTATGCGAAGGCCACGCTGTAATCTAAATAATAAAATAAACAATAAATGAGCTAGAAAGATTCAGTAGCGGAACAAATCCCCTTTTCAATTAAAAATAAATGTAAAACTGCAATGAAAATCTGTTGGTTCTAGCGTACTGAATCACTGAATTCTTAGCAACGTGAAATTTGCACTCTTATCTTATCTCACCTCGGGTCGTATTTCTTTATACCGGTGTGATTACGAAAATGACTCATTTCCTGTATTCTTGGTTGAAGTATAGCTGATTTAACAGAGCTACGGATCATGGGTGCCAGCATGTTTAGTTTATGCAAATAAAGTGTTATCAGTAGTTCTCCGCAACCACGGAGCTATTAACTCCAATAATATCGTTTATTTATTTACACATAAAAATCGTTATGCAATCATTGGATTTATAATGAACTGGAAGGCTTTCAGTCGTAATTTAGCTAATGTCTTATAGTTAATAATAATGATACAACTAAATTAAAAAATACTTAGAAAATAACACTTTGATCGTTATTAAGTTTATTAGTTACTTGAGAAATTAAATTCAGAATCTTTTAAAAAATGATTTCTTATCATATCATGGATCTTTATTAAATTGTAACTTTATTAACATTCTAACACAAAATTATAATAATTCACCCTTAAACTTGATACAACGAACTAAGTAACGCTTCCACATGAAAACAAGATGATATAAAGAATCCATCACCTGGTTATTTCAATAAACTAGATTTCATTTACCCGCGTTGTTTCAGGTGACTCGTAGTAGATGATCACCAGGTTGTTAAGATCCTTTGGCAAAGGCTCCCATAAATCACAAGTAGGTATTCAAAGTTTCCCGAAATACAAGACCATGAATAATACCTTATATTCAATCTCAGCCTTAGGAATTCTAAATTAAGAGGATTAACGAATCTTGTTTATAATGTGACTCGTAGTAGATGATCACCAGGTTGTTAAGATCCTTTGGCGAAGGTTCCCAGAAATCACAAGTAGGTATTCAACATTTTACGGAATACAAGACAATTTCAGCCTTAGGGATTCCAAATTAAGAGGATTAACGAATCTTCTTTATAATTAACAGGACCAAATACGTGTATTCGCCATTAACACCAAACGAACAAGGGTAAAGCCCGCAGTTTCGTCTATGAACGAAAAGGATTCGAACATATATAGATAATTAGCAATTAGAATGTTTAACCTAATTAACACAAGCGAAAAACATAATAAGAATTAAATTATCACAAAGAAAAAATCGATAATTTGCAATAATAATAATCAAAAATACCAAACCTAGATGGCGTTGCAAATAAACATTGAAAAATCAAATTTTATAATATACAGAGTGTCTTCCAAATGATAATCCAATAATATCTTTATCTATATACGAGGTGATATTACTACATTTCAATTGGTTTAACTAAACTCGTGTGGTCGTATAGTTCCAAAATAATCTACCAGAAAATAATTGGGTTTGCAAGTTATTAATACGACATAAAACTATTGTGGTCCAACATACCCAGCAAATATAAGCAGTCCGAGTAACTGTATCTCGCGACACCATTACCAAGTACTTTGACAACCTGGAAGAAAAATTGTAGAATGTGACAGAAGCTTTGGCAGTCGCTTGAGGTGTCGAACTTGTCTTGTATCCGAGATTAGCCTGGATGCAGACCACACGGCGTTCACCAATGTCAACTGTAGTCTATCCAATTCCAAGATTGGAATGGAAACAAACCACATGCTGTCGCTTGAGGTGTCGGACTTGTCTAGTATCCGAGACTTAGTCCGGGTGCAGACCACATGGCACACACTGGGGTTTTTTACCCATTTTTCTGGTCAAAAATAGTTTTAAAAAGTTGTTCAGGGTGCCATTATGTATGGAATATAGTATATATCTCGGTAAATATCGACTTTATAAAAAAATTTGTTTTATAAAAGTTGTTTAACATTTTATTTTCCATAATAAGATAGCATTCAATTGTTTTTAATTCAGAAAACAAATGAGTAATGAATAACACTTTAATTTTTTTAAATAGCAATGTACCCTTTCATTAGGCTCATTTGATAGAGATTTTTTTTCTCTTTTCAATGACCTAAAATCTTAGTACCCTTATATCAGAAAATTTTTGAAAAAAACGCAAAAAATTAAAGTGTTATTCATTACTCATTTGTTTTCTGAAATAAAAACAATTGAATGCTATCTTATTATGGAAAATAAAATGTTAAACAACTTTTATATAACAATTTTTTTTATAAAGTCGATATTTACCGAGATATATACTATATTCCATACATAATGGGCACCCTGTATAATATTTTATTTTCGGCATGTACTTTTTAAAAAGGGCTCATCAGGCTAACTGTATCTGCATAAGGAAAGGTAATAAAACAACAGATGCGTCTTTTTTCTTATTTCGAATCTCAACGTTACCAAGTGCGGTTGTGGAGTCATTGCGTATCACTTATTATTTAAGTATTGTCAGATAGTGTTTTAAAATTCATTTAGGGCTGTTTTTTAGTATGGATTCTATTCCATCACGTAAGTAGAAATCAAATTACTTGTTATTGTCTTAAAAACCTAGGTTTCCTTTAAAATTTAAAAGTAAATAGGTACTTCGAATTTCTGTAAAACTATGAGAGCTTTTTAGTATCGTTGAGCTATAGTTATGGTCCGTACTAGTACAAAATATAAATCTTGTTTAGCATTATTCTATATAGCTATTTACTACTTCTTAATTAAAAAAATTTGAGCAATTTTGTGCTACTTTGTGTAATTACCATTTCAGTTAATGTTAATTAAATTTCCAACATAAAGTGTCTACGGTACATTAACTAGTATGCTTAAGCCTTCTTATTTAAAATTTGTAGTATTTAGCATCATTCATATACCTACCATAATGCAAAAATTATTGGTTACTTTTTTACACGGGAACAGATAATCGCTGCGGAATTTAAAAAGGAATCGATAGCAGTAATATTACCTTTGCTGTGGCAATGTATGTTGCTTTTATTATGGAGTATGTGGCCACACATGACAATAAAAATCTTAAAAATCAAAATAAGCAAAGAAAATATTTTTGACCACCAAAAGGTGCTCTTGGTCCAGTGTGCGGCATTCACCCATAGAACTGACTGTAGTCTATATAATCTCTGGCTTGGAATGGAAACGGACCACAGGCCGTCACTTGAGGCATCGGAGGATTCGAGACGAGATCTAAAGTGGTTACCTAGGCCGCCACCACGTAGATGTGTTCGGTGACGAAAGTATGAAAATCATACTATTGCTGTGCAGTACTAGCCTTATGACCCAAAGAAATCGTCTCGTAATTTAATCAATGGATTTTATGCTGCAGGAGAATAACACATTAAGCGATTTTTTTAAATAAACCGTTAGTGAGACATTTCAGAACGAACACCACGTAGAAAGGAAACAAGATTAACCATTGAATTCGGTAAAAGCGTAGGAACTGTTGCCGGTAATAGTTCGGATGAAGATTTAGTGCAATTGCCTAGTGAAAATGACAAAATTAACAGTGTCGATGTTAAAGAAAACGAACATATAGGCTATATATCTATAGAGTCAACCAATCAAGTTGATGTTAATGTCAAAGTTTTGAACAATGGCTCTACTAAGTCTTGTAGTAATTGTTGCGAAGGTGATGATTTAAAAATTATGGTCTGCTCCTCAGTACATTCCTAAACAACAAATTTAATTTAAGAAGTTTTTGATCAATCGTAATAACATTTCCTGGATATGCATTATTATTATTATGTATTACTTCACTTATCGTCTAGCTTCATCGATTCAGCGATTCTTGTCAAGGTGCCTAGTCTGCTTGCATCTATGCTAGAAGCATTGTTGCGTTTAACAACATTAAAATTTCTTTGGTATGCTCGAAAACAAGATTTACTTGGAAATCTTAAAGACTCTTTGCATTCCAGTAGCAACAGGCTTTCCAAAGTTCAAAGATATTTAACATAAATAATGGGCTTTTTTAGGTAGTGAACATAATCCTACAAATTTAGTTTATAGAGGAATTTTATCTAAGAAGTTACTCAACTCTTCACCGTGGAGGAGTGATCTTCAATTCGTGCATGCAAATAAAATCTTTATCAATCTTCAGTTGCAGTTTTAAATCTTAAAAATCGTTGCAAATATTTTCAACAAAAAAATCAGTGTCTATGTCAGTTCAAACGTCAATGTCATTGCCTTAGTCAGTATCAATTACAACTTTTTTCTGTTTATTTCCACATTGAAATAATTAGTAGCTATCGTAGCCTACAGATTCCGATGTTTTATGATCTATCAGTTAGGTGTCTTATTAGGAGTTTCTTATAATACAAATTCGCCCGTATTTGCAAAGCACAATTTCAGTATTTTTTTGCAATAAACATATAAGGCTTTTGCATGCTAAAACACAATTACCATTGGCCACTATTCGACAAAAATATTGATCACTTTCTAGTGAAAGTTTATCAAAACAATTGCACGCAATTGAGTAATCTGTTTTAGATACAACTGTACTTTAATACGTTCTCAGGTGGTACTGTAACTAAACACAACGATTCCCATTCAATGTTTCAGGTGTTGGCGATATGGCAGTCCATTAGTAATTAAGGATCCTAATGTAAAGTAGCTAAAGCTTCTAAATGTTATATTTATCGACTTGTATGTTTTGCAATCAAAGCATTTAAAACTTGTAAGTACAGAATGTTTCATAGCTGCATTAAAACGTTTTGCATCGCGCGAAGTAGACCTAGCCATGTCTACTCTAACGATACTAGCATTTTATCCCTTCTTACTTTCCCGAATTGAAGAACTTTTAAGAGCTACAAGTACTAAAAGGTACTAAAGAGTAGCTAAGCATCAACCTAAGCAAGTTTCAGGCGCGTATATACATATGAAGAACTGTTTATTCTACTTACTCATATTGAACTGATTTTCAATCCATGTCCCGCCTCTTCGATGTCAGACGTTTTTCTACCGTTAACACAGTCTTATTCTTAAGTAGATGCTCGTTATGTGCAGTACCAATATCGAGTCTTCAGCATATAAAAATCAATCGGCTATCTAGATTTCAAATGCTTCAATAGATGTAATCGCTTTTCAGGTTTGAACAGTCGAATTAATACATTTCAGAGATACAACTTGGTCAAAACCCATTAGGTTAGGCCCATTACCACTTAAAAACAATGTGTAATGTGTTGTGATATAAATTTAGTTACCGTTACCATTTTAGTTTATTCATTCATATATTTTTTTAAATGTGGGGTTTTATCTTGCAATTTTTAATGCAGGCACAGTATTACTAATGTTAACTAGATTTATTGCAATTGTTGTCACAAAAGCAAACATACAGTAACAATGAACATATTTAATACATATAAGAATATAATAACAGATCTACCAAAAAGGCGTTATCTACCTGCTCATATTTTACATTATGAATTTTACAAAGCAGACGAGTAGACTTCCTTTATGCTATCTCTTAAGTAAATACCTTGTTTAAAAGTTTCTGGTGTCCTCCGTTGGTGTTCGTGATCCTCAGCGAATTTGTAGAGAAGATCAAATCCTTCAACAATTATATTTTCTTATCAGTAACAAAACATACATAAGTTATCTTCGAAATTAAAGATAATTCTCGAGTTTTTGCGTCTAACTTTGACATTTTAACATGAATACTGGCATACACCTGGCATATAACAAGATTTAAAAATTGCAGGCTATCAGATTTTGATTAGAAATCATAAACAAAAGGTTAAAATAACAAAAATTAATCCAATTATTGACCTTTTAGTTCTACCTGACGGTCAATACACCGAAAAGTGACTTTGTAAATATATTCGCGTTCCAGTTGTTCTGACACCCAACCCCTACGCGTGTTCTTTATCTAGAGTCTGTCACTATCTATAGAATAGCTACCATACTAGTTTTCAACCCCATCAGCCAGGTCCAATGTAGTTACTATTTTCACCCCACTAAATGGGGCGGCTTGATCGGATATCGATCGCTAACCCACAGACACGATCATCAGCTCCACCACAGATCTA
This sequence comes from Agrypnus murinus, assembly GCA_929113105.1. Lineage (NCBI taxonomy): Eukaryota > Metazoa > Arthropoda > Insecta > Coleoptera > Elateridae > Agrypnus > Agrypnus murinus. The sequence goes on along the minus strand of OV816023.1, from coordinate 119,255,174 downwards.
ATATCTACAGTGTTCTCAACTTCCGATTTTGGGATCAATAAGCACCCAAACGTAGTCACCAGTAAATGGCTGTCTAATTTTGACTAACCCCATGTTGCTACTCCTTTATAAACAAACTTAACCGACAGAGGAACTTGAATCTCAGTGGTGAACTGCAACCAATCTCCTAACACTAACCATTTTCTTCTGATTTCACCTTTTAAACTATTGTTATTTGTATGCGTCATAGCATACAAACAATCTTGTTTTTCTCTCTAAAGGGCAGCTGCATACTAATTATAAACCATTCTTCTAAATTAAGGAACAAGCTACTAGCTGACAGCTTCGACGGCTCTAGCTATCTTCCACCAGCTCCCACCAACACCAAGACTATACCCTAAGCGATGTAATGTCATAATAATGTGGCATATCTAAGTAGATTTTGTTGACATTCCGACTTACTTTAACAGCATTTATACTTATCGCCTAACAGTGGTTTCTAATGGACTTCACATGTATGGACACCGGTTATGTATTTTCTCAAAATCTTTGCTTTTATGTATTATACCTTTCACTTAGGTTTTGCTTTGTTTAGAATACACAGAAGCTGAGTCTAATGGATAATAGTTTCTCCACCTACGTCGCTTACCGCAGATGAGGATTTTTTCAGTGCCTTCTCTAAGCTGTGCCCACTTGAGGGCAGCAGTTAGGATCGCATCCACGCCATGGATCAGTTTATTTGTTAGAAACCATTTTCCTTTGGTTTAATACTTCTCAAAATATAATATCAACTTAAAACTAACTAAAATATGTGTAGAAGTTAATGAATTGCTATTAGGTTATAATAAATTAGGCTTATACCTTAAAAACTGTACGCGTATGATGTAACTTTACTGCTTAAACCATTATCGCCAAGGCAATCTTTTAAAGGCTTTGGCTCCAGCTTCTTTTTTACATTGTAAGCAGATTTATTGACACGGCCCAAGAAAAGTACTCTATAGTCCTGATAATAATAGGTAACCTTTTGTAGTAATCACATATGTTGTTGTGATATATTGAACTATGATATATGTACTGTTAAATAATGAAAAATAATGATTACAGTTTCATAATACCTATGACATTCCATAATATATGTAATGGATCATCTAGTAGATATAAAGCTTTGAGCACTTTTGAAAATGTTTATATTGTCCGTCAAATGCAGCTTGGCCGGTAGAATGCACTGATGGGGAAAAGAAAGAGTCGATGTTCGACAAAGACAAAATCTAGGAGGTGAAGAGTAAGTACAATCTGTGGTGCAAGTATTTTCAACTCGCAAAAAGGGTGTAAATTGTGTAGAAGTGTAGAAGGATTAAAACTAACGAGTTTTTGTGATAAAATCTTAGCATGTTTTTTATATATTTTAAACTTTTTCATAGACTGTACCGATCTGTACTAGACGAGAACGTTAGGTGAAATAAGCTATCCCTACCCTAATGCCGCAAATATTATGCGCATCCAAACTTCGCCGGCCAAGGAGAATTTGACAAATTGTACCATATTCTCGATTTATAAAATAAATTAACGTTTACAAGAAAAATATAAATTAAAAACATGCTTTATTCTTTTTATTACTGCTATTACTTTTACATAAATCAATAAAATCCATTTGTGTCGTAAATTGTTTGCATATTGAAACTTAATAACTAAGTTTCGTTTTGCATGCTATAGTAACATTTACAACCTGTTATAATATCAATGAAATGCTTAGTACTGTTTGCATTTGCCATCTTACGTTATTATTCAATAAGATAAGTAACTATATGGGCCCATAGACTAATTTTTTCTAAAGATTTAGAAATATTTATTTCAATTGACCATCAACTATTATTATTACACGTATCTTTGTACTAGCCAGTACAAATGACTACTTACTAAAACCTTACTGTATTTTTGCAATGCTGAAATTTGCCTTCCTAATATATATCCGTAAAATATCTGAAACTGGACAAACTTATTTATGAACCATGGTAGCTTTTCTTTATTTAAATTAACTAAACCAAGTTACTGTACTATCCATTCTGTGACTAATGCAATATAACGTTCTTGCAAAGAAGCACTTCACAAAAATTCAGAGTTGATCGAAATCATAATACCTCCCATATTTTCCAAATTGTTGCCATGAATAGCCTAGCAACAATATTTTGTATGCGAAGTACTTGATGAACGGCTAGGCAGTCGTTTGAGATGTTGGGCATGGATTCACCAGTATCTGAGACTAGCCCAGTATGACAGAGGACTGGGCAGCTGCTTGAGGAGTCGGGCATAACTAGTATCCGATACTAGCCTAGGTGCAGACCACACGGCGTTCGACCTTAAAACGGCTGCTTTCTACCCAGGTTTGTCTAGGTAACGGATGACCGACAAGTAAGCATAGAGCTGCGGCACTAGCCTGGAGAGCTATACAAGAGGAGAGTATTTACAAAAGCTTTTGACAAGCTGTTGTACTAAGAATACCCATCTTTATAAACCAATTTTTGGCCAGACAAAATTGGCTAATCTGGAATTATTATAATTATTTAGAATTAGAAGTCTTCAAAGTTAAAACCAAACAGAATGTTTCTCCGTCAGTTTTCGATCAAAAATAGCCTGTATCGTGTGTGCTAGGGGTTTAACTGGCTGTCGTATTTGACATTCTTCAATCTATATTAATGGACAAAAAAATAATGCAATTTTTGGTATGTAAATAATAGCATACAGTTTTAATTTAATATTAATTGGTTAATAATAATTGGTCTCAGGTAAATTAGCTTGGAAACATTCAAAATCAAAACTTTTGGCATGTTCTGGTAGCCAGTGGCGGTTGCTGCATACGTCAAACTCGGGGCACACGACAAACTGGTATATCGCTAACATGTTCGTACGCACACATTAAAGCAGTACATCATCATGTGTTGCGCTGCGAGTGTCCGGGTTTACGTATGCAGCGACCGCCACTGCTGATAGCTCATTGTCAATATTTGTGCAACCAAAATAGACAAACTTTGAGTTTGTCTAAATTAATTGGTAAATACTACAACCTAAATCAAGACGCTTGGTAAGTTGTGGTAACAAGAATACATCTCATGGAAATGTTAATTTTCGATTAAACAAAATAACCGCTTCATTTACTTTTATCTTCTTATAAAAGTTATATAAGATGTTTTATGATTTACACACCACAAATAAACAATTACCTAACCCGGGCTAAGGCTTCCGAGTCAACCTGGAGAGATTTTATTTTGGATGAAAGTATTGAGCTAAATTTTGAACTATATGTAGTGCATATTTTATAACTCAAAACATGCAAACGCCCTGTACGTAAAATTTGTATGTTCAATTATAAAATAACACGTAAAATGTGTATCTCTGACAGTTACACAACCATTTGTACGTATTTTAATAGCTAATTCAAAAAATTAATTAATTTTAAACAAAATCTAATAACCTGATTCTTAGAGATTTTTTAAATTGGTTTATTTAATAATAATGCATACAAAAGAAGACAAATTGGTATTCTGACAAAATAGTTTGAGAAATGTGATTTATTTCCTGTTAAATATCCTGGTACATCAATAGATCATCTGGTTTATTGTTTAGAATAAAGAGGATATTGCGAATACCTCTTGTAAATTGTTTTTCTCCGCGTTCAGGTTGTTATTCATATTTATTAATGTTGTTTTGTAAATTATTCTTTGCCTATTAGAGCGTAGAAAATAATTATTATTATTGCTGAAATACTAATGCATTTTCATTAATATTTAATCTTTATCGTTGTGTAACACACAGCAACTTCTCACACGTACATTCAACCATTCACGGGAAATGAACAAAACCTTACTAAAGAGTTAAAATTTCTAATCTCACTGTTAATCACAGCTACCATGTAAGATTGGTTGTATAACTGCCAGGGGTATCATCGCGCTGGTCGACGCAAAATCATAAATTAAATCAATAAGTAATAATTGAAATATGTAAAAAGATAATTTATTTTTAATAATTTATAATTTATTTTAATTAATTTATCCTTTCTTCGAAATAAAGGCAGAATCCTAAATTATGAAACTTTATAAACAATCTCATAGAAACTGAACAGAATCTCTACTATTTATTGTAATTGTTGTATTTTCTATTGTTTGACTGGCTGCTTGGCTAAGTATAGTTATTCAAATACGAAAAGTTCATTCACTTTCAGTGAATAAAGAACGAAGATTAAAAAGATTTGATGGATATATTGATTAAAAGTGGGCAGTTGAAATCTGCGGTTTATTTTTATTATTCCAATGATAATTTATGAGGAACATTTTCTGTAGAATGTCGTCTGTTAACCCTTGTAAAAACGAATATTATTCATTATTTAAATTTCACTTACAAGTGGGAAATTTCAAATTCTATGTTTTACATTGGAACCCTCTTTATTCCTTTTAACTCAAAGGTTAATTCAATAAATAGTTTACGTTCTTCAACAAAACAATTTATCTACGAAGATTATGACAAAAGATTAATTTTCTACCAAAACTAGTCTAATCTAATTATACTTACAATCAATCAAACTCTTAGTTAGCTAAACTCATGTCCTAAACCCTAAATCACCAAAGCTAAGCTAAAACCACGTTCACGATCAAACAACCGTGCAAGAACAAAATAATCACAACTAAAGTTTTGTTAGGCAAAAGGCGAGCAATTTGTAATATTAGTAATGAAACTCATTTCATTTTTCATAAAACGTTTTAAATGAACATTTTAATATACGTAGGTATATAGTACGTATATTGTGTTTACAACAGTTAGTGTATTACCATTTTTTGCTGTAAAATAATAACTCTTGGCTATTTTTGTTTTAGTGTAGTCACATAAAGTTGATTATGGGACATAATGAATCACAAATCGACAAAATATTAAAAAGAAGACATTTATCTGTGAAATTCTTTACTTGGTTGTTATATTATAAATAAACAATTTTTGTATTAATAATGGCTTACGGGTCTTAGCCCATTGCCGAGACTTATGAACGAGAGTTATAAGTAACTCAAACAAAAAATCAGAAACTAAAAACGAAACAATTAAGTCAACATGAACCAATAATCTACTATCTAGTCTATTTGCGATCGAACACACATTGGACGACGACAAAATCAACAATTTATTGTGTATTATTTTGCATTTTTATTTACTATAATTTCTAGGATCCTTACTTCCATCTCGGAGATAAACTTATGTAGAACAAATGATTCTTCCAATAGCCGCAGAAAGTGGAATTCACGGATCTTCGTCTGTTAGATTAATGTGTTGTGTACAACGATATATCAACTACCCAGTTAGGGCTGGTTATAGTACATTAATATACCCGGTGTTTCACATAACTTTCATTTAAATTTTATGTGTGATAGTACTCGTCAATAAGAACAACAATCATTATGCCATTTTTGATTTTACACACACGACATGTCACGTCGAAAAAAACTAAAAAAGTTAACTTTTGGGAACCGCTGGAAATAATAATTAAAACAAACTGTGACATCACCTAGCATCAGCTGCATCAATGCACCACGTTACAAATACAGTTAGGTAAACTGATAGACAAATTAAATGAGACTCGTATACGTACTTAGAAAATCAGCTGCGCGCACAGGTGTTGAAAGTTGTGAATTGAAAAGTTGTATTAAAAAAATACTCTAAAAATAAAATAACATCATAAAGTATACTTGCTTTGAAAATACACATAACGGTCCTAACAGTACAATACTCGAGTTTCTTAGAAAAACTTCACAGGTAGCAGTTGGTTTTAGACGTGTGGTCCCTTTTATTAATGCTCTTAAATCCCTGTTCAATAAATATACATTATTTTGTTTCATTATTCGAATTGAATTTTTCTCTTCTTATAATTACATCTTGTGTTTTTGGTTTTTCATATTAATAAATAAAATTAGGATCTTATTTAATTAAAAACATGTTTTGTTATAGAATCACCTATAAAGCTGCAAACTTAACTAGAAGAATTAAACTTTCCGCTATTTTACGGATTTAATTTGAAAAGAAATAATCTAAAGGTATAACATTAGGTCGAGATTATTTCTATAATAATTAGCGTCATTATAGTGATTTTTTTTATAATTTGAATATTTGTATGACTAATTCTTGTTCCTAATTCAAATAAAACCGGCGAATTTGATGCAATTTGAAAATAAATTGCATCAGGAATATTTCAGTTTAAGTTTAAGTTCGGTCCTGATATATTTAGGCAACCCAACAATCACCTGTCCGCGCAGCTGATTTTCTAAGTACCTATACAAGTCTCATTTAATTTGTCTTTCAGTTTACATCCAGTTCCAACTATGTTTCTTAAACCACTAACCACCAACCCACTTTTTAAAAACACAAAACAATATTTTCTCGGTTATTATGAAAGATAGACACTAATGATAGTAAGTTTTTGTCGCATTTATTATCGGTACATCACCTGTGCAGAGGATACGAATGAAATACCCTGTATATTGTGATTGGTAATATTACGAAGTTTTTCGCAAGAAAAATATTTGATTTCTCAAACATGTTCTCAATGAATAACATAAAAGCCGTTTAAATTAAATTAATATTTTAATTTATTTAATTAAATATTTTATAACAAAGTGGTTGGCAATGTTCAGTAATTATACTCACGCAGTGAAATATATGCGTGGATATTCGAGTGTTCAGTGCAAAAAGCAACTGAGCAAGATTAAAGACATAATAATAATAATTGGTGAAATTTTTAACTGCATTTATAAAGTTTTAGAAATAATTTAATTTATAATAGAAGCTACCAATAGTAGTGGGAGATGGCCGGTTCTGGGACCACATCTCCACACCTCTAGCAGGCAACCATGCATACACGCGAGCATATGGGATAATGTATAGTTACTCTCATAGAGGGGATGCAATTATTTACGATATAATGCATAATATTATATATTAATTACATAAATATAATTACCCTAATTAAATTTATTTGTTCCAATTAAAAACGCTTAACGTTATTATCAAAGATTGAAATTAAAAATAATATAATCAAAGAATTTAATGCAGGCAACCATATATACACGCTAACATATGGCTAATATACGGTTATCGTTCTCATACAGGAGCGTACAAGAGAAAAATATGAAAGGGGGCTTGAATTAAATGCTATAAATCAGGTCAGGGGTAAATATATCTTAATACTCACCCTGCTTCTACGTTTATGAATCATTTTCATTCCTTTTTATGCAAATGACGCGTGATCTAATTAATATTCAAATCAGGCGTGAATTAATCTAATTAACATGCGCGAATTAAATGATTGAAAACAATGCAGTGTTTGGTTTTCGGCAGACTAGTTCAGTATTTTCTTTACTTAAGAGCTAATATTTATTTTTAATAACATTTTCATTTCAACCAAGATCTCAACCTAGAAAATTTTTAAATAAACGCATTCAATTTACATAAGAATGTTTAAATAAGTATACTCTAAACAAAATTGAAAACATTTTATATTAATTACATGAATCTAATTACCCTAATTAAATTTATTTGTTCTAATAAAAACGCTTAACGTTATTATCAAAGGTCGAAATTAAAAAGGTCCCCCTATACACGGTCCAGCGTGCAATATTACCTCGTATACGGATCAAATCTACATATTACATTATGATTGATACAATCGTCCGGGAGGGATCATAACGATTTTATAATAAAGACATCTCATCGCTCTCTCTCTCATAAATTTATTTCAAAATAAATCTTATGTTGTCATTATACAATCAAATATACAAGCTGCCTCTAAACGCTTACTGTCAATCAACTGTCGGATTATCTCTATGGCATTTTGACCTGTTTAAATCTTAACGTCATAAACAACTTTCACTAATAAAAATAAATATTTTTATAATAATAATTAATTAACATATATTGATAATGAATTCGAATAAGTTCCTGAAACACTCTAAATAGAATACGACTAACAAGGCCCGCATTTAACCGCTATTTTTCCCCGTTTTAGGTTTAACTACATGTCGACACTCTAACTTTTGCAATATCTTATAGTAAAGAATATTATTCTCAATCAGGATGACTGTTCACATCGAGCATGTCATTTTCTATATCTCATATGCATATAACTTTTGAACTACAGACATTCCTAAAATATAAATCTATTAGTCATATCATTTAAAATGTGTAACATAATTAACATTATGTTATCAGAACTTGGATCTATGAGGATTATCTCTACGCCAACAAGAAACCTCGAGTAAAATGTATTGTCTCATCCGAAGGCCGTCAACTATTTCTTATCATAACACCATTAAGTTCAAAACAATGCAAATATAATTACTTTCAATATAGTCACTTGTTTAGTATTACATATTTCTTCGGAATGAAGGCCGATTACATCCTTATCTCATTAGATTACTTCAACCCCCAGTATTATTATTAATGTTTGAATTACGTAATGAAATTCAATGTTTACAGTCTGAAGATGTAATCTTTTAATATTTAAAACTATAAACGTTTAAAATTCACACACTTTAAAATACGTTAATCTTTTCAATATGTGATAATAAAAACAACAGACAGCTGACATCACAATCAAGACGTCATGTTTTTACCTTACCGATCTCATTTTTCATATAAATTAATAGATATGATATCCATTATCTCAACAAAATCATTAGCAAAGACGTGTTTTACCGTGCCTGTTCATATCGAGCATTTCATTTACTATATCTCATCTGCATATAACATTTCAACTACAGACATTCCTAAAATATAAATCTATTAGTCATAACATTTATCCTTCTTAAATGATACAACATAGCATATGCAATTTTAGATTTGGATAATTATACATATACAGATTTATATCATATAATTAACATATCACATATGCAATTTATAGATTAAATAATCAAATAAATCCCTGAAAACACTCTAAATTGAACACGAATAACGAGGCTTGCGTTTAACCGCTATTTTTCTCTTTTTAGATTTAAAAGTTATTAGATTAACTGAAAGAATATATTTTAAAATTGAAGGCTTATAATTATTGTTCATCAGCTGCTGCGACCTTCTGCTGGTTTTGCTACGAGATTTGAATCATTAATAACACCGAATGACAATAGTTGAAAGCGTTAGATTGAAAAAAGGGAGTTTTAAAAGAATAAAACCTTTTGAATGTTGCTGAATAATTATTCCTTGTTTAGGTCTGAACGAACCATACTACGTAGATGATGTATCAAACTTACCGGTACAAAGCACAGACGAGGTAGCATCACCCATGATTACAATCAAATACCCCGATGAATTAACAATGAGTTATTTAAGTTATGAACTATCAAATACTATTAGTCAAAACTGTCTGAACAACCACATTTACTATCAGCCTGTATGAAGTATGAATACGACGGCGTATAAATTCGCATATAAACAGACATTAATCAATACAAATCATTTAAACGATCACAGATAAACACATACGTTTGCCTACTATAAATATATTCAAACTACTCATACATACTATAAACATGAGGAGCAGGACTATGAAACCATATAAACAGATACAAACATAGACATAGTAATCCATATGAATACATATAAATACATACATATAAACACGTAAGTACACATACTATAAAATAATATATTTAACCGCATGCAATCATGTAAACGGATGCAAAGTATGAAAACGAAGATATACTAACACATACAAAACAGATATTATTATAAATAGCCCATAATAGAATAGAATAGAAGTTAAAACGGGTATTATTTACATTTACATTTACTGCGGTAGCAATGCAAATTTGCTTTTAAATATATTTTAAATTGACATACATTATCAGAAAAGAATTTTAATATCAAGCAACCGCTAGTTGAAAAAACTAAGCAACAGTACAAGGACTACAGTAGTTCTGAAAAAATTTACAATTAAAAGAATTAGATTAGATGTCTAGGTCAATCAATCATTACTTCTCAATATTTTAAACTGAAAATTGGAATCATCTGAAACCGCATGAAATTTTAATTGTACGAATAACTCGTTCAACTATTGAAGTCTTAATCACGGAATACGTAGAGTAATGATTTATGTAGTATTCTTTCGTTAACTTTAACTCGATATATACAAATTCATATATGAGAGAAATGTTATATAAGTCAATACAGCCCTATAACTATCATTTATCGAGCTATACAAAGAGATTTATATCTACGCTAAACTAAAGATTAATAGAAGTAATGCATTCCTTATATCATAAGATAACGATAAAACACATGATTATTCTTAGACTAAGGTCTAATTTAGGTAGTCAAATTGTAGGTAATCGAATTGTAGGTACATATCATGATATGATATCATACAATTATATTCTAGTAAGAATTGTAATAAAGTCACTGATATAAATAACAACATTCTTTATCACGATCATCTATCATTATCATAATCATCTAATGTTATGCAGAGTCACCATCTAGCTCCTAAGTTCGTATATGCGAGAATCGGTATTAATATAACACACACATCAGTCTACATTCATCGTTCTAATATTGATAGGAACTTTCTAGAATCTATAAAGTTGTACTACATATATTCAACTAATTTGAATATACGATAACGGGTACTCATTATACTTCTATGCACACAATCGATGTATCAGTACACTCCAACCACGTGATCAAGATTGTAGTATTCAAATCAAGCTTCCTAGCCTCTATACAAGTATTCTAGAACACAGAGTATTCATCACTAAACGTTTATGAATAATAATAATTTGTAACCATTTTCGATACCTTCAAAATATAAGTCTATGACATATGTTTGTAATACGTCTTTATAACTTTGAAATACAGGGTAGTTACCTCTTGCAATATCTACAGTTACGAGAACCCTGAAGACTTAACTTAGAGAAATAAGTCAGATAAATATTTTACTTTTATTGAAACGATAACTTTGCATACTAATATATGAAAATAATATAATGTATATCGCCTGATAAATAAAATTGAAATTATTCTTATTCTTTTACAATGAAATTTGTTTTGAAAAACACGATGAAGCGTTATGTATATTAATGCAGGAGTTCTGTTAAAAGCATTCGTTATTTAGAGATTCGCTTATAAGTATACTATCTATTTAGCTGATTCAATAAAAATTTCGTTATTTTTAAAAATTCCTAACAAGGGTTCAAGGTTCTTTGTCTGTTTTAGAATATTCAAAGACAATATATGTATAAATTATCGTGAGACTCCTGCTGTATATAAAACGCCATATATAAAATTAGAGATAAAAATTTATCCTGTGTATTGGTGAATACTCAAATATTCACGGAAATATAACAATCGGTACATATGACGATACTAATCAGTCTGACGTGGAATATATATATTTTATATTATACAAACGGAGAGAAAAGAATAGGTACAATCGGATTATGATCATAACAGGCTCACAATGATTATTATAAACATCTTAACAGAATAAAAAGGGCGATATGAATATAACTTATAGGATTTAATCAAACTAGAAAAATATCGATATATATCCTGCGTTGAGAAAGTAATTATACTATACAAGCATCCAGTATGTAAAGTAAAAGGAATTAGACTCAACTATGATGTACTGAAACTCATCATCGATCATCTTTTATCCCGATGACGTTATAGGGTGACATTATGAAGTCGTACTAATATATGAAAATAATGTACTGCCTGATAAATAAAATTATTCTTTTACAGTGAAGAGTGTTTTGGGGAAAACCTTAATGTAGCTGCTGAGCTCTGCTAGCCAGCTTCACTTATAAGTTCACATCACTTAACTGATTCAATAAAAATTTCGATATTTAAAAATTCCTAACATGGATAGCTTTATCTGTTTTAGAATATTCAAAGGCAGTATATGACAATAAATTATCGTGAGACCCCTGATCTATACAAAACGCCTTATATAAATTAGAGATAAAAAATTAAACCTATGATATATGGTGAAAATGCAAATATTCAACAATTCTAACCCCAATTCTTCTACTTTTCTAGACGTAATGTAATTTTGAACTGATTTCTAACCTTTTTCGTTATATCTACTACCCTTGTAAACGATTTCTACATATGCCTTCTTACTGTATATAATTTTGCCCCATGTAGATATTCGTTGTATCTATAGTAAACTCATATTTTAACGTTATTTTACAATATATCATCCATTTTCAATGATTTCGAAATACGCAGATATGTAATAATATACTATATACTCTTGTAGGATATCCATCGTTGAATATAGTAAACTTGTATGATTAATATTAATTTGTAATTATTTTCAGCACCTTCGAAATATATATATATCTTTAACATATGTTATATGTTTTGTAATACATCTTTATAACTTTGAAACTCTACGTGATTTTCTCTTACAATATCTATAGTTATGAGAACCTTGAAGACTTAACCTGGAGAAATAAAACAGATAAATATTTTACTTTTTATTGAAACTAGTTAACTTATATTCTAACATACATATTCGAAACTAGACAACTTATATTCTAACATACAAATGTACAACAACAAAATAGAAAAGTATACTTGAGGGTAACATTTTGTATAACCATTATCTTTTATTCTATAATACCTTCTTCTTTAAGCTCAGAAATAATTGAAATAATCTCATCATAGTTTTCTAAACTACTGCTACCCCTATGTTTTAAGGTATACAGTAGACGAAGCCTGTCGACAAATTGATTCCAATACGGCGTTATGTTTTTTAGAATTTGAAATTGGTAGCTTGAGGTTAGAGCCTACGAATACATTTTTAGGACAGAACGTAGGGAGCTGAGTAAGTACAAAACAACATACTTTTATACAAGAACGTTTATTGATACGAATAGCTTCGACATTACTTAAAACATAATACATAACTTATATATAATATCTATTAAAATAGTACATTTCGTATACACTAATAATGATACTACATACCCGACTATAAAGTAAACATGGTAAGTATAACAGCAGTTTAAAAGAATAGATAGTAAATATAACTATATCTAATTATTTTGTACTGATATAAAAATCCGCGGATCGACTGATGTTGCGTCTAGTCCTGTTTAATTAAGGGTGACGGTCTAAGCTAATGTCATACAAAACATGCAAAAGTTTGATAAAATACATGACTGCATGCTCATTTTATGTCAGCACTTGATAAAAATAATTGTAGTACATTTGTATATATTCTTTCACTCTGCAGGAAGTCTTTTAAATAGATGAAATATATAATTTTGTATTTAGTAAATTATAAGGTTAGTGCGAGAGATTAACGATCCCTGACCGAAGGGTTAAGGGCTAAGGTTAAGGGTTAAGGTTGAAGCATGAAGGGTTAAGGGTGAAGGGAGAAGGGAGAAGGGAGAAGGGAGAAGGGAGAAGGGAGAAGGGAGAAGGGAGAAGGGAGAAGGGTGAAGGGAGAAGGGTGAAGGGAGAAGGGTGAAGGGAGAAGGGAGAAGGGTGAGGTTTCGTCGTGATAGAGCAGAAGCAGAACATATTTATCGTGATACTCATAAACAGGTTATATCTCCTCTGGAAACTATTGTCGAATCAGTTAGCAGTTTAAAAGAATAGATAGTAAATATAACTATATCTAATTATTTTATAAAATACTATGTTAACTAAGAGATTATATACAGAATATATACGCCTGTATTCGACCTCTAGAGGGTTCATAAGACTAGACTAGACCAGACCAGACCAGACCAGACTAGACCAGACCAGACCAGACCAGACCAGACCAGACCAGACCAGACCAGACCAGACCAGACCAGATCAGACCAGACCAGACCAGACCATAACAGACCAGACTAGACTAGAGTATAGATGATAGACTGTAAAATCATGAACAATTATACCACCTGTAATATAATAGAGCTTACTTCATATTTTAAAATTAGTGGCTGAATCTAATTATTACGGAAATTCTATTGTAGAAACTGAAGATGTAATCTTTAAAACATCTAAAGTTAGAAGTTTTTAGTACTCAGATTAGATTAATAGAGGGTGTTATAATCAAATCGTTTTTAGAAACTATTTGTTTTGTAAGATTGGCGCCGTAAGGAAAAACAACATAGCTGTAGTCTTGATTTTGAAATTGAGATAGCTCGGGACAAAACGATGAATACAAAGTTTAGAAGTTTATTTCAAAATTCTGCGATAAAAAACATTAATTCTTCTTTACTTTACTTTAAAACCCAAAATTGCATGATAAATCAATATAATATTAATATAAATAATTAAATTAAATGAAGCAATCTAGGTTAGACCCCCAAAAATTATATTAAGGTTATAGATTTTACACTCCGGTTGTTGCAAAGATTCAAGAATCTCTATTAAGATTAGTTCATAAAACATTTATTAGGTTAGAGCATGTAGCTACTTACAAAAAAAAAAATCTCTATTAAGATTAGTTCATAAAATATTTATTAGGTTAGACCATTGTAGCTACTTATAAAACCGTCATTACCATTCCAAAAACTTACATATAATATTAGTTGGGTTACAGTCTACGAATATATTTTAGGTTAGATTTAGATCGCGCGCGATCTAAATCTAACCTAAAATATATTCGTAGACTGTAACCCAACTAATATTATATGTAAGTTTTTGGAATGGTAATGACGGTTTTATAAGTAGCTACAATGGTCTAACCTAATAAATATTTTATGAACTAATCTTAATAGAGATTTTTTTTTTGTAAGTAGCTACATGCTCTAACCTAATAAATGTTTTATGAACTAATCTTAATAGAGATTCTTGAATCTTTGCAACAACCGGAGTGTAAAATCTATAACCTTAATATAATTTTTGGGGGTCTAACCTAGATTGCTTCATTTAATTTAATTATTTATATTAATATTATATTGATTTATCATGCAATTTTGGGTTTTAAAGTAAAGTAAAGAAGAATTAATGTTTTTTATCGCAGAATTTTGAAATAAACTTCTAAACTTTGTATTCATCGTTTTGTCCCGAGCTATCTCAATTTCAAAATCAAGACTACAGCTATGTTGTTTTTCCTTACGGCGCCAATCTTACAAAACAAATAGTTTCTAAAAACGATTTGATTATAACACCCTCTATTAATCTAATCTGAGTACTAAAAACTTCTAACTTTAGATGTTTTAAAGATTACATCTTCAGTTTCTACAATAGAATTTCCGTAATAATTAGATTCAGCCACTAATTTTAAAATATGAAGTAAGCTCTATTATATTACAGGTGGTATAATTGTTCATGATTTTACAGTCTATCATCTATACTCTAGTCTAGTCTGGTCTGTTATGGTCTGGTCTGGTCTGGTCTGATCTGGTCTGGTCTGGTCTGGTCTGGTCTGGTCTGGTCTGGTCTGGTCTGGTCTGGTCTGGTCTAGTCTGGTCTGGTCTGGTCTGGTCTAGTCTAGTCTTATGAACCCTCTAGAGGTCGAATACAGGCGTATATATTCTGTATATAATCTCTTAGTTAACATAGTATTTTATAAAATAATTAGATATAGTTATATTTACTATCTATTCTTTTAAACTGCTAACTGATTCGACAATAGTTTCCAGAGGAGATATAACCTGTTTATGAGTATCACGATAAATATGTTCTGCTTCTGCTCTATCACGACGAAACCTCACCCTTCTCCCTTCTCCCTTCACCCTTCTCCCTTCACCCTTCTCCCTTCACCCTTCTCCCTTCTCCCTTCTCCCTTCTCCCTTCTCCCTTCTCCCTTCTCCCTTCTCCCTTCTCCCTTCACCCTTAACCCTTCATGCTTCAACCTTAACCCTTAACCTTAGCCCTTAACCCTTCGGTCAGGGATCGTTAATCTCTCGCACTAACCTTATAATTTACTAAATACAAAATTATATATTTCATCTATTTAAAAGACTTCCTGCAGAGTGAAAGAATATATACAAATGTACTACAATTATTTTTATCAAGTGCTGACATAAAATGAGCATGCAGTCATGTATTTTATCAAACTTTTGCATGTTTTGTATGACATTAGCTTAGACCGTCACCCTTAATTAAACAGGACTAGACGCAACATCAGTCGATCCGCGGATTTTTATATCAGTACAAAATAATTAGATATAGTTATATTTACTATCTATTCTTTTAAACTGCTGTTATACTTACCATGTTTACTTTATAGTCGGGTATGTAGTATCATTATTAGTGTATACGAAATGTACTATTTTAATAGATATTATATATAAGTTATGTATTATGTTTTAAGTAATGTCGAAGCTATTCGTATCAATAAACGTTCTTGTATAAAAGTATGTTGTTTTGTACTTACTCAGCTCCCTACGTTCTGTCCTAAAAATGTATTCGTAGGCTCTAACCTCAAGCTACCAATTTCAAATTCTAAAAAACATAACGCCGTATTGGAATCAATTTGTCGACAGGCTTCGTCTACTGTATACCTTAAAACATAGGGGTAGCAGTAGTTTAGAAAACTATGATGAGATTATTTCAATTATTTCTGAGCTTAAAGAAGAAGGTATTATAGAATAAAAGATAATGGTTATACAAAATGTTACCCTCAAGTATACTTTTCTATTTTGTTGTTGTACATTTGTATGTTAGAATATAAGTTGTCTAGTTTCGAATATGTATGTTAGAATATAAGTTAACTAGTTTCAATAAAAAGTAAAATATTTATCTGTTTTATTTCTCCAGGTTAAGTCTTCAAGGTTCTCATAACTATAGATATTGTAAGAGAAAATCACGTAGAGTTTCAAAGTTATAAAGATGTATTACAAAACATATAACATATGTTAAAGATATATATATATATTTCGAAGGTGCTGAAAATAATTACAAATTAATATTAATCATACAAGTTTACTATATTCAACGATGGATATCCTACAAGAGTATATAGTATATTATTACATATCTGCGTATTTCGAAATCATTGAAAATGGATGATATATTGTAAAATAACGTTAAAATATGAGTTTACTATAGATACAACGAATATCTACATGGGGCAAAATTATATACAGTAAGAAGGCATATGTAGAAATCGTTTACAAGGGTAGTAGATATAACGAAAAAGGTTAGAAATCAGTTCAAAATTACATTACGTCTAGAAAAGTAGAAGAATTGGGGTTAGAATTGTTGAATATTTGCATTTTCACCATATATCATAGGTTTAATTTTTTATCTCTAATTTATATAAGGCGTTTTGTATAGATCAGGGGTCTCACGATAATTTATTGTCATATACTGCCTTTGAATATTCTAAAACAGATAAAGCTATCCATGTTAGGAATTTTTAAATATCGAAATTTTTATTGAATCAGTTAAGTGATGTGAACTTATAAGTGAAGCTGGCTAGCAGAGCTCAGCAGCTACATTAAGGTTTTCCCCAAAACACTCTTCACTGTAAAAGAATAATTTTATTTATCAGGCAGTACATTATTTTCATATATTAGTACGACTTCATAATGTCACCCTATAACGTCATCGGGATAAAAGATGATCGATGATGAGTTTCAGTACATCATAGTTGAGTCTAATTCCTTTTACTTTACATACTGGATGCTTGTATAGTATAATTACTTTCTCAACGCAGGATATATATCGATATTTTTCTAGTTTGATTAAATCCTATAAGTTATATTCATATCGCCCTTTTTATTCTGTTAAGATGTTTATAATAATCATTGTGAGCCTGTTATGATCATAATCCGATTGTACCTATTCTTTTCTCTCCGTTTGTATAATATAAAATATATATATTCCACGTCAGACTGATTAGTATCGTCATATGTACCGATTGTTATATTTCCGTGAATATTTGAGTATTCACCAATACACAGGATAAATTTTTATCTCTAATTTTATATATGGCGTTTTATATACAGCAGGAGTCTCACGATAATTTATACATATATTGTCTTTGAATATTCTAAAACAGACAAAGAACCTTGAACCCTTGTTAGGAATTTTTAAAAATAACGAAATTTTTATTGAATCAGCTAAATAGATAGTATACTTATAAGCGAATCTCTAAATAACGAATGCTTTTAACAGAACTCCTGCATTAATATACATAACGCTTCATCGTGTTTTTCAAAACAAATTTCATTGTAAAAGAATAAGAATAATTTCAATTTTATTTATCAGGCGATATACATTATATTATTTTCATATATTAGTATGCAAAGTTATCGTTTCAATAAAAGTAAAATATTTATCTGACTTATTTCTCTAAGTTAAGTCTTCAGGGTTCTCGTAACTGTAGATATTGCAAGAGGTAACTACCCTGTATTTCAAAGTTATAAAGACGTATTACAAACATATGTCATAGACTTATATTTTGAAGGTATCGAAAATGGTTACAAATTATTATTATTCATAAACGTTTAGTGATGAATACTCTGTGTTCTAGAATACTTGTATAGAGGCTAGGAAGCTTGATTTGAATACTACAATCTTGATCACGTGGTTGGAGTGTACTGATACATCGATTGTGTGCATAGAAGTATAATGAGTACCCGTTATCGTATATTCAAATTAGTTGAATATATGTAGTACAACTTTATAGATTCTAGAAAGTTCCTATCAATATTAGAACGATGAATGTAGACTGATGTGTGTGTTATATAATACCGATTCTCGCATATACGAACTTAGGAGCTAGATGCTGACTCTGCATAACATTAGATGATTATGATAATGATAGATGATCGTGATAAAGAATGTTGTTATTTATATCAGTGACTTTATTACAATTCTTACTAGAATATAATTGTATGATATCATATCATGATATGTACCTACAATTCGATTACCTACAATTTGACTACCTAAATTAGACCTTAGTCTAAGAATAATCATGTGTTTTATCGTTATCTTATAATATAAGGAATGCATTACTTCTATTAATCTTTAGTTTAGCGTAGATATAAATCTCTTTGTATAGCTCGATAAATGATAGTTATAGGGCTGTATTGACTTATATAACATTTCTCTCATATATGAATTTGTATATATCGAGTTAAAGTTAACGAAAGAATACTACATAAATCATTACTCTACGTATTCCGTGATTAAGACTTCAATAGTTGAACGAGTTATTCGTACAATTAAAATTTCATGCGGTTTCAGATGATTCCAATTTTCAGTTTAAAATATTGAGAAGTAATGATTGATTGACCTAGACATCTAATCTAATTCTTTTAATTGTAAATTTTTTCAGAACTACTGTAGTCCTTGTACTGTTGCTTAGTTTTTTCAACTAGCGGTTGCTTGATATTAAAATTCTTTTCTGATAATGTATGTCAATTTAAAATATATTTAAAAGCAAATTTGCATTGCTACCGCAGTAAATGTAAATGTAAATAATACCCGTTTTAACTTCTATTCTATTCTATTATGGGCTATTTATAATAATATCTGTTTTGTATGTGTTAGTATATCTTCGTTTTCATACTTTGCATCCGTTTACATGATTGCATGCGGTTAAATATATTATTTTATAGTATGTGTACTTACGTGTTTATATGTATGTATTTATATGTATTCATATGGATTACTATGTTTGTATCTGTTTATATGGTTTCATAGTCCTGCTCCTCATGTTTATAGTATGTATGAGTAGTTTGAATATATTTATAGTAGGCAAACGTATGTGTTTATCTGTGATCGTTTAAATGATTTGTATTGATTAATGTCTGTTTATATGCGAATTTATACGCCTTCGTATTCATACTTCATACTGGCTGATAGTAAATGTGGTTGTTCAGACAGTTTTGACTAATAGTATTTGATAGTTCATAACTTGTTAATAGAAGTAACTTATAAGGTATATAAACTCAGCAAACCTTTATTGTCTAGCTAAAAAGCATCATTTCTTTAACTATCTTGCATACTATAATCTTTAATATTTTTTTCGCAGGTTCCTAGGGAAACTACCCCAAATTCTTAAATTTATTGGCGCATCTTTACATCGTCTTCTCGGTAACACCTGTAGAGGGTATATAAGCTCATTGTTAATTCATCGGGGTATTTGATTGTAATCATGGGTGATGCTACCTCGTCTGTGCTTTGTACCGGTAAGTTTGATACATCATCTACGTAGTATGGTTCGTTCAGACCTAAACAAGGAATAATTATTCAGCAACATTCAAAAGGTTTTATTCTTTTAAAACTCCCTTTTTCAATCTAACGCTTTCAACTATTGTCATTCGGTGTTATTAATGATTCAAATCTCGTAACAAAACCAGCAGAAGGTCGCAGCAGCTGATGAACAATAATTATAAGCCTTCAATTTTAAAATATATTCTTTCAGTTAATCTAATAACTTTTAAATCTAAAAAGAGAAAAATAGCGGTTAAACGCAAGCCTCGTTATTCGTGTTCAATTTAGAGTGTTTTCAGGGATTTATTTGATTATTTAATCTATAAATTGCATATGTGATATGTTAATTATATGATATAAATCTGTATATGTATAATTATCCAAATCTAAAATTGCATATGCTATGTATTGTGAAAATAGTTGAATAAACCATATTGAATTGCAATATACTATGTTGTATCATTTAAGAAGGATAAATGTTATGACTAATAGATTTATATTTTAGGAATGTCTGTAGTTGAAATGTTATATGCAGATGAGATATAGTAAATGAAATGCTCGATATGAACAGGCACGGTAAAACACGTCTTTGCTAATGATTTTGTTGAGATAATGGATATCATATCTATTAATTTATATGAAAAATGAGATTGGTAAGGTAAAAACATGACGTCTTGATTGTGATGTCAGCTGTCTGTTGTTTTTATTATCACATATTGAAAAGATTAACGTATTTTAAAGTGTGTGAATTTTAAACGTTTATAGTTTTAAATATTAAAAGATTACATCTTCAGACTGTAAACATTGAATTTCATTACGTAATTCAAACATTAATAATAATACTGGGGGTTGAAGTAATCTAATGAGATAAGGATGTAATCGGCCTTCATTCCGAAGAAATATGTAATACTAAACAAGTGACTATATTGAAAGTAATTATATTTGCATTGTTTTGAACTTAATGGTGTTATGATAAGAAATAGTTGACGGCCTTCGGATGAGACAATACATTTTACTCGAGGTTTCTTGTTGGCGTAGAGATAATCCTCATAGATCCAAGTTCTGATAACATAATGTTAATTATGTTACACATTTTAAATGATATGACTAATAGATTTATATTTTAGGAATGTCTGTAGTTCAAAAGTTATATGCATATGAGATATAGAAAATGACATGCTCGATGTGAACAGTCATCCTGATTGAGAATAATATTCTTTACTATAAGATATTGCAAAAGTTAGAGTGTCGACATGTAGTTAAACCTAAAACGGGGAAAAATAGCGGTTAAATGCGGGCCTTGTTAGTCGTATTCTATTTAGAGTGTTTCAGGAACTTATTCGAATTCATTATCAATATATGTTAATTAATTATTATTATAAAAATATTTATTTTTATTAGTGAAAGTTGTTTATGACGTTAGGATTTAAACAGGTCAAAATGCCATAGAGATAATCCGACAGTTGATTGACAGTAAGCGTTTAGAGGCAGCTTGTATATTTGATTGTATAATGACAACATAAGATTTATTTTGAAATAAATTTATGAGAGAGAGAGAGATGAGATGTCTTTATTATAAAATCGTTATGATCCCTCCCGGACGATTGTATCAATCATAATGTAATATGTAGATTTGATCCGTATACGAGGTAATATTGCACGCTGGACCGTGTATAGGGGGACCTTTTTAATTTCGACCTTTGATAATAACGTTAAGCGTTTTTATTAGAACAAATAAATTTAATTAGGGTAATTAGATTCATGTAATTAATATAAAATGTTTTCAATTTTGTTTAGAGTATACTTATTTAAACATTCTTATGTAAATTGAATGCGTTTATTTAAAAAATTTTCTAGGTTGAGATCTTGGTTGAAATGAAAATGTTATTAAAATAAATATTAGCTCTTAAGTAAAGAAAATACTAAACTAGTCTGCCGAAAACCAAACACTGCATTGTTTTCAATCATTTAATTCGCGCATGTTAATTAGATTAATTCACGCCTGATTTGAATATTAATTAGATCACGCGTCGTTTGCATAAAAAGGAATGAAAATGATTCATAAACGTAGAAGCAGGGTGAGTATTAAGAAATATTTACCCCTGACCTGATTTATAGCATTTAATTCAAGCCCCCTTTCATATTTTTCTCTTGTACGCTCCTGTATGAGAACGATAACCGTATATTAGCCCGTATGCTCGCGTGTATGCATGGTTGCCTGCCTAAAATTCTTTGATTATATTATTTTTAATTTCAATCTTTGATAATAACGTTAAGCGTTTTTAATTGGAACAAATAAATTTAATTAGGGTAATTATATTTATGTAATTAATATATAATATTATGCATTATATCGTAAATAATTGCATCCCCTCTATGAGAGTAACTATACATTATCCCATATGCTCGCGTGTATGCATGGTTGCCTGCTAGAGGTGTGGAGATGTGGCGCCAGAACCCGCCATCTCCCACTACTACCAATGAAAGGTTAGACAGTTTTCATGTCCTCTTTTTTATCGATCCATTGTAAAGGCAGTTTCACAGGCAAAATTAAAATCAATTTTGAAAACAAAACCAAACGTAGACAAATGCAAACCAATTAATATAACTTCACAATGGAGCGTTTGATGAAAAGAATACTAAGCACACTGAAAAAATAGAAGTACTATTAAAAATAAATTGGATCATTCCCATCAGTTACACTAGGATACCTGGACAAAGAATTACGCAAGTATAATCACAGAAACACGGAACACGTATCAGCACAGCAAAAAGACAAGTCAAGCAGAGTGACGGGACGTTTATTATTATTATACGTAAGTATAATAAGGTAATAATCAATGAAGAATATTTACATATATCAGATTGTGCAACAGGAAAACCTATAAGAAGATATGCATTTAGAAACAAAAATACTGACAAGCACAAGAAAGAACGAACAAAAACTGCAAACCAAAAATCTTCTTTATTGCAAGCCTATAATCAAGAAGCAATAAAAAAAAACTAATAAACCAAAAACAAGATTGAAAAAATGTACAAAGCATAACGAGAAAGGCATATAAAAACTAAACTCTAATACCAAAATAGTATTCTTGAATGTAGTTGGGATAAGAACAAACGGCATTGATACATAGGATATATTCAACAACATGATGTAAACTTGGGTAGAAGAAAGAGAAGAAATAGATAAACCAACCCGCAACACATTAGCAAGTATTGTATACAAATAGAAAATATAGAAGCAATATGTGATAGTGGAAGTTAATTTAGAAATTGTAGAAGGGAAATGGAAAATAATAGAAGCATATTGATTAGGCGAAATCAGGCTAATTTTAGGAGGGCGGTGGTTTCACGCACGGATTGGAGTATAAAAAATTTACATGCTAAATGAGAACATAGCTAAATGGAGAAAACAAAGGGAAAGGGACTCATAAGATAGAATTGTTCGCAGAAAAGAGGAAAGATGGGTGTGGCGAAATAAAGAAAGACGGGGAGTCAAAACTGTTAAATACCTGGGGACTTACTTCCATGGCAAATGGGACGATTACGGTGCATAAGAATTAAGATAATTCGGTGCATAAATCGGAGGAGCCCGTCCGACTCTACTTGAAGTGGAGACCCGGTCAATACCAACTAAGAGGTGGGGTTGTCTTAGCGTGAGAGGATATATATTCGCCTCAACACCCCTTATAAAGTGTTCTCCTCGAGTAACCTTACTGGGATCGGCCATAACCATAGATTTTAAGACACCTAAGTGACTCAAACCACTGGCCCATCGCAAGGTTGCTCTTGCAACATTCAATATACAGTGCAATGCGACTGGCGATGGAGAAGCACCTGGCGACACAGTCTCCACTTAGTCAGCAATCTGGGGGTCGCTGTCAGGATCAGCTCGCGTACTGATGTCTAGACCCGTTCTGAGGTGGTCCGCAAATCATGGGACGAATTCTGAGACCATTCCAGTCAAAGTGTAGCGATACCAAACGCCGCCATTTAATGCATACAGTAGTGATGTGGGAATGGAACAACTAGATGGAACGTTACTTAAATATATTAAGTAGTTATTAGAATTAAATAAAACGACACCAAATTATATAGCATTTGCGGAAACATATAGAAACATTCTAGAGTTGAAGCCGGACAAGAAACAGTACGATACGAAGAAAAAGTGAAAGGAGCACAAGCAGGAAGTTTGAGTAGATACAGAAACAATTCAATCGAGAGCAAGCAAGGAAATAGCATAAAACATTGGAATTACAAAGGAAGAGATATTATCAAAATGTAGGACTATCACTGACAGAAATAAGACAGACACTAAAGTTAGCAGATATAGCAAAAAGAAGACCGTTGGAAATGACACAAAAAAGTAATCTAAGAAAAAACTTATAGAAATATAGTACCACATAGCAGACCTCCAAGATAGTGGAAATAAAAGGAAAAGAAGATTCACAAAGCATGATAGCATGCTTTAGGTATGGAAATAAAGAAAAAGGAAACCCTGGTTAAAACCAAATGACTAATTGTAAGTCTAGATAGTGCAACAAAGACAAAGAGACTCTTATACACATGATATACATATAACTGTCATAAAAGTTTGTCAACGACTATGTTATAATATACTCATTATAGCTGTGCTTCTTCAATTACAATTATACACATTATTCATTACTAGCGGTGATTAATATGATTATTTAGTATTATGTACTACTAGGTTTCTCTTTCATTTTAAGATTTTATCGAGTAGGCCGCTATGTGTCAAAACAATGGCGCATGGCATATAAAACTCATTAATTAAATTGAAACGTCAACATTGTTTATACGTATTTCTAAAAGTATTTTGAAGTATACATATATCTAACCAAAATATTTAATTGTCGTGGACAAAGTATAGTATTCTACTTGCATATCATGGCATCACTATATGCTCGTTAAATAATATAATATTAAGAATCAGTACTGAATCATGTGTTAAAAGAAAATGGAGTAGGGCTAGAGTAGATGAAGCAAGTGAAACAAAGAAGGAAAGGAATTCTCTAGTATTACTTATTAACAAAGGTGTATTACATTTTTATTGCCATACTTTGCCAGAATGTTATTCAGTTGCATGTTAAATAATTTTAGCATTTTATGTAAACATTGCGAAATATGGGTACAATAATTTATTTTCTGTGCCTCTTTATTTTGTAAACACTATGTGTAAATGTATACTAAGTGTGAATCAAACTCTCATTTCTATGTAGTATTAAAGAATTAAACATTATATGTATTACTTACTACTCTAACGAACAATTTCTTATGACTTGAATATGAATAATAAATACGCGAAAAGCTACAAATTAGAATTTATGTAGTTTTCTTGAAACACGAAATTAATTAACGTTTTTAATAAATAAGTAATGATTTTTAGTTAGAAGCTTTGGAAGATGGAAAATTTACTGCTACTGAAAAGGTTTTCATAAATAGGGTTCGTTCAAAAAAAAATTGCTCTAGGCGCACCCCTGGTGGCTGCTATGAAATGACACGGTTGGCGAGGGAAACAATAAAATCCACATAAATATGTAAATAGTTTGGTAATTCTTATTTTTTCGGGTGTACACTAATCCGCCCTTCGAGAGAAAATTCGCATATATTCGAGATGACAACGACAATGCTAGTCAATAAGGGTGAAATGCTTAGTTCTGATTCATCGCCCATCGGTAAGTTAGGGTGAAGAGCTAAACAGCCCTAATCAACGTATGGCAATATTACATATTGCTAAATAATGCATGTTTATAAAGACTTGGGGAGCGAGTAAAGTATAACCTGTCACAGCAATGTGACACATAAATGATTTTACTAAAAATCGAAGTGCTAAAAGCATTCGTTAAGAAATTCTATTTATTTGTATTTTGAGTTTTTAAACATTCAAATTTGACCAAAACAAATTGTTTTAGATACCTTTTGTTGTATCACTTTAGTTGTTAGCTTTTCTAAAAGTTTCGATTCCTAGATAAAAGTAGGAATTTAGGAACTTAAATCTTCTGCCGAATTTTCACACAATAAGGGATCTTTTCGATACGATACACCAAGATGCTCCGATAAGAATAAATAACGTGCGCTCATTGGGTTTTATCTCTCTCCCTTTGCTCAGAATTCATCCATTTACCATGTTAATCCGCACGTTTCATGGACACCGTGTCATTTAATGCTGGATAATGTTTCTCACAAAATTAATGGCTTCGTAATTGTCTTCTAACCATTATTTATTTTATCACTACTAATACTTATTTTAAGTTTTGTTCATTTATTTAACATTTTTAATTATGATAATTCAACATAACAACGCTTGCCAATTATTGATTAATGATAACGGATATCATAAAAACATTTATTAAGTCTTCTTCTTCTTCTTTCTCGTGTCCTACTGCCCTTTCAGGCGTCGAATTTCCATTTATTAAGTTCGAAATAAAATGTTACACTTTTGTAGTGTTGTATCAGTTCTATTAAGATTTAAAACCACTATTCTAATATTTACAGAACATGGCCCATACATACTTCTGTTTGCTTGAGTTGATCAGACAAGGCTGGAATAGAGACAGGCAGGAAAAGTATTCTTTACAATCATCGTTATAATAGTAATCTTTAGTTTTCTTAAATAAGGAAAAACTTAAGACTAATACCTAACTATAAAATGTTGATATTGGAAACACTTCTAGTAAGTGCTTAATATTATTATTATAATTATTAATATAATTAATAAAAATACAATTATTTTAAATTATTCTAAAATATGAAATATAATCAAATTAAAATATTAACTGAAAGTTTCACAAGTTTTATTAGTGTATCTTAACCTGACACTATTGTTTCGACATTCGACATCGAACGTTTTTTTTAAAGGATTAAAAGAAGATTTAATAATTGTGCAACAATAATACAAAGTGAACGTGATTGTTCAAATAAATTCTGATTGAATTTATTTTTTTGACATCGATCTACGTATCTATATTTTACAAACAAGAAGTCAGCTGATTGGTTTCATCGCAGTGTTACCAATAAAAAGGATTAATTTTTAAAAAGGGGAAAATATATCGTAATATACAAGGTTGGTTATAATAAATGATTCTTGTTAATTAAATGAATAATAATTAACTTGTAAAGTTCATCCTCAAATATAAAACTATTTCGTTTAGTTCATTAAGTTCTTTTGAGAATTTATTTGATTTGAAGAAAAATAAAACAACTAAATTTCTTTTATATAAAATTTATTTTCATTTGATGAATATTTTTATTTATAAATAAATTTCATTTGAGTTGGTCTGTTCAAACGAATGACCGTACTGATCCTATGTCAGGTCACTACAACCATTTCTAACGTTTGAGCAAACCTGAGAATTTATTCTCAATTTTCAATTGTATTATTTTCAATAACATTTTTTTTACTTTGACTTTCCACTTGAATTTTTATTTTGTTTGTTAAATAAAGTTTATGTGTTTTCAATTTTACATATGTGTTTAATTGATGTTAATACAAGCATCCAGCGTTCTTTTCTTTTGAATTCAGAGTTTAGTAGCAGTTGTCCAGCTTGCAGGAGCTTTAGTGCTTACGATATAAGTTTTTCTTCCTTTCCAGGCATAAAAGTAAATAAGAGTCTCGTAATTTAAATAATTTATGCTTTACTGAGCAAACCTGAGCTAGCTGTGTTTAATTGACTAGCTGAGAGGAATAAAGAAAATATCTGTGGTGTATTCTCATTTCAATCCACCGTATATAATTTATGTTTATATTTGGAACGGTAGACATATTGTATTTTATTTTATCTTCAAAGGTCACCGCAATATATATAATATCTAATAAACAATTTTATTTGTAAATATAATATTTATAAAAAGAAATAATTTCATAAAATTATATCTTAATTTTATAGTCATTAAGGACGGTCGGTCGGTAAAATGAAAATACATCGAAATTCATGAAACTTTGGTAAAATGCTAATAAAATAACTTTTTTTATTTTAACATTACCGGGTACAATTTTAATTCAATTTTTGTGAAATTTAACACAGGCTCTTATGGGAGTTTTGAAATAATGCTATAAAAACACGAAAAATATTGAATTTTATCTAAAATTTTGCACAAAGTTAGTTAAGTAAATAAATGTAATCTAAAATTTTCACATTAGCAGGTAAATTTTATTTATTAGCTAAAAATTAAAATGATTGATATACTTGACAACAGAGTTTATAACACAGCTATATTAGTATATATTTGGTGACGTATCACATTTGTATAAAAAGGAGCGAGCGAATATATAAAATTTTTAAAATATACGGTAGTTAATGTTAATGATTTTTGACTAATAATTTTTTACGTAGTGTTTTTTTACTAAATAAATAAATAATTACCAGATATAGAAATAGAAATACATGTTGAACTAAATATGAATGATATATAGAATGAAAACAATAACATTTTTACTTCTATCAATTTTTTTGTTTTCTTTTTCAACTAAGGCTAATCTACGTAATGCTTGTTTGGGGTACTATAATAAATAAAAATTAAAAAATTATTTTTTCCACAGATTTATTATTTACAAACTATATTTTTTAAAGCAAGATCAATTTTTTATGTTTTTATACTAAAATCATATGATTAATGTAGCATGCTTCTTATGCTGTATCAAATTAAATTTTATATTTTTTATTTCAAATACAGAATAATATTATGTTCCATGCTTTTCATTTTATAACAAAATACATTTTATTTACTTTTTATTCAAAAACACACATTATTGATGCATACTAGTAACGATTTCAACTTTGAACTTAACCTTGTATAAATTAACCTTTCCATTTATATTTATTTATAGGTCGACGCAACATTTTTAATGAGGTTATAAAATCTGTTATGGTTTTAAAAACACGTGTTTTCTGCTATACGATCGTCACGATCATACTAATATATTGTTTGTATTTGTGTTTGTGCAGTTACCAATTTTTTCTCTTTTCCCCTCAGTTCAAGATCGTACGAACGATTCTTAAACTATGTATATTTATGCGAATTGAAAATAAAACTTGAAAATATATAATTATAAATATTATATTTGTAAAAAACTGGTTTACTTATAAAACATACCAAATGTTTATTAAAAGAAATTACCCAACTGGGATTAGAACTTGGGTTTTGTAAATACAAATCTAGTGTGACGTGCATCCCGCTATGGTGATGATACATTCTGATTTGTATTTATTTGTAATCTTATTGTAGATTATATTTTCTGAAGTCATTTGTATACAAATCACCCCCACAGAAAAATGTTTTAAAATTAAATTGTAAATTAAACAAACCGTGTTTTATTTTAATTACGTAAAAACAATAAAAAAAGCAGCAAACAATTGAGCAGTTTATATACGTATCTCATTGACTTAAGCGCTATTTTGCTGTGATAAATGTCTATAAATCTATTAGTTGAAATTAGAATAGTGCAGGACATCACAGCACTGATATAAACTAATATCTACTATTGGGTATTCGCCATGGTGTATGAGGTCGCAGACAGGCGGTATATTTAGCGTTCACAAACCTATTTGTCCGATAACTAAATAATGGTTTTCCATTTTTTCTGTTCTTTGCTATTTTTAACTTCTCTTTCGTTTAGTTTCCAGGATCCGCCACCGTATGTTATTGTAAAAAAAACATTTAAAATATTTATTTAAATACGTTCGAGAAAGGCGATCCACTTCAGCGCCTCTGTAGTTCTCAGTGTATTAACTTTTGGAATTACTCTCACTTATAAAAGTGTGCTGCGGTCGACAGTCCTATCCAAGTGTTTAACGTTTGAATTGTTAGATTGCGTAGAGAAATTCGCAAAGCAGTAGAAAAATACGATTGCTTTTATTTAAATAATCACTTATAGAAACCCATAGGAATGTAATCACACAACGAACGTTGTATATAAGGAAATCTTTCAATAAATTATTCTTTTGACCGTCAAGTTTTATTTTTATTTAATTTAATACATGTGTAAACTCAGACAGAATATAGCCACTGAATTACTGTTCTCTTCTGTTATATACAATTAAAATGCATGTCATTACATGCTATATTTTGTATATTTTTGTTTGTACTTGGATATTTTGTATGAAAAACCAAAATAGCTCTTTACTAGTACTAGCGAGTACTTCAGGTCAATTCTTAAAACCTGCCTCATAATGTGTATTTCCTGCGGATCCGAATTTAGGAGAATTATAGAACGATCCTAAGTATGCATTCAATAGGAACTGATTCTGATTCAATTCAAATTACTATGTGTATAACAACATTTAATATTGGTAGCCTTATGAAGTAAGAGTATAGTATCCGACACCCGCCAAGCCATTCGAGCCTTACAATTAAAAAGGTAGCTAAAACTATTTTACCGATATTTACGATAACAGGATTATCTCCTAATATAATAAAATAATAATAGCCAGTTCCAATGTACGGTGTCCGATGTCCACCGAAAAATACAAAGTTATTCGTTTTCCAATGAATATTATACTATATAAAGTACATAATGGGTATATTAATAATAAACTACATAGGTATGTAATTATAAATAAATCTAAATCAACAAATATAATATCAGTAGATTAGTAATAATTAATAAATGGCCGGTTTCACAAAGCTTGATTAAACTCTGATTATCTTAATCGTTATTAAATTTAAAATCTAGAAATATAATTGGATAAAATTCAAGGTCTGTTAAATCTCAGCCAATGAAATTTCTGAATTTCAAATTTAATGACAATTAAGTTAATCAGAACTTAATCAAGCTTTGTGAAACCGGCCAAAAGAGTTCTGTTGCATAAGCTTGGCTTGTGTGCTAACAGTTCTTCAGTTAAGTCTATAATTTAATCATGAATGCTCTTACATGTGTATATACTAACAAAAGCGGTGCTGCGCATGTATTATATAGATTCTTATATATTATATAGATCAGTAGTATATGAATAACAAAAAACTATAATTTTGATTTATTTTATATTAATAACACTAGATACTGCGACAAATCACTTTCCAGCATAAATGTATGCAATTCTTTCTTAAACTTATTTAAATTTTTTTTTATAATAGATTATAGAAGCGGGGTGCTAAGAAATCGTAATATCTAGTTCCTATTGTTTTTTGTGCTTTTATGGTTGCAACTGAGTGTTTTGTCACAGTTCTAGTACTATAGTTATGACTAACGAAATTTGACTTCTGTATCCGACAGTGGTAAGTACAAATCGCTGTTTTTATATGTAATTTTCTAATGTCACAGATCTGTGCTTCTTTATATAAAAGTTCGGACGGATATCTAGAAGGTTTTGATAACATGATCTTTAAGATTTGTTTCTGTGCAATTTCAAGAGGCTTTAGCGTGGTCTCAAGTACTCCCCCCCCCCATCCAATTATACCATAATGTATAACTGATTGGACGAGAGAATAATAAATTATTTTTAAACTTTGAAAATCTAAATATTGCCTAATTTGTTTGAATAGATAGTAAAGTTTTCGAATTTTTGCTGTTGTTTTGGTAATTTGTGTGTTCCACGTCATGTGAGAGTCCACATAAATTCCCAAATACTTTATACATCCCACTAGTTCTATATGTAAATCGGTTCTATTTATTTTTATTTTCTTAAACTCAGGTAAGTTAGTTTTATATGAGACAAATGGTACAATTTTAGTTTTATCTAAGTTCAAAGTAAGAAGGTTCATTTTAAGCCATATCATTATTTTTGACATTTCCAAATTTATTTTATCATAGACTTCCTCCCAAGAATATCCATTAACATATAAAACAGTATCGTCTGCATAAGATATAATTTCTCCCTCTCCGTTTATTTTCAATAGATCATTTATATAAATTAAGAATAATACAGGGCCTAACACGCTTCCCTGAGGCACACCATAACCACATTTTTCCATATCGCTACAAACATCTGTAATTTTTACACATTGCTGTCTATTGTCTAAGTATGATCTAAAGATATTATTTCCTTACCCCTTATCTCCATTTTATCTAATTTTTGCAGCAAGATTTCATGACTGACTGTATCGAATGCCTTAGCTAAGTCTAAAAAAACTGCCGCTGCATATTTTGATGTATTAAGGTTTTTATATATTTTTGATGTTAATAATTCTATAGCATTTTGTGTACCTACTCTTTATATCTTTTAAATTTTTAGAAGTTAAGTTGTCCAACCCTGATGCATAAGAATTTTTGAGGGAATCAATAAAATTTATAATCTCATTTGTATCTGCTACAGGAAGAAGAAATAATGAATTGCAATTTGGCAAATTAATTTGTGCTTCATATTGCAACTGGGTTGCACTATTAGTAACTAATGCTTCCGCCATCAATTTTCCTATATTGCAATAATATTTATTAAATTCATTTGCTATTTCTTGGCAATTTTTTATATAGGTTCTTCCATCATCTAAAGTTATACATTTGATTACTGATTTTGAATTACTTTCGTTCACACATTGTCTTACTGTTTTCCATAGATGCTTAGGATCGTTAGGCTTTTCCTATAATTAAATAACTATATTATGTATTCTCTTTGAACATGCCTACCATTCGTTTAAAGTTATTTTGAAAAAAGGCAAACT
The DNA here is from genome assembly GCA_929113105.1 of Agrypnus murinus. Taxonomy (NCBI): domain Eukaryota; kingdom Metazoa; phylum Arthropoda; class Insecta; order Coleoptera; family Elateridae; genus Agrypnus; species Agrypnus murinus. Next base: position 119,222,429 of record OV816023.1, on the reverse strand, counting down.
TATGTGTTTTTATATTTATTATATTTATTTGAGCAAAAAAGTGTGGGACTTATTAGTAATTACGAAAAAAGGCATTGTTAATTATGAATCAAACGTGATTATATTAAATTATAGTTACATGTTATGATCCGATTGACATTATTATTAAGGAAAATAGAAACTCCACTGCAGTAGCACATCCTGAGCTACGGGATCCCAAAAAATTAATTTTTATAAGTAGATCTGTTTTCTTACTTCGTGGATAGCTGACATGATCAGAAGGGGACCGTTGATTCTTCAACGGGTATTATGCCTAGAAAGATAATAAAAATCCGTAGTGGGATTTTGGTGTATTCAAGTATAACTATCAATGCATTCTAATAAATCCATTTAATTCCAAATTAAGATTATAATGATTTTTTAAATTAAACGCTTACAGATTTAAACTTTGTGTACGAATAAAAAAATATATGTGATTTCACAATTATCTACCAAATTCGCCCTAGAAAAAATTGAAAAGAAAAAGTTTTACTTTTATATTTGAATGGCCCAAAAATAGTTTAATATAAATACTTAAAAACATCATTAATTATGGGAAATTTTGTAAACATGTTAAAACAGCAATGTCTTTTATAATAATAATAGATTTATTCCATAATTAGTGTAGTGTCATGGTGTTTACACCATTGCACTATGTTTGGAGACTACTTTTTGTGGTAGGATTAAAAAATTGCTGATTGAATCGCAATATCCCACCACAATTATATTATGTACATGGAATTAAATCGTATTCAGCTATATAGTATGTAATGTTAAAACTCACAAATCCCAGTACTTTTAGTAGTACGTGTTAACAAGAGATATGTATAACCTTTATTTACTAATATTATTTTATTAAAAAAACTTATATTAAGGACTTAGATAAAAAAATTAATTACAGCAAAGTTTGGTGCTTATTGCGGTGTTATTTTATGATATAAATTAAATTTAAAATTATTTTATTTTATTAAATTGGCTAGTTAAAAATAAAAATAAAACACCTCAATATCTTTTCACCCAATAGGCTAACTCAGTCTAACTACTTTTACTTGAGCCTGAAACAATCGTAGAACGCCATTAAATGAACTTTTCATTTTCATACCATAAAAAATCCTTCTCCTAACACCTGAACTTTAGAGCAGTTGGACGAGAATTGTTTATATTTTCTCTTATACAAATGGCTAAATAAATTATATAACACACAAAGAAATAAATAAACAATGTTGTAAAGGAATAACAAAGGTTTCCTCTATTAAACAGTAAAATGAAAAGAAATAAATAATAGAGATAAACCAGTAAATAAATAAAACCCTTAGGATGGTTTATTGATGATTGTCCAATTTAATTTATAAAAAATTTTAATTGTTGTCATTAAGAATAATTTTGGATTATTTCTGATTAAACAAACATATGACTTCCATCGAGTCCAAGTGAACGCACTTACGTTATTTAAAAATGATTTACGAAAACCACACTGTTTTCTTGTTTACCCGTAGGAAATACAACATATTAGGGGTACGGGAAACACAGCATACACCCTTAACAAACTTCAGCTGTCAAACACTAATATCGATCAGACAGTCGAGTAAATTGATTTTATAATTTTCAAGACCCTTCTTGAGTTTAAAATAATAAGAGACTTAAATAAATTCCATAGAGAAGTAGTAATAATTCTTCGTAATTGCAATAATATTTATAAAGGTAAGCAAAACCTTTACATAACATATATTTTATTTGTTTACAATAATAATAATAATGGGCACATAAACATAAACCCTGTTTTTATTCTTCTTTGATTTTTTTTTAGTTAGCGAGACGTGGTTTCCCCTTTGTGGAATATGCTAAACTGATTTTTTTAATTCATTTATACCCTTTGCAGAACATTTAAAAATTTGACCAAAAACAAAAGAGGAGTTTCAAATAATTGACTCATTATCATTATTATGTGACACATGTGGCATCATTTTAAAAATAATAAACATTATCAAATTTCTTAATTCTATTTACATAAAAATGTAGCCTGCTAAATTACAAACAAAACGACATAAGATACCTACTTACATCTTAAAATGTACCACAAGGTTGCTAAATGAGGTAAACCACAATCTTAAAATGTTGATTATTTCTTAATAACACAATTCTAACCTATAACATCATATGGTACAGCTGCATTGCCCCATTCTACACCTTTCCTGAATAAATTTACACTATCTATTTTTCTCTTTTTTCTATCTGACGCCATTTTCGATAAAAAAAAACGAGAAACTTTCAAAAACGGCAAGTTGTTGTGCTCAATTTTACTCGAAATTGAAGCATTCTAGGAAAAAAACGCAGTGGGCAAAATTTATGTATTCTTTGACAAAGAATGCAATGCCGTTAAAAAAAAATTTTTTTCTGATTTTTTCAACTTTTTGTTTTTTGGAACTGGATACGTGTTTACCCTGTTTTAGGGGTCAAATATAAATGTTTTATTTTCATATAGAAGACATGTGACATTCGAAAGTAGAGGTTTCAAGCTTTAAAATGAGCCCCCACCGGCCGTTCTAAGTTGTGCCAAGTTTTGGATCTAGCCGGTGGTTGAGTTCAGAAAGAATGACCCATATATATATTTATTTGATGTATATTATAAAAAGAAGAACTTGATTGATGAGTTCGACCTTGGCTTGTTTGCATCGAATTTAAATATTAGTGAGTATATTCCTATATTGGGAAAATTTGGCAATAATTAATAGAGCTCATTTAATCATAAAAAGGCAAATAAGTTGACTAATGACAATCACAGTTCTATTCGAATCCGACAACCCTTCAGTTTTCTTATGCCTAAAAATAAACTTAATGAAAAACTGTCTCGGTCAAATTTGGACTAGCTAAGCCGTGGTAGTAACGTGAAATTCAATGTAAGTATTACTCCTCCTATGCCCAAGTGTAGGGCTTTAGCTAGTTTATTATTTATACCTATTTGACGTTACAATTTAAAAATTATTTATGAAGTAGGGGAAGAGGGAGAACAGTGTTACACAAAAAATATGTTTTGATTTATTTAGAACCAAACAAAAATTTAAAATTTATTCTCTTCCTGTTTTAACACTCTATCCTAATAGTGTACAGAGTTACAAGGAAAGGTTAACAATGTTAATGTTAATAAAACAACTTAAAATTATTATATTCTTGTGGTACGTACAAATTTATAAGTTGGATTAACTTCTGTATTCGTTTTACGTGTAATTTCCCTAATTGACAAAATTCTGTGTTTTATTGTAGCCTCTTCTTGTATTACCACAAAGTTTCCAACATCGGTATCATTTGAATGGAATAATGTATCTTTGCGACTTAGATGCAACTTGGACTGATCACTGTCTGCACAAGTGTTACATAAATAATGTTACACCAAACCCCACTATCCACTGTAACACTGTACCCCACACAGAGGGAAATACTTCATAAGAGCTTTGCACAATATTGTTCAATACGTTGTAGGAGAAATTTATATTATAATTGTAGAATCGTATTGTTCAACGTTGTGTAAGTTTTCGTTAATGAATTGTTTAACAGGAACGTACGACAATTATTTAACACGGTCAGATTTAGTTCTGCATTCCTCGGAACAATGTTGTAGAGAATAAGCTAGCACAATATGTTGAAGAAAAATTGAGAAAACAGTTTAGAAAAATACGATATTTTGTTTGAATAAAATCGTAAGATAGTGTTCAAACTTCTTGCTACTAATTATTGTATTTAGTAAAACAAGTTGTTGAATTTAGAAGAATGTGAAGAACTATTTTTAGAATCACCTTATGATATTAGTCAAAACAAAGTAGTACGCAGTGGCAGTAGGTACATTATTTAGTGTATCAGTCTGCTCGAGTTCCTCTTTCTGTCTAATAGTAATAAGTGTAGTGTGGACAAGAAAGAAAAGTGGACAAGCTAAATTTAACGTAAAATAACTAAACTGCCAACCTCGGTGGATTAGTGGTTTGCATGTTTGCGTCATAATCGAAGGGTCGCAGCTTCGATCCCCGGCCGAGCTAGTATTTCTCATAGCGGAGAAAAATTAAAAAATTCTTTCGGATAGGAAGTAAAACTGTAGGTCCTGTGTCAATGCGATGTTTGGCACGTTAAAAATCCCTACTGGGGGTGGAATTTCCCCAGATTCGGCTAAAATCTAGTAGGATCGGCCAAATGATCATAGCAATCGGTGCCATGGGGTACGAAGAATGCTCCGCTATCCTAATCCCTAGCCCAAAAATAAATAAATAACTAAACTAAAACAATAAAGTAAATTCGAACAAATATCGACAGAGAGATTCCTGGAAAGGTTTATTTGCTCTCTTGAGAAGTTTGGGTTTCAGTACATAGGAAATTTCATCAGAACAGCAACTATATATATGTAGTTATACCTATATATACTATACATTGTATAGTTACATACATATTAGTTACATATATTTTAATTTTTAAGTTTGTGTTATATTTTCTACAATAAAGATATGTGTAAGGAATATAGGTTTTATTTGTGATACCTAACCATCTGTATAGAATAGTTGTGCCAGAATATTGCACAGATTTGTATAAATGTGAACAAGTAATTGTGTTAAATACTATTAAACAATTGGACAATTTTGTATAAAATTATATGCAACAATAGTACACAGTCTGTTTTAATAAGTAACAGTATTTGTTATGGAAACTTATAGAGACAACTATTCATTTTATTCTACAAAATTACTATTGACTTCCACAAAATGATATGTTTGAATTTACATACGTCGTTGACAAACTAAATGACACAATCTAGTTTTATAATATTATACAAATTGTCCCTGTCACTTTTTTAAGAACAATTTGTTATACAATACCACAAATTGTTGATGAAATTTAAATACATTTTTCTCTGTGCAATCATCAAAAATCTATACTCGAATAGTTAATAAGGGCACAAACAGTTTTGAGGTTAAGGTTGTGCTTCTCCGGCGTAATTAGCTTAGAAACTACTTATAAATAAATTTTTAATAATCTAGCTTTAATGAATTTAATCCTGAAGTAAATTGTATTTTACTTGAAATAATTACTTTTGATATTCAAAAATATATATACCTTAATTTCTTGAAAACCCATCAGTGAATATTAACCAAAATGCACCTACAGTTGGTTAACACCAAAGTACTTCTAACATGAAAATATGAACAATGTTTAATATAAAACAATCCTAAAAACATTAAGTGTAACACTGTAGTACGTGTACCACTCTTCCCCCTCTTCCCTATTGCATCGACGATGCAACAATAAATAACAAATTAAATCGAAGTGGGGTTATAAATAGATTGTTACATAAAGTCTCTAAAAGTGGCCCTAGAACTTAACCTTTTACCAGCAGATTATGCTGGAAACAACTGTAGAGTGGAAATAACAGTAATAAAAGTATATTTTGTTGTGTACGTATCCAAATCCAAACATATTCAGAATCTTTATTGCACAGACTATATATGTATCTGTTTATTATTGCTTACTAGAACAGACATTTTCGAAAAATGTAGTATATAACTAACAGTTTCCCCTAAGTCGCCCAATACCAATACATTTAATTTAACTTTTGATTACTTAGTTGTAAATGTTCGAAACAATGACCGTTTTGCCAGATGTCGATAATAATTGTCTTAATTCCTATTTGATAAATCTGTTAAACTTTGTTGAATAGTTTATTATCCTGATTGTTAGTCAACAGGCAAAATTGTTAAAATGAGTTAAAACTAAAAATTTAAATAGGTACACAAACATAACTAAAACTAAGTAGGTATCTTACTAGAATTATTTTTTTTTCTATTAATATATGTATGTAGGTGCTTATACAAAATTGTTTGGAAATGCGTTTTCGTTAAGCTGATTGTATTTTTACATTGACTCTTTCGTTGCATTTTTCAATTGCGTTTGACCGTAAAATCCGGATAATGCGGATTAAACAAAGTTAGTTACGCCAATGATGTACAAAAATCGTTTTAAAATTTTTAGTAAATGCAAAACAATGGCGGTTGTCGAGTTACAAGCTTTTATTGGGTTTATAAATTCCTGGTTCAGTTACTCTAAAACATGTCATTGATTTGATAACAGGAATTTTAAGATGGGAATTCGGGTGAAATACATTAAAATTGAAAAGCGCATCAGAAAAATTAAACAGCTGTAAAATTCGGAAGTTGGCGGTGTAAAAATGTGATTTTATAAAATGATGGAGTAGGAACGTGGTAAGCGCACCTATGGGAGTCGTTGAGGTTAGGGAGTTTGGTTTAAGTCCCTGTCGCGTTGTACGGTGGGAAGGAAAGGGAAAAATAATAACTTCAACTGATGTAAAAACGAGATAAAATGGCTAACGTAACGGGAAAATCGGGAAGTGAAAAGTTTTGCAGCGCCTTATACGACGTCTACAAGTCGTACTTGTCATTCTACACGTCGAAGTCGATGAAACGTTCCCGGACTGTAGAAAAACAGAAGGGGCTTGAATTGTTACGAATTGAATGAATATGTTTTAGGTTTTGACCTTTTATCAGCACGTACAAGCATTCATGCTCTTGAAAATCTGAAGTTCCTCGACTTAAAAGCCACATTTTGTATTCATATAATAAAATCTTCCCTTAACAAAGAACCATTAAAATACCAAACAGAGTAATATTTAAAGATCAAGTATAATTCGGTTTATAATATGAGATAATGCTAGCCAGGTTTCTTTTTTAATAATTCTTTATTAATAGCATATTTAAAAAATATTAGAGTAAATTTTGTTTAGTGATTAATTAATGTATGACATCGGTTAAAAATATATATTCTACCGCGGAAAGTAATTTAGTATTGACAAAGAAGTATACAGATAAACAATTAGTAGTTTCTGAGAAGCAGAAAGCTTTAACCATTTCAGTAATGGAGGGGAACGGTGAAGAAGGCAAAACAGTAGAACCTACACTTGCGCGACTTATGCAACTTATAATAAACCAAACAGAAAAGATGGACCAACAATCGGAAGAAAGAAAAAAATAAATGACAAACAAGAAATGAATGCTAAATTCGACAATATAAATACTAAATTTGACATACTATCTGAAGAAAGGAAAGTAGACAAGGAAGAACTGAATACTAAATTTGACAAACAATTAGAAGACAGGAAAGAATTGAATGCAAAATTAGATAAACGATCTCAACTATTTAATGACATGTTCGAGAAACAATCTGAAATAATTAACAAATTGGAATGCAGTGGAAAATATAAGAAAGATGATTTAGTTAAACAGATTGATAATGATGAAGCATTTATGACAGACAAAGAGAAAGAAATAAAGTCAACAGAATTAAGGAAAGTAGATGTAGGGAATAATAATGATAAAACTGTAGAAGAGGAGTTAGGGAAGGTAAATGTAAATTTTAATAATAATAAAGATGAAATTTTAAAGTAAGAAAGAATTGATAAGATAGATTGTAGTAGAAAATTTAAGAAAGAGGTTATTATCAGTAAACAAATTAGAAATAAAAAAGTAAAATCTAAATACAGAATAAAGAAATACAGAAGTAAAATTATGTTAAGTAATTTCAAGGCAAAAGGGAAAAATAGGAAGTTTGAAACAGATAGGAGGAAAAAGATTTTGATAACAGATAAATTTTGTAACAGACAAATATTACCGTTTAATAATATTTATTTATTGAATTTTAAGAAGAGAGTAAAGAAATAAAGATTTTTAGGATAATTATTTAAATATTTAGAATTTATATAACTGATAGCGACATTAAACCCAAGTTAGAGATAAATGAGACATATTTAGACTTTATATAACCGATTTGACTTTATATAATAAACAGGCTTATGGAATTTTATACCCGATTAGGAGTTATGTGATTATTTATTTATTATTAAAAATACGAAAGGGAATAGTTTGACAATTATTAATGAGATGATAATTGAAATATTTATTAAAATAGGGGAAAAAGGGGTTGAGAATATAATAATTATATGATGAAATAATGAATGAAGAGGGAAATAATGATAGGAATATTGAAGTATATTGAATGATGATTTTTAGAAAATAGGAATATGGAAGTATAGTGAATTAAGATGATTTTTAGTAAAATGAAAGATTATTGAATAATGAGAAGATAAAAGATTAAGAAGTAAATGAAGATTCACTTGATTATAATTAGTTATAAAAGTATTATTAAAAATGAAAATAAAATAGAATTGTGGGAATACAATAGAACACGTTAAAAGGTTAGAAGTATTTTAGAAATGAATAGTATTGAAAATTATGATTGAACTATGTTATTGATGAGGAAAAGATTAGTAAATTTATTAAGAGTACATTTATTAATAAAATGAATTAGGAAATTTAATAATTATGTCGATATAAAGCAAAAGGATTATGAAATAATTAGATGAATAGGATGAAGATGAGGATTGATAAGATGTAATTATTGTTGTAAATATTGTAGATAGCTTGTTATGATAGATTAGACTAGGGAAATTTATTGGGAATAAAATATGAAAATACAAAAATATGAATTGGTGTTTAAAAATAAAATTATTTTTAACATTTATTATGTTTAAAAGTAAAATTTCATTTACAATTTTATTTCAAACAGGAGGGGATAAATGCTGTGGATTTCGTATCCAAAATTTTGGAAATTTTTGAAAACTTTGTGAAATTTTAAAATCTTTGTTAAAAACTAACACTAGAAATATTTTTATCAACTTTTCCAGTTAAAAATAAATTCAAGTTATTTTACTGATGTGTCATTGATTATGCAACCAATGTGTACTTTTTAATAAGGTTAAATAATACATGTTTCTTTATTTATTATCAAACATGTTACTCACCAAATACTTAAGTATACGTAACATCCAGTTGTGCGCAAGTTATTGTTATGATGTAATTTATTTATGATTAATTTTCAAATGAGGATATCGACGGGTTATGTGATTCTCTAAAGGTTTTTTTTTTATGGAAATAGATCGTTATTATTGCAAATGTTGTATAATAAACTGTAATGTAGGACATACACGGTCTTCCCCGACGACGTCGGGGACAAGGTCGAGATAATGAGGTAATGTTTACATTTACTGTAATTTAATGCATAAACAACTTGTAACTTCCAGCTGAACTGTGTATAATAAAATTATGAATATCGTATTTCTTTAAAACATCAAAATGAGAGAAAGCATTATTGAGCATAATACAATGCGTACTGAATCTCTTTCTTTAATGTATTTCGAAATAGCTTATGCAATTAACAAAACTTTTCATAAGCGGAATAATATTGATATCCATCGGTAGAATTACAAATCAACTCTTTATTAGGAAACGAAAACTCTGGTTTTTTATTTATTTCATTCTTAATTTAGTTTAAAAATGGATATAATTAACGCAGGATTTAGGATTCTCAGTTCTGGTGCGCAAACGATGTACAATAATTTCCTATAAAGGACTTTCCGTAAAAGAACACTGATAAAAATCTGCGATTTTGGTGTAGGAGAGGTGAATGGAAAAATTATTATATAGGTATCAAATATCATTTTGTTCGTGTTGTTCATCAAGAATGTGCTGATTCTAGTAAAATAAATATTTTGTTGCATTTGTAGAGACCGTTTAATAAATTCAACCGAATTTGATGTAAACTGATTCTTAATTTTACAAATCATGTTTACAATAGGGTCATAACCTGATAACCTTGGAAGATAATTACAATCTGTACTACTAATAATTGTCACCTGAACACCTGACATCTGTTTTTTTGTATAATAGGAAATAAGTACTGAGAATTTTATACTTTTTGAAAGATTAATTTTATTTATGTACAATATTTTATAAATGTTGAAACTATAGTATTAAATATTTAGCCAACTTAAATATTCAACAGTTTTTCATTCGGTGAATCAGTTTATATCAAATTCGGTTCAATTTATTAAACGGCCTTATTTAATAGATGTGACAAAACATTTATTTTACCAGAATCAGCATTATGATTCATGTGAATAAAATGTAGCAAATGCTTTTACTACTATTAATAAAAGATGACAGATATGATAAAAATCAGCAGATTTTTACCATTGTTCTTTGGTAAGTGATAATCTTCCTTTTGGTTTTGGAAAATTGTACATCGTTTGCACACTGGAACTCGGAATCCTAAATCCTGCGTTAATTAATTATATCCATTTTTAAACTAAATTAACAATGAAATAAAAAAAACTAAAGTTTTCGTTTCATAATAAAAGATTGATTTGTAATTCCACCGATGGGTGACGTCAAGGTTATTACGTTTATGAAGACTTTTGTTAATTGCATAAGCTATTTCGAAATACATCTTGATTATTATCAATAATGCTTTCTTTCATTTTGATGTTTTAAAGACATACGATACTCATAATTTTATTATATACAGTCCAGCTATAAATTACAGTAAATGTAAACATTACCTCGTTATCTCGACCTTGTCCCCGACTTCGTCGTCGACGTCTTCGCCGACGTCGTCGGGGAAGACCGTGTATGTCCTACATAATAGATTGAGTCAACTATTATGATTATGTTTTAATCTGCTATTATGTTTGTAAATAGTATAGTCATTATATTAGATCGTAAGGTGACGTCAAATTGTGTAATGTGATGATGTAAATAGTAAGTTAGTATACAGGGTGTTTTGAAAAAGATGCCTTTCTCGTTAAAGGGCAATAGAGAAACATGTGTAGAGTAACATCTTACTAACAATTTCCTGAAATGCCCCTTTGAAATGAGAACCCCCCTTATAAAAATAATAGGCACGCCACTGCAAATAGTAGATAAAGCTGTATGAAATGAAAATTGTGTCTACTAATACATACTTTTAAAGGTCATGGACAAATAAGCCATAAACTAACCCAAGAAGGTAGCAGGATAAATATTTATAAATTCTTCGGAAGATTGTAATCAACACCAAATTGCAGTACGTGCTTTTAAAACGTTTTTAACTATAAATAATAACACTCATTTTGAACATCTGTAATAACTGTTACTTACTCAGATCTTTGAGATTTGTAACTGCAGTATGCAGTTTGTCGTCAACTTTCTTTGTGTTAGGTGTTGGTAAACTTGAGTTTCGATTAATACACGTTTTTTAGAATTAATAACTTGCATTAGGTAGTGTTAAGTGTTTGTTTTAGTGATATGTAAGATAATTAGTCAGGTAAATCAAAAGCCGATAATCCAATCTTTAATGTTTAATATAAAAATGTATCAATACATGAACCGAATTCGACCAGTGTTAACTAATAACTAAAACTTCCCTTTCTTTTAATAATCGTCTTGCCGTTACATGGCAGACGTTCAGCATCATTAAGCATTTACGACCCTTAAAAGTTATGTATAAAATCAGAACGTTTGACATGTTTCAGACCAAGCATTAGTAAGAGTGAATTAAAAATAACCAATGGTAGAAATATAAAGGGCTTATTCATTCTCGTATCCCTACAGATAAGTAGTTACAAGTGTATTTAGTTACTGTTTAAATTATGGCAGAACCAAACACGCCTGTTGAATGAACGGAACTTTTCAAAAAGTACACTTATACCGCGAGTGCAATTTTGCCAATGGCTATTGGAACGCAAACAGGAAAATCCCCAGTTTGCACAAAATGTTTTACTCGTAAACGGTAAGTAAGTAAGTACTCATTTTGTTAAAATGACATTCGTAAAATGAAAAACAGGCAATGTTTCCATCACAATTAGGTCAACGAACGTATGTTACATTTTATTTACCGACCTTAATAAGTGATCAAGTCATCAAGGTAGTGTCACTCGGCAACCGCTGCTGAAATTCAATTCTGTTGTTTCTGTAAATTGATACGTATGTAGCGGAGGTCAGTTACTATTGTTTGCTTTATCAGTAATTCAGGGTCAACATCTTACAAACAATCCATAGTCGACTCGTGACTTGTAAAAAATACGGAAAAATCCGAATTTTTTTTTTATTTTTTATTTTATGAGTTTTGGGGTCTCTATATGGTCACCTTTCACCCCCTTAAAGCATTGCATATTTGTCGGGAACACCCTGTATAAGCGAAAGGAGCGTTATTGTTTTTGATAAGTCAGTAAAATAAAGCGACGGAGTAAAGTCGTGTAAAATACAATAGTAAAAATGTAAATAGACTTCATGATAAACGGCGTACAGATATACAATTGCAAATGCAATGTTACTTTTAAACGCCATATCTTTGTATTTTTACTTTTTTTATGCCCAATATAATTATCCTAGCTTATAGCACTATTCAAGATTTACAACGATAATTAAATCTTAAACTGATCCTCTTCTCATTTTCAAAAATCTCTATTGATTCCAGAATTCTTTTTCTCTATATATTGTCACCAAACCTAATTCAATTTTTTATAATAAATCTATAATCTTTTAAATTGTCTAATCTTCTATTCCTAATTCACATAGTATATTAATTACCTCCATCTTCAATAATTTTTATTAATTACGATTACGATTTCCTCATTTTTTCTCATTTAATTAGCATAGTGCAAATATTATTTCATTTTCAATAATAACTTAATACTTAATCTATTCATAATCAAATTTATCTTCATTCAATTTGATAAACTCTTGTCATTTTTCATTAATCTTTAATTTTTCTAAAGTCATAATTCACCATTCCAATATCCCTATCATTATTTTCATATTACATTCATTATTTTCATTATAAAATTATCATATTCTAAACTGCATGTTTTCCCGATTTTAATAAACATTTCAATCATCATCAATAATTTTTACTTTATTCATAATATTTTCTTATCTCATTTTTAATCACATTTTTCTAATCGAGCATGATTTTCATATGCCTATTTATTACATAATTGTCATATCGGTTATACAGTGTCTGCCATAAAGTTGGATCCATATGGGAATTTTTTTAATATTCTGATTGGAAAAAATGTTCTGCTTTGTGGGCTATAACTTCTTCTTCTAAAAATACTTGAAATACGCTACGTTAAAGTTGACAAGTGACATTAGGTACCTTTCAAATTCGCCATTGTTTTTTAAAATTGACGAAAAATGACCTTATTTGTTAAAATATGGAAAAGTTTTATAAAGAAAAAATCCACAACCTTCCATTTTTTTCTTGATAATTTTAATATTTGTCAGAAATACTTACACCATCCATCCAATTTTATTAGCAAAATATGCTATGCAATTGTTGCCTTTCCACTCATTTAAAACGTTTTTAATGATTGCAAAATAATCCCGATAATAAATATACACTGGTATATTTTTATACAACTGGTGTATCAACAAATGTTAAAAAACAAAATTTTCCTTATGTCGGAATATCTCGTTCAAACTCGGTATATGAACGTAACTTATCATTAGGAACATTTTTTCTTATTAAAATTTTCTATATTTTAACAAATAATACCATTTTTCGCCGATTTTAAAAACAATGGCGAATTTGGCAGATAACTAATGTCACTTGTTAACTTTAACATGGCGTATTTCAAGAAATTTTAGAAGCAGAAGGGATTGCCCACAAAGTTTTTTACAGACAGAATATTAAAAAAAATCCCATATGGATCCAACTTTAGACACTGTATATTGCAATAATATTTATCATATTTGGGTTTATTGTCACAATCGGTTATGTAAATTTAAATAGTTAACTAATTACCCTAAAAATCTTCAATTTCTTTCTTATCCTTTAAAATCCCATAAATAAATATTGCGAATTGGTAATATTTGCGGTTTCCAGTGTTTATATCCAATTCTCATATTTTCTTCTCCACCTGTTTCAAGATTTTTATTTTTATCTTCTGCCTTAAAATTACGCAACATAATTCTACAACCTCTGTTTTTCTTTCGTTTGTATTTTAATTTTACTCGTTTACTCCTAATTTGTTTACTTATTATAATCTTTCTATTGTAATCTAACTTGTCGATTCTTTCCTACCTTAAAATTTCATCTTCATTAATATTACAACTTACCTACCAATTTATACTTTATTTATCAATCCTAACACTCCTAAATTTCTTATATCCTTTTTGTCTGTTAAATATATTTTAGTATTATCAATCTGTTTAATTAAAACAGCATCTTTTTCTACAATCTAGCCCTTAATTATTCCATCTTGCACAGTTTTATTATCATTATTCCCTACATCTACTTTCATTTCAATCGTATTCTTTAAATTTATAATGCTACTTTTTATTTCGTTCATTTTATCTGATTGTGTTGTGTTTTACTATAAGTTCCATAAGTTGCGAATAAAAATTTTTGAATTTTCTAAAATTTTCAAAATTTTGAAATACAATACACAGCAATATTTTTTACACAACATGAAGAAAATGAGAATTTTTCTTTCAGAATATGATAAAGACAGCAGTGCAATAACAAATTAACTAGTGTAAAACTGGATTTTTGCTCAACCATGGTATTACACACCGGTATTAGTAACAGTAAAATATTTATCATTTTAATTTTAAGATTAAAAAATCAAACCTTACTATATTCTTTGATTTCTTTTATTTACTTAATCATTAATTTGAAAAAAGGATTAAGTGTGAATTTATATTTATTTTTGTAGTTTAATTAATCTATATCATTGGCTTAAAATTGAAACAAAAACTAATTTGTTAAGAGCTTAAATCGACAAACCTTCTGTTTAACTGTTCAAGCTGTTTATTGAACAAACCGTTTTATAAATGTTTATGTAGCAGTTAGCGTATTGTTCGGTTACACATTCCCTTTTGAACTGTAAATTCCGTCCACAGTTCTCCGTATGTTTCCAAGATTATCTCATTCTAACGTGTTACATCCTATTTCCCTATTTATAGGGTTTATACTTATACGGGCCTTTAATAATTGCTCTTTGAATATTCACAAAAGCTTCCAGAGAATTAAATAACAATGAAAACTAGATTTATTTGACATTAAATTACTGTTTTCGAATAAATTACATTGTCAATATTAATATACCGTTTTGATATGCTTTAGTGAAAATTACCAATACATTCATGTGGAAATGTTAATGCTAATATAATTAAAGATTTAAAAGCCTGATTTTACAAGTACAAATACCAAATTTTCATGTAACGTTTCGTTTTGTAGCATCCATTGAGATAAAAATTAAAAACTTGTCAGATTTGCATGGAGTAATTCTTAGACACTGGTCATAAGTGCTGATGAGAAAGAATTCTGGATATCTACACGGGGTAATTATTTGTTATCACTTCTAGAACATATACTACATAAAAATACAGTAAACTTGAGAAAAAGTAGATTCTAGAAAAATAATGTTACTAATTTAATACAGGACACATAAAAGATTAATTACTTTTATTTAGCTACAGATGAGCTTTTAAACAACTTCGCCAATGCTGTGAAGAAAGTAAACAGTTTCTAAAGAGGCTTAAAAAGCACAAGGAAATACTTAAGAAAGTAAACAGCTTTACAATTGCACTTTTTTATATTTTCTAGATCTTTTCAAATAAGAATTAAGGATTAGTTCAGCTGAAACTTTAATAGTGCTATAGGACAATCTGAAAATCTTCACAGTAAAAAAAATAAACACGTATTTTTTTACTTTTATCACTTTTGCATAATCATGAGTTACACCTATAAAGTAATAGACATCTTGTTAGATGAAAAAGAAGGATTTAATTATTTAATAGTTAGCAGTGATTTTGCTTTATACATACGAAGGATATCTGCCTAAGAATTATCCCGCATTTTTGTGTCTAAAGATTATTCTCAATACATCTTAGAAAGAATTCACATTGTTTAGTAAAATATCATTTTTTATCAAATTCAAATCATATAGAAGTTTCCTATGCAATAACTGTAGCAACCTGTTTAAAACGGATAACCAAAAAACTTTTTTAATTCCCTTAACCTTTATTTTTAGTAAAAATGATATGGATACAAGAAAATAACAATACATTTACGTACCTACATCATAAATATGAACTAAACTGGTGTTAATACTAAAATCAATCACCAACTGTAATGCTAATGTATGTTCCAATATACAGCTCTGTATTATATAACTGCTGCTGCACTAAATCGCCAAGCTCAAAAGGCAGTCAAAAATATGCGTATAAAATGATTGCTGGATAAAAAAAGAATTAAGTCAAAAAGTCTTGTTTCAAGTCTGCAGTATACAGTGGTGAGTCTCTAGTGCATGCTAGGACAGTTTTAGGCTTTTCATAAATATCAATTCGAAAAATCAGAAATAACTTTGCTTATCTTTTAAATTAGTGCATGTAGTGTCTTTTACAATTAAAAACGTCCAGAGCTATTTATTCTATGAAATAAGCTTTATTTACAATACAATTTTGTTTTCTATAAGTTTGAACAGAAAAACTGACACGATAGAATTGATTTATTCCATTATAATAGCAGAAATAATCGTTATTTTTATGAGCTTTTAAAGGTTTTCAAGATAAATTGCACATGTTCTAATACCTTTGTAAGTTTGGAAGTCTTGCAAACAGAAAAAAATCTCTTTTAATAGCAGTGCTTGGTCCTTGTTTGCACTTATATGTATGCTTTCTGTAAGTTATTTCTTTGATAGCAGATAAATATTTTCGATAGGCATTTTTAACAGGGCGTAATCCTTGTGTACACGCTCTTTCAGATTTTAGTATTTTATCAAAATAATAGTTAAAGAGATTTAAGGTCAAATATTTTAACGAAAAATATCCATAAAATTTTGTCTTTTGTTTAATTTTAGACATGAATTATTTATTGAAACTGTTGTAATTGGATATTAAATGTTAAAACATCCTATAAGTAATCCTACAAATATTTTTTTAAACAATATGTTCAATATACTGAATGTAACCACTGTAACTAAAGCCCTGAACGGGTGAAAGATGATTGTATGAAATGACCATTAATCAATATAATAAACGTCTTTTACATGTTTATCAAATTATGACAATTTTAGTTAAATTTGTATGAAATAATAAGACTAAATGTCAACTACCCCCATTATGAGGTTTAGAGTTATATTGGTTACACACAGTATAGTTTCTTTTATTTAATTGCACTTTACCACGGTGACGGCGAGGGTTAGCCCCCCCCCCCGTCTGTGAGTGTTTAATGTATGTATCTTTGCATATTACATACGAAAAATGATTCTGATAATCGACATCCTCTCCTTTACTCAATCTAGTATAAATTATTATTTTGTGTTTTCATAATCTTTACTTTATATATATTGCAAATTCTTTTATGTTATGTAAAACGTTACTTCTGTAATATAGTTATCATCAAGTACTTGTTGTTTCTGCGCCAATATATCACTCTTCATAAAAAAAATCATCCGAAGAAAAACCTCAAAGAAAAATGTTATTTGATAAATTCAATTCATATTTTCATAAACTATTTTTTTCAGGGGGTTGAAAGTGTCTAAAGTATTGGTTTCTGATTAAATCATTTTTCAGGTCGAGATTAAATTAAAAACCTCGTAATGAGGGGTACCTAGTTGTAATGATTTAGAACATATTTCCCTTCGTTCCGCTTCCTGCTAGTTTTCGACAAAATCTCATTTTAAATTTTAAGTGCGCCCATTGTAGGTACCTACTTTTTTAAATTTTGTTTTAATATTATATTTTTTTATTTATTTTTGCTTGTTTAGTATTTTTAATGTAATATGAGTACAATGGGCGTACTTGAAATTTAAATACGATTTTGTCGAAAGTTAGCAAGAAACGTCCACATGTTAATAAGCAAACTATGTTCTAAATCATTACAGTTGCCCCACATCACGAGGTTTCTAGTTGTACTAGTTACACTCTATATATTGACATAGTTACACCCTGTACATTGACATTTCTAATTTAATATAAGGAGAGATACATTAAAACTTTTTTCTTGTTTTTAAATATGAATTTGAAATTATATCAGAGAACAATGGTGTCTAATGAGTTTTATGAAAATTATTAATTTAATTTTCAATTTTGTGGACAAATAATATTATTTATTTAATAAAACTGCCATCGTTTTTTATTTTTCAAACAAATGATAAATTCTAGTCAATCAAGAATTAAGCGTATTGATAATGTAATTTGTTGTCTATGTTTTGTTTTATATCTTCATTAGTTGATTGAAAACTAAACTAAATAAATCATAAAATTTGAAAATGAATAAATACTACAAATACTATTTAGTTATAGCGTTATAACTATTTTTATGATTATTTTAGTTTACTAAATTATTAAACTTACTATAACTTAGGATTTCGTATATTTTTGCAAAATTGTTTAAGATTATCTATTATATTCTAAATACAATACTAAGCAGGCATCATTTTATTCCAAGATATCACCCCAGTTGTTTAATTTAAAGTTAAACAAAAAATACAAAAACAAAACGCAAATACATATCTCTTAACTGAATAATTTGTTTATTAAATTATTATTTATGAAATTATACATTAGCCAGAGACGAGCAAGATTTATTGATAAGCCTGTGCAATATGTCTGTAGATTTTTTTTATGCGATTTAGATGGAATAAAAGTGTTAATAAACTTTTATTGATTGTTACATAAAATCTCCACGCCACTGTCTTAATTGTATTAATGCTTTAGCTGATAATGAGAAATACAAATTAAATGAAAATAAACAGATAAAATTTTTGGACGATTATCTAAATTTATTATTTATTGATATTTGCCACTTTATTTACGAAATAAGATCAGGGGTGTATAAAACTTTATAAAATTTAAATTATTGTTTACATGTGTTTATTCCATTTAGAAATAAATCACTGCTGTGGGGATTGCATTATTTTATGATTATTTCAACATGTACAATCAATTGTTTTACCCGTTATCAAAGAATAATTCCATGCGTGCCAAATATGTATAATAAATTAAATGTGTCACTAAGGACAGAGTATGAATATTATTGTTTCTTTCTTTATCTTATCTTCTTATTTTTAGCAGTTCTTCATTTTCAATAAGTAAAACTTAAATCTACAGTAACACTTGTTTTATTTTGATTTAAATTTACCTAATGCTCAGTCTGTCTCGCGCCCGTCAGTTTTGCAATTTCAGTTTCTTATTCTTACGTATTCATAACTTCTTAGCTGTAAGCTATTGACTAGAAATTAACTAGAAATGATTTAATTGTGATAATTCTAAATATTTTTTATAAACGTGTTTTTTAAAGTTAAAATTGTATATAACTTAATGGTACTATTTCTATAAATGTACGTAACTAAAATAAGAATAAAACAGTTTATTATATGGAAATTTGTTTTATATTAAGCAGGCAAGAAACTAATAATTCTATTTTTAATTTTAGTTTTTATGCTATGTAAATTCTCTAATAACAAAACCGGGTATATATTTACTGATGTGCATTTTTTGTTTAACAATTTATTTGAATAAAACTTGAGAAAAATCATTTGTAGACATTCAAATTCCTAATTTTAAAAGTCTTGTTTGATAAACTACTTTTGTTAGATAAATAAAATAAAGCTAGTTTTTTAGAAACACTTCTTTGGCTTGTACTTAATATAAACTCTACGTTTACATTTAATTTTAAAACAAATTAAACTTTTCTTATGTTTTTAAACTTGTTATTTAACTACTCCAACATTATTTATTTACGTACCTATAAGAAGTTAGAAATCCCTAAAGAAACTCTTTCATCTCCTTTCCGTTAAAAGCATAAAAGAACGATTTCAACATTTTCCTTTAATTAACTATTTTGATTGTGTCAGTAGTGTGTGAGTCTAGTTCTTTATTTAATTTAAATAAGAAACTTATAACTTTAATAAGTAATTCGTAGGGTAAGATTAAACTTTTAATAATTTTAATTGAATAAAGTTTAAAAACTCCTACGCCCAGTGTTAATTTGCAGGAGATGCAAGAATATTAAAAAAGGGTTAAAAAGGAAGATAGGTACTCACCATTAGAAGTGCCTCCAGTAGAAGAAACAGGATGCGAGACAAATAAAACAATCAGACAAACAAAAAGTACTTTACACCGTGTTTTATTAACGTCGGACGCCAGCACGAATTTATAAAGCATTTCGGAAAGTTTAGTAAAAGGTTTCCGAAAGAAATTAGCGAAACATAAACAAGAATAAAGTTCGGACAAAGTTTTAGGTGACAATGCGGTACATCGTCAAAACTTTGAAAAGATGTTACGCGCGAAATTTCAAGTAGTTCGAGCGCGTGCTTTCGGCTTTCGGACTTGGAGCGTCACTAGCGGAATTATCAAAGAACAGGAGTGCACTGATAACTTTGAAGTCTTCGGCCACCCGCACCTTCACTCATGCGCGATACCCAAACCTGGCGCCGGCTTTAACCAATGAAGAACCACAAAGCCACACCAATAAACCAATAGGAACATCTAAAGACGTTACATGGGAGGACCTAGGACATGTAAGATATGTAATTAGAATTGTAAAACACAGGTAAAAGAGCCTCCAACGTAGTATAGCAGTGCTACGTGCACCCTACTACTGTATACGTTGCCTCAAACGTCAATGTCCGTTCTGCAGATTTTCCCCGTAAACTTTTCTGCAGCGCTACAACACCTGGTAGTTGAAACTTAATATATACAATTTTTCGATATAAATAAACAGAATTTCCATCAATCATTTTCATTTAGAGAAAGTTTTTCTGTTTTCATAATTTGTAGTATTTTATTTTCAAACTGTTGAAAATATATTTTATATTATTCTTTCCTTCTCAAAAATACAATATCGGATTTAAAAATTAATTTACATAATGAAAAGTTAATATTAAATATAATAAAAGTTAATTATAATTTATCGTAATGTGGCATTTTATTTAAAAAGGATCTCCATTTCAAATTAACATTAAAGTTCACAGCTTTACTAATAAGAGATTGTAGTCTATCACAACACTTGAAATATAGTGCTCACAGCTGTAACTAAAAACCTGCAAAGATTTTTATCTAAAAGCTTCTGATGACAAAATGAAGCTTTTTCAGCGTTATGCTATATATATACATGACTGTAAATTGAAAGTCTACCTAATTATGTATAAAACTCCCAATTAGCACACATTTATCATCTTTACAGCTACTAATAAAATTAATCATTTATTATTATACGTACTATTTTAGACCATCAGTGAAAAAAAAGTAATACTTTATATGATAGTTTCCTAATTTGGTGATTTTAGAAAAACGAAGGGCATTGCCAAACTAAATATTTCAATAGGCAGGATTCCTAACGTTTTTAAATTATTTTAAATAGAGAAGTGTACAACAATAATATTGACTATGTATATTACATTTTATTTTATTTAATAATATATTATTTCGCTAAAAAGAATGTTAATTATCTTAATGAATGAATCTAATGATTAATTAGCCAAATAGAAAACTTTTTTATTATTGGTTTTTCGAAAAAAAGTTTTGCTTTACTTAAAACCCCAAATTCTGCCATTAAAACTAACTATCTTATCCAGTTAAATCCAAATCTTATATAGGGTGATGTAAAAAGAATGCCATTGATTTTAATGTTTACATTTTTTAATTTTACTTTTTTTTGAGCAACATGACATTATTTTCATATCAAATAAAGAGAATCGTATTTTTGAAATACTAAAAATCGGTATTCAAAAATTGATGTTAAAAATAAATACTATAATTTTTTTTTTAGAGATGAAAACGAAAGATAATTTAAAAACGAGCAAATAATAAATTTATTTCTACATATGACAGCAAAATATTATATCTCTAAGTGTTATATTTTTGTTTTATTAAACGATATATAATAAAAAGTAATCATTTTTAGGAACAATTTCATTAAGAGTAAATTAAAAAAAAAAAATTCAGAAGGTAGAAGTATATGCCATATATTTATGAAATTGTAAGGACTAGAAAGAAACCTTGCTGATCATATGCTATTATTTCCAGAGAATAAAACGTTTTATTTAAGATTTATATGAATAAATAACGAATTATGTTTTCTTGTGTATTAATAGAGATAGTGTCAAAATTTCTTCACTAAATCAACACTATTTATATGTAGACATGTTTTCCACAAAGAAATGTTCCTAATTTTAACAATAAAAATGCAATACCAAAAACAATTTTATTGTTCAAACCGCTTGTTCCTAAAAATGGGTACTTTCTATTACATACCGTCCGATAGAAACAAAAGTATAGCACTTAGAAATATAACATTTTACTGTTATTTATGTAGAAATACATTTACTATACAGTTCGTTTTAAAATATTTAATTCGGTTCAGCAGTTTACGAACAATACGCTTTCAAAGACAAAGGTCTCTAAAAAAAATTATAGTAGTTATTTTAGATATCATTTTTTTAATTAAGTACTGATTTTTAGCATTTGGAAAATGGGTCATTCTATGTGAATTCATCAAATGAGTGAAGTTGCACCATTTTTGATTTTGATGAAAATGGGCTAGCTTGTTACCCTAGTCTTTAGATGAAAGAAAATATTTTTTTTTAATTTTCACTGGCAACTATTTAATAATGGCGGCCATTTTTCATCAGCGGCGTTGACAAATTTTATCAATTTCAGAAGTTTATGCATTTGATTACAGCTTGTTGTGCAGTTGACCAATTTGGAATATTATTATGTCATTTTCAAGTTTAAGGTATGTACATTTTATTTATGTATTTACAATTTGATAGTAACTTATTTTTTCAAGATGGCATTCGTGCGCTTTTGTCGTTGAAATTGCTATTTTTTCCAGATTTGTACCCCATGCTGCAGTCCCCAGGCTAAATTTACAGATCTGTTTTTTTGTGTACATTATCTCTACATATAGTACAATAAGTATATACAAAATTATATTTTTTAAAGCCCTGCTTATTTTTAAAGAAATAACTTCAAAGTTGACAAAAAATGAAAATTATTAAAATTTGGAGCCCCAAAGAGTTATGTGGGAGACCAAATAAAATGTTGAAATTTTTGTAATAGGTAGTCTTTGTGGGTACCTATATTGGGAACTTGGGTTCATTCTGTTATTTTTACTCCTTTCTTTAATACAGACCTTTGAAAATGCAAAAAAAAACTCATTTTTGATGTTGCGCTTTGAGGTGTATTGGTTAAACCAAGGCATCTTTATATTATTATATTTTTAGGACTTTAATTATTTCTATATTTGTAAATACTATGTGGGACTGTATAAATAGTATCCACTTTTAATTATGAATTGCATAAATTTAATGTGAAAAATTGCATTCTAAAAAATATTAATGTTATTCAAGATATCATAACTAACTAATGAACAAAAACTTTCGTTCAAAAATGTATACAATATAAGCTATGCTGGTTAAATTAACATATAATCTTAATCTTTTAAATGAAGTTATTAAATATACTTCTAGAAATAGAAGTAACAAAAACTGGAACTGCGCGCTGAAATTCTAGATCCAAATTAAATAATAAGATTGTGTAAGTTATTACTTCTAGTGCAGTTAAAATCCTTAAAATGTTTAATGATTGCTACAATTTGTTAGTTTTCTGAAGCAGAATTTTAGCGGACAGCTAGATGTTTGTCTAATGGAATAAAACTGTGAAACAGTCTGGTATTAGGAATAATCGCTGCTCTCATATCTCTTTTCAAGTAACTTTTTTTTACACTCGATGTCTTTAGTTAGAGGATATTTTTTTACCTCCCAGATTATTTACAATCTGTCCAAGCTGTGAACAATAAGTAAATCTTATATCTATGTACAAAATAACGTTTAGGCAATCGCCCAGTAGCTCATGCCCTTCTATACTACCATCCTAATTTGAGACTTGTTTTAAATTTACATTTCTCTTCATTTAATTAAATCTAGTTGCTAGATCCATTGGTTTAAACATCT
The DNA here is from genome assembly GCA_929113105.1 of Agrypnus murinus. Lineage (NCBI taxonomy): Eukaryota > Metazoa > Arthropoda > Insecta > Coleoptera > Elateridae > Agrypnus > Agrypnus murinus. The sequence continues at coordinate 119,198,581 of OV816023.1, read as the reverse complement.
TAAGCCTACGTGTGTCTGTTTGTTCTGTTAGTAGTCTTTTAGCCAGTCTGTTTGGATGCACTCTTAATCTTGCACTGTATTTAACACTATAGTTTTTCGCTTCTTCTTTCACACTCGGTAATTTTAGATCTGTTCTAATAACTTCATTGGTGACAAACCACGGTGCGTCAACTGTCATTCGTAACACTTTAGCTTGAAATCTCTCGATAATTTTGATATTCGAGTTTGATACCGTTCCCCACAATTGAATTCACAGTTGAATATAGCCACACAGGTTTCAACACCGTTTTATATATTAGTATTTTATTTTCTAGCGTGAGCTGAGATTTTTTCCCTAGTAGCCAGTACAGTTTACTGAGTTTGTAATTTTTCTTGTTTCTCTACTGTCTAAATGTATTCCTAGATATTTGGCTGAATCTTCCTGCGGTATCTGTTTTCCGTTAAGTGTTAGTGGCAGGCATGTTTCCTTTTTTGTTGTAAAAGTGACTTGTACGGATTTTGCTTCGTTTGCTTTTATCCTCCATCTCCTAAGCCATTGTGGAAGCAATTATCGGATCTTTATGAGACGTTATGAAACAAAGTTATTTTAACACAAATTGTTAATTGTTAATTGTTAAAATGCCCCATGATCAGGCGTAAATTGAAACAAACTAAATTCCTCTTATCAAAACAAAATATTTGATACTTACTGTACAACTCATAAATGTTCCGGCTACTCGAGACATCTCTTTAGCAAATTTAAGTTCAGGACGCGGGTTTTGTTTTCATAGCTCACAGATTATACAAAAGAAGGAATAAGGCTGGTTATAGACACAAAAAATAAGTATATTTGGGCGTCATCTGTTTAGGAAAGTCCGGGGATTATAAAGAAAGATAATGACTTCATACTCGTAAACAGAAACCGGTATCAGATCTATTAAATTTAATTTAATTATTAGTCATGTTCAGTTATGTCAAAATCAAATTAATTGAAATATATTTAAAGACTTTCATAAATATATGGTCCAATATTATCTAGTATGGTTAGATGCAAAAATAGATTTATTAAGACATAGTTGTAGATTTAAAAAATACCCAACGTAAGAATTCTTAAAGGCGGGAAAAACATATATACATACAAGTAGAAATCAAAATTGATACGTGAATAATTATGCAACTTACTCAAACTTTAACAAAATAATATCCTTCAGTTCACAGTGCATTGATCGAATTATTTAATTCGATACCACTTCACAGAATGATTAACGCTTAATGCCTTTTTATTCACATTTAAGCACTAAATACCAAAATTAATTAATAGCTTGATGAAACTGCAAAATCTGGAAAACACCTCGATTACTGACACCGCTTCTTACTTCAGACCAAAGAATTAAAGTTCACAATAATTGTTTTGTTTTAAAACTATTTTTATTAAAGTTCCTTTTTAAGTAACCGGAACAACTATATAAGTTCAATTGTTAATTACATTTATTAAGTGAAAGTTGTTCTTAAACCACCACTGGCTAATATTGTCAATTGTTAAAAAAATTTTTAATTAAAAGTAGCACAACGCTTAAATGTGCCGTTTCAGAAGTTATTTAATTTTATACGAAACTACCGTTTGTTTTAATTTAAAATAAAATCCCATATAAACTTAGTTAACGTTAAGTTTTGATTTATATTTAAAAATTTTCGTTAATAGTAACTGAATTGCTAATTTGTTGAAATTAATAAAAAAACTGGAATGCGGTAACAAAATACTTGCTACACTTTAATCGTAAATCTTTAAATTATACGGACCTAATTATTAGATTTTTTATGGTATTTATAATAACAAGCCTAATTTAATCAAATTAGATTTTTATCTTTTCACAACAACGAAACACGTTACTGTATTTGGGAAGTGCCGTTGGCAAAACAACCCCTGTACGATAATAATAAGAGCTCCTCACTCTCTTAGTGTTTATTGCAGACTGGCTTCACCAAGAAAAAACTTGATTCTACCTAATGGCAAAAAATTCTAAGAGGGCTACTATTAACCAATAGCGAAACAACGTGGCTACCATAAGCTAGACAAAATTAGCATTTTTAACAAAGAACGTTCACGAAAGTGGGGCTTTACCCATAGTTAAAATCTGCCACGTTTACAATAATACGATACGCTGGGATCGAAAGTTGTTTATCCAAAGCGTACTAAAAAGCACGTACGAGGAAATCATAAATTAAAGCCAAATGGACTTTATCAATATGTTTTTCTATGAAACAAAGATTATAAACCTGGGAACGTTTTAAAATGATCGTTCACACCAATGAAAACTTTGCTAATTTTAAAATACTGTTTATAAATGCACAAAGGTGACTCTTTTATACTTGAAAGAAAACATTATTTAGCTTAACGTAATATTTGCAGTTTTGACGCATTAAATTGTTAGACTGCACAGGATCATACTAAGGATTCCTTCATTATTTATACATATAAAATGGTATTTATTAGATTGAAAAAACGTAACGTTACAGTCATTAATTGTTGTATCATCTGCATAAGTGGCAGTAGTTTTATTTTTTGACACTGGGAAATCCGCTTTAAACAGAAATCAAACATAGCTTGTGGTGACAGTATGTAGTTAATAACTGTTCTTTGTAAACTTGCCTTTGTGACCAACCTTTTAATGCCATGCACCATCACATGGACTCTTGCCATGTGAAATGACAAAAAAGTAAACCAAAATCATCTTTATAATTGACCAAGTTATTGAAATTTTTTTGTTTTTTATTGAGAAGCAGAACCATCACTGAAATAGTAAACGTTCTTCAAATCAGGACATTTTTTTTAAATGACAAATTAAGATTTTCTGTAGAGCATGAACTAACTGCCACAGTATTGTGTACCAAACTATCACTAATAAAACACAATGTTTTTGATTTTATGGAATTGTCATTAAAATATATTACTGTCACGAACGGAAATATTTACAATTCAATATTATATACAAAACTCAACTTCTCTTCCGTTCGTACAATATAGCGTGCAAGGCCACACTCAGTTGCCCACGCAAGTTAAGCAGCTGCGGTCTCACCGCCAACAACTTGGAGTCATGTGCGCGGCCAGCTGCGAGGTCTTCGAAGAAGCGCGCTCGCTTCGCCCACAACTGCATTAGTTGGCATGCAACTTATCCGCCTACTTACTCCGTATATGCGAGGCAACCTACACGATTTGCAAGCAGGTGCACATTCCTTAAGGAGAATATACCACACTTCCGCACAGCTGCAGATTCGTGCCAGGCACCAACAGCTCGAATGCGAACTATACACAAGCCTGCAACCAGGAAGCATGAAGTCCTTAGTTTCATACTAAGAACTCCAACCTACTGATTCCCACTACGATGCTAATTGCTTCCTCGTTTAGCAGTATATAACCAGCTTGCTTGAGCTCTTAAAATCAGTCAGTGAAGTTGGCTCCAACACTACATCTACAAGCAAGCTGGTGAGTACTTTTTAAATTATGTAATGCTTAGTTGCTTAGTTGAGTGGGCTGCGCTAAACGCCCACTCTCTGCGAAATTATGGGAAGTTGTGATCAGGCTACCCAAGCTTAGCTGTAAATCACTAGGAGTTTAACTCCTACGCTTAGCTTGTAGACCTAGTGCTAGGACAGGGTTGGTTCCGACCTCCCTCTTGATTGTATTAGTTTAGGAGGACATATACGTCCTCACGATGTATTCTCTGTATGTATGTGAACCTTTGTACTCTCTTATTGTTATTAGTATATAGTTGTTTTCTACGACTTGTGTTTAATTTCTCTCTACCTCTGACTACGTCCTCCAGTCACGAAAACCCCACGTGACATTACAAATAGATGCAGTATGGTTTGCTCATTAACGCAATGAAAAGACTTCATCTTGCACCACAAATGTGTAATTTTTACACCCGGAAGCAGTAATGTCTTCTTTTTTAGTTTTCAAAAACTGAGACTGGCATTTTGTAATAAAATGATGGATTTTTTGTTTTTATCAACTTTTCTTTAAAATCATCAAATGTGACAAGTTGACATCCGTCTGTAGATACTGATTGTACTTAATTTCAGTCAATATTTCACTAGTATCACAAATACGTCTATCCACTATTTTAACTCCAGGACACTCCTGACAATGTGAAAGCATTCAATTTTCATCTGAAGTATCACAAACAATGATGACATTGGGGTTTTGCAAGACGCTATCATTAATTTTACTATTGTTATTAATTTTAAGAGTTTTGATGAATCGAGCAAAAACAAACTCTTCATAATTAAAGCTGGTTACTATTTATACAATCTCACATAGTATCTACAAATTTGGAACCAATTAGAGTTCTAAAAATATTATATAGAGATACCTTGGTTTAACTAACACACCTCAAGACGCAACATCAAAAATGAGTTTTTTTTTCACCTTCAAAGGTCTGTATTAAAGAAAGGAGTAAACATAACAAAATGAACCCAAGTTCCTAATACAGACACCTACAAGGACTACCTATTACAAAAATTTCAACATTTTATTTGGTCCACCACATAACTTTTTTGGGCTCCAAATTTTAATAATATTCGTTTTTTATCAACTTTGAAGGTATTTTTTTTAAATAAGCAGGGCTTTAAAGAAGATAATTTTTTATATGGTTATTATACTATATGTAGAGATAATGTACACAAAAAATCAGATCTGTAAATTTAGGCTGGGGACTGCAGCATGGGGTACAAATCTGGAAAAATAGCAATTTCAACGGCAAAAGCGCACAGATGCCATCCGGAAAAAATAAGTTCCTAACAAATTGTAATATACAAATAAAATGTACATATCTTAAGGTTTAAAATGACACAATAATATTCCAAATCGGTCAACGGCACAACAAGCTGTGATCAAATGCGTAAACTTCTGAAATTGGTAAAATTTGTGGATGTCGCTGATGAAAAATGGCCGCCATTATCAAATAGTTGCCAGTAAAAATTAAAAAAAAATATTTTCTTTCATCTAAAGGCTAGGGTAACAAGCTAGCCCATTTTCATCAAAATCAAAAATGGTGCAGCAACCAATTTTTCTAAAACTTGATGATTTCATATGGAATGACTTAAATACAATTACCTTTATTCGATATGAAAACAATGTCAGGTTACTTAAAACAAAGTAAAATTAACAAAAAATGCAAACATCAAAATCAATACCGCTCTTTTGTGATCATCCTATACACGATATGTTAATTTTAATGAGAGTATTTGAGGTTTTAAGTAAAGCAAAACTTTTTTAAAGAAAGTCTTTTCCTTGATAAACCAATAATAAAAATGTTCTCCATTTGGCAAGAGAATTCACGCACACACTGTATAAAGAGAGTATTTTTAAGTATGTTTTTGCGGAAAATGCAAGAAATTAGTAGAAAAGTTTCGAATGCGCATGCATGAGGTCTATTGATAAATATACTCAACAACTTAGAGTGTTATCTTTCTCATAATCATGACTAAAAAAAGATAAAGATAACTACAACTGGCTCGCAGCAGTGAATGCAATTATATGCAATGTTCCTGAAGTAACGTCTCCCTCCCCCCAACTTGATCATATGAAATAAGACTAAAAACTCTGCTTTATGAGCAAACAAACGAATTGAATTATGCTTCTGTGGCGCCGCGACAGCAATCGACGTAACAATTTTAAATATCACGATGAGCCGAGTGATGTCTCATTTGAGAGCCCTTTTCATTTTGCTTCTGATAAGCTATTTTTTTACTTCACCGATTCAAATTAAGGTAAGAAGTTTTTCTAAATTGCCTCTAAACCCAATTTTTGGAATTTACCAATTAAGTGCTTTCGAACGAACTATCCCCAGCATTCTATGTTTAATAGATATAGTTATTAAATGTATTTTTAATATTAAATGTTTTGTAAATATTTGGACTGCAGTGTCAGTTTATTGGGATTTAAAACTTTAATATTTATTCATTAAAGATACCTGCATGTTTTTGATTTACATCAAAAATTGCTAGAATTTTATACAGTAATGATAATTTTCTTAAAAATTAAATATTATGATGTTTCTAGAATTACATTTTTTATCTAACCTTAAGCTGTTTTCAAATTGTTTATAAAAGTTTTTATTATTATTATTATCAATATAAATATTAGCAAAAGTTTATTTAAATTTTATTAATCTTTCTCTTTTGGCTTCTTTAGCTTTTCTATTTTTTTGAAAACACAAACATGTATAAAGGTACCTTTATCTTCCTGGTACACTTATACGGCAACATAGACGCTATTTTTCTTTTATGTTGCTGCACATTTCATCGCCTAACCTCAAACTCTAACCCCTTTTTTTCTTTGAGGAGCAGATTTTCTATATGCATTTTGTCCATTTTTTGACATTTTCAACTAAAGATGGAGTGACAATCTATGAATAAAAGGCAACAAACTGATGCAAGAAAGGACGTTCTAACTGCAGTTTGTCCCATGTAAAAAAAATCATGAAAAGTGCTTGGACATTCTATGTGTAGTATGTCCAACAGTGAGACACAAACTAACAGCAGTTTGTCCGTTGCATGTGGACTACGTGCGATTTGTTTGTCTGGGTGAGCGGGAAAGTGTTTGGTGGTTGTTATTATTAACTTTGTGCTTACTCTAACAGCGAATATCATGAATACAACCGATGGGGAGCATGTGGTGGGCGATGTTGATCGTGGTAGTAGAAAAAGAAAAAAAAATGCCACGACAAAACAACGTAGAAGTGAAATTAGGTGCGTTGTAAAAATTGAAGAGTTTTTGAGGTTATTGTTTTGTTGCGTTTAATAATAATTGTCTAATATTGTCTATTCTCTCGTTTTAAGGCACTCAGATCATTACCCTAATTTGGAACATATTGAATTTACCTGCAGACATCAACGTAAAGACTTTCGTTGTAATGAGCTATCCCACAACGATATCAAATCAATTAGACAAAGTTTCTTTAAAAGTACTAACAAAACTGTACAGGACAATAAACTTGGGAATTTTATAGTTGTTGATAAACCATCGAGAAGCAGAAGTAGAAAACCTGAAGGAAAAGCTCATGCTTACACTACGACATATCATGTAAGTTTTGGTTCGTAATTATGTACTTCCAGGTTGTAATTTTTTTAAATAGGTTTGGAAGGACCAAGAAAAAATCCCCATTTGCCAGAAATTATTCCTATCTATTTTTAGTATCACTCAGAGACGCGTTAATACTATCTCTCGAAAAATGCAATCTGGAAGTGGTATTGTTGAGACTCGTGGAGGGGACAAACGCTCTTCGAAGAATCTAGCCAAACTTCAACATGTGAAAAAATTTATAGCTGCTTTAAAAGGGCATGAAAGTCATTACGGGCGTAGTAAATCGCGTCGGATTTATCTATCATCAGAATATAATATTACTTGTTTATGCAACCTGTACAATGAGCGCGCACCTGAAGCTTTAAAAGTTAACTACAAGTATTTCTCCAGAGTTTTTAATAATCATTTTAATATAGCATTTGGGAGCCCTGCCACAGACGTGTGTGGGTTTTGTGTTAGGACCCAAACACTTATTAGTAATTGCAAGGAAAAAACGGAAGTAGATAGACTAAAAACGAGTCTACGTCTACATAAATTTCGAGCTAAACAATTTTTTAAGCTAATGCAAGAGCAACCTCCCAACAGTGTGTCGTATTGTTTTGACCTCCAACAAGTTCAGATCTTACCAAAGGTACCTATCCAAGATGCATTCTACGCTCAACAACTTTTATTTTATTGTTTTTGTGTTACGGCCATTGATATTAAAAAACCAATATTCTACACCTGGTTGGAAAATCAGGCAAAAAGGGGATCTGCAGAAACAAGCTCTGCTTTACACGATTTTCTTAATAAACAAGAATTTGCGCCACATATAACAAAAGTAAGACTTTTCGCGGATGGTTGTGGCGGACAAAATAAAAACGCACACTTGATGCACATGCTAATGTTATGGCTGTACAACGACTCGCCCAAAACTATAGAATCCGTAGAGGTAATATTTCCGGTACGTGGACATTCGTATTTGCCAGCAGACCGTGTTTTCGGACAAATCGAAAAAGTTACACGATCTTACAGTACAATCAAAACGCCAACACAATACTATAAAATTTACGCCAAGACGGGAGAGGTTCGAAAACTTGGCACTGATTGGAAAATTTACGATATAAAGACAGCTTTAGATTCCTTAAAAAAGATCGAAGGGATCAGTGCGGCAAAACGAATTATTATTATTAAGAGATCAACAAAGAAAACGGATATATTGCTAAAGACCGAATTGTGGTACAGAAATGACGATCCACAAAAAAATTTGGAACGTTATTACAACGAGAAAAGAACCTTGGGAATATAAGGTTACCTACTGTAGCACTCCAAAATAAAATTAAACCAAAAAACTTAAGAGTCTTTCAAAACTACTAGTAGAACTCTCAGGGCCCAACTGGGCCAACGATCCAGAGCTCACATGGCTGCAGCCAATTATCTCAGATCAGCAAGACCAAAATGATGCTCAAAACGACCAAGATAGTGATACCGACGAAGGTGAGCTATGCGATTGCAATGATGAAGACGACGTTCCTGACCTATTATAATACCTAATAATGATATTTTTGTATTCAATAAACTTATTATTTTTTATCTAGTTATGTATTTTTGACACTTTCATCAGCAGTCACTCGAGATTACATTCTGCGGTCAAACAAAGAGCAGTTTGTCCCAGATTGCCAAACCAAATGCAGCTTGTCCAACACATTTTTGAGTTTTTTCGGGAAGTTATAAACAATCGATTTATGTCTTTTAGACACGATGGGTATGTATTTTTAGTTACATTTTTTGCGAATATTACTTTTTCGATAACTTAATCCATAACCTTGTAACAGTTTTTCCTTATTCCCGAAAATTACATACAAGTGACAAAATGCATATAGAAAGTCTGCTCCTCCTTTGATCTGTCTATCTAAATACAGTTTTTTCAATGCAATATTAAATGAGTTACTTATTAGTTGTGTTAAAACATCAAATTATTCTTCTTCCTTAGATAAATTCTTCGTTCCTCATTATAGGTTCATTTGCTTTTTTTTAGTATATCTTTTTATATCTGCATTACAAACAAATAAAAGGCTTACATATCCAATTAACAACATTTAATATTTTTTTTCACATTTCTGTACAGATTTTTTCTTTTACAAAATTTGTATTGATTCTTATTTCCATTTTCTTTTCTCTTCACCTCCCTTTTTTATTGTTCCTAACAAGCTCTCTTTCTTTTATATTTATAATAAGTACTTAATCGTTGTAAATTGTACAACATTTGAACAGGTTATAACTATCAACAATATCAATGGTAATGGTATCAATCCATGGTAATCAAAAATATTTATAAACTGAATAATCATTAAGTATCTTTGGTCTTAAAGTGACGTTGATTGATTATAATGTAAAGCAAGGGTAACTAATTTATTTAACTAATTTCAAAAATACTGAACTAAATAAACAACTTTACAAGAATGTCAATTGAAATTGTATACGTACGGTACTTTGTATGTGTAATATGCGAAAAACTACTGACTACAATCGGTTACAGTATCGTCGATAGTTACAGTGATTTTTCTTAAGATACAGATAAATGTATTATATTATACTTCTACATACAATCTGATAATAACAGTATTGTTATCAAATGATTCAAGAAATAATCAGCACCATAAAAACCTAAATAAACGTATAGATGCTCTGGCAAACTGATGATGAATTGGAATAGGTATTTAGATTAGATTGTGATATAGAAGACGTTCAAAACGAAAGCACTCGTGGATTACTACTATCATTCTTCCAACAAAGACCATGATTATTATGAGTATTATTACTACATTATTAAACAGTTGGCCGTAAAAATGTATATTTTTGGCAAAATATCAGAAAAAGTTAGATATGCTACGAAAGACCAAGAATTACAAAATAGCCTTTAAAACTAACATGAATATTTTTTCATTCTTATTTAATGCTAAAAACAGAACACACGATATCATGAAATCGGGCATTTACCGTATGAATTGTTCTTTTTATAGTTCGGTATTTATTGGACAAACACGTCGAAATTTTGACATAAGGTATAAAAAGCAAGAAATCACACGCAAGAAATTACGGAAAATATTTAATGACTGGTTTTTAAATACTTAAAAATATTGCAAATTAAAAGACTCTTATAACTGCTCTTTTCGGGAGCGAATGAGGTATTGGTATCCGCCAAACTTTAGCTGTCCTCGACTAGTTCTGAAAGTGATAGGTACAGCTAAGGGGCTCTACTTTCAGCACAAAAGAATTGACTGGAAAATTCTTATTCTCGGAGCGATTACAGAAAAACATATTTACAGTATCTACAAATGTAAATATCTAGATACATCAAGTAAGTTTTGTATTTGAATGTAGATACTTCACAGAAAAACCATTTATATCTAGATATTTTTTTCTGGTATTACCTATATCTGTATCTGGATACAGCAAATAACGTATCTGTTACAAAACTGGCCTTGACCAAAAATTCAGATAAGTTTAAATCAAAATTCGCAATAAAATCAAATACAGATTCTTACTTAAATCAGATAGTAGACACGCATAAAAGCTACATATTACTACAACGAAATTCAGAAAGACCTGTTCTTAATGTATAGTATATTAAAAAGAAATGAACTTCAGTTTATATATATATTTTTTTTGTTTATGAAAAAAGGAGGTTAAGTGGCAGAGCAGCTTTGGCAAGTTATGAGAACCTGAACTTCGCCTTGCTTAGATATAACACCTATTTTTGTTATTATTATTAACATAATTTTACGTCGACATTTCAAAGGGATTGTCCAATGTAACAAAAAGAACTGTTTAAACCGCAAATGCCGGATCTCATGCTACCGTGTGTTCTGTCTTCAGCATTGAATAAAAATGAAAAAGTGTTAAAACGTTTTTAAACTGATTAAGTGATATAGTGAAGATGCCCAATTCTATGTTTCCCAACAATTCATTGAGTTCTATCGAGAAGCCTGCAATTGGTGAATTAGAAGCAGAATTTGTTCGGTTAAAACGGCAAGAGAATAGTGGAGTATTTCTGGTTAATCTTGGTGGAATGTGGAAGTAAAACAAAGAAACCACTCTAGTGCAGTCAACTAAGTTATTGATTTAAAATATATTCGTCTAGTTTGTTTCGTATTGCTTCTAGTCTATTGTTGTAAGGAGAGGATATAACGGAGGCATATTCGAGGCTAACTAACGAATTAAATAGTGCAACCTATGTTTGAGGTTGTTTGAAGTCTTCCGAATTAAATACGTATTATAAAACCAAGCATTTTGTTAGTCGATGTGATGGTCAAAAGATAAGTTGTTATCGAATATCACACTGAAGTCCTTAATTGATTTTGTATGGAAAGTCATGTATGTAGCGATTTCTGGAGAAAGTTATTGAGTGATATCTGTTTGCATTAAGAGTCAGTTTATTGTTTTTATAGTAATTTTCAAAATAAGTTATATCCAGTTGAAAATTAATGCAGTCCTGTATGTTGTTGATTTTCATGAAAAGCTTGCAGTCGTCAGCGTATAACAGAAACTAGACCTGTTTCAAGCAAGTAACGATGTCGTTAATAAATCAGGTTAAAAGCAGAGAACCAAGATGCAAGCCCTGCGGGATTCCTGAGAGAGCACTGTAAGGTTCGGACCGATATTCCGATATAAAAATTCACAACTTATTGCAGGAGTGGTTTATCGTAGGCTTCATGACAATTTTAGCACCGCATTATATGTATAATCCGATTCTCTTTACTGATGTGGACAATGAGGTGAAGTTTTTGAATTCATATTTATTCTATTCAATTTTTACTTCCCGTAAAACAATCAAAGTGTCTAAACCTCCAGCGCCATGATTAAACGATCAGATTAAATTTTGGCTGCAACAGCGCGACGTAGCTTTTAATATTTATAAGCAGAATTACAAAGCTACAGTTACAACTGTATGCCGTCAGCAGACATGGGCACATTTCAATAATATAACAGCTAATAAACAGACAAATACTCTTTGGAAATACCTCTTAAACAGGGTAGATATTAACAAGAAATCTGCAAAGAATCTTCCTGTCACCTTTCTATTAATGAATATTAATATTAATTTAATTTCAAAATTTGACTTTGATGATTTTGAAATCAGAGATTCTCACCCTAATAATCAAAGTCAGTGACCAAAGGTAATGTACCTAGAAATAGGCGGCTAAGATTGATTAAATCGAATACAGCGAGTTACGATTGCACGACGAAAAATTGTACTTTCCTTATCTGTTATCAATTACCACGCATATTGTTAATTTTTGTTAACTACTCATAATAGGTGTGGTGCGCAGAAACGCACTTTAAATGATGATACATTTTCGTGGCATTGTGTTAAAGTCATTAATTAAAATGATTTATTTGTTAAAATATTTCAGTCAGGCAAGAAGGTAGTAAGTAGTATGAAATACCATTATATACCACGGATAAGGATACATTTAAGGACTGTAGATTACAAATTGTGAACGTACACCATAGACCGTGGAATATAGTTAAAATCATACCTGTTGGCTATAGACCAGGGGTCGGCAAGTAATTTTAGGTAGGATCTGAATACTTTTGAAAATTTTTATCGAGGTATTTAACTTGATGCTCTGTGTAACACTGTATCCTAATAGTGGGGTACAGAGTTACAAGGAAAGGTTAACAATGTTAATGTTAATAAAACAACTTAAAATTCTAATATTCTTGCGTTGTACGTACGAATTTATAAGTTGAAGTAACTTCTGTATTCGTTTTACGTGTAATTTCCCCAATTGACAAAATTCTGTTTTATTGTAGTCTCTTCTTGTATTACCACAAAGTTTCCAACATCGATATCATTTGAATGGAATAACGTATCTTTGTCACTTAGATGCAACTTGGACTGATCGCTGTCTGCACAAGTGTTACATGAATGCTGTTACACCGAATCCCACTATCCACTGTAACACTGTACCCCAATTATCAAAAATCTATACTCTAATAGTTAATAAGGGCACAAACAGTTTTGAGGTTAATTTCGTGCTTCCCCGACGTAAATAAGCTTACAAACTACTTATAAATAAATTTTTAATAATCTAGCTTTAATTAATTTAATCCTGAAGTAAATTGTATTTTACTTGAAATAATTACTTTTGATATTAAAAAATATACATACCTTAATTTTTTGAAAACCTATTAGTGACTTAAACTTTGGTTAATCCAAAATGTACATACACACCAAAGTACTTTTAACATGAAAATATGAGCAATGTTTAATATAAAGCAATTCTAAAAACTTTAAGTGTAACACTGTAGTACGTGTAACACTGTTCCCCCTCTTCCCAGAGCTTTTATGTGGATCCACATAACATGCTGTGCCGGCCGGCCAGCTTGCTCTCTTCCGCCCTCGGTAAACTGCGCACTCTCCTGCGCTGAACAGTTTAGCAACTGTTATGTATTTAATCTACCTATAACTAACCATTAAGAACTCAAATCAGTACTAGCAGTCACGCAACTACTTGTAAAATACTAGAAAAGATGATAAGGGTGGTGCTCAAACGTATTTTTTAAATAGGTAATTTATGTAATTTATACTTTCAAAAAATTTTTGGCGGTCTAGTTTTTGACCTTCCGCGGTCCGGACCTGGAACGCGGTCCGCCAGTTGCCGACCGTTGCTATAGCCTATACTACAGATACATCATAGTCGCAAGCTGTAGATCATCCATCATATATTTTTGACTCATATAGTTTGTGGATTCTTGGGTATAGTATATGGAGTATACACTATATGTAGACTATAAACTATGACAATAACGCAATCATACAATATGGACTAAAGGCTATAAATCGAGCAGAACTTGTACATTAGATAATATTTGGGAAATTCAAGATAAAAACGCCGAAGAAAAGAGCTATTATGAAAACTGATGTATGGAATTATTAGCAAATTGCAGTGTTTCTGGAAAATTTTCAGAACTCTGAATGGCAGTTTGTTGAATGGTAGGTTAAAATCAATAGAAGGTTCCGATTGATTATTTTTTGTTAGTTTAGTAGAACCATCATTATTTAAAGTAACAAAGTCAAAATTTTGCAATATGTCAATTAGTCAGATTTTGGAGAATCTCATATATCATTAAGCGCATTGAAATCTCTTACTACGACCGAAGGTTTTGCGTACTTCTAATACAAGGAAAACTATTTCAATTATAATAAGCACTGAATATATTAAGGTGGCTGTACATGTACATGAAATGAACTGACTAAAGTATTGTCAAAAACTGTCTCAATTGCACAAGCACAAATAGATGTATTATAAGGACTCTCCCAGAAAGTTTTGCAACGATTTTGATTGATTGTTAGCTGATCTAGTAGACTATGACATAATTGTAATGTCACTGTCTTTTTTTCTAAGCAGCCACTAGTTTACTTCAATTTTACTTTGTTTCTTAGCAAAATGTCAGCACGTCAAGCAATATACACTCAACTTTTTAAAGGTGTTATAAAAAATCGTAATAAATCACTTTCAATTATTGCAAAGGAAGAGAAAACGTCTAAATCTACTGTAAAATGTGTTTTAGTTTATTATTTTAAACATATTCTTTAGAAGACCGGCCCAGACGTGGAAAACCTAGGGCTACAAACGATAAGACTTTGGAAAAATATGTGTTAAAGTCCATAGACAAACGGAAGAACATATCAGTTAAAGATGCGGCAGAAAAAATGGGTACAAGTCAACTGTAGATAAGAATAAAAAATAAATGGAATAAAGACCTATCTAAAGCAAAAAGCCCCGAAAAGATTAAATTTTCAACTGATTACGGCCAAAAGACGGTCCCGAAGATTCTATAAGTTTTTAACTGACAACAAACATGCTTGTTTAATTATGATGGCAATTTATTCTTCAAATATGGTTTTCCCTGGTCCTAATTCTATTATGTGCGCAAGATATTACTGTCAAGGAACAAACAGTTTCACATGAAACATTTTTCTAAAAATGTGTTACTTTGGCAGGCGATATGCAAATGCGACAAAAGAAGCCAGTCGCTTTACTACGAAGGTACAACAGGTAGTGAAATATGCTTCAGAGAGTATTTAGAGAAGCGTCTCTTTCATAAGGCAACACAACCTACCAACAATATGTTGGTCAGATCTCGCAACAACACACTATTCTAAAATTGCAATGGAGTGTATTATACATCCAAAGGAGTAAATATTATACCAAATAATATAAATCTACCAAACACGCGAAGTTTAGACCGATTGAACGGTTATTTAATCCTGTAGTAGTCAGAACAATTAAATTATAAATATATACTGCGTCTTAATTAAAAAAATTAGAATTATTCTAATTTTTTAAATGTTGCTTTACAGTTCTAATAAACGCCACTAACTTGTAGAATTTAAATAAATTTTCATAAAATTTAAGATAAGTTAGATTTTTTCTTATTATTGATTTTATTTAGCTTTAGAAATAAATTTTAAAATCCCTTTTTTCTATACGTTTTAAATGATCTAGAAATATATTTTAAAGAGGTTTAATAAGCATGACTCATACAAATAAGTTACATAATCCTTACCTAACACTAAAACGCAAATTAACGCAATAAGTTGGGCGTCATATAAAACCTTTAAAGAAACAATTTAAAGAGTAAAATTATTCATAAAAACTTATCTCAGGGCGATGTTGGATTCTCGAGGTTGTTAAATGATAAATATGAATTTAAAACTATTAACTGTTAATTAATTTACTTAAACTCTAGTGAATAAATTCAATTGACATAAATTCAAAGTGCTCCACTTACTTTTTTAAATGTGAATATAACAGTGACTGTATCACTTACACTTTTACTTTTATGCAGTGGCGTGCGGACTACTCAGCTACAAAATACAAAACACTACAAAACGGTATCTGTTCAATTAAACATATGTTGTTAACAGACACAGCCGGCAGCTAAAACTCTATTCACTTGTTGGCTGCCCAAGGGGGTTAAAAAAGACTATTAAATATAAAAATAATTTCTGTAAATCAACCCAACGTTTTTATTATTTCACAAACCCATATCAAAAATGTGCTATCAAAAGATACAATAGACAGTGAAAACAAAATTCCCTTAGCGGCCGTCGGAGGGGGCCAGAAATGGATTTTTAATAGAAAAATAATTCCTGTAAATCTACGCAACGTTTTATTATTTCACAAACCAATACAAAAAATGTGTTATCAAAAGATACAATAGCCATTGGAAACAAAATTCCCTTAGCGGCCGTCGGAGGGGGCCAGAAATGGATTTTTAATAGAAAAATAATTCCTGTAAATCTACGCAACGTTTAATTATTTCACAAACCAATACAAAAAATGTGCTATCAAAAGACACAATAGCCAGTGGAAACAAAATTCCTTTAGCGGCCGTCGGAGGGGGTCAGAAATGGATTTTTAATTGAAAAATAATTCCTGTAAATCTACGCAACGTTTTATTATTTTACAAACCCATATAAAAAATGTGCTATCAAAAGACACAATAGCCAGTGGAAACAAAATTCCTTTAGCGGCCGTCGGAGGGGGTCAGAAATGGATTTTTAATTGAAAAATAATTCCTATAAATCTAAGCAACGTTTTATTATTTCACAAACCCATATAAAAAATGTGTTATCAAAAGACACAATAGCCAGTGAAAACAATATTCCCGTAGCGGCCGTCGGAGGGGGTCAGAAATGGATTTTTAATTGAAAAATAATTCCTGTAAATCTACGCAACGTTTTATTATTTCACAAACCGATATAAAAAATGTGCTATCAAAAGACACAATAGCCAGTGGAAACAAAATTCCCTTAGCGACCGTCGGAGGGGGTCAGAAATGAATTTTTAATAGAAAAATAATTCCTGTAAATTTACGCAACGTTTTATTATTTCACAAACCCATATAAAAAATGTGCTATCAAATGGGTCATATTGACCTAGTTTAATGGATTTTGATTTACTAAATTTAAAGTCTTAAAATTTAAGGCAGGAGAGTCGTTCTACGTCTACGTAAGGTTGTAGCTATAAGATCTCATATCTAGGAAGTACTGAAATTCCACAGTCTCATCAAAGTATGTTACATTAATTACAGTTTAATATTTCATAGATTCAGAACTGACGCTGCAGTTGGAAGTTTAGAGTACATATCTTATCATTATTCTAAGGAATTATTAAGATGTTATCCTAAGATGTAAAGTTTGAGTTTAAAAAACTGCAAAAAAATTGAAATTTTATATAATACTCAGAAAAGTTTCGAAGATTAAACATTGAAGTTCAAATTGCTAGAGTCTAAAAGGTTAATTTAAGTTTTTGTAGTTGTTTATATTCCTGCATATTCCTGTATGTTAGAAAATACCTTTAACATAATCTACCCATATCTTTATTATGAGGCTGTGACAAAAAAATTTTGTTTGCATTTAAGAGAAGTTCGCATTAAATTTAGTAGAAATAAGAAACAATAATGACGAGATTGCAGTGTATACTGCAAAGTAAAGTGGAAATACATTAATTTAACGAAAAATATTTATGTTGAATTGACTTTTTTTGGCACCAAATGGCATCCACATGCTGAATGAATCAAACTGAACGATCAGGTTGTTGGTTTGACTTTTGTTATTTTTCGTGTCCATATGGCAAGCTAATTATCAGGATTTAGATACCATAAAATGATATTGCAGTAGATAATATAAAAGTAAAAATTTAATTCAATTATTAATACAAAACACCAACATCATAAAACTGCACAAACAGTAAACAGAGACAGAAGTACAATCTACAATGTTCAGTATACGATTGCTCATAGACGTCAAAATAAACTACATACCAAACAATTTTTAAACTTAAAAAAATAGAGAAATTTGTAGTTGCTCTTCTACAATGTTAGATAAATATTTAAAAAATTAAATAAATTATTTGCTTGTGAATATACCTTAAAACTAAATTTTAAAAATTAAGTAAATGAGTTATATCTTGCACACACCGTGTTTTCTTCCAAGTATACATATACCAGGTCAGAAGTGCTATTCTCATTGGCGTGATCCGATGCTTCCCGAAAACGGATAAAGAGATCCGTATAATCTCTAACCTTTACGTTACATGTTGGTAATTTAACCAACTGCCTTACAGCTTACACTAAAACATCAACATGTAATGGCAACTGAAAATAACGCCTACAAGAACAAAAACTGAATTAAAAATAGAAACTCTATATACTCAAAATAATTAGTACAACCCCATTAGTGGTTTACTGATACCTTTATCGTGGAAGCGACGTAGATCATGCTTTTTGGATATTACAAGACAAATATATTAAGTGAATTGGCGAGTGAAAAAACAGTACAACTCCATATCAATTATTTGTTTATCACTTTTATACTAGTTGAAATATATCTTCTTGTCATTCACCATCTCATAGACAATCAATCCCTCAACAGCTCTACAACGTACCAAAATGGGGTAAAAAGTCGGTATTTCAGAAACTCAGTATCCTAATAGACTTACAGGTCTATCACATCTCTAGAATTTTCAAATAGTTTAGCATGGAAATTCCAAAGATTCAGTTTTAGACTTTAAGGTTTACAATTTCATAATAAAACGAAATCTACACCTTGCGTTTTATTAACTTGTTTTTAAGTAAAATAGAGCCTTTATCAGCAAAATTTATACATTCAACTGCAGATCAAAGGTTCTAATAACCAGTTTAAAACCAATTTAAGTCGCGAAATCAAGTTTTCAAATGGTTTCTAATCAATAAATCTATCAGTAAGTCAATAATACTTTACTCCGTTTTACTGCTGTGATAACATAATTTCTGATTCTGTATGTGTAGACTTACTTTTTGGGTTTCGAGGTACTTAAAGTAACAATTTAATTAACATTGGCATTGTTTGACCAATCGTAAATTTTCTTATAGACAAACGACAAAAATATAGAGATTTCAAGAATGCTATTGGAGCATAATTAAAGCTTCAAGGAATCGGGAGATCACATATGAAAAAGTAAAAGATAATAAGGCAGACTTTTCTGGAAATGACTTGCTTAAGCACGAAAGTAGAAAAAAGGGAGGTTAAATAAATGTTAACAAGGCTAAGAAGAATCTCTGACAAAAAATTTAAGATCAAAATCAGGAACAGAAAGATATTTGCTGAAATAAAGATAAAGTTCAATTTAGACCTGATGAGACTTTAGCTAAAATATTAGAGCAAGGGAGAGGAGATTTAGACACATGATGGACATGTTGAACATGATGAGCTACTTTTCTCACTATAAAGTATTGAATTAGTCATCGAGAAATAAGAAGCTGCTAGATAAATAGGATGTCGAATGGAGCAGGATGCAGCATTGTCCATGAATGAGTTAATCTAGAAATATGTAACCGATTTGAAAAATTTGAAATCGAAAATCATATTTAATGCTTTCGTTCTATCGACTAGGCAGGCGTTAGGTATTTCTGCACTGGACTAGTCTTAGGGTTCCTGTCGGGAAGCACTAAACTTTTATTATAGTACGGTCTACTATAATAATACCGGTCGTGCGGCTAATTTCTAAGATATTCTAGGCAGACCTGAGATCCAAGTCCCAACCACACTTGAGATTGGACTCGGTCGGGCAGTGGAAGTTTACATGCTGCACAAGGGATGATGGGATTCTGTAGGAGGCTGACCCTGATGGGTGATACTATCTATTATTATGATAGATATTATATTATTTGGTATTATCTTACTATTTCCCCCGTAGTAGTTAGATTACAGTAACCGATCTGCTACCACAACATACCGTTATGTCATTCTTTGGCGCTTGGAATGCATTTTATAAATGTACCTACTGTAACTATTGACGTTCTACATGCCAATTTAATTTAACTCTCGACTACATACGATGCAATAATTCGTGGTGTGTTTTCCAATTGATGATCATTAACCTAGATCACTCGTCATGATTATAGACAATAAACCAACATTGATTCGTTCAAAATACGTAAAGGATGGTTGGTATGGTTCTGAGACTAATCTGAGATCAGTTCGAAAGCGCTCCACAGTCGTACAGATTCCAAGAGTATTTTACGTGGCGCACCTGTCGTGAGACTAAATCTCCACGTTCCTTCCAAGAGGGAGTAATTGAGATACGCTCAATCAGCGCGCATTTGCTTAACAAATGCTACCAGTTACCCACTGGTCGGAGCGAGGTTGCCTATCCACCCTTTAATAACTAGCTCTCCAGGCTAGTACCGGAGCTATAATCGTGTTCACCAGTCAGAACTAGCCCGCCCTATTTCATGCGGAGCCGAGTTACTCGTCCAGCCTTAGGACTATTCCCCAGGTTAGGGACATAAGAACTAGTCCGCCATCTTCATGCGGACCCGAGTTACTTCCTCCAGCCTTTTGTATGGGGCCACTGCCCGATCGAATTCAACCTCAGATGTGGCAAGACTTGGTTTTTAAATGGGTTCGCCTCCCCGATCTCCCAATTATAGGCCTGGTATGCCTCTGACAGAGCTTCGTTTCCAAACTACTTCATTGGGCCCATCAAAGTAGCATCCCGGTGTGTACCCGTTAAGGTGAAGTTGTCTTCAAAGTGAGAGGCTATATATCTTCACATCAACGCCTCTTAAGCGTAAGTCTCTAGACGATTTCTGGGAATCCAACGACTGGAACTGCACAGCCAAAGCCGGACCCCATACTGTCATCTCCGAGACTCTACCTGGTGGCATCTAGTTTCCCATAGGCCAGCATGTAGTTTCCCATAGGTTCCCCAGGTTTGACTGGGATAAACTGCACTTAATTCTCCTTCATTCGTCTATGTCAACAGATTAACTGCATGCTTTACGTGTAGTCCCCGTGTTAACATACCTCCACATTCCTTCCCTTGGGAGGAAGTAATTGAGATACGGTCAATCAGCGCGCAATTGCATAGCAATTGCTCTCAGTTACTCCCTGGTCGGAGCGAGGTTGCCTACCTACCCTCTACTAGCTATCCAGACTAGTACCGGAGCGTTGACTTAACACGTACTCACCCGCCGGCACCCTCCCGTCCTGTCTCATACGGGGTGAAGTACCTAGTCCAGCAATAGGACTATTCCCCCAACATAACTCAGTTGATAGAGGGAACCCTCCAGTCCTATTTCATACCTTCACAAGTTTCTCCCCGAGACAGGGGTTGGGGCCACTGCCCGATCGAATCCAACCTAAAATGTGGCGGGACTTGGTTTTTAAATGGGTTCGCCACCCCGATCTCCCAGTTATAGGCCTGGTGCGCCCTCTACAGAGCTTCGTTTCGAGGCTGCTTTAAAGGGCCCTTTCTAAAGCAGCGTCCCGGTGTGTACCCGGTAAGGTGAAGTTGTCTTGAACGTGAGAGGCTATGTCTCTTGGCATCAACGTTCTTTAAGTGTAAATCGTCTCTAGACGATTTCTGGGAATCCGACGCTGGAACTGACAGCATATGTCAGACCCCCGTACTGTCACCTCCGAAACGCTACCTGGTGGCATGCAGTTTCTCATGGGTTAGCGAGCGAACTCCCTAACCGAGATAAACCTCACTTGAATCTCCTCCATTCGTCTAGGCCAGACAGCAAAATACTTAGCTCCTTAAAAGGCCCTACGTCAGGTAAGATTCAATCCACCCACACGTCCGGTGTGGGTTGCCCCTTGTTAGCAGAGTTAGCAGAGCTTCCTGCACAACGTTTTAGGGTCATCGTCGAGAAATACTCCAGTAAACGTAAACGCAATACCTCGGCATAACTCTACCACACATTTGATTCTGATCGCATCATCCGTTACCCAGACAATCCTGGGATGGGGTAGACAACCACTAGTTCTAAGGGTGAACGCCGTGTGGTCTGCCCTCAAGCTAGTCTTGAATCCTAGTGCTTCCGTCGGGAGCACAGAGACAGAGGGAGGGCAGTCGTTAGAGGTGTCGACCTCTAACGACTGCCCTCCCTCTGTCTTCGGGCTAATCTCGGATCCTAGTGAGTCCTACATCTGGAGCGACTGCCTGTTCGTACACCCTAAGTTCAAAGTCGTATAGTGGTACAGTTGTGCCTTTCTTTTTAAATGTCAATATTGAATAATAATGTTTATACATTGTTACATCATTAATGACTTAATCAACGGAATAATTAGCAGTTTCAGACAAAGATCATAATTGTAAATACCGTAGATGAAGGCTTTTGAGTAGTCTTAAATGTTTAAAGTGTTTTTAAACAAGGCTAAGATTGTGTCAAAACCGTGATGTACATACAACATATTTGAACATTTTCACAGCTGTCGAAGACTTCGAATGTTCTAGAATTGAAGACGCAATTCGATCAAGGTGTAGTCACATTTAAAAAAAAAATTTTTTTCGTCTAATTTACTTCAAATATGCTATATTTTTTGTGCTTGTTTTGATTTTCAATTTTGATAAATAACCGAAATTTCTAGAAGATAAATGTGCCATGCTAGACCATTCCAAATGAAAAACTTCAAACGTGTTTTTCTCGAAATAATCCTTTTGTTGACACCTTTATCCACTTGCGTCTTAAATTATTATTACTAATATTTAATACAGTAGATCTACTCTGATGTTTAACACTTAAATTATTATTAAGCAGTATACATGAAAGACTAAATTACCTCGAAAGCTGCTGATTGTACCCATACATAGTCAAACTCAACATGTCAGTGATAGGGATCAACTTCTCCAAACTTATTGAAGAAAATTGTAAAGCTACATTGTACTTTGTTATATTATCTTAACTACAACATTCTCTGTGTGTGAAACCATATCGAGATCAAACTATTTACTAAATTTTGTCTTTACAAAATCAACTTACCAAGAGGCTTATAAAACATCTACATTCAACTGAGCTAATAAATGTCCTATGTATTAGACTATTGATAGAATCCTTGATATATGTTTATTGCAAATTTTCACTAAAGCGATATCGGCTCTATTGACCCCATACACTGAGGCTAATAACGGTTTTATTTGTGAAAACCATTTCCCATCACCTGGTATATGTAATGCACAAAACTATCAATAGCGGTTCCTAACCTTGAAAATACGTAAACCTCTACTATAGTCGGTTTAATTTTCGGTACAATTATTGTACAGTATGCAAAGTGCTTAGGCAGCTCGTGGTGACTGAGATGGCAATTAGGTAACACCCAAAGAATTGGTGCTCATCGACATCCATCAATTTTTACACAGTTAGCAAAATTATAAAATATTAAAAGTCATTTTTCAGTTTGCTATACCAGTTGTGGGACGCTTAAATACTAGAAACAGTGTAGAAAGCGCCTGTCTATCAAGTTGGACTTTAAGTAGTTATTAAATTTATATTTTACCTATGGAGCTTGTTTTTATGGACTTACTTTCATATACAAGAAAATAAAGACAAACAAAACAAAAGGTCAATTTAGGAGACTAGGCGAAAAAATGGCGATATGACTCAGAAATGAATTTGCATAGAAAATTCTTCAATTTTATTATTCGTATTGGTTTCTCAAACGAGCTGTTATTTTTCAAAAACAATAGAATTGATTAAAGCAAATTTTGTGTTCTTCAAGAAAACCTTCAGATAATGTTTTTCTTAAACATAGGTGTAGGACACAACAGGATTACCAAATTGGGTGTTTTTGCTAGAAGTAGGGTAAATTCAGGAGAGACGCTACCCATTTTGCTTGAGGGCTTCCAATAAAAAGGTTTTTGCACATATTACAGATATTTAATTCTTATTTTAATTAAACATTTATCTTCTTCAACAAATATAAACAATTATAAAGTTTTCTTAAGCAGAATCAACAATTATATAAAAAAATAAAAAGGTTAGTAAAGTGGCGTCTATCCCAGATCTTGTAGGAGAGATGCCATACTTATGACGTGAGATGCCATGCGCACTACTTCTTCATTTTTATATTTTTATTTCTTATATTTGCTCTCCTACATTCGTTACAGTATGGGGCGTACATTGTACAATACTCATTAAGCCATTTTTGCAGGACTTGAGCCCTTGATCCAATCGGTTTTCGCTTTTTAACAAAATATTTTTTTCATTACTCTACACATGAATTTTCAGCGTCACTCGCGGGTCTACATTTACCAGGCTCAGAAAACATCATTCAGATCATTCCTTAGCTGTAAAATCAGTTATCACTTTATGTGGCGTCTCTCCTCATTTCGTGGGAGAGATGCCACGCTTAAAAAAATAACACACATAGAAACATTTGCAAAATATATGTTTATTATTTAATAAAGATCCCTACAAAAAATAAATTACGTAGTTACTTTGCTTTAATCTCCCTATTTACACTTGCAGTAATCAAATAAGTATCACAGGCTTAAAACTTTAACGTGATTTTTCGTTGAACTTTTGTTTTAAATCTCTAAGGACACGTCATGCGCAGCAACAATCGAGCGTGTGCTAATTTGATTTCATGAATACAAATAATGTTATTGAAATGCGATATAACTATATCTCTATCTTTTTTAGTTGTGGATATATGACAACTGTGGCATCTCTCCCGACGTGGCGTCTTTCCTGAATTTACCCTACATAGTATGTAGTGTAGACTATACACCATGCCTGTTGACGATAATTGGTGACTTTGACAACATTAGCAAGTCCACAGCGTAATAAAAACAAATATTATCAGAAAAATGATTATAAAATTATTGAAATATTATTTAATTTTTAGCAGTTAAGTTTACGTGAAGTAAAGCGAGGTGTACGAGCAGACCGAAGATGTAACTGTGTCGGAAACTATGTTTCAAAGCGACTACGAAATAAACAGATGGGTTTTCGAAGTAATAAATCCTGTGTAGATCAGATAAATATCCTTAGAAATATAACTAAAAATAAGCTATATAACTACATATATTGTAAACTTGACCAAAAATTCCTACGATGAGTTTATATGCCAAGTAGTCCACGAAGGGAGGTGCTCTGAAGCCTTCAAACTAAATGCAGGAGTAATACAAGATTGTATCTTGTCAGCTTTGTTGTTCTGAATGATCGTGGACAATGTGATAGAAAAGTTAATAAAAAGTGGAAGGGATAGATACCAGAGTATCTCAAACCAACTTAAAAGACTTAGACTTCCTGGTTAATATGTGTTTGTTATTTAATAACATTAAAATGCATGCATTCTGTCAATGCACTTCGAAGTGTAAAGACGTATTCTAAATTCCGTCTGTGCAATACTATTATTATTGTATTTATCGGTAATCATGTCTGTTACTATAACGCAGGCTGCAGACTTGGTAAAGATTGTGAAACAGGCTGTTACGGAAATGGTAGAAGACGATAACTTTATCACACTACTAAGTAATAAACTTTTTGCCAAATTTACGGAATTATATAAGGAACAGATAGCCGAATATGAAAATAAACTGGAGAACCTTGAAAAAGAAAACCGAATCTTTGGAATCCCCGAGGATGAAGGTACAATCAGTGATTTAGAGAAAAAGGTAACCATGATCTTTTCTGATAAATTAGGTCTTACAGTGGCACAGGAAAACATTGACCGTTGCCATCGTGTAGGTAAAGTTCACGTAGGTAATCATCGTGCTGTTATTGTGAAATTTATAAACTACAAGACAAAATTTAAAGAGCTTAATAACAATAAACAGTTAAAGGGATCTAAGATAGTTATTACCAAAGATTTGGCCAAACCGCGTTATAATTTATTAAATTTGTCACGAGAAAAGCTTGAAAAAAATAAAGTTTGGTCACATGATGGTAAATCTATTTAAGTAACAGACTCCAGAAAGTTAAAGTTGGGCATAGAGTGTCTGAGGTGGCGAATATTACAAGAGGCGTTCCTCAAGGGTCAATACTTGGTCCGCTATTATTTACATTATACACTTGTAATTTCTGTAAACACTTAAAGACATGTATGTACATGTATGCTGATGACACACAAATATATCATTCATTTGCTCCTACAGACATTAATCAAGCAGTAAATAGGGTAAACAGCGACTTAGATATTATATATGATCTTCCTACTAAACATGCATTGCATTTAAATCCATCTAAGTCTTGCGTTATGCTCTTTAATAATAATTTATCTAATGTACAAGTATCTCCTATTAAAATAAATAATACGACAATTCCAGTTCAAGTCCAATCGAAAAATCTTGGACTTGTTTTGAAGAAAACCCTTAGATTTAATGATCATGTATGCAAATGTTTTCAAAAAGCTTTTATAAATTTGAAACTGCTATATCCTCATAAACTGTATCTCAGCAAAGAAATAAAAATCATCTTGTGTAATTCGCTAGTCTTGTCACAGTTTACTTTCTTCGCTCCTGTTTATAATTTTTGCTTGGATTACGAAACATCACAGCGTATTCAAAGAGTTCAAAATACCTGCTTAAAGTTCATTTACGGATTACAAAAAAAATGAACACGTCTCACCTATATTAAAGGAAGCACATTGGCTGTCCCTGAAAAATAGGAGATTTTTGTTGTCGGCAGCGCTATTCCATAAAGTAATAATTACAAAGCAACAACCGTACTTATATAATAAGATTAGGTTCAGGACTGACATTCGCAACTTAAACCTGCGACACAAAGGTTTAATTACCATACCTAAACACAAAACTTCTTTTTTTGAACGTTCATACAGTTATAATATAGCATCAGTTTAAAACAATATTCCTAGCCCATTAAAAGAATTGCCGCTATCACAATTTAAGAAGAAAATGCATAATTACTTGTTTAGCAAGCAAAAAGAAATAAAGTTAGCCAATTTATTCTCTTTACTTAGTTTACTCTTTTTGGTACTACAAATCTGTATTTGTCAACCTTGCCGAAACACTGATTTAATTTTTTAATTTAATTTTGACTCTTCGACATCTCACCACTTTTGTTTTATGATAATACGTTTTATATCTTTCACTTTCATATTCCACAGCATATAATTCAACGCCTTTTCCTTTATATAGCAACATTGCCTATCTAATAATAATTAAGTAATCATACTAATCAACAAAATACTTAAGTCACTGTAATTTTTTATATTGAATGGAATTAACAAGGTGCAAGTGGAAGATCAGCGATGCCTGAACTTGCACCTTGAGGTTCTATACATTTGGTAAAATATGTATTGACTTTTATTGTATGTGTATATGTGTATTATAATATTTCATTTATAATATATTTATAATCAATAATAATAATTATTGATTATTTACATTATTATTATTTCCTTTCTATTCTCGGTTTTTTTTAAACACCGGTATCACTCCTACAATCGGGAATAAACCATATTCCTAGGACTGTAGTGTTAGTTGTTTATAATACTTGGCGTATAATGTGTGCTGTTTGCAAGACGGTTGTTTTCTGTATGTCTGATACATATTGAATCCCGGGCATCTCGTTGAGGTTTTTTTCTAAACTAGTTGATACCGTGCCCAGTGCTCCGATTATAATTGGTACTACTTTTGTCTTTACTCCCCACATTCTCTGTATTTCAATGCTGAGGTCTTTGTATTTCAGCCGTTTTTCCGCTTCTTTTCGAATTTTGTTTCTGTCCTTTGGGATTGCCACATCTATTATTAGGCAGATCTTGTTGGTTAAGTCTGTCACAATTATATCGGGGCTGTTGGCAGTAATAGTTCGGTCAGTATGTATTTGCTGGTTCCATATGATTGTGTCTTCCTTATTTGTTTCAACTGATTTTGGTTGATGGTTGTACCAAAATTTTTCCCTTTCCATCCCCATTGCTTTTCATATATGATAGTGGAGGTAGGAACAAACTTTGTCGTGTCGCATTATATATTCATGTTTAGCCAGTATAGGGCATCCTGATACTAAATGTTCAATGGTTTCTGGTTGTTCTTGACAGAGTCTGCATCGATCGTCGTTGGTTGTTTTAAGGATACTTTTCTGATAATATCTTGTGTTCAAAGCTCCTTCTTGCGCCGCTGTTAGTAAGCTTTCTGTTTCACCTTTTATATTGCCCATTCTCAGCCAGTCATAACTTTGATTTTTATTTATTAGTGGCTCTTCGAGCTGACTATCAAACTGGCCGTGCATCACTTTTTCTCTCCAGGTTGTTCTAATTTTCTTTGCCATGTTGTCTTTTATTCGGGTTTTTGTTGGTACTTCAACCTCTTGGATCCCGATACTTTCCTTATATTCTTTCATTTTTTTTAGCAAAGACTTCTCGTTCTTGGTTAAATCATGTGCTTTAATTATTCTTAGTTGATGGTCTGTCTGGTTATTCTCAATGTATTGTCCTAAGTTAATTATTTCTGTCTTATAGCTTCCTTCCACTTGCCTCAGTCCTCGTCCGCCTTCTTTTCTCTTCAGGTAGAGTCTGTCTACATCTGCTCTAGGGTGTATTTATCCATATATTGTTAGCAGCTTTCTTGTTTTTCTGTCTACGGCCTTAATTTCTTGCAAAGTCCAGTCTATTATTCCAAACGAATATTAGAGTACTGGCAAGGCTAGGCTGTTAATAGCTTCAAATTTGTTTTTGCTGTGTAGATTTGTTTTAAGTATAAGACGTACTCTTCTAAAGTATTCTTGTCGGATCTTATTTTTCATATCTATGTTAATTCCTTCATTTTCTTCCATTCCCAGGTATTTGTAGGTTTCTTCCGCTTCCAATTGTTTGATCCCAGTTTTTTCATCTAATTTTGTTTTTCGCGCCAGCAATACGTCCTCTCTTGAATGTAACCATTGCACACTTGTCCAATCCGAAATCCATCCGTATGTCGTCACTAAGCTTTTTGACTGTCTCTAGTTCGCTTTCTAATTCTGTGTCATTTTTTGCTACTAATTTAAGATCGTCCATATATAGCATATGTGAAATTTTCTGGTTTCTATGTTCCACTTTTATGTTATATCCAAAGGGTCGCTGTTTAATTCTTTAGAAAGTGGTGCCATTCCTATGCAAAAGAGCAAGGGTGATAATGAGTCCCCCTGGTATATTCCGCGTTTTATGTTTATATTTTCTGTGATGATTGGGCCTGTCTCGGTATGCAGATGGATTTTCGTGTGCCATTTTGCCATCATTTCGCCACACAGTTGTAGGAGTTCTTCTGGGACACCTATCATTTTCATCGACTTGAGTACCCAGCTATGAGGAATACTATCATAGGCTTTCCGATAATCAATCCATGCTATGGATAGATTTGTTTTGCGTATTTTGCAGTCCTCCACTATTGTTTTAGACAGCAACAGGTGATCTTTGGTTTCGCGTGATCCTTGTTTACGACCTTTTTGTTCTTTTGGTATAAGATCTTTTTTGATAATGTGTTTGTTTAATTTTTGCGTTAGGATAGCTGTCAAATTTTTGTACATGGTATAAGGCAAGTTATTGGGCGGTAATGTTTCGCGTTTTTTGTGTCTTCATTCTTTGGTATTAAGTATGTTATGCCACTGGGTAGCCATTCTGGGATAATCTTGGTGTCGTATATTGTGTTGTACAGGTTTGACAATGTAGGGTAGATAGAAGGGAGGGCTTTTAACCAGTAATTAGGTATTCTATCTGGACCAGGTGTTTTCCAGTTTGCTACTCTCTTTAGATTTTCTGCAACTTCTTGTGGAGTGAATGGTGACCATTGCATTTCGTTAACATTTTCTTTTTCTTGGCGTTTTATCCAAGTTGCTTGATCATTGTGTTTCACATCTTCTTCCCATATGCCCCTCCAGAATTCTTCTATCTGTTTTCTTTCAGGAGTTCCGTTTCCTTTTACTTTTTGTTTACCTAGATGTCTATAAAATCTTTTAGGATCACTTCTAAACATTTTGTTTTGGTTATATTGTTCAGACCTTTCTTTGTATATTCGTAGTCGTTGCGCTTTTGTCTGAATTTTTTCTTTTAACATTTCAATTACCTCTTCTAATTTTTGTTTATTATTTATTTTGTATTTTTCTATTACTTTATTTGTCGTGTGATTTCTTCTTCTTTTATTGAGTTTTAACGTTTCTGTTAGTTTTGACAACTCTGCTCTCCAATTACTGATGGTTTGCAGAATTCTCTCTTGCCATCTTATTTTAACTTCTGCTTTTGTCCCTAGGTTGTTGTGTTGGGGTCTATTAGGTTGTACTTTTGTAGATATAACGTTTGCTGTTGCATAGATTAATTGATTCAATTCTTTTATGTCTATCGGATTTTCATTAATTATTTCATCCACAACTTTATTTGCTTCGTTTTTTAAATTTACTACTTCTGTGTTTTCTTTTAGCCTGGGTAACTTTTTTCTATCCTCGAATTCAAGTTTTCGGGTGATCAACCATTCAATTTCTATTCTTCTCTTAATTTGTTTCTTTCAGATAAGTTGTGATTGGTTGGTCTTTCTTCTGTTGGTGCTTCGTTTTCTACGGATTGTGTTGTATTTGATGGTATTTCTTCCTCCTCCATCAGTTGCAAATGCGATTCGACTCCGCGTTGGTTTAACAATGCTGTTATTTCTTCTTTTATTTCTTCGATCTCTATTTGTGTTAGTTTGCGATTCTTTTGAATAATTCTTTTGATTTAGTAATTTCTTCGCGTCAATATAGAATCGTTCTTGGGGATGTCTCGTTCTCCACAGTGTGTATGCATCTTTGTAGTTGCCCGTACCTGTTAGTTCTGCATGCAAAAAACACCATACTACGTCTCTCATATATTCTTTTGTCCATCGTGTCCTTTTTCGTACTTCGTTCAAGTTTTCTGATTCTTCTGACACAACGCTGCTGGATCTTAAACGCCTTGGATTACGTTGAGTATCCTCTGTGTACTGACCATGCGTTTCTTGACTTCTTGTTGGAGACGCTCTATTTTTATTATTATTATTATTATTATTATTAAAAATTAATAAGCCTAGTACAGGTGGGAAATGTAGTAAGATTGAAGATGAACTATCGAAAAACAAATTATTCCAAATAAGTAGTAATTAGTATTAGTTCTAATTTAGTTCTTTCCTAATTAAGGTTTGCACCAGAAGTTTGAAATAAGTTAGATCAGGGAAAGATAATAAGATCAAGGTTAACATTAAATTGAAGAAGCTTTACATACTTACTTGTTGCAGGCACAGGAGTAACACAAAAAACATGGGAAAAGAATAAGAAAAGCAAATGCAGCCTTTATATAAGGATATCTAATAAGGAAATCCACTGAAATATGTGTCTATAAAAACCAAATTATGTATCTTTAGAAGCAATGCAAAATTAATTCTCCTGTACTGCAGTGAATCCTGGAAGCCGCAAAAGAAATTTTGAAAAACCCACAAATTTTCCCAAATGAATGCCTCAGAAAATTAATAATCTTTTGGACTAATATTATCATGAATGAAGAACTGTGGCAACGCACCAACAAGAACTTGTAAACATTCAAATAAAAGGAAAAAATAAAATCTACAGGAATGGTCAGAAGAGGTATACCACGAAAAATTTTAAGAAAATATACAAAAGCCGGTAAATCTTCCCGGAAAGAGATGAAGGCATTAGCTCAGAACAGGATTCGTTGGCGCTGTTTCGTGTAAGCCCTACGCCCCAAAGAGTAGTAACAGAAATTACCTTGTGCATTGACAATGGTCCAATTTTCCGTTGACTCTTTCGAATTTAAGTTCAATACTTCTCGGAAAACTGCTTTTCAGCTACTATTCTACACTTTGATAGTATGACAAATAGACTAATTTAAATTAATTTATTCATTATTTTATACAATACTATTTTATAAGAGCGCTTTCAACTAATGGTGTAACTATTACTAGACTAGTATTACTAAAACTACTAAAACTAGACAAGTGATCAAGTGCATCAGTGATGAACACTTGCATCACATGGTGGTACACGGCCACAAATAGATCATGGCCACTGCCCATCCAGTTAGCATCCGGTACATGCATGGTTTCGTCCACACGTTAGAAAGAGGCCTACTCTTAACTCGTGCGACCTTTGCATATGTAAGTTGAATGGTTTCGCACGCGCCTCTGCAAGTCACCAAATATCGAAAAATTTCTTAGGCTAACATAGTACAGTAGAACTTGTAAATCTGACCACCTGTTTAAACTGACCCTCTGGTCATATTGACTACTTTTTTTCAATCCCTGCAAAAATCCCATTACTTTAATGTAATTTATACTGTATAAACTGACCACTTCTCTTTTGTGACCATTGACCACATTTACCTCAAATATTTGTTTAAAAATGTTTGTGTAATGTGACCATTAGCCAAGGGATTACTTAGAACAGTTAGAACTAATCTTCTAAATGTTTAAGTGGGCATGTACATGTAAATTGCATTCAAAGAATTTCTAAGAATGCATCATAATCCCTTAATAGTGACCAGTTGGGTTCAGATATTTCCAAGTTTTAAGACTTTATTTTTGCTTCTCTGAGAAATTCATTACCTGCGAACTTTCACATTAGTAACCCTTGGATAGTTTTAAAATTGTTTTATAAAATCAGTCTTGTTTCATCTGTTGATTGAAACCATTGTGTTAATTAGTGCAATCAAGATGACTTCAAAAAAAGTTTACAAAGAACTAAATTTGCAAGAAAAACAAAAGGTGTTAGAGTTTTTAGAAAGCCACAGTGAAAGTCGATTAACTTTAAATTGGTTTTTAAAAATGCGCAGTGTAAATGCAAGACTTTCTGGACCAATGTTACAAGAAGTAGCATTAAAATTTGCTCAGCAGTCAAATTTGCCTAATTTAAAGCATCGTCGGGTTGGCTCGAATTATTTAAGAAACGAAACATTTCCCAGAAGAGTTCAGTTGGTGATGCAAATGAAGTTAATCCCTCAACAGTAAGTTAGTTTCTTATTCGTTTTACAGAGTTTGCAAAGAGCTTTATATCAGAGGATATTTTTAATGTTGACGAGTGTGGGCTATTTTGGACAAATTGTAGTGTATAAAGAATTCACACTTTTACAAAGTGACCACCTGCTTAAATTGACCATTTTGGCTCAGTCCCAAAGGTGGTCACTTTAGGCAGTTTCTACTGTATATATACAAAAATCGTATTTAAACCGGGCTCGCCCCAAAGCGAACTTAGTTTCTTTCGAAGGCTCATACGGCAACGATCTTGGGGCAGCATATGTACGTGACTTTAATATTTATTTTGCTTGTGGTGTACTTAGGAAAGTTTCACCTATGTTGTAAGTTACTGTACGAGTACACTAACTTACAACATAGGTGAAACTTTCCTAGGCCGAGGCCTTCTATTCTTGTATTACTTAGTTAGCTTATTATATTGTTAAACTGGATTTTTACTACCCTTAGCTACGTCTCTCGGTTACGTCAACCCATAACGTAACAATCCTTTCAGCATGTTGAATAAGATTTAGGGAATTAATGAAAGCAACGAACCTAATAAACACTTTTTTTATCAGTTAATCACAAATTTTTATATGATATATATAAAGCTACGTGGTGTTGTATAAGTGTACACTGAAGTGAGAAACGTTTCGTCGTATGCAAGAGATTTTACGATTTCTGAATTCAATCGACTTAACGTAAACTGATCTGCTCTGGATCACATTGCAAAGCTCCTTAGGATCGTACCTAAGCGCACCTCTTCTATGGTTATGCAATACACCGTATACTTTAATGATCTAATTACAGCAGTAGATTATATAAATGTAATAATAGATAAGCTCGTAGCAACTAACAAACATAAGTTTAAATTACGATATGTAGAATTTATTCTGCAATTCTTGCCCATTGAAATAGTTTAATTTAACGATGTACTAAATAGCTTACTAAAGCTGAAGCTGTGTCACTTACTGAAAGAGAGGGCTATCTAACGTTTCTGGATTTTTACTAAATAGAATAAAAATAAAATTCCGTGTATACTAAAAAACGTCTTGTTGTCAAGGTTTCTCTTTGTCCTTTATATAACCTCTTCAGAACAAAGCATCTAATAGTAAAAGGTCGTTGATATAGGATGTTCTATGTTGTGAGCTAAGATTAGCATTCTCCATTCCAGGGGTTTTGAGGTTCATTGGAATGTGGAAAAGAGACGTTGCGGTCCCGTGGGTGAGTCCGGATGATCTGTCAGCGTGCGTCAGGTTTCATCTAGCGCACGACGCCGCACTGTCAACTCTTATTTCACAGAAAACAGGCGCTTCTCACATTTCCATAGAAAATCCGCACTACAGTCTTTTAGAAACAAGTTCTAAAACAGAGAAAATCGAAAAATGGTATGTGTAGTTTTAGTTTATTTTCCTTATTACAAAATCAATTTTGTGAAGTTTCTGTAATTTATGTTTTCCCAGAAGCCATTGTTTTAAAACACTTGCAAGACGATATCTTATTCTTGGAGTTACAGAAGCAAATCTCGTCAAATGTATCTACATTCACTATATTCACATCTACAATATTATTACTTGTAATTGTAAATGTGTATAGATCAATATTTACGATTTTCAAAGGTCTATTGGAAAGATAAGTGTATTGTTACATACCATATCACGTTAGTTTTTATAACAGGGTAACCGAAGGTAATAACGCCACCTATTCAGCTAATTAGCTTTTAATTGTTAAAGACACAACTGAATGTTCTGATTATTTGCCAACATATTCCTTAAAGCAATACTATGCTGTTCCGCTTATCAGAGTTTTAAATTATTCAATTTTTTTAATATAAGCGAAAAACAATAGTAACTGCAAATTTCTCTTTTCATGTTTAGCGAAGTTAATAACGCCAGTTTGAATGATTTTCAAATAAAACGTATATTTCTTGTATTTACGGTAAAATAAAAGTATGAAAGGTAAAATAAACATTCAACGCTATTTATTTACTATGCAATATACAAATATAAATCGTATAAAATAGCGTGCTGTATAACTGGTTGCCTATGTGTATATAAAGTAATGCTTTTACTTGATTATTTTTTAAATGCAACATAGGGAATATTGCACATGTTGCATTTATATTTAACAATATTTAAATAAATACTATAAAGCATTTTGTTAATTAAACAGAGCATCTAATTAGGTGAAACACTAATTAAGGTTAACTGAATTTACATCATCGTCATTCCTGTGCAAACACGGAAATGACATTCCGTGAAATAAACAAACATAGCTATATGCACTTTCAAGTTAGATTATTACGGATGACATGTTCCAAAAATATATTATGTTCCAAAAATTCGTCAAAATATGTAGCTTGAATGAATTTTAAAGTAATTACCTAACTTGATATCGCTGCAACGGGAATGACGGCACCAAATCTGACTCAGATCAGCTCAGCTCAGCCTAGCTCACAGTTGTGTTGTTTTAAACTTGGAAACAAAAGTCAGCGAATATAAAAGCAAGGCCATATAACGTCGAGAAATGAAAATTCTCATTCTGTGGACTTGTACATATATTGTGAGAAAGCAAAAGCAAAGAAATGGGTTTAAAGAAAAAAGTTTAAATGTTTTCAACTACTTTGTTGGTAGAAATGTAGTTCTGAAATGATTCTAGCTACTTACCACATCGCACATACCTTATACAGTAAGGAATGTCATCCTTTGTTAATTATTTAAAAATACAAAAAAATTGTAGGTGTGACATTATATTATTTAATAAAATATTAAACATAAATGATTTTCTTTCATTAGAATATAAACGA
Source organism: Agrypnus murinus (assembly GCA_929113105.1). Taxonomy (NCBI): domain Eukaryota; kingdom Metazoa; phylum Arthropoda; class Insecta; order Coleoptera; family Elateridae; genus Agrypnus; species Agrypnus murinus. Next base: position 119,162,979 of record OV816023.1, on the reverse strand, counting down.
AACAAATTTACATTATTATAATCTGAAAATTCGTTTCTAACAGAACTATATGAATATCTTATATGTATAAATTTAAAGGTCCGTTTTGTTTAACGGCATACTTTCAGCAGGTGTCCTCGAACTCAGAAGTTATAGCAGACATAAACACGGACTTGATAAACAGAATCTGCTCAATAGTAATGAGTACCATAGTTTTATACCTTGTAAACTTGACAACGTTGATGGAGGCGTATTCGAACGCTTGATTTGCCAAAATTATATACACGGAGGTGAATAGGAGCGGTCTATGTACGGAGGCTGACACGAACACGCACTATACAAAAGCATGTGTTAAATCATGTTTAAACCCATTTCTTTGCTTTTGCTTTCTCACAATATATGTACAAGTCCACAGAATGAGAATTTTCATTTCTCGACGTTATATGACCTAAATAACACGACAGACATCCCTTGAGGAAAAAATCCTGTTGGTTTTGTCTTTGTCTGTACACCTGTTAAGTTAATTATTGCAAATATCAATGTCAAATTTGAACCAAAACTATTTGGTCTGAAAATACAGATCCAGCTCGTAAATAACCAAAATCTAACCAGTGTAGCGGCAGGGTTTTTAAGGCGTTTACAGCATTAAAAAGTCTGTTACTTAACCGAAAAATTACATCAATCATTATCGTTGAAATACATATATTAAAAATAAAAACAAACAAACATGGACGAAGTTCCAAAAGGTTTTAAATCTAGTTAGATAAACACATTCTCGAAAGGATAAAGTATACCAGGATTCAATCTTTCAAAGAAATATTGATCATTTATTTGTTAATATTCCCTGAGTTATCTGTTTTGAGTATGAAGACTGTGTAAAGTTTTTGAACTTTTAGGAAAAAATAGGTATCGATAAAAGCATAATTCGCGGGGAATCGAGAAAAAGGCGATTCTGGAAGTGCCACTACCAAGTAATGTTACCTAACTCAAGTTGTTTTCCGATATAATAAATCATTATCACCTATTTATTCCGAATGTACGAAATACCACATACATGAGCATTAGCTTATACCCATAAGTACTATTAAAATTTATTGGATGAAATTAAGCCTAATCTTTGAAATTTGGCAAACAGGGTGGATATTTGCTTAATCTATAAAGATTAGACCATCTAAGTGACCCTCACCAACTTCAATACACTTTTTACGTCTGGATATAAAATTATTCATTACCCAGTGGAGTGAACCTTCATTTATTGCAGCGACTTCTCTACAAATGCATGCTGTTAGTTCCTCAATGGTTCTAAGACTACTTACTTTCACTTTCAAATAGATTCCAGTTAGATCGGTCAACCTCACGGGTTTCTGTTATTCAGAGAAGCAAGTTTAAAAGAAGATTTTTAACTTCTTGTATCAAGAAAATATGCTTAATGTGAGAACAAATATGTTCTTGAAATCTAGGTATTGTTTTAAGCACTAAACCACTTGAAATAAGAATCTTTGCATTTTAAAAATAAACATATTTTCTGCACTTTATACAGGTGTGTTCAAAAACAAGATTTTTAACTTTTGGTTTCAAGAAATTTTGTACTTTATGTGAGAACAAACATGTTCTTGAAAACTGTGTATTGATTCAAGCACTACAGTACTTGAAATAAGAATCAATGTAATTTGAACTAAGTGTATGTTATGCTGAATTAAGTTAGTTAACATTTACATTTCTGAAATTAAAACGTTAAATTCTTCATATTACAATAATTCTTCTGGAAATGAGAGTGCGGAGCAGTTAAATCAAGAAAGTTAGGTGTTGCTTCTAGCTGCGTCGCTGTTTACACTAGTTCAATTTGCCTAGTTGCACTTTTTGTAGTTGGTTCTTTTATGTTATAATAGAAGCACGGGTGCGCGACATTTCCTATGTGGTGAAGTATTAACCTTAAGTGATAACTTGGCAAAGGCAATGGGTGAACTGATAAATGATATCCATTATTATATATTTCGATATCAGAATGGTGACAAATAGAAAATTTGGGACAAAGAGATTGCCACAGTAAATTATTCGAAGAAATTTTGAGAGAATGGTTCCTTTACAAACATGCCACGTTAAGTGTGCTAATGGTAATCTTTCTATAACTTTAGTCATAATTAAGTATTAATAATTACCATTTTAGATCAATTCGACTTCGGCATAAACTATCCAGAAAAAAATACAGTCTTTTCTCAACAACTGGGAGGTTTTTAAATCAAGATGTAAAAAATAGAAATATGCTATACACTGTATAGCAAGTATAAACGTACTTTGCTTAAGCTGGCAGCCTGGACTTTTATGGAAGTAAACGTCGCCAAGGTTCATTTTTGTACTGACCATACAAAAAATATGTTTGGGTTGGCTAAGAAAGTTGTCAACATTTCTTCAATTATATTCATAAAAGGTGTCAAATAGGCAAGGACTGGCAGCTTAGCTGTCGAAACAATTGTCAGGTAAATTATAATAAATTTGTGACGATTTTAACTAATCAGTTTTATTTATTTCATGATTATGGAGTTTCACCAAATAAGAAATGCTGAAATATCTAACATATATTATTATATTCTTATTTCACATATCCGGTCAATATTACTTGACCTTAAAAATTCTACATGTTGTTTTTAAACTTACTTGCAAAATCATGGAGGTAAATGAAAAAGTGCAAATACCAAAAACCTGGAAATCTAGCATTACAGATACGTATATGCCTTTACTACCACTTATTGCGGCAATAGGTGAAGAGCCAGCTTTGAACAACAGGAGTAATTTCTTCACGTTACCTCATTTACTACATTTTTAATTTTTTTTTCTCGTGCTATTCGGTTATGCATTATTTTCGAAAACGCAGTTAACGCATTAATAATAATTCTGCGTTTTCAAGAACAGTATTATGTTTTTCATTTAAAAAATTTATTCTGAAAACTTCTAGAAGAAAATATTTGGTAACTTATTTTATATTAAAAATTTCGGTCAAGCTGCATATTGTTTTTTTGATTTTTGTGATAACATTTGTAGATTATAAAGGCTTTAATGTGCCCTTTAAAAAATAACCTTGTTTAAGTTTTAGATATAAGGCTATTTCTATTTTTATTTATTTATTTATTTTTGGGCAAGCATTCGGGATGACGAAACTAGAATTTAGCCGAATTTGGGGGAATATGAAAAATTACCAGCTTGGTCGGAAATCAAACCTGCGACCACTAGGTTATGAAGTAAACATTACAAACCGCTAATCCACCGAGACTGGCTGTGTTTTTCTTATTCCTATTATTTACTGAAGAATCCTTTTTTGTGGTATGTTTAAGATGTGATTCGAGACTGGCAAGTTTTCTATTTTGTAAAGAAATATGTGTATGATATTATTCTTATTTATTTCTTAAATTGAAACTACAAACTTCTTAGGTTTAAAACAGCATCAAAATTTTAAATTTAATGTACGATTTTCTTATTACAAGTATTATTTTTTTCTGAGTGTATGTTTGAAGTTTTTGAATAAAATATTCAGTCATTTTGTCAACATTGGTTTCACTATATATTTCTACCCAATTTTCTTTTTGTAGATCAGATATAAGTGCTTTGTAATTAATATATTTTTTGTTGACATTAAATTGTTTTTTATTTTTTTATTTTTTTTTTTTTTTTTTTTTTTTTTTTTTTTTAGTGTTAGCGGCATCAACTTCTATGGTTATTAGCCGCTTTACAAGTTTTGTTTACAAAAACTTTGTCAGATAATATTTCTTTTGAAGACTCTTAGACTGATATGAGATAATATATCCAATACAAAATGTATATATATTAGTACGTAAAACATGGGTTTAATAAAATTCACATATAATTAGACAAACAGTATAAGGAACAGAGGTGAGATTAAACATGAGGTTTAGGGTAAAGAATAGACTGGGTACAAAACAAGTTCACGTTAAAATAATTGTATATATAAAATTTGTAAATAAATAAAGTTGTAGATTATATGTAAAGATGTATAGATAAAATAATTAAGTAAATATATATATATGTTTAAAATATGTAGCTAAAAATAAATAAATAAATGGATGTTGTATATACTGAATAAAATAAATGTATAAAACATTATAATTTATTTACTAGACCTATATTTTTTATAAATTCTATAACACTGCCTTCATTTTCAGTTGATAAAATTTCGATAATATTATTTTTAAGAGATGTTCTTAAGCGAGCTTCATTGTAGGTAGGACAATCCACCAGTATATGCCTTACTGTCAGTTGTCTTTGACAGTGTTGGCAGATGGGGGGTTCGAGACCTTGTAACAGGTAGGATGACGTTAACCTAGTGTGTCCTATACGTAAGCGGGTGATAATTGTTTGTTCGTGGCGTGTTAAACGACTTTTCTTAGGTGGATTTATTAATGGTTTTATTGTTTTGAGTTGTGTATCAACTTCGTTCCATTTTAATTGCCACAGGTTTAAAACTTTCTCTTTTAAATAATCTTTCAGATCCTTTGGGCGTATGCAGATATCCTCTAGTTGGTCATGTTCCACAGCAAATCTGGCTGCTTCGTCTGCTTTCTCATTACCCTGGATCCCTACGTGGCCAGGTGTCCAAACTAGAGTTATTTCTTTTTGTTTATTATAAAGCCAATCAAATAACGCTTGTATTTCTTGAACTAAAGGATCGAATGAAAATCTGTTTGATAATGCCTGCAAAGAACTCAGTGAATCTGTACAAATTAGAAAATTAGATTTACTAGAAAATTCTGTACTATGAAGCGCTTGCCATAATGCGTATAATTCCGCTGTATATGAACTAGCGGCTTCATGTATCTTCCAATGATAAGAGTCGTCAAGGTTAATAAAGGCACTACCAACTCCCATTTCTGATTTGGACCCGTCTGTGTATATAGTTTCAGCACTAGGATGGTGATCTAAAATATTTTTAAAATTGTTATGAAATAGTTTAGGATTAACATCCTTTTTCCCTCCTTGTAAGCAAGATAGGTCCATTCGGGGTAGGTGAATTTGCCAAGGTGGTATTTCATAATTTCCTATTTGGTACATTGGCTGCATTGTTTCATTCAGTTCCTGCAGTATGGCGTATAGACGTATTCCAGCAGGACGAGTTCTAGTAGGTCTAGACATGTATTGTATAGCTTGCTCCTCGTTAAACAGCAGCGCATGATTAGGATGTCGCGGTTGGGCATATACGTTTATTCCGTAGTTTATAAGTAAACGGTACCTTCGATATTTTAACGGTGGTACTCCCGATTCGCAGTATATAGATACTGTAGGACTGGTTCTAAAAGCCCCTAGAGCAAGTCTTATACCCGTCGAATGGATTTGGTCTAGTACCTTCAAGTGTGATTGACGGGCGGCACCGTAAACTATTGATCCATAATCCAGTTTGGACAAAATCATACTTCCATACACATTTAGGAGTATGCTTCTATCTGCGCCCCATTTCATACTAGATAAGCACCTAATGATATTCAATCGTTTTTTGCAATTGGCTGCTAAGCTTTTAATATGAGGACCCCAAAGTAGTTTTCTGTCAAACGTAACTCCTAAGAACTTTATTTCTGGTTTATTAGTTATAGGAAGACCATTTATTGTGAGCTGAGGATTTTGATGACACGATCTCAACCTGCAGAAATGAACGCACTGTGTTTTTAGCGTGGAGAAACGGAAACCTCGATTTTCTGCATAAGCTTCTCCCGACTCTATGATCTATACCTGACATTAAAACATTTACGGCTACTGCAAACAAAACCACGCTAAGTGTGGATCCTTGGGGTATGCCATTTTCGACTGTATAGGTGTTAGATTCAGTATTTCCGACTCGAGTTCTGATTTTCCTGTCAGAAAGAAAACTGGCAATGAAATTTGGCAAACAGCCCCTCAGTCCCCATCTGTGTAGAGTTTGCAATACACCATATCTCCACGTCATGTCGTAAGCTTTTTCAAGGTCGAGGAATACTGCTGTAAGGTGATTTCTATTTAAAAAACTTGTTTGTATTGCATTTTCGATATAAACCAGTTGATCGTTTGTTGATCTGAATTTCCTAAAGCCCATTTGAAATTTAGATAGTAGATTATATTTTTCTAAGACCCACATCAAGCGAAAACTGACCATTTTTTCCAGGGTCTTACTAAGGCAACTGGTTAAAGATATTGGGCGATAGTTGGATGATATTTTGGGGTCCTTGCCAGGTTTTAGAAGTGGGACTATAATAGATTCTTGCCATTGCTCTGGATAGATTCCTGTCTTCCAAATTCGGTTGTACAATTGTAGTAATTCGACTTTGGCAGTTTCAGGTAAGTGTTTTAACATATTGTAACTAATAGTATCTCGACCTGGCGACGAGTCTTTAGTTTTATCTAGAGCTTCTTTTAGTTCTTCCATGGTAAAAGGTACATTATAGAACGACTCTATTCGTTCTGTAAAATCCAATGGAATCTCTCTAGCGAATTTATTTAGACGAAAGTCTTCGTTGTAATTATCAGAACTACTTGTTGATTGAAAGTGACGAGCAAATTCGTCTGCCAATTCTAGAACATCTGTTATCAACTCTCCATTGATATCTAATACAGGTGATGTAATAGGAAGTTTCTTTCCTATTAGTGATCTTATTTTCCCCCAAACGTCTGAAGGTGATGTTTGTGGGGTGAGAGATGATACATACGTCTTGAAAGAGAGCCGTTTCTTTTCCAAAATGACACGGCGAGCTCGAGAACGGAGTCGCTTAAAACTAATCATATTTTCGGCAGTAGGGTGTCTTTTAAAAAGATTGAGTGCTTGTTTTTTAGCTTTAATTGCTTTGGCCACCTCTTCATCCCACCACGGTACTCTTTGCGGTCTCTGTTGGTTTGTGATAACTGGAATACTTTCTTCAGCAGCCAAAAGAATGGATTGAGTAACATGGTCTACTGAAGAAGCAATAGTGTCAGTTAAATTAAAGGTGGTAATGTTTGTTTGAAATTTTGGCCAGTCAGCTTTACTTTCTCTAAACTTCCTACGTGCCGTTAATGGTTGTAATTGTGGGCGCGATGTAGCAAGTTGTAGCATTACAGGGAAATGGTTCGAGAAATAAAGATCATCAAGTACATCCCATGAAAACAAATGAGTAACTTCTGGAGAACTCACGGAAAGATCTATAGAGGAGAAGTCGTTTGATCTTAAATTAAGATAAGTACCTTTACCCGTATTAAGAATATTCAATTCTAATTCCTCAAAAAGGTTTTCTAGACTTCGTCCACGAGGATCTAGATTAGACGATCCCCATATCGGATTGTGTGAGTTAAAATCTCCAAGAAGTACAAATGGTCGGGGTAATTGAATAATCGCATTTCGCAAGTCGTCTACTTCCCAGTGAATATCGGGCAGATATATGTTGCAGATGGTTAAAGCAAACGGATAAAAAACTTTAACAGCAATTATCTGTAATTCTGTGTTTATATTTACAGGTTGTGTCGGAATAGAATCTTTTATAAATATTGCAACACCACCCCTAGCTCGAAGATTAGGCATGACATCTTTTCGAACAATGGTGTAACCTTTGGTGTCATACGGAGTTTCAGGTTTCAAATGCGTTTCCTGTAATGCTACAACAAGAGGACATTTTTCAACAAGTAACAACTTAAGTTCGCTAGTATGAGTTCTAATGCCATTTATATTCCATTGGATGATATTATCCATTTGGATAGTTTATTGATAAGTACTACTGGGAGGAAGTCTCCCGAGTAGACGAATCTTTGCTTTTAGGACGAGGGCCTCTAGGGACGCCTTTTGGCCACCCTTTCTTCTTTTTAATGGTTCCTGTAAGAGGATTCATCTCGTTGTCGGAGCATGAGCTCGCTGTCAGTAGAATATCACTTGCATCCATACTACAGGAAATATGGAGAAGTGGGTTGGATTCTTGAGGATTTTGGGATGAATGGGAAGATTTACTAGGAGTTTGAGGTTTTATAAACTTCGGTGGTTGTGTAAGTGGGGAGATTTGGGGTTGTTGTTGGGGGATTGGTAGTGGGGAGATTGGGAGTGGTAATTGGGGGGAGAGATTTGTAACAGTTTCAGTCGGTAAGGTTCTTAGCGAAGTGGTTGAGAATAAATCTGATTTTTTAAAATGTGTCTCGAGTGCTTTTATAATTTCTGGAACGAGAAATTTAACTAACAGGCTTTGATCTGGTACCGCTGGTGGTTGACTAGGCCTAGCAACAACTCTGGCATATGAAGTAGTCGGACCGGTGACTATAGAGGGTGTATTAAGCATTACTTCGCGTTTGGCGTCAAAATAACTAATACGCTTCGTTACTTTTAGTTTCTGAATTGCTACTTCCTGTTTGTAGATTGCACATGTTCTAGAGTTTGCTGGATGGTTATCTCCACAGTTGACGCATATTACGGGGGTTTCGCAGGGATTCCCTTGGTGCATTGCTTTACCACATATACACACTTGCTCTTTCCGGCAATTAACTGCCGCATGGCCAAATTTCTGGCACCTGAAACAACGCAGTGGTGCTGGTATATATGCGCGAACTGGGAGGGAGTAAAAAGCTATTTTAACACGTTCCGGAAGAACGGTCCCCGTGAATGTGAGTAGATATGAAGAAGTGTTAATTATCTCACCCTGTCTCTTATAGGTTAATCTTTTTACATCAGCGACATGCCTGGATCTTAATATTTCTTCCCTAATTTCTTCTATGCTGCAGTTATTAAGGTCTTTGCAAGTTATTACTCCCTTTACAAAATTTAGGGTTTTATGAGGAGTTACTTTAACTTTCAGTTTATCAAGATTGATTATATCTAGTAACCGCTTCGTTTGCTCCTTACTTACGCTTTCAATTAATAGACCGTCGTTAATCTTTTTTACACTTTTTACTTCCCCGACTTGTTTCTTTAAACTATTGAAAATTAAGAAGGGACTTACGTCGTTAAATGAACCTTCTTCTCTTTGCATTAGCAGAAAATTAATTTTAGAAAAGCTAATTGGATGTTTCTTAACATTTCCTGTTTCTGTTTCACAATCAGTGTCAACAATCGATTCACTAGTCTTTTTTCTTTTTCCTGGAGATTGAATCCCAGGAGCATTTTTTTCATAGGGTATGGAAAAGGGATTAGGAGGTATTGATAGGGTTCTTAACTCGTTGTAAGAAGGGAGTTCTAATGTATGGGAAGGGGGATAGGATAAGGTGAGTTGAGGTGTGGAGCCGGGAAGCTCCGTTTGCGACAGGGGCACTTTTGTAACGTTATTACCTGTACTGTCATCCATGTTTTATATTTAATAATTTGTTTAAAAAGTGTGTATGTATAGAATATGTGTTTTTCATTCCTTTCATGTTTGACAGCTTGAGGAACCAGCAACAGCCAAAGGATTCCTGTGAACCCGACTCTGGTGGCCTCGACGGAGCCCCCCGCATTATATCGCAAGGTTCCCGGTCCAGGCGCCACCTGGCATTACGGCATAAGCGAGATTTTCGCAAGTTGATAGGGCAGCCAGGTCATGTTGGCTAGACCGACCCGGGCCCCTGTACTACCTTGCAGCCTGGGAGTGCACACCCCGGAACCCAGTTTTATCCGCTGTACCCTCCAGCAGGCGAGCCCAAGGATCCCAGACTGAAACTAGTTCCCCGCGCTGTCAAACAAGGAATGAGTGTGCGTGTTGGTGACCTGCCCGTATGCAGTGTACATGTGTGTAGTGTATGTGTGTTTGGGTTAAACTAGAAAACTGTGTGTTTATATGGTTGTGTTTACGGGCAGGTATGTGTGTTGGAACGAGGTGTACTGAGCTGGTACCCGTGGGGGCGCTACTCCCCAATGGCTGCCCGCTTTCAGCCACCCTGCGGGTAATTGTTTTTTATTATTTTTTAAATTGTTGAGGTTATTAATACTTAATGCGATTGGGGAGTGATCGGTAATGTCATAGTTTCTAAATATAAATGTTTGAATATGGTCCGCTGTATCTGTTGAAAAATTTACAAAAAAGTGATCAAGACATGTTTTACTAGCCGGGCGCGTGTATTCATTAATATAAGATGTAAATCCATAGGTGTTCATTACATTTTTATACTCTTCTGCAAATTCTTCATTCTCTAAAATGTTGATGTTGATATCGCCTACAAAGATATGAATATCTGAGTTATTTATACCACGTAAGTATTCTAGCAGTCCAGTATTAAACGTTATTGGGCAAGTACTTGATGATCTGTATATAGCAGTTATAGTGACATTCTTTTTGTTAATTAGAATTTTGAGCTCAATTAATTTTGTTATTCCCATTTGAATTATTTTAAATTGATGCTGAAAATTATCTTTTATATATAGCATTACACCGTCATTTCTGTTCAAGTTTCCTGAATTGTAGATTAATGTATACCCTTTTTTATTAAATAGGTTTACATCATTTTGTTGAAAAGTTGCTGTTAAAATTATTACCTCAAATCTTTCTAAACATTCAGATATAAATAACACAAAATTATCATAATTTTTCTGGCAACTTCTTATATTCAGATGCAAAATTTTGAAAGAATTTTTTAGTTTTCTAATTGAAATGTTAAAATCATCTATTGATTCAACTATTTGGGATTTTTTAGATTCCGTTTCATATTCCTGAATGAATGGATCCATATTGAAATATCTATATTTACATAACTAAGATATTTGAATTATTTTATATTATTTGCATTACAAAGCAGAAGGGTATTAGTATATTGCGTTACGTAACAGAAGAAACAGTATTAGTGTTTAACATTTTTTTGGTGTTTTATATAATGTTTTTTTGGTTTATCATCTTTCCGTTGGTCCTTATCACTATTTAGTCTTGGAAAAGATCTTGTGATTATTGGCTGTGCATCTTCAACCGTTTGTTGTATCAGCAATTCTGCGAATGTAAACTTTTTGAAAACTTCATCAGTTTCTACGACCTGGACATTTTCTTCTTCTATTGATATTTTTGAAGCCAATAGATTTTGTAAAGGTGTCTTCTTACTACCATCTGATCCGATTTCTATATCCGGTTCGGTTTCTTCTACCAACTGATTAGCAGTATACTCTAGGCCGTTTACTATAAGCTTTCCTCTCTTTAAATATGCGTTTAGTTTCTTGTTTCTTGGTTTAACTAGGTGTTGTCTTAATATTTTATTATCTCTTCTTTCTTCTACACTTAAATCTTCTGCTATGCTAATGTTAGTACCCTTAAGTTTCTGGCGTTACGCAAGACTTCTTGTTTAGTAAAATATGTTGTAGATTTTACAACAATGGGTTTATTGGAAGGATGCTTTCCTATGGTATACACGTTGTTAAAGTCGGATTTCAATAGATTTAGTCCTAAAGATTTGTTTAAAGTATCTTCGACGAACCCTCTTAAGTTATCCGTAGGCTTTTCTAAATAAAAAATAATTATATTATTTTTCCGGAGTTCTTTTTCTAAAGCATCATACTTGGTTTTCAATGTTAGGTATTTTCCTTCCCATTCCGTTGTTACTTTTTTGAGATGTTCTTCAAAATTTATTTTTAGATTCCAATTTCCATTTCAATATGCTCTTTCATTTCCTTTGTTTGATTTATATTTGCATCATTAACTATTTTAGTTATTTTTTGTATTTCTTCATCATTCATGTTTTATTTCACTAACAAATTATATTCCTCTTCCAAAAATTAAACTTGCAATGTATGGTCTCTTTTATGTTTGATAATCAGTTTATGCTTATATTGAAGGTTTTCTTTTGATAAAATATTTTTATATTGTATCGTAGTTATAATTTACCGTTATTTACTCATAAATTGTATGTACTTTAGTTAATTTCTGTTATTTACCTGCTTTAATTTGTACTAGTAGTTACTGATAACAACATTTTTTAGTTTATTTTATTAGAAACTAACATTGTTTAACACTTTTTTCTACAGCACTTAGAAATGTCTATTGAAACTTAAAGCAGACCACACACATTCAAATGTGTGACCAAACACATCAAATCAATCAGGAATACTTCCAGTCACGGTAGAATAGTAGTAGAAATAAGAAAGACCCTGAATGCAATGATAAAACAAAAATGGAAAATAAAGTTTCAATGGATAAAAGCTCATATTGGAATAAAGGAGAACGAAAGAGCCGACTACTTAGCAAAAAAACAACTAGCCTAGATATACAGTAAGGTGCCGAAAAGTGAAGTTTTGAGTGTAGAAAAGTGTTGAAAAGTGGCAAACGCAGTGACAAAATTCTTTAGAAGGTGAACAAACGCGTTTATTCTATCCGGACGTGATAGAAAGACTAAATATGCAAATACCAATTAGTCCAAGTTTTACTGCAATGATTGCCGGCTATGGAAAGCTATGCTCGTATCTCTTTCGGCTCAAGATTATAAAAAGTTCGAACTATGTGTACGGTGAAGTACAGCAAATTGTATATCATCTATTATACGAGTGCCAAAAACTAAGCGTGTATAGGACTAGGTTTAGAAATAAGATATTGACTTTAGGAGGTAATCGACCAGTAGAAAAGTATGAACTTGGATCTACTAATCTTAGAGCTTTTGTTGAATTTGTGGAGAAAATAGATTGGTCACAACTGTAAATATTAGTAAATTAGGTAGATGCAAATAAAAACAATATAAATAATAATAGTTTATTAATAATAATAATAATAATAATAACAGTTTATTTTCTTACAGGTCATGAACCTACAATAGGAAAATTCTTAAATAAATACATATGTATAATAATCAACAATAAAAAAAATTAAATATAAAAAAACTTAAAAAAAATTATGTAACAAAATTATATAACTATTTAGTTTAATTTTGTACAGTGTTTTCGTAATTGTTTAAGATTACATTAGTTATGAATATCAAAGAATCTGAATTAATATCGCATTGCCATGAAATGGAGTTAAAATTGTCGCACATATGAGCTACCGGGCTGGATTTCATAATATTAGTGTGTGCAGTATTGCAATAGAAAAAGGTGAAATTTCGTAAATTGCGTGCAGGTATGTTAAAGTTTATTTTCTGCAATAAATTTGAACAGTTAACATTGTTATGAACTAAATTATATAGAAATTTTATACTACTCACTATCCTCCTAGTTTTTAAAGAAACGATGTCAAAAGCTACAAGGGAGTTACTGTATTGAAAGTGGTGAGTTGGGTATATTCCTGTGGATAAATAAGAGGCCAGTTTTACAAAGTGCTGCTGAACGGATTCAATTCGATTTATATGAGTATTATAGATGGGACTCCAAATTAACGATCCATATTCGAGCTTGGATCTGACAAATGCAAGAAATAATAACTTATACAAATCTTGTTCGAAAAATCTTTGCAATTCCGATATATGAAACCCAAAGTTTTATTAGATGTCAAAACAATTTGGTTAATATGTTCAGCAAAACAGAGTTTGCTATCAAACAATATTCCAAGATCTTTAACAGTATTTACGCGATTCAGTGTGCGATTATTGATATGATAATTATAGAGTATAGGCTGACGTACCCTAGTAAATGTCATAACAGAGCAGTTATCTACATTTAAGTTAAGATTGTTTATTTGGCACCAATTACATAACAGATTAATATTAACTTGTAGAGCGGAACAATCAGCGATGTTGTTTATACAAGTAAATAGTTTTAAATCGTCAGCAAACAATAACTTTTCACAGTCTATACTCAAAGGAAGGTCATTAATAAAAATAAGAAAAAGCAAAGGGCCAAGATTTGATCCTTGTGGAACACCTGAGGTAGAAGTAAACAAAGAAGACGATACACTATGGTATTCAATGTGAGATTTACGATCAAATAAATAAGAAGTGAATAATTTTATTAAAGACTGAGAAAAACCAATTATTTCTAATTTATTTAAAAGTATGTATAAGTCAATTTGATGAAAGGCTTTTGCAATATCCGTGTAAATTACAGCCACCTGACCCCTACAATCAAGAACCTCTGATACATACTGTGTGAAATAAGCCAAGTTGGTTACTGTAGATCGCTTTGACACGAAACCATGTTGAGACGGAGATATATACTGATTGACGTGCGAATAGACTACGTTATAAATAATTGTCTCAAAGATTTTGGAAAAATTACATATTATAGAAATAGATCGGTAATTTCTAACAGTAGATGGACTTCCTTTTTTAAGAACAGGAGAGACACGTGCATGCTTCCAGGTATCAGGAAATGTTGATGAACGTAGTATAAGATTAAACAACGAATATAACGGCATTACTAACACAGAAGCACAGTCGCGAATAAGAAAACTAGGCACCATATCCACGCCAGATGTAAACTTATTTTTCAATTTTTTTATGGCGGTCATGATGTCGTCTTCTGATATATAATCAATCTTAATTAAAGGCATATTGTTTATGGATAAAGAGTTATTAACCATAGAAGGGTTGGATTGTTGAAAAATAGTTACGAAATGCCTCAACGATGGTATCTGATGTGTCAAACTGTTGTCCATTATGATCCTCAATTAGGCCAGGTATTCGAGTTTCAGATTTTGTTATTGATTTTTTGTGTGCACACGACCAAAATTTGTTTGGTTCGGCTGAAATATTTGACTGTATATCGCCAATGTATTTCTTACAGGCAAGTGATGTTTCTTTCTTAATACGTAACCGTACCTCTCTATACAAATAGTAGTGAAATGTGGAACCATATATCTTATATTTGGAATGAATTTTATTCTTTTTGCGTATTAAACGTATTATACGTTTGCTATACCAAGAAGGATATTTCCGGCAAGATTTATTGGATTGAAATAATGGAATACACTCTAAAAAATTACCGGTGAATTATACCCTAAAAAATGGAGGCAACTATGTTACCTCCATTTTTTGGGGTAAATTTACTTCAAAGTGTAATTTTTATAGGAAGTGGGGAAATTTCAACATTAGGTTAAATTTGCATTGTAATGTTTCCTTTTTAAGTAAATTTACAGATTAAAATTACAATCTCAATGTAATTTTACATTTTAACATTAAAACACCTGTGTAAAGTTACATGACAAAGTTAATATTTCATGGCAATAGTACTTTTCAGGGTTAAAATACAAATGTGAAAATACTTCTTGAATGTAACGATGACTTGCGAAAGTACTTGCAAATTCAATCGTTCCTCTGAATATTACTTACATAAGTGAAGGAATTGTATGAAACAAAATAAAATCAAAGTAATTTTTATTGAACGTATGTACTTATATAAAATATAAGACATTAACAGAACTTCTTTTCAGGGGCTTTCGGAAATATTTGGTCTCTCAAAGACATTCAGATAAAGTTTCGATTCCACCTAGAAAATTAAAAAATTATACATTTGTAAGGAAAAAATTGTCTGAGTTATGTAAATTTATATTATGGATAGTGATTTTAACCAGTTCAATGTAGTAGAATTACTTATATTTGTATAATTTTACATAATTACAGGGCATTTTACCACAAATAGTAAAACTACTAAATGTATAGGTAAAATTAATTTTAGGGTAAAAATACCGCAAATAATAGCGAAAAGTTACCTCTTTCCCAAGGTAATTTTACCTCATTTTTTACAGTGTAGTTTCATCAAATAATTTATACAATATTTTATAAAACTCAGAACAGGCACTGTTAATGTCAGTATAAGAATCGAGAAAAGACCAGTCAATGTCGCATAAAGCAGAATATAAAATAGGAAAATTTGCTTTTTTAAAGTTATAGGCCTTCTTCTTTATTTGCGTATTTGCTGAAAAACGCAGTGTTAGCTGGCACTCTGGAATTGTAATACAAAGAGCAGGATGAAATTTGTCTTCCTCAACTAAGGGGTTCATATCCCTGGTAACAACAATATTGGTGTCAGAAAACACCAAGTCTAGAGTTCTATTAAGCGAATTTACTATGAAATTGTATTGATCAAGTCCAAGGAAATTTTGATAGAGAACGAGGTATGATCTGTCTTCAACATGACTGTTATAGGTAGGGATATTGAAATCTCCTATTATAACCACTTTACTATTGCTGTTTAATATATCCAGAGTAGAGAAGGTATCGAGAAATAATTTCAAGCTTTCAGGAGACAGTCCTGGTGGTATATATAAGGTGAGAACAAGAAATGTTAAAGCATCAACGATAAGTTTAATTCCAACTACATCAATAGAAGGAATAAGCTGGTCAAAAACAAAGAGATTTAAGCTAACAACGTTAAGAGAACGCATGTCACTGTTAATTGCTATTAACACTCCACCACCTCTAGCAACACAACAAGCTTCTAAATCCCTATCCTTTCGAAAAACAAGAAAGTTTGCAGGAAATAGTTCAGAACTTAAGATACCATTAGTTAACCACGTTTCGGACATTGATATAAGATGATAATCAAGATATGGTACAGTGTTAAAAACCGTAGAAATTTTAGATCTAAGACCTCTATCATTTTGGTAATAAATTTCCAAGGAGTAATTGTCGATGGATAGTGAGTTGTCGGTATTTGACAAATCAACAGAGACGCGAGACATTGCAGAAAATAATAAATCATTTTCATTCTGAACACAAGACTGTGATTGCTATTGTAAGGAAAGAAGCACATCACTCTTTAATTTAGATATTAATTGAATATACGTGTGGCAATTTTTCCGATCCCACGCTGCGTGATGTGTGTCAAGGTTTGATTTATTTTTGTTATTCAATAGAACACAGTTGCTACATCAAAGATCTTAAATTTACAATCTTTGATAGAATAATCACTAGCACAGAACGGACACTTTATTGCATTTCGACAGTTTTTTGAAGAATGATGGTAACCATTACATCTGAAACAACGTAAGATGTCGATAGCATCGTAAACCTCGCAGGAGTCTAATCCAACCATAACACGTCCAGCATTTAACATCTTCTTATAAGTAACAGTATCTACTTGAAATACAGCTTGAAACCTGTTAGAGTTCTTCTTTGTAGGACCATATCTAATCAAATTACAAGTGGATTCATCATTGATTATATCGGAATTCTGCTTAAGTAAAAAACGACATAAGGAGAAATCATCTAAGTCCTGAGACATTCCTAGAATTCTAATACGTGGCATAATGGTTTTTAAAACTTTAATGTCATAGTTGTCCGATAGACCTTGCTCTGCGATTGTTTTAAACTTGTCAGCATCACTTTTCTTATTTAAACTTAGCATTATTCCTCCTTTATTTACAGATTTGACATCATTTATCTGAATCTTCGAAGTAACAGGATCAATGGTTTTCAAAATATCTGATTTTGTGGTAGATTTGCTTTGAGAAGGGTCTTTTGGTTTCACAATTATACTGGTTTTTGGTATTGTAACAACTAGGGAAAACCCCTATTTGCCGCCGTCGAACATTCGAGACTACATGATTCATCAACACCTGCATGTATGATTCATCGCTGTGAGTCATCAACGGCTGCACAAAACAATACACCAACTAGTCTAATCCAGTAAGTTCCAGAACTTTATATGGGAGATATAAATTGACGTCGCGGGTAGAAGGAGTTCAGTTAATGTTTAACCGGCGTATTAAAATGTGCTCTGTGTAAATTAGTAATCGAATGTTAGTGAATAAACAAATGTTATAAATGGATATTGTATTAAAAATAAATAGCCTACTTTAAGTTTGTAAATGTCTAGCATTTAAATAGTTCATTAAATAGTGTATAATTATAGTGTTTTTAATTAAGTGTATGTAAATAATATCTGTCTTGTGAATAGAAGATTAAACAGCATTTTTGTTATTATTTTAAAAAGAACGTTACAGTATATTTAAATTAAAAAACATTCATTTTGTAAATTGGCTAGGTTATAATTGAATAGCAAATTTCGAAAAGGACTTATCTCGGATTTTTTACAAAATGGATTTTTTCACTCTTTTTTCATATACACGTAAAGACCGATGTTTTATGAGTAAGAAGGTCTCATATCTAGTTTTCAAAGTTAAAAACATGCCTTTCTGAAACAAATTAAAAAAACAGGATAAGGTAACCTTTCAAGTCTTGAGGTTGTATTTTTTGTTGGTAATTTTTTGAATTCATTTTTAACCCAAAAAAGCCAGGTGAGGTCTTATGCCGTCACTTCATTGGCAATGAGTTGAATAACGAAACTTTTGTCTTATCGAAAACAAAGGGTTGTGTAAACATTCCTACTCTTGAAACATTTCCTTGTTATTCCACAAAAGTACCAATCAATCCTTTAAAAATGAATGACCTACAAAAACTGAAGCAGTACATACCGGCGGATTTCGAAAACTTTAAAATGCCATTTTGCAGTGGCCGACAGATTCAGCATCACTGGTAGACGTCGAAGAGAGTTTTAGTGGAAACATTTTTGTTTTTTCTCTTTTTTAACAAAAATTTTATCATAAGCAATAAAAGCATAGTTTTCCATACAAAACCATTTGTTAAAAATGGCGGTTTATCACAAAACTTCTTGATGAATTTTCAAAAGGACCTACCTCGGAAAACTTAAAACTGCTAAACTCTCACTGTTTAAAGAAAATTCAGTTTTTCTGTCTACTGTACAATTTAAAAAAATCTGATACGAGTCCTTTTCGAAATTTGCTATTCAATTAAAATATGTAATGCATGTAATATTGCAATCAATGTAGTGTAATGGTGCATGTTGGAACAATAAATGTAAAAAACACCTAGTGTTACTGAAAAAAAAACGAAATCCACACAATCCATCCACTTTGCAAAAATTTGGCCGAATACTAAAATTTAGTAGTTCACTATCGAAACGTACCTTAAATTCTTATGTTATTTCTACAGACTGTGGGGTAGTTACAAATAAATAACAGAAAATAAGTATTGAAAAATTACTTTGAATCGTCCTGCTGTCGAGTTTGAATATTGCTTTTTTCAGTAACAATAAGTAGTACAATTTAAAAAATATATAAAAGCGGTAATCTGATATTTAGAAAGTATTGTTGTATATCAACATTTATAGAAAGTATGGTAACAATAAGAATTGAATTTAGTAGAAAACAGAAAGATCAAACATCAAAGTGAAGAAGGTACAAAAAGAAAAATCACACTTTCCGTCTTGTAGAGATAGGTATTTATGTCATACTTTGTAGTTTAAGAAAATACCTTTTAGATATACAGAAATCTAGGTATGCAATCTGTATTTTTATGCTTGTTTTTAATTACTGGAATAAATTGGCGAACAGGACTGAATTTAAGGTTCTTTTCGTAGACTGTATCATTTATAGACCGGTCTACTAATAATGAGTAACTTTTGGGTGAATTAGCTTTTGGAGTTTCTCAAATGACAAAATAAACTTATAAATGAATTTTCTGTAATTGAAGTTGACTGTTGAAAAAGTATGAATATTTACAATAAATATCAGTGATTATTGGTTGCTAGTAATATATACAACACTCCACATAATTTTATTAAAATTCTGTAAATATATGCAAGTATGTCATTTTCTACTAATACTAATTTCGCAGATAATTTGAATTATTCGATAGCCAAATCACTACCAGGACACACAATTTTCTTGCGTTTCAGATCTACAGGGTCTCCACTGTCCATGGATGGGGTTACAAAGAGGAAAAACTTTTTTAATATGCGTTTTACAGAAAAAAGTTATTCTTTATAAAAAATTTTGCTTTCCTCAAAACGTTCAAAAACATATTTAGATTTGACTTCAGAGATACACTTATAAATTCAATATTATTGCAGCTGATACCTTTATTTTTCAACTAAACAACAATCAGTTTTTGAATAAACAATTTAATAAGTATTAATTCTTAACTTAAAACAGATCTTTAATGACAGTACAAAACAAAGTCTACTACATACTTTAGATAAATCGTTAGTATCTCTAGACAATTAAACCTTGTACGCACGTGTGGACCTGATTGCGTTCCGATGTTATATTATCATTAAATTTATGAACCAAGTGTTATTTATGTATAAACATAAACGTAAAATAGCCAATAGCACTTATTAAGTTGTTTATTTCAAAGTCTGAGTGTTGTTCAACAGATTCCCGAAAGGCTAGTTTTTAAAGCTTGAATTTGTAGTATGCCGTTTAACAACACTGTGCGTCAGTTGTCAGTTCGTGTTGCTGTTAATTTTTTTTTTGATACATACAATGTTGTTACGGCCGACCTTTCAATTGTAGAACACATTTGTTTTGAAAATACACTTAAATACTAATTAAAATCTACGCACATTTATTATACATACATACATAATCTTTAACCTCATATACCTTTCGGTGTCGAGGCGTCAGACCCACCGAGCCGCAGAGTGGATATGTGCGTGTGAGACGAGATAGCGGAGCCATATAGGCAAGTACACTGCGCTCGTGGTTTACCCATCCGAGTCCTGACCGACACAAACTCGACTTAACTTTGTTAAGCGATAGAAATCCACTATAACCACTCTGTCGTACTGCTGACTTTTATTTATAATAAAAGATTTATTATAAATAAAAGTTATATTTATTTATATAATACCACATTTATTATAATAAACTAAAATCGTTCGCGACACAATTTAGCATTTTAATAACTTAACCAGACTGACACTTAAAATTTTCTGCCTTTCTCAATAATTTCCTCCGAAACTGTATGAAGGAAGTTTTTTATCAAATAATAATAATACTTTACAAATTGAACGGTACTCGAACCTTCCACCGAAGCAGCTGAATTTGCAGTCATGACGATAAAGCAAGTTTAAATGTTGCATACAGAACAAACTAAATAGAATTATTTGTCTTTAAAAAAATCCAAACTTATATAAATTGAAATAATAAAATGTTCCAAAATACAGTCTCATTCGCAGATTTACATTGCTTAAGTAACATTTAACAAACACGAAAAATCGAACAAATAACGAAATTATAATAAACATCTGATCACGGAGTACGCTAATAAAAATAACTTGACCTTATACGATGTTAACTGTAGCCCACAACGCACTCGCGACTCGCCGGCTACCGAAAGCAAGACGTGCAGGAAGCAACGAAATCCGTGCTTATATGCAGTGTAACTAACACATTTGAATCGGTATTACCTTTCTGCGCAAGTTTAATGAGCCTAATTTAAAATAGTACTCTACATAATTATACTTTTTGCTGTACGGAATTGATATTGAGCTTTAAGTTGATTAAACATTACAAATTTAAATAAACGATAACCATAATTTTATAAAACTATTTTTGTTAGCATTGTTTTTTAATTTTAATAAATTCTTAAGGAAAGCATTGCTTCCCTTGCTTCCATGGGCCGCACGCCACTGGTATACAATATAAGTTACTAATCCTTATCTAATAATTACATCGTATATATGATACATGAATACAATATTCTATGGGAATTGCATCACATTACTTTAACATTTCAATAAGAAATTGTTGTTTAATACTATTAACATGATTGTAGCGACTTCTATATTGGTAATGACTTCTTTTACTTAATGTAATAAAACATTAAAATAGTTCTATGAAAAACTAAACTACATAAAATCTTGAAAACTATATAACGCCTGAATTCTTTACATCACCAAATCGATACTAAAATTAAATGAAATCAACTCATGATAGTTTTAAGTATTTTAAAATGTAATAATGCCGTTCAATCAACTATAACGTATTCTTAAAGTTTTATGATTAAACTTATCTAACGTTCATAAATGGTATATTGTATGAATAATTTATAAATTTACTTGAAAAGGAACATTTTCAACAATCACATCTTAAAATATTGCGAAAATCGCATGCGAAATGCGACAACTTACAAAGGAAATAAAAAATGTTTAAAATACAAGGTTATTATCGAGTGCTTAATTATTTTAAAATTTAGTTGCATGTCTTTATATGCTTGCTTATTAGATTTGATATGTTCAAAGGAAAGGCAATTAGCTTAACAAATTTAAATTAAAATTGTTCTATAACTTTTATTACAAAACTTCAAATACTATTGTCGTATTACTGAACATGTTTTTTTTCAAAAGAGGAAAAATTCAATTAAACACGTTTACAGGAATTATATTAACAAATCACGGAAAAAAGTTAAATAATCAGAACATGTGCACGTAGCAATTCGCTTCATTCTGTGGAAAATATGTAGAAATGTGGTGTTCTACCACTTACAACACCGTATTTAGCTGATCTAACAGGGGAGAGGCACAATTTAATGACTGTCACTATCCGAGCAATGTAACGAGTGGATTTAATTCAGTTAACCGCGGGACAACCTACCTCACAGATTCTCCAAAGTAATTCCCGTCCAAAGCAACCCCTGTTGCACCCACAGTTGTTCACGGACTTAATAAAAAATTGTCCTTTCCAACAAATCTCCCCACATTTTAAAACTACATTATATGCTCTGTGTCCAAAATAAACAGTTCTAATGAAAAGTAACATTTATCCGTCTTTTCATTTTAATTTCAAAGTTGTGAGAATTACAATACTTAAAATTTAGCTTATGTAATGACGTATCAATCAATATGCCTCATTATTCATTATTTACATGCGCTAACATCCACATATTTAAGGTATCAAGATTTTTTAAAGGAAATCGTCGCGACAAAAAATATCAAAGATCGTCTGTATTTTGTACAATATTAATTTTCTACATCAATAATAATTGAGTCTGGCATGTAACAACATCTCCTATACAATAATAACCAGTGCCGATGTCCGATGTCCACCGAAAAATATCTCGAAAACTAGAAGACTTAGGAAGCTTGCATTTAACAGGCAGGTGGGCCTTGCCCCAAAGGAGTGCATAGTATATTTTTTATCCTAAAAAACCGGAGGAGGTCTCAGGGAGGGGGCATTTCTTAAAAAATCATTATAGCTATATCTATATATCTCTTGAATCGCGTAAGCTACAAACTTCAAATTGTCACAGATTATACTTGAAGCAAATCCGAAGATAAGGAAATACAAAAATTACCGGCATTTTATCCAGGGGCGGAGTAAGGCAACATGCCAGGAGGAGAAGAGTTTTCCGCAAAAATAACTATTATAAAAATCTTGATTGTGAGTACTCTGTAAGAGATACATATATGCCATCACAGACTTTTTTTGTAGATCTTTTTGAGGGCTACAATTCGTTCGCTTATAGTTTGGCTTCATCTATTACCATTTTCGCAGCGTAATGCGTTTTGTCTCTGTTAGAGCCAATTTTCTTAAGTATGTATTTCATACTTTGCTTATTACTGGACTCTCCAAAAATCCTCTCAATAATCTGTATACATAGAAAGCTTTGTTAATAAATAAGCTATCTAATGGTGAAAACGGCATCAAAATCTATTCAGTGTTCTCGAGATTCACTGGTTTTGACAAAATCTGGGCTTACAAAAACTACAAAATTAATGAGGGCACGCACGATTGCCAGGGACTGGCGCGTTTGCAGCTGTGCCTCCACACGCCGTTAATTTTCCAACAAATATTATGCTATATAAAGTACATAATATATTAATAATAAACTACATAGGTATATAATTAAAATAACTATATTATGTATTCTCTTTGAACACGCCTACCATTCGTTTAAAGTTATTTTGAAAAAAGGGCAACTAATGTTTTTTATAGCATTTATTTGAGCAAAAAAAGTGTGGGACTTATTAGAAATTACGAAGAAAGGCTTTGCTAATTATAATTAGCAAAGCCTTTCTGATTCATAATTATGAATCAAACGTGATTATATTAAATTATAGTTACATGTTATGATTCCATTATTGACATTATTAAGGCAAATAAAAACTCCACTGCTATAGCACGTCCTGAGCTACGGGTTCCCAAAAAAATAACTTTCATAAGTAGATCTGTTTTCTTACTTCGTGAATACCTGACATGATCAGAAGGGGTCCGGTGATTTTTCAACGGGTATTATGCTAGTTCCATCATAATTGTAGTAATTTTGAACTTTGTCGGAGTTCACGAAGTACTGCAAGAGTTCACTCAGCAACATTTAACAACCATACCATGGACCAAGAAAAACAATTTACTTTTTATGTATGTTTGCATTGCAATAAATAAATAAATCACGTATTTTATTATTGACGTCGACCTTGAAGAAAATACTATTTTCACTCTAGAATTTCAATCTAATTATACAAAAGTTTTATAACAATCCACTCTAAATTGGTAATATTTTTCCCAAGTAGAGTAAATGATTTAAAAGTCGAGGGTAAAATCTTACTCCGAAACGATTAGAAATTTGACTGTTTTAGTGTAAAAAAGATGTAATTGTTTTAGAGTGTAATAAATGTGCACTAACATTGTATTGAAGTTAACTCTAGCGCCTACACGAAGGTATAGATTAGATATTTTACTCTATTGTATTGGACCTAATCACACACTTTTTAGAGTAGTCTAGTGTTCGAATTTTACACTAAATTTTTTACTGTGTAAGTGAAGCTTAGATGGGGGTTATACGAATTTAAAAATTTTTTCGAGCTTCCACAACAGGCTCCGTAATACGTATAATTATTAATAACTAAGAGTACTTCTATAAGTTATTTAAAAGCAATTACTATGATTTATTAAATTTATTTTACTAATTACTTTTATCGTCAAAGTTTAGTCTGGAAACTGTCATGCATATAAATTGCAAAGTATCACTTCAGTTTCAACAGAAAATCCATTTACTTAATTGAGACGTGAAAATGCAAGTCGTATCGACATGCTGTGTATGACTTCCCTGATCTCATTATTACTACAGCTGCTAGTCGCGTCGAAAATATTCATCGTCCTGTTCCCTTAAAAAGAAAGTAATGAGCAGGTTGAAAAAGGAAACTTTTCCTAACGATCTCAGGCAGTGCAAGTTGTATTAAGCGGCACTTGAACGTTTAGAAATAAGTATAAAAAATATAAAATGAAAAACTGAACAGGCATGTTTTTTCTCATGTAATTTTATTTTTATTTAAAGCAAGAGCAAAAGTATTTTCTGTATATTCTATAAAGAAAAATTAGCTTCTTTGCATTTCTATGGTGGTGGAAAAATATTATGGTTCTTACGTACCTCTCTTTATTTAAAACATTCATTTCATTAATTTCTGTTTTCTTTAATTTTTCTTATTCTTTTCTTAGTAACAACGTCAACAAACGCTCTTCAAAAATTCCCGACACTCTTTTTGAACGAACAAATAATAAAAAAGTATTCATGCCAACAATACTTGTGAAAAGCAAATTTAAAAATACAAAACTAAATATTGCTTCATTAAACTGTAGTTTATATAAAAATTAATCGTGATTGTTTGCGTAAAAAGTATATTTAAACATTAAAAGCTTATGAAACCTAATTTAAGATAATTTTTACTAAATATAATTGAACCGGAATAGTTTTCCGTCAATCTGTTTATTATGTTGGTAATAATATATTTTAAATGAAATGTTCCAAAAAGTTAAGAGTGTATTATATTTGAAAGCAAATGCAAAACTTTCAAAGCAACTTGATAATTAATAAGATTGAAAAGGCAGGTAAAAATATACTACTAACGTACAAAGATATTATACAGTAGAAAAGTAGCAGGCAAATTTTTTCAAAAATAATTTTTTTCTAAAACTACAAAAAACACCATTTTTATTTTTTAACCATACCAAGCATATGGCAAGATGACTATTAAAAAAGTTTCAAAGGTGCGATAGTTGTAACACAGGAGCAATGTCAGAATTTGTAAAACCACTAAAATTTGCTTGCAGAGCATGCTACTTGTCTACTGTCCAATATTTATGTAGTTTCTTATACCCCGAAAGATCCAAAAGCTAGCTTAGTTACATAAAATACAAAATAATTAAATGTACTTGAAAATTTAACGAGTACAATTAAATATCTATTATGTTCAAATAATCGTCTCATTACTTTTCTTGCTAATGGCGTTTCACTTATAAGGAATTTTTATTTATTATTTATTTATTTATTTATTTTTGGGCGAGGAATCAGGATGTCGGAGCATCCTTCGTACCTCATGGCACCGATTGCTATGATCATTTGGCTGACCCTACTAGAATTTAGCCGAATCTGGGGGAATTCCACGCTCAGTAGGGATTTTTAACGTGCCAAACATCGCATTGACACGAGACCTACGGTTTTACTTCCTATCCGAGAAGAAGGCATGAAAGATTACCAGCTCGGCCGGGGATCGAACCTGCGATCCTTGGATTATGAAGCAAACATGCAAACCACTAATCCACCTAGGCTGGCATAAGGAGTTTTTAGAAATAGTATAGAAATGCAGAATACCAGTCCTTAACGACTACAATTAAATATATATCATCTTCATGAACTATGAACGAACTTAAGTTAATTTATTTACAGGCTATTTATTTATTTAATTAGCTACAATATTTATTTTAATATTATAATAATTTATTTAACAATTTAAGTTGCAAACATATTTTCACAATGCACGCGTCTAATTAATTGCACGTTCCCTCACGCGGTCGGCTTTAAATATTTCGTGCGGAATGTTCAACAAAACTGTTGAGTATTCTGGCACTATCTGGTGTTTTGTGTGTTGCCGCCTCGAATGCTCTGGTCTTCTCTAGACTTCTGCTGTCACCGGCAGCCTATATATGGGGTTTTCCCGTTCATTACAATAAGAAGTCCTTATAAATACAAATTTGTTTCCAAAATTTTCAGTTGAATACAGGCATCTGTACAGCAATAGTAACGAAATGGAATTTATTAAAAGTGAGAACGGCAAAAACAAATTATTAATCGAAGGTTATTTATTTATTAAATTTGTTGTTGATAATAAAGTTTATTGGAAATGTGAAGTTTTTAAAAGAATAAACTTCTCCGGGTGATAACAATCGACGACAATGCAACAAAAATAAATAATGTGCACATAGCTCATCACATAGCTGACGCTGCAAATATAGGCGCTGTCGAACGCCGTTAAAGAAATGCATAAATTTGTTAATTACTCCCCAAATTAGTGATGAGATAATAAGCAAGCAAGTTATAACGGTAATATAATTTGTGCCAATAAACATAATATAGGAAAAGTATTAATTAAAAAAAAGGCTAAAACGGAAAAGATGGACAAATCTGGCGCATATAAAATGTATTGTAAAGACTGGGAAGCGTTTTATAGGGAAAAGTGTCAAAAACTTAAAGAAACGGCTAGCTACATTAAGATCATTACATATACGAGGGTGGTCCCAGAAGTACCCGACCTGACCAAGAGGTGGCAGTAGTTGTTTGAAAATATCACTGTATTGGAAAGTACGCAGTCTATAAAGCATATGTTTCAAGTTTGAAAGCGCCACGTTGTTCAGTATTTGTTTGGCAGCCATCAATAGTGAACGTTGTCAGTGAATTTGTGAAAATGGAGAAAATTGGTCATCGTTATGTGATACAATACTTTTATTTGAAAGGCCTCAGCCCAACCAATATAAAAGCTGAACTGGATTCTACTCTGGGCGAGTCTGCTCCTTCGTTTACAACAGTTAATTTTTGGGTAGCTGAGTTTAAACGAGGCCGTACGAGCTGCCAAGACGAGCATCGCAGTGGTCGACCAAATGAGGTGACGACTCCAGAAATGGTGAAGAAAATCCACAAAGCGGTACTTGATGATCGTCAACTGAAAGTGCGCGAGCTAGCAGACATTACGGGCATTTCAAAAAGTGCGGTACATCGCATATTATCTGAAAATTTGGACATGAGAAAGCTGTGTGCAAGATGGGTGCCGCGTTTGCTCACACTCGAGCAAAAACAGTGTCGTGAAAATGTTTCAATTGATTGTTTAGCGAAGTTTCACAGCAACACACCGACCAAAAGAACCGAGACAAAAGAACAATCGAAACAATGGACTCAAAAGGGATTTTTTTGGGATACGCGTGGAATAATTTTTATTGACTATCTCGAAAAAGGAAAAACTATCAACGGTCAACTTATTGCAACGTTTGAGCGAAGAAATCAAGCAAAAACGGCCGCATTTGGCTAAAAAGAAAGTGTTGTTTCATCACGACAACGCGCCAGCTCACAAATCCGTTATTGCAATGACCAAAATTAATCAATTAAAGGTTGAATTGCTACCTCATGCACCATATTCGCCAGATTTAGCCCCAGTAAAATGGCTCAGTGGTCAAAGATTTTCCAACGATGAAGAAGTGATGTCAGCAGTTAATGGCTATTTTGAGGAGCAAGACAGTTCTTATTATAAAAAGGGTATCGAACTTTTTGAACACCTCTGGGAAAAGTGTATAGAGCTGAAAGGAGATTATGTTGAAAAATAAATAAATCTTTTTCCAAAATTTTTGTTTTTTCTTTGTTGGGTCGGGTACTTCTGGGACCACCCTCGTATGTAAAAGCAATGTATAGATCCAAGATTGTTTTACGTGGGGTACCCGTGTTAACATACCCCCACGTTCCTTCCATGAGGAAGTGATTGGGATACGCCCAATCAGCGCGCAAGTTGCACAACCGGCAATCGTGCAATTGCTCCCAGATTAACTCACTGGTAGGAGCGAGGTTGCCTATCCACCCTCTACTAGCTAAGCGTTCACTAGTGACCGAGCAGTTGACTTAACACGCTGCTCACCCGCCGGCACCGGAGTACCTCGTCCAGCATAGGACTATTCCCCAGCTATGCCCTCTTGCAAAGTGGGACCACTGCCCGATCGAATCCAACCTCAATTGTGGCAGGACTTGGTTTTTAAGCGGTTTTGCCACCCCGATCTACCAATTTTAGGCTTGGTGGGGCCTCGACAGAGCTTCTTTAAAGTCTACACGTTATAGACTCCCGATGCGTACCCGATATTGGTGAAGTTGTCTTAATAGTGAGAGGCTATATATTCGCTTCAACTATCCTTAAGTGTAATGGCTTTCGGAGCTTCTCCCAATCACCGTACCCAGCTGCAGTCCGGATCAAAGGGTGGCCAGGACAGCTCCTAAGCACATTTACCTGGCGGCTTGCAGTTTCCCAGCACATGGGATGAACCTCACTTCTAGTCACCGCACTAGAGATTCCGTCAAACAGCGGGTTCCTTTGGTGACCATAAATAGCCTCGGGCAACAGCGGGTTCCTTTGGTGACCTTACATGACCTAGGTCATGCAGCGGGTTCCCTGGTGACCATGAATGCCCTCGGCCAAGCAGCGGGTTCCTTGGTGACCATAAATGACCTCCTCTCTTAGGCGAGATTCGAATCCGCCCACACCGGTCTCATCTACCAGGGCTCCCCCTGATCGGTATGAGTAACCGTCGAGAATTCTCACGAATTTCTCTACCACACACTTTATCTGACAGCTTCGTCCATTGCCCTTGATAGGGATAGGGTAGAAGGCAGCCAGTTCTAGGGGTGAACGTCGTGTGGTCTCCCGTTCACCCAAAAGCAATGTATGTGATTAGATTTACTAGAACAGATAGAACTTAAACAATCCTATAACGCATTTATTGTAAACGACCAGACAAGTTTCGTGGACACCCGCCTAATGAATTTATTTTCTAAGAACAGATGGTAACGATTACTAAAGGCCGATTTTCGACCTAAGCTGGACACTTTGAATCCTCTTTAGTTGCTTTTATGCAAGCTCTTGATAAATATATAAGAAACCAGAGTATTTTACACAAAATTCGGAAGCATTTAAATACAAGTCTTTCTTAAAACTATTTTACTCACTCACTACTCAGGAGCCTACCACGACTTTTCACTGAAAAATAATATTATTTATAATTTCTAATCAAACTTGTCATGGTCACAATTATAACGATTATTACAAAATTGATTATTCGATTTTAAGATTATAAGAAAGTAGACGTTCGTCTTAACCACGAGATACTTTTTTTCTCTCTTTTTACTTTAGTGACAACATTCAGCAGCTGTCAGTTATAGATTTTAGGTTACGCTGTCATGTTTATTTTTATGCATGTACAATTTTTTAATGTGCACATTATCATTTATTTATTGTTTGAAGAGAATTTTTAAAACTACTATAGTACATATATCAATTTTACGACAGTTTTTAATAAAGTATTAATTGTAGCAAAGTTCAGATTTGTATAATTGTCACACTGACAGTCCAAACTAGTTCAGTATTTATGATTTCAACCCTAAACATGGCATTATAAAATCTATTGTTTTTTATGCCATATTTTTAACATCTGCAAACGAAAATCAATTTTGCCGAAATAAAGGGTTTTTATTTCTAAATTACGTAAACAAAACATATTGCTTTTCATTTACTACCAGCTCAACTAATAACTGTAACATGTATCTCAAATTATATGTAGTTCCATATTACAGAAAATTGTAAAGGTTGTCAAGCAAAATAATAGTGTAACGTTCTTTTTAAATAATACTAAAGGTGCTGTTTTAATTGTCTATTATCAAGAGAAGATATTTACACTAACACTAATTACAAACAACTATAAACTATTAACAAACTTAGACTATTTAATTACACAAATATTTATTTCAATAAGATTTATATTACACTGATATTTATGTTATACTACCCACGATGCGCGATCGTGTTTTGCTGGTTGACTAGTCCCCTCCTCTTGCGCGGTGGTGATTTATATATCCCATATAAGATTGCTGGAACGCGCTAGAATAGTTTTTATAGTAAATTAATCATTATATTCCGGTACGGATTTACCTCTTTGATACCCTAGGCTACATTAATTTTGTGACCCTGTAGAGCTTATTATTTATCACAAATGAAATAATTTTAATTCTATAAAGTAAAAGACTTAAATCACTAGCGAGAATTAAAATTGCCGTAAACCTTTTCTTAAATTTCTATATTTAATAAATTATATTATTTTTTGTAAAATATGAGTTACAAACGATGTTGTGTAAATGCCCAAAATATATTCAAAATAAATTAAAAGATATTTGAAAGAATAGGATTTTTAATTTGAATATTGTTATCTGGATATTAGAAACTATTAGAAAGGATTTAGAAAACTATAATGACCTTATTTGTTAAAATATGGAAAAGAATGTATTAAGAAAAAATGTTTCTAATGACATTTTACGTTCACATACCAACAAGATATTCCGACATAAGGAAAACCTTATTATTTAACTTTTTTTTTGATACGCCCTATTTTGACACCCACTCACTATGTTGACTATTTTTACCACCCCACTGACTATTTTGAAATCATTAAAGCGCTTTAAATGAGTGTAAACGGAACAAGTTCATAGCATATTTTACTAATAATATTCAATGATATTATGATATTCTACGTATTTTTGACGAATATTTAAATTATCAAAAAAAAACGGAACTGTCTGGACGATTTTTCAAGAAAATAACTCATAATTTTATTAATGTTTTTTTAAGTCGCGTTTAAATAACACAAAAATTGTTGTAATCATAATCTAAGCAATTTAACACGATATCTGCTAAGTACTAGTTAAAGCTATAATGGAAGTTGTAACTAATAAATAATTTTTCCTACGACCCCATACGAAAGTGAACAATAGCAAACGCTACCGATATTAAGAAAGTGAGTCATATAACACGCGTATGTTAGGAACATAACACACGTGTGTGTTATGAAAATACGTCACGCTAAGCAATATCTAGAAATCCATGAATTTTGTTTACATTAAAATGATGACATTAATGTTTAATCCAATTTTGAGAAGCATTTTAACCATTATGTATCTATTCTTTTCTTATAAATATAACTTTAATTAATGTTAATTAAGTTATTTAATTAGTTAATTAATTAGTTTTTTTAGCTATCAAAAAGAAATATCTAATAGATTATACCTAACGTAACCTCACTATAATACATGAAAATTATTGAAGCAAGTTTGCCAAGATTAAAATCAGCGATGCCAAATGGGAGAAAAATAAGAGTAATGTCAAATAATTTAGTTAGGCAACCTCTTTCACACCTGGCATTGTGTTATTAGTTGAAGTTATATTTGTTAATTATGGAGATATTATTAAATATAAATAAAAAATAAATTATGTGCCTCTGAAATTATTATATTATAAATTGTAATAGTAGTTCATTTAATTAATTTTGCTGCTAAACCCAAGGTTTAATTTTATACTATGTTTTAAATAAGTTATGAATATATGAGTTTTTAAAATTGAAATTTATATTTAGTAAAAGAATCTATTAAATAAAATGTTAAAAAACACCCATTCACTTTAACAATTGTCATAATTCAGCTCCAGAAAAATAAAATTAAGTTGTCAAAATAACTTAATTTTATTTTTCTGGAAATGTTTTGATAGACATTTGAAATTTGGGTGGTCGTAGGAAAAATATTGTACATTACACGTTGGAAAATAACTTTTCTGCACTCGTGTGATTTCCGCACTCGGCTTACGCCTCGTGCGTACGAAAAGTTTCACTTTCCACACTAGTAATGTAATATACTATATTAGAGGAGAGAAGGGTATTATGGAATACCATTTACATTTGTAAAAATAATTATTTTTGACAGTTTGAGCATAATTTGATTAATGTTGATTTTATATTTAAGCTGGCACGTGTATATGCATTAATTGGTGTATTTATTGTAGTTCGTACTCTAAAAAAATTATGTTTATATTAAATTGTAAAGATGTTTCTATGGATAAACTATTTGTATTACTTATATCACGTACTCCTGTAACTTGCTTGTAAAGGATGAACCTTGATTTGTAGAACTTTATATGTAATTAGATCGTAATGAGTTTTGTACATTCTCAAACGTTTTTCTCGAATATCTTCGTTATCATACATTTTGGGATAATGAATGTATTATACTTTATTGATCTTCGTTTCAAGGGCTACAATCCTATAATAACAGAATTGGGATTAGTGATGATCCAGAACAGCTGTGCCGGATTAGTGACGTCACGAGTTTACTCGATGTTCCGCTGTTTTAGAAAAGTGTCATAGTTTTCTTTTGTTCTGGCATAAACTATATAAGCTGGGGCAAATTGTAACAAAGTCGGTCGATAAAACGTTCAACGCAAAACCTATGCTCCACTTCGGATAAAATATCTGTAATTAATTTGAGGTTAAATAGTTAACCATATGTTTTGACGTAAATGTCATTGTATAAGTGAAGTTTAAAATTAAACTAAAAGTATTACTTGGACAATCTTCAAGGATTAAAAGAAGATTTAATTATTGTGTAAAAATTATTGAAAGTGAAAGTGATTATTTAAATAAATTCAAGTGAATTTATTTCTCTTCATCGATTTACGTATCGATTTTATAAACATGAAGTCAGCTGTTTGGTTTCATCGCAGTGTTACCAATAATAAGGATTAATTTATAAAAAGGAAAGTATATCGTAATATACAAGGTTGGTTACAATAAATGATTCTTGTTAAGTTCATAAATAATAATTAACTTGTAAAGTTCATCCTCAATATAAAATTATTTGGTTTAGTTTATTAAGTTCTTTTCAGAATTTGTTTGATTTAAAGTAAATAAAACAACTAAATTTCTTTATATAAAATTTATTTTCATTTGACAAATATTTTTATTTATAAACAAATTTCATTTGTGTTGGTTTGTTCAAACGAATGACCGTACTGATCCTATGTCAGGTCACTACAATTATTTCTAACGTTTGAGCAAACCTGAGAATTTATTTCTCAATTACCAATTGTATTATCTTGAATAACATTTTTTTATTTTGACGTTCCATTTGGATTTTTATTTTTGTTCGTTAAATAAAGCTTATGTGTTTTCAATTTTTCATATGTGTTTAATTGATGTTAATAGTTGTCCAACTTGCAGGAGCTTTAGTGCTTACGATATAAGTTTTTCTTTCTTTCCAGGCATAAAAGTAAATAAGAGTCTCGTAATTCAAATAATTTATGCTTTACTGAGCAAACCTGAGCTAGCTGAGAGGAATAAAGAAGAATATCTGTGGTGTATTCTCATTTTAATCCACCGTATATAATTTATGTTTATATATTTTATGTTTATATTATGTTTGGAACGGTGGACATATTGTATTTTATTTTATATTCATAGATCACCGCAATATAATATACTTAAAAGACAGTAACCTCAATAATTTGCATTTTTCAGTCATAATAATATGCATTCATATTCATATCAGTAATAATATACGTGTTTATTTCTGAATATTTGCACTCGTCTAGTCTCCACGAATTACATTTCAGTTATTGACTAAAAAACGTAATCATTTACTTTTGTTACTTAATCTGCATTTTGTAACTAATGGATCTTGCATTTAATTACGGGAGCGCACTATGACCGGAAATCAAAAATCGACATTAATTATTATTTTAACACAAAATGCTCAAATATGCTACTTTTCTTTACTGCCATAACTTATAAATGATATTTCTATATATTTTTCTGAAAAAACGATCATGGCGTTAGCCATAAAAGCAAATTATGCTTTTTTTGTATACAAGTTTATTGCAAATAATAAGTTTAAACAGACAAATTTAATTATAGCAATAATTCTGAATATTAAAACTGTCCTAGAATAATAAGTTATTTTCAAATACTTTCAAATAGACAAAAAATGCTCTATTAGCACATTTTATACTATGTGTCCCTTTTCAAAAGAATAAGTCATAAAGAATTTTTTTAAGTTTCAGTTTCTGAATCTCTATTACGATTTAAAATAATTAAATTGAACATGTTCTGGATCCCTATCCCCTCCAACAATTAATATATGTAGCTAGCCTTTATTAAAATTCATTTTAAAGGTAAACAGAAATCTTTATGAAAGACTGATGAAGTTTTCGTTTAGTTCATAACAGAAATCTCAGCGTAGTTTTCATACCAATTTTGTAATTTTAGTATAACTAATTTTGTACCAAGACTAGTACATAATTATGTGTGACAGGGCGACTGTGGTTTTTAAAAATCCGGTGACATATTGGACAGGGTTCGAAAGATTTACTTCTTGTAGAATTTTCGTGGCTTAATCCAAACCTGTTTCTTCGGTCATCATTCCCAAAAGCAGAACTGAATTAACTTTGTACCAAGACCTTGTGCACTGAGGGGGGCATACTGTGTATAAATAATCATCTCAGCACCAGGTTTTTAATAAATAAAAAACATAAAAAATTACTGACTTGCAGCAAATATGACTCTATAGAAGTTACTGTCACTTCATTGTAATTTTTTACTAGTAACTGGAACTTCGAGCAATTCTGATGCAAGTCAAGTAGTAAAAAACACTTTCAATTCATTCTCCTGGATATCAAAAACATAAGTTTTACTTTCAATACTACTAATAAGGTTCCGTTACATTAAAGGTTAAACAATGGTTTCGGACAGATGGTAGGAACTTTCAGTACTACTTTCACGCTTTGAAAACTTTAAAGTAGCTTCGGATAAGTTACTGCTACAACCATAATACCACTTTAAAGTTGCAACAACTTTAAAGTAATTATACTAAGTGGAAATACCGTTTCACATACTTTAAAAGCTACTTAGAATTAATGGAAGTACATAGTTCCAATAAATAGTAGAAACAACTAGGTAATTATTAAACTACTCCAAACTGAAGTTATTAAATCTATAGTCATAAATTTAGTTGTAGTCACCTAACAACTACTCAATCAAAGTTCCGATCTCAGTTACAGCTACGTAGATGCTGCTTAGGGGAACTGTCCCGTAAAAGTGACGTCTTTAATCTTAATCTTTAATTTTATTCTGAGAGACTATGTGTCCTATGTCGTTGAGATATTGCATACATGAATTATAGCTACTCTAAGGATACAAATCAAACTACATTCATTGATATACCAAACATTTCAGAACAATTAACGTTTATTAGTAAATATAACATCAATAACTACATCCGAATAATATTTTGCTACCAACATGGCTTGTTCAAAATGCATAGCCATTTTTCATCTAAGAATAAATACTTTTACATACTATAATTTGACATTAGGTCAAATTATGAAAAAAAGCTGTAATCTAATTTTTATAATAGCTGTAAACTATTTTTTTTTCAATAGAAAGACTTTTCGCCGATGTGATCCTTTCAACAGGATATCATAATCAATTTTTAAGAAATACCTTTAGTTAGACAATACTAGACTGACTTAAAAAATAAATCTCGATTGATGCAAATTTTCATTTTATTTGCGTTTTACATTTCTAGTAACTTGTGAGTAAAAGTAAACTAAACACGATATGTATGAACGATGCCCTTAAATATAATTGTAAGCAATTAATGAAGATATTCGGTATTTAATTTTACCTAAGTCTGTATATAACGAAGCGCTCACTCGTTAAAAAAGTTTTGGATGGTGCAATATTCCATCTGCGAAGGTTTCCCCTAAAATTGGGTCTCCAATAATCTTATATTTAATCAATGTGGTGAAAGATTAATTTGAGGTTAATGTAGGTCAAGTTGCCTTAAAACAGAGAAGTGAAAGGAAGAGGTCAGTAAGTATAAGTAAGGTCTAAAAGTTGTGTGGTAAAATTACGGAATACCACGCGGCAGACAGATACATCAGAGTCCCGTCGTTATTAAGGACGTCGAGAATTAATCATAGAGTTAAGAGAATATTATCGGAAAATTGGTCTCGGTTCCTGGCAAAACGGAATCATCGTTTTAAGTCATAATTAACTTTTTCCAGGATGGTGGAGATTTACGAGCGCAGTTAGAGCTTCCCCAACGAGCACCAGCAGCATGTAGTAATACGAAGTGAGTTACGTGCGCGGGGCGATTAATAAACGCGTCTTGCGACCGGTGCATGGTAATAAAGGGAGTGTGTGTTATCGATACTATTTACAGTGATGCACGATTGGCGTCTTTACTCCTACGCATACTAAACGGGACGTCCATCGTCCGGGCTGGGTTATCCCGGCCGCGGCCCTTAATAGCCATAAGTTTGCAAAAGTTGGGAAACGAAAGGAACAGTTCTGCTCTGAATTCAGAACAGATGACACGCATCTATTAGTTGCTGCCGCAGCCGTCAGTTCGATTAGACGCGCCCGACGACGGGACACTCCAATTTCCGGACCCAATCAGTACATCAAGTTAACTCACATCTTCAAAAATTCAACCGGCGCTCAAATACTGCAATAAGAAAAGTTTAGTAACTTTTTCCTGCTTAGTTTTATTCTCGAGACGAGCGAACCAATGGGCAACGGCTAAATGAGCCATGTCTCTCGCGTGGCCATCCCGTGGCCGGTTTACAAATCAGACCAACATTCAGAAAGTTGTCTTAACGAACTACCGCTGCAGTGCTCGAAAGTCAATAGCCAATCTAAACTTCACCACCTCATTCAGCTCTTGTTCGACTTCACACAACCCAAACGAATTATATCACCAATAACCTTTCATTCTGTAATTACAGAGAAAATATCACTAAAGCTTCCTCCGTGAATGTTTAACTATTCTGATAAGATATCGATGTTCACTAATAAATAGTAAAAGTATTCTGTTTAGGTCGTTAAAAACAACACAGGAATATCAAGAGTTTCCGTAATATTTAGATCACATCCTCAAAGTTTTATTATCCAGCTGTTCAAATCTATCAAAAAGCAATCTGTGAGAATAGGTTGGCCTTCCCAATTTCTGGACATCACTTCAACGGATTGTTCCCTTGGGGTTGTATGTTACACCAAACGCGATATAATAATCCATAATATAAATAATGATTTACTCTTCCTAATCAAACCTAATTACACTATTTATTTATACGAAGAACACTGGCGATTTATATCTTAATTAATTAATTATGTAAGTTTAATACAATAAACTAAGTTATATAAAACGAAGCAAGCTACGCTGTGGCTATTTGTTGTCCGGTTTTAATCAATCAACCCCCCAATAACAAAACTCTACTACGAAATTTTATAATTAGAACCAGAGAAGATTAATCAGTGGTAAACTGTTTGTACTTAATTACAACGTATGGTTTGATATAATTCTATTTTCCATAAAAACGGTGTAAAAGTGCGATCGGGTGATTAAAGCATTAACGCAAAGTAAGCTTTGAGAATCTATTAACAGCACCCTATTTTTATACTATGTTACACAAATTTCTCTTTTAGTAATAATTCTAAATCTATTATAAATTTCTGTTTAATATAACTTGAACTGATTACGGTTTTCCTTAACCACAAAAGTTTTGTTTCCACATTACCATTTATGGAAAGAAAATCTAAAAATGTCTGTACCTTCTCTTATTAATTATACACAAACATAGGTACCCGGAAGGAGGGCAAGGAGAGGCGATTGCCCCCCCCCCTGGAAGTAGAACAATTTGAATTTTATTGAAAATTTTGTATAATATGCCGTTTTTCTAGGCTTGCCCCCCTAGCATGTCGTTTATTCTAGGCTTGCCCCTCTAGCATACCGTTCATTCTAGGTTTGCCCTCCCCTGGACAAATTTCTGCGGGCGCCTATGTACTCAAATTATACAATTGAATCGGTCAATGCAAAAACTGAATATGTCCACTTTTTGTGTAAATTGAGTTGTATGAATTCACTATAATTCAAGGGTGCCCGATCGAATGGTGCAGAAATTGAACATGTCCTGCTTTTCTATAATGTAGAAAAGCGATAGGATAGTACAGAAACTGAAGAAGCCTAGGACATTTTCAATCTCTGAAGCGGTATGTCTTATATGTCTAGGATGCGCTGAAGTAAAAACAGCTTAGCTGATATCAAATGAAGGCATCGTCGCGTCGTTTTGACATATGCAAGTGATATTTTGTTGAGGGAAGTTTTCTATGCAAAAATGTCTAACTCAACTAGTAACAGTGTTTATGAAGAAGAAAGTGAAACTGAACAACCTAAGAAACAGTTAAAGGTATGTCCCACTGACTCCATAACCTCTCCAAAACTAAAAGATTTCCAGAGCGGTATGAAGTACATTGAGAAAGAATTTGACGAATTTTACCAGCGTACCCTAAGATGGCCTATGAAAGAGAAAGACGAAGACAGCGCAGTAAAAGCAGACAATGTTTAAAAATATTTTTATTTGTATTTAGGATTTTCAGATTTCTTTTGTTAATATTAAGTTCAGTTGTTGTTTTGTCGCAAAATAGTTCCTCGCGTATGCTTAGTATTTTATTTGCAATCAATGCAGAAACTGAACATGTCCACGTCTTATATGCATTTTTTTTTCTCTTAGAATACAAAAGTTTAAGTATATTGAACCAGTGATCTTAACTAAAAGATACCCTTCTTTCATATCCCAAAAAGTCACGAAAGTCCATAAAAGCAACATTGAGTAATTCAGTTTTTCTTGTTTTTCTCAAAACAAGGTGGTTGGGGCATATTCAGTTTCTGCATTGACCGATTCAATTTTCGTGCACAAATTAATAATAAACAGGGTGCCCTGTTTAACAGTCTACAAGTAATCATTAGGGCAAGCTTCTGGCTATAACAATGGAGTTAAAAGAATTTTGTATATTTCGAGGTGTAGTTTACGAAAACAGTATTATAACCCATTTTAGAACATGTGCTGATACCGCACATGACGTCATCGAAATTTGTTAAATAGATCCATTATGTTTTATATATGAAAATCGATAGCAAGTCTAATTAGGAATAAAAAAGTATTAAGGTACCACAGGTTTAAAAGGTATAATAACAGAGTTCGAACCAATTAACGGGTTCTGTTCCGTTTAACAGTCTACACACAATCATTAGGACAATCTTCTGGCCTTGGCAGTGGTACTGCATACACATGCATATATACTTTGTGTAATGTAATTAGGCTATTTTAAATGTTTGTATTAAATAGTGTTGCGTGTTTCGTTCAAGCTTTCGACTTTTTGACGACTTTAAGGCTGTTTCTCCAAACGTATGAACTTTATGTAAATTTTTCTCGGCTGCTATTGGATCATTTGTTTTTAAATCTTCAAATTGTGATGGTGTTGATGATACAAACGGACTTCTAGTCCCCATTTTAGCAAAAAATAATCTGTTAAAAAGTTATATAAGATTACATGATGAGCAAGGCTACATCACTCCTCCCCGTTGTTTGAAGTAAACAAGGTTTGTTAAGGCGAACCTGTGTAAATAGTTTTTTGGAGAAACGATTTATTTATTATTTTGTCTTGTATAACAGCAATAGAAATTGGAATATTTTTGGTTTTAGTGGAAATTTGTTTAGCGTGATCTGTCGAAATAACGAGAAAAAAGAGATGTACAAGAATAAAAAATATATGATTGAATGATTAAAAGCAATCAGTTAAAAATATTTTTATTGTTCCTAATATAGTTATAAATATGATCAAAACTTCGGAATTAATCTGCATTAATTTACATTAACGGAAAATGATCGAAAACATACTTTATTAGTCAAAATTATCTCGTTGCTTTCAAATGGTCCTTGAATTTTGATAAATCATGAAAACATCGTTTGTTTTTGTTAATCTGTACTTTTGTATTTTTTATTCAATGCGTTTGCCAACTATTTTTGAAAAATTGGGCCGCATTACATCTTGGTACCTTTTTCTTTTAGAAAATTAAAAATATAAAAAGTAAGCAGGCAAGTGACAAAGGTTTGCAACTTTGAATTCGATTACTTCATCACTAAAATAAGTGCGTAATATGACATTATTCTCTTTCAAAACAGAACAACGTCTCTGCAATCTTCTGACATGATGTGGGGATAGCGCTTTAAGGCTTTTCGATGTTCTTTCGTGTATGATATTCTTTATTAACGGTATGCCAAGGACTTCATGTACCATTTGGTTGGTTGTGTACCAAGGATCATCTACTATTAATTTTAGGATTTTGGATTGGCATCTTTGCATGATGACGATGTTCGATTTGCTGGAACAGGCCAGCTTTACTCCATAGGTCCATAGTTTGATGGTGATTTTATAAATCAGTATTTGGTTGTCTGGGAATATATGTGATTTTCGTCCGATTAGCCAATGTGCATTTTTTGATTTAGTTCTATTTGTTTTTTTTTAAATAATTTTTCCCTCATTCGAACTTGTTGTCAAGCTGGAACGCCAGATATTTCGTGGTAGTTGGCTGGGATATTTCAATATTATTCAAGTGGATAGGTTGACACTGCCTTTTTGAGATAAAGGTGAAAGTCACATGACTTGACTTTGTTTCATTGACTTTTGTTTTCCACTTTTTTTAGCCAGTCTTTGAGTTGATGAAGGTGGTTTTGTACATGAAGTGATGCAATATTACATTTTAATGACTTACAGAAATGATTGTGCCATCAGGGTAAGTGCCTCTAGTTGTGCTTGGTGTTGTTGGTAAATCTGAGGTGAACAATATCAAGAAGAGGTCCCAAGACACTTCTCGAGGTACTCCTGATTGGATAGGATAGACAGCTGAAATTCCATCGCT
Source organism: Agrypnus murinus (assembly GCA_929113105.1). Classification (NCBI taxonomy): domain Eukaryota; kingdom Metazoa; phylum Arthropoda; class Insecta; order Coleoptera; family Elateridae; genus Agrypnus; species Agrypnus murinus. Next base: position 119,121,795 of record OV816023.1, on the reverse strand, counting down.
GACTTATTCTAAATTGTGAGTTTCTTAAGTACGATTCTAATAATTTGCAATATTGCGATGGTAAAAGTAATTTTATAAAGGAGCCCACTATGTCAGACTTTTTCAAAAACCTGGCTAACGTCTAAGAAGTAGTTGTGAAATAAGTTTTTTCTTCTAGAGCAGTATTTATCTTGTATGCAATGCAGTGATACTGTTGGATGGTTTAGTGTGACTTGGTATACTGATCGTACCTAGTCTGTTGACGTAAATTCATGGTCAATTCTTTGTAGCACTAGCTCCTCGAATAGTTTTAAAATCACCGAATAAAAGAAGGTAGGGAGGTAAGATGTTGCGTTGATGGGATCTTTGCCTTACTTAGGAACTAAGAATTATTACAGGTTTTTAAAATTTATTGGGACAATAATGAAGTCTTAGCAGCATTGTCGTACAGTATTGAATATGTAGGCAAATAGCACGATGTCTTTTTTGTAGTTTTCTTAACATTTTAGATGCAATTAGGCGCGATCCTTGTGATTTCTTGACATTTAGGTGCTGTATCTCTTATTTAATTTTCTTTGGAGTAATTGATGATATGTATGCGGAAGTTGTGGTTGATGACAAGTATTCTAGGACTGCATTATCGGTTATGTCATCAAATGGTTGGAATACGCCTGCAAAATATTCCTTGAATACATCTGTTTTTTCTTTTTCGGTCTTCCATCCTAATGCTGGAGGAAGGTAATTTTAGGTTTTAAGGAAGATTTTATTGGTCTACAAATTTAGTTAAAGCATATGTTTAATCTCGATACCTAGTTTTTAAATATCGTCCCTTGGTGCCTCAAGTTAGTTGTTTAAGTTGTTCAGTCTCGCTTTAATGGGTAGTGACTTCTTTACCATTAAGTTCTGGCTTTTCTTTTTTGATCGACTGCCGTATTAATGTTCATAGGAAGTTAGAAATGTACGAGATTTATTGATAGCTTCTTCTATTTCCTTCGTAATGTTCAAATCTGTGCACTTATTTGTTTTATGGCAATATAGTTTCCAGTTTGTTTTTGAATTATGTGATTTGTTAGAGGGTTCTTTATAGATGGCGAATATACTAATTGTTGCTGTAATTGGTACCTGGTATAATGTTAAATCGAAGCTTGCTGAAATATCATGTAGTTTGTCGATGTAACATTGATTTGGTTAATATATTTTCTTGGATAACTTTGTAGAACCATTTACTTTTAGTAGAGACTTCTCGAAATCCCGAGATAGTATGGTTGCTGTTCAAATATTCTCCGGTAATAATCTTAGGTCCCAATGTGCGAAATAATTGTTCGTCTTCTTTTTCAATTTTGGGCCTAGGAACAGCGAGTTTGCATGATAATATGACCACATTAACAGATGTGACCTGATGCATTTCTTCTTCATATTTAGGTAGATCATAGTGTTTTATGATTTATTTTATTAATATAGCTGTTCTTGATTGTCCAGTTCTGTTTGGATGATGTGGCCAAGGGATGGACACTCTTAAGAGTTCTAGAGTTATCCAACTAGCTACTCAATCATTAGAGTTGAATATAATAGAAAATTTTTGGAACAATTTGGAAATAAAAACCAGGAATTGTGAAATGTCCAAACAATCAACAGCCCTTTAAAAAAATATCTTAAACAAGATATCTCAAAAAGCTAGTGAATCGTCCCCACGCCGATTACAAACCGCACTGGATAAGGAAAGTTATTCAACTTAACATTACTTAATTCATTTTTTTGTACTTTGCGTTTATATCAAGGCTCATTCAGAACTAGCTCATTTGAGTTTCGAATTAGAACTAGTGTAATTCAGTTTTTCGAGGTTGTCAGTCATGAACCATGACAAATGAAATGTCATTGAAATCATTGTTAAATTAAAATTTGAATTTTCAAATGTCAAAATTTGACATTTATCGATTGTTGGTACCAACCACGATAAAATTCCTCAAATTTTAAAAGTGCGAATTTTTATTTTAAAACGGATAAAATTAGTAAAAAAAAAAGGCGCAAAGTACAAAAAATAGTATAAAGAACTCGATTTATAAGACATTTATTGCACTCATGCTTTAAAAAACTCCCGCTACGCGGTCGTTTTTTAAACTAGCATTCGTGCAATAAATCATGTCGTATAAAACTTGTTCTTTAATATACTATTCTGATTTTTTTAATTTTTCCAAAAAATTAATTAAATGGGCGATTTTGAGTGTGATAATAATTGTGTTAATCTTACTTGCGTCTTTTTTAAATTTATAATTTAAAGAAGTCTAGTCTAGTCTAGTCTGGACAAATTACACCGTACTGTTTCCAACCCAAAATGAATCCGAATATCAATTACTCCGAAAATTCAAGTGCAGAAGCCGACAATAATAATAGGACGAGAGCAAATAATAATAAATATGGTGAATGCGCGCCCATGACAAGTGACGAGAAAGTGTTTGTTGTGTAGAAAGTGATACAATAAGTAATATTCGTGGTGATTTGCACTAAGTTACCTACCACGAGTTCTTCAGAAGTGTGGTTTTAAATATGGATACTCTGAACACTTTTTATATATTACAAATATTATAACGTAATACCCATGCACATATTAGATATTACCCGATTACATATTAGCGATATTAGAGAAAATCCCAACAATATTGCAAATAAAATATGGCGACACGTTGCTTACAGGCAGTTTGTGAGTTGGATGCATTCTTGGATTCCTTTAGGTAAAAGCATAGAAAAGTTTTACCGTCGTGTGTAATAGCAACTGTTCGTTCCGAATATCCGAATGCAGCTGGGGAAGACTACTTGGGGTTCGTGTCTGCTGAGGGAGTTGAAGAAGAATACTTTGATTAAACTATTAAACTCTTTTTATTTTTATATACTAAATAATAAACTCTGTCTGGTGAAAGAATGATGTCTGCATCTATCTTAAGATGCTTTTAAATTATAGCGAGCACCACCGAGCGAATGAGCAAACGAATTCGTTCCGTGCTCGTGTGTTCTTTCCAATTTAAATGACCTTCGTGGATGAGCATTCGCATTCGTTGATGTGATATCTACAATGAGCATGAACTTTCTTTGATGATTCGTCGATTTACCGACATGCGTTGGAACGTGACCTAGCGCGAATGAGTTCGTTCTCTTGCGTTCTGTTCTTCATTTAAATTGTGCGATCAGGACAGAACCGAATTTTCGTTCGGTGGTGCTCGCTATAATTTAAGATTATAGCGAGCAGAATTAGAACTTACGGACAAGCACAGAACGAATTCGTTCGGTGGTGCTCGCTATAATTTAAATGCACCTTTAGACGATTACATGTGTTCGAGCAAGAACACACGTTTAACCAGACTGCAAGCCATCAGTAGTAAATTAACGTAGTCTTTCATTTAAAATAAATTCTTTAAATATAAAATACAGTTTAGCCTTATTTATTATAGGTATTTGTATTATGATCAGTGGTAGTTGCCTTATAAAACCTACTACATGCAGTAATTCTTAGCTCTGCAATATCTGGTCGTTCAATTGGTGCTATATTCTTGAGCAAGTTGTCAGCGATATAACTATCATTGGAAAGGTTTAAAACCTTAAGATCGTAAACGTTTTCGAATTGACGTTTATTAAACTCTTCCTCAGTCAGTGTTTTTTATGGTATTTCTTGCGGATAACATATTGCTTTGTAGGTTTTGAATACTTTTCATAGAGACCTATAGTACATATCGATCTATATTAGAATCATGTTCCAAAATGGCCAACATTTTTCTGCACACCACTCCATTGTAGGGAAATGAATTTCTTTTAGGTAAGTGTATCAGCCTGCAATTAGGGTAAGATTCTAAGTTACCTGCATGACAATAATGCTTTATCTGTCTTAAGTCATTTAAGAAAGTACTTTTATTCATTATTGAACTAAGAAATCTATAATCATGTGAATTTTTACAAGCCAAGCTGTTTGGGTTTTTTGCTTTGGACAATTCTTCTTGCTCGCGGATTTGTGGATTATCTGGTTTAGGAATGAATGTTACATATACGATTACATATCACGGGTGTTTTTTTTAGAGGCGGAGAATTTTAAATTGAAATAAAGCACAGAAAAATATTTTTAATATCCATGAAATTGGCTTTATTTAAAAGATAATTTTATGGCATTAATGTTTGAATATGATTTCGGGCATGTGGCCGCCGCGGCTGGCGCGTACATGGCGTAATCTGGAGGTCCAATTTTCACACACTCTTCGCAGAAAATCAGGCTGTATTTCGGCAATAACGCGTCGAATGTTGGCTTCCAAGTGCTCAATTGTTCCTGGTTTATCGGCGTAGACATGCGATTTTACATTCCACCAGAGAAAATAATCTAACGGCGTCAAATCGCACGAACGAGGTGGCCAGTTAACAGGTCTATTTCGTGAAATTAATCGTTCGCCAAATGTTTCTCTCAGTAAGTTAATTGTATCGCGCGCTGTGTGGCGCCGTCCTGCTGAAACCACATGTTTGAAACATTAATGGCTGCCAATTGAGGCACGAAAAAGTTAGTAATCGTGTCTCTGTACCGCTCACCGTTGACTGTAACGTTCTGACCATCATCATTTTTGAAAACATATGGACCAAGGACTCCACCGGTTCATAAAGCGCACCAAACGGTGACTTTTTCTGGATGTAATGGTGTTTCGACAATGGCTTGTGGATTACCATCGCTCCAAATGCGGCAATTCTGTTTATTGACATAGCCACCAAAAGTGTGCTTTATCACTGAACAAAATTTTCAAATGAAATTGTGGATCAATAGCAATGTTTCCTTCGGCCAATGCACCAAATGTACGGCGCGAACGATGATCGTGTGGCTTCAATTCCAGTACAAGTTGAATCTTGTAAGCATGTAAACCAAGATCTTTACGCAAAATTTTCCATAAAGTGGATGGACACAAGTTTAATTGTTGAGCACGATGACGAATTGACGCATTTGGATCATCATCAACACTACGCTGCACACCATCAATTGCTTGTTGTGTGCGCACTGTACGACGTCTTTATGGATGTGTATTATCGTTTAAAGTAAACGTATTGCGAAAACGATCCACAGTTTCTCGAATTAATCGCTTTGATGGACGATTATGAGCACCATAAAATTTTAGCGGCTTCGCATTCTTCGTCAAAGAATACGTAAATTATGTCTACTGCGTGTTTTTTCCTAGAGTGCGTCAATTTCGAGCAAAATTGAGAACAACAATTTGCCTATTTTGAAAATTTATAATTTTTTTATCGAAAATGGCGTTAGATAGAAAAAAATGATAAGAGTAAAAAATGCTTATGTTTACTCGATAAATACGAAAAAAAATACAGACCGATTTAAAGCGATTTTGAAAATTTTCATCATTTAAGAAGGTTTTAATTATACTATCGAAATTCATAGATAGGCAACACCTACAACCGTAATCTTCAAAATCGCTTTAAATCGGTCTGTAATTCATTCATGTAATTTTTTCGTATTCATTGAGTAAAAAAGAAGCATTTTTAATCTATCATTTTTTTTCTATTTGACGCCATTTTCGATGAAAAAAATGATAAACTTTCAAAAATGGCAAATTGTTCTCAATTTTGCTCGAAATTGAAGCACTCTAGGAAAAACACGCAGTGGACAAAATTTATGTATTCTTTGACGAAGAATGCGATGCCGTTAAAAAAATTTAAAAAATATTTCTTTTTCTAAGTTTTTCAACTTAAAATTTTTTTTTGGAATTGGATACGTGTTTCCTGTTTTAGGGGTCAAATATAAATTATTTTCATATACGAAACTGTGACATTCGAAAGTAGAGGTTTCAAGCTTTAAAATGAGCCCCCGCTGGCCTTTCTAAGTTGTGCCAATTTTTGGACCTAGCCGGTGGTTCAGTTCAGAACCAGTAGCTAGTACTACGGCGTTAGATACACAATTTTGTTTATTTATGCGTGTTGTATGAATTACAATTAGTCATCATTTGAAATGTTATCGTAAAGAATAAATTGAAATCTTATAGTATAGCGAAAACCACTATGTGAACCAAGCGAAGCAATTTAATCTGCAATAGTCCAATGTAATATAAGTGGGCGCTTGGAAATGGTGGGTTTGGACTAGAAAAATACACAGTAATATGTGATATCATCATGTTTCTCTGGCTTTAAAATTTCAAAGCTTACAATTATAAACTTTATCTTTTATTCATGATATCAATATCAACATCCGCGCGTTATAATTTTATACGTACTTTTCTAAAAACGTCGGTCAAAATTACCCAAAATTTGAACTTTTCCTAATCAAAAAACTTTATTAAGATTTTTTGTTCCTAATGCCGTTAGAAATGCGCTGGTAAAGTCTGGCGTAGGGGCTACGAGACACCCTGTATAATTACATTAATATTAACGTAATAATTTTTAAAACAGTATCAATCTAGAACACATAAAATCGACGCTGATAATAATGTAATGTATGTGCGCATGGATTTCGTTTCTGGCTGGTAGTAACTACGTCATCACCCCACCACAGGTGCAACAACTTTACAGGTGTTTTTCTCAGTAACAATATGTATTTTTAACAAACCGTTTTGACAAATTAATTTCTTTTATTCTTCTAACTTTTAAGACTTCTAAGTCTTTAAGGTTAACGTTCAAACTTATCAGATTGAGCTATCGTAACTATATTCGTTTATTAGGCGTTAGGCCAGCCGGATCGATAATAATCTTGCGGATTAGTTTAGCTGCTACGGCTGTTCACAGTTACAGAGTAATGCAGGAAATGAAGAAAAGCATAGATAAATAAGATGGACATGTTTGAAGATAATTTACATTTTTTGTTGATATTCTTAATACGCATGTACTCTCACGCTTGTAGCTTATTCGATTTTAGTTTAACATTTTATTTAAAGGTCAGCCTAAAAATTAGAAAAACTCCTACTGAAAGTGACCAGGATGATTTCACGTTTGCGTGCGTTCCACGCCATAGACTTAATTTGGAGGGTTTTGGCGACAAAACATTAAGAGAATATAATTTTCTTCAGAAGTGGCACTGTAGCAACTGATAAATCAAAAATTATCAATTTTGTTATTCAACTAAAATCGAATAAACTTTGAAAAATGACTATGAACATGATAACAGTATTTAATGTAACAATTTGTTTAAATAGTTGAATTCGTTGCTAGAAAGCACATTCAGAGATCGTTTCGGTATCCCCCTCTAATTTTCTAGATAAGAGTTGTTAATGATATGTAAATACATATTTCAATCTTTGAAATTATAGATTGTAGGTTAAAAGGGCGACCATCTCTATTTCAGATCAATGGCGGCCAGTTACATATATAAAAGGGTGCCTGGTCAAATCAACCTAAATAACAATACGATCTAATCTAATCTAATTACATATAATCTTCCCAAAGAAAATAATTGGATGAAAAACCCAGTATAAAACTTTTTATAAGAATAATTTCGAATATCATCCAAATATTAAAATTTTTTTACTTTTTGTACTTTTCCGCTTATTTCATAGTGGACTATTTAACAATATCTATTTGCATATGTATATAAACAAATAAAAATTGGTTTATCTAATGTACGGGAAATTCTGCAAATGTTGCTCTCTCTATCTAACAATCGCAATAATATTTTATACAAAATGGTTTGCAAAAGCTGAAAAAATTAACATAAACTAATATTGAAGAGCTCGAGGTTATATGAGAGAAATGCTGAAAATTATTCAAATACGCAGCTTCTGCAAATTTAAAAAATATTTTTTTAATTTAATTTCAAACAGAGATAACTGTAAAAATTATACAGCACAATTAGAAGGCGGATTTTTGCGCAATTAACATTAAAAATTTTCATAGAATAAAATTTTAAATTCTTAGTAAGGTACATATACAAGGAGAATATTTTATAAAAAATGCACAAAAAGTAGATTTTGTCTAAGATTGTCAGGTTAAAATACAAATTTCATTTTACATACGTACGTACACATCCCAAAGTTTAAATTCATCTATATTTTATTAAACATTTATCTTTCCAATGAACCTTCTTTGACCATGCTCATAAATAGCGCCTTACATTTATCTTAATAAGAATAAACAACGTTCAACGTTCAAAATAATTTTAATTATCTGGTATGTAGCTATTGCTAAGACTAGAACTTTTATACTTTTATAACTAGAACTTTGATTACTAAATATTAACTAATAACAAATGATTAGAGTCCGCAAGGCTATGACAGCAAGCAACTAAGGACTGCAAATGCTTTGCTGTCAGTGATATACAGGAGCTGTTGACGGTAAATGTAAACAGCAATAAATGTAATATTAAAATATAAAAGAAATTCTATATTATGTACGTATTTATTAACAAACCATTATCATAAATGTTATAAATGAGAAAACAATTACAATCACTTTAAAAATTGATACTCTACAATAGTTTCACTTTGTTGTGACTTAGGTGAAAAAATGAGATAAATCATGAAGAAGAATTTATAATCGTATAAATTATAATCGTCTCAAATGTTTTCCTAATGTTGTAATAATCTTACTAGAAAATGTCGAAATAACAGTCGGGAATGAATCTCATGCAAAGTGCTTGACAAGCCATTTACTTATACATCCATTTCAAAACATCAATACTGTAACGTTCTTTTTAAATAATACTAAAGGTGCTGTTTTAATTGTCTATTATCAAGAGAAAAGATTTAAACTAACACTAATTACAAACACAATTATAAACTATTAACCGACTTAACTAAATTAATTACACATATTTATTACTACAAAATTTATATTACGGGTCATTCCATGCGAAATCGATCACTAAAATGGGTCGATCTCACGGATTTCAATGAAAATCAATTATGAGGTAGTAATTATCTAAAGAACATAACTTTTATTCATCAATTTGCTAGAATACACAGAATTTCGGAAATATTTAAACTGGAAAAATCATCAAAACGTCTTTAAAGAAATATAAATATCTCGAAAAGTATTTATCCTAGAACAAATATTTTTAAATATTTTAAATATTCGGCTTCTTGGACGATCTAATAATTTTTTTATTACCAAACGTATTTTTATTTTTTTCTAAACGAAATATTTAAAAAATGCAGGAAAATCGGTGTGGCACATTTTTAAAAATCTGAAAAAAATTGTATAGATTGTTTGAACATTTCTGTATTTAAATGCAAAATGGCAAACTGGACGTTTTAATAGTTTTGGCAGGACAAATTTCCAAAGACCGCGTTACAGGCAGCCGGCACAGCATCGTTTACGGCCAGCCAGCGCAACTCGCATTCGCTACCTTCTAGTATGTAATAGTACGGTCCATATTACCAGCGGACTGTCTTAACTAATGTACATAAGATAAATGTATATCTGTGTGGATATGATTATACCTACTGATTAGTTAATTACTTATATATTTAAATCGATTTCTTCGGGTGTGTTGCATAAAGCATTTTTTTGCGGCCGTCAAAGACGCTAAAATATTATAATGCAATAGCTTAAATACCATTTTTGTTTACACAAAATGCGTTCTTTTTGGTCCTAAATTTAAAAAATAGATGTTTACTGGGTTAGATTGGGTGCTATTGAAGGTAACAAATAGCAACCAATCATCAGCTTACGTTGTATTATGTTATTAAAATCCAGTCATCGGGCTAGTGTCAAATTTATTACCGTCAAACACTACAGACTAAACTATAGGTTTATTGCAAATTCAATATTAGAACTTGTGGCACACGTGAATTAATGATATTATCCACTCCAAAAATTATCATAATATCTTAATTAACTCACATGTGCCATAAATAACTATTACTGATCTCTATTGTAAGTTCTAATGTTTAATAAGGTCAGTTGCGGTAATTGTAGCGATGAAGTAACTGGAACTTTGCTTAATAAAAGGTAAACCATGGTACCGATGGTATTTAACCATCGTTAAACGTCTATGAGAATTATGTGAATTTTTATAGACTATACCCTACACTCTTCCGATTTAGCTGCGATAATTCCTGAACTATTCTACTATAGCCCTAATTTTTTGGGGAGATTTTAATTAATACCCTTAGAGTATTTCAGTTACCCAGAGTATATTATAAAGTAATGTGGATATAAAATATAGACGATGGTTCCATTTACCCCAATCTATTGGGTGATTGGAACCACCTACCATGTTTTTTAAAAATAAATTAAACTTATACTGGATGATAAAAATGTTAAATAAGAGTGTGAAATGAGAGTTTAAAGCAAGATAATTGTAAAGCTATGACCCAATTACCCCAACAGACCTTAAAACTTAAATTAAAAAAGCTGTTGCATTATGTATTTGACAGCCGCAAGAAAAATACTTTATACGTATCACACCCGAAGAATTCGATTTAAATACATAAGTAATTAACTTACTAATACTAATCACTAGGTATAATCATATTCACACAGATATACATTTATCTTATGTACACTAATTAAGACCGCTAAGATTATGGACCGTATTGTAACTAACTAGAAGGTAGCGAATGCGGGTTGCGCCGGCTGGCCGTGAACAATGCTGTGCCGGCTGTCCGCAACGCAGTCTTTGAAAATTTGTCCTGCCAAAACTATTAAAACGTCCAGCTTGCCATTTGGCATTTAAATACAGAAATGTTCAAAGAATCTGTACAATTCTTTTCAGACTTTTAAAAATGTGACCACGCCGTGTTTCTGCATTTTTATAACATTTCGTTTAGGAAAAACTAAAAATACGTTTGGTAGTAAAAAAATATTAGGTCGTCCAAAAAGCCCGTGTTCTTGTGAGCAATATATAAAAAAATATTTGTTCTAGGATAAATACTTTTCGAGATATTTATATTTCTTTAAAGACGTGCAAGCAGTTTTGATAATTTTTTCAGTTTAAATATTTCCGAAGTTCTGCGTAATCTAGCAAATTGATGAATAAAAGTTATGTTCTTTACTTGATTACTAACCCATAATTGATTTTCATTGAAATCCGTGAGATCGACCCATTTTAGTGATAGATGTCGCATGGAATGACCCTTACACTATATATATATATATATATATATATATATATATATATATATATATATATATATATATATAGACACACACACACGCACGCACGCACGCACGCATGCACGTACGCACGCACACACGCGCACACACACACACACATTTATTTTCTACTACCACACGATACGCGTATTTAATTAACTCGTTGTTGACTGGCCCCTTCTTGCTTCAAGTCTGTTCTGCCCCAGAACGGTTTTATTCTCTGGTTTCTGTAGAAAGGGTCGTGACGATATCGACAGTTCTCACCTCGACTACACGTTCCATTACGGTAGAAGTAGCAGTCTACACTCTTCGTTGGCCTTGACGTGGGCTCTGTGTCGAAGCTTCAGACCAAGATATTCACATCCGTACCTCTAAAGATGATTTCCAATCATGTTTCAAACGATTCTCCAATCTAACTGGTCCCGTCCACAGCCGAGTTTGGAGACTGCCAGTTTGTTAATGCCCTTGGTAAGTAACTCGGTCCTCAAATCCCATAATGCCCTCCACAGGTCCGCGTAACTGGGTTTCTGGTAGTAAAACTGCTTTGTTACCAAGTAGTAAATGGAGCGTCCGATGATCGGACAAGTGTAAGGCTTTGCCAACGGAAGGATTCTGTTGTCAAAGTTTATCTAGCCGTGCAAATTTGTTTCTAAACACTACTGCAATCCCTCTTGCCATGCGAAGATCCTCGGAGACACAGTGGGCAATGGAATAATAAACAGGGATTCTAATAATAAATAAAACACTTCCGTCATAGTTCTTCGTGCTGTACTTGTAAATTGCAATGAAATTTAAAACTTTAAAATTTCAAACTGAATGTACTGACTTGTTGGCTCAGCAACAAACAACAGATTGATAATTTTCGGAGAAATGTATTAACAGGGTTTATAGTCCAGTTTTATCACACAAAAGATGAGATAGAAATGATTTTGATATATGTTGTTTAGGTCGTGGCCCAGATGAAAAATTTAAGTTTTCGACCTTATGTGGGGAGAGGAACGAGCCGTCATCTTGGATAAAAGGTGCAAAAATGGGTTTCGTAAATGCATAAATTGGTGTTTTATTTAAGTAAGTAAATAAAACAAGAAACCGGCGACAAAACTAATAATATTCTACGAATAAAAGAAAGAGTTTGGATGGTAATATATTTGAAGTCCATATGGTTTTAGACGATATAGTTAAATGCAAAGTTAGTTAAACCGGAACTGGGAATAGCAATGGCAAAAGTGTAAAAGGGAAATACGCTGCCAATGGTTAATGAAGCAGATTTGTGACAAATAGCAAAGGACTGACTCAACAGTAAAAGGTAGGAAAGTTATTTTTTCGTTTTGTTTATTTGGAATCTGCTAAGAAGAAGATTACCATTGTGGAATGGAAAGAAATGAATTAAACAATTTCATTATAATAAATTTTAATTATAAGATTTCAATTTAATAGTCTTTTAAATTTTGTATTTATCTTGTACAACCACGAGAATCCACATCGCCCTGAAATGAGTGTTTCATATTAATTTATTTCAGTTATTTTAAGTTATATAATTGGCGCCCAGCTTATTTTACATAATCTTGAAGTTACTTTACGGATTTACGTAACGATTCATATGATTCATGAATGATTTAAACCTATATTAAAAAGTATTTTAAAATTAAATAAAAATGTTAATAAAAGGGAAGTTGAAGAGTATTTCCAAAGTTCAGTGTTAATTAAAGATCTCAATCCTAGAGGAACCAGACAATGGTTGATGACGTTTCGGCAAGATCACATTTGCCACCTTCAGGTCACTTCTTTACTAACTTCGCTCTGCTTCGCGTGGTTACACGATTTAGACGATTTAGAAAAAATTGCTGTGTTATCCGAAAAACTAATAATTGATCCTACTATATTATGTCTTAAGATACTGTCCATATATATTATGAATAATACAGAACCAAGGATGTTCTCTTGGGGAACTCCATATTCTATATTTAGTTTATTGCTGTTTCATTCATTATTCGTATTGCTCTCTTGCTGAAAGATAGGTTTTAAATAGATCCGAAACATTGCTTCATATTCTTAGATCTTGCAAGACTTGCAACAATATTTTGTGATCGACCGTATCAAAGGACTTAGCAAGATCTAGGAACACCATCAACTACATCAAGAAGCAGGTGTACCAACCATCAAAACCTTTATCAAGAATGCAAGGAAAAAGTATTTCCATAATTAACAGGCCATAAATAAATTAAGTTACAACAAAAGTGAGGCTTCGGCCATTAGTTAATACCTAATAAATAATGCATTCTCCAATATCATGAAATAAATAAAGATTATTAAAAGTTTCACAGTTTTATTAAAATATACCTGACAATATTGTTTCGACAGCTATGCTGTCATTATCAAAGGTAATATAATTATAAACAAACACGTCGCTAAGGTAGATACAAAATAGGTAACTAGATAAAATAATAATAATAATAATAAAAATTAATAATAAAAATCATAATTAAACATCTAATACTTCCAGTAACGGAGAATTACTGAGCTCAAGTTGTTCATTCATTAAAGGTACCCTGAGTTTGTGTTTGTATATCTCAAAGGCTTCTAAAATGTCTAATTTGCGTTTGTTATTACAAAAATGTAGGAATTTAATATTATTTTGAGGAGTCATTGTGTGATTTTGTTCTAAAAGGTGTTTGGCGTAATTCGATTTTTCAGGATGTTTATTTTTGTAATGACGTACGTGTTCTTTATATCTTATGTCAAAATTTCGAAGTGTTTGTCCAATACATACCGAACTACAAAAAGAACAATTTAAACGGTAAATGCCCGATTTCATGATATCATGTGTTCTGTCTTTAGCATTAAATAAAAATGAAAAAGTGTTAGTGTTGGTTTTAAATGTTATTTTATAATTGTTGGTTTTTCTTTGTATATGTGCAATTTTTTCTGATATTTTGCCAAAATATGGTATAGATATGTAATTTGTGTCTTCTGTTTGATTGTCAATGGGATATATTCTTTTGATAGCTAACCTATAATCTTTTTGTTTAATTAAAGTGTCAATCATGTTCGGATTATAATGATTTGCATGTGCTAGTTGTTTAATGGTTGATATCTCTTTGCTAAAATCTGATTTTGTTAGTGGAATAGTTAAAGCTCTGTGTACTAATGATCTGTATGCTGCTATTTTATGTGTATTGTGGTGACAAGATTCATTTGGTATTGTTATGTCTGTTTGTGTTGGTTTTCTGTATATGGAAAATTCAAAAAGATTGTCTGCGTTAATCTTGATATTTAAGTCTAGAAAGTTTATAGCCCTGTTTTGTTCTGTTTCTAGTGTAAATTTTATATTAGGATGGATATTGTTTATAAGAATTAAAAATTCATTGATAACCTCAAAAGAACTGTCAAAACAAGCTAAAATGTCATCAACATAACGAAACCAGAAGATAATGTGTTTAGAGAGGTTTAATTCAAATATTCGATCTTCAAACTTGTCCATAAATATGTTAGCTAATAGAGGACTTAGAGAATTACCCATAGGTAAACCATGCTTTTGTAAATAAATTATGTTATTAAAAGTGAAATAATTTTGACTTATACAAAGGTCAAATAATTGAATTAACTCTAACCTTTTAACTAATTCTATATTACTATTGATCAAGAAACTATCTAATAAAGGAATACATTCTTGTGGTGGTATTCTGGAGAACATGTTGCAAATATCAAAACTAACAAGTTTTGAATGTGGTGGAAGATGTATGTTTTGCAGCTTATCTACTAATTCTAATGAATTTCTAACAGAGTATTTCGATTTGTAACCTATCGTGTTAATAATCTGGTTCAGTTTTTTGGATAAAATGTGATTAGGTGCATTGATGTATGATACAACTGGTCTTATTGGCATATTCTGTTTGTGGGTCTTCACTAATCCATACAGTTTAGGTATTTGTGGATTTTTATTAATGATTTGTTGCTTTTCTAATTCTGAAAAGCAGATATTGCAGTTTTCTAAACCTTGTTTTATTTCTTTTTGGAATTTTGTGGTTGGGTTTTTGTTTAACGTTTCAAAATTTTCTTTATTAATAAATTCATTAACTTTTTGTATGTAAATATCTTTAGAAAGAATTACCAAAGTGCTACCCTTATCTGCTTTAACAGAAATTAGATTGTTCTCTGTGATTTTCTGTTTTATAGATTGAAGAAGTGATATGTTAGATGTGTTGTACATTTTGTCCTGTTTCAAAGACATCTCTTTTAACAAATTCGAAATTTGGAATTTTGCATAGTTATTATGATCTTTCTTAAGTATAGTTTCGCATTCAACGGCCAAAATTTCTTTAATTTTGTTGGTAAATTTTGGAAAAGGACAAAATTTGAAACCTTTGTTAAGAAATCGTGTTTCTCTGTCATTGAATGTTATATTCGACAAGTTTATGAAACGAGGATAAAAGTTTGCAGTGTTCTGACAATTATGGTTATTTTGTAGTGTACGTTTTTGTTGTACAAGTCGATGAAGTTTATTTTTCTGTGTGGTGTATTTTTTGAATTTAATGTGACTGACGGTTTCTCTAATGTCAAAATCTAAGATGTCAAATTGGATATTGTGTAATTTATGAGTAAGTTCTGTATAGAGTACCTTTATATAAACGTGCATATTGTCTCTTATACTAAACCATTTCTTCGATTCTTCTTTAAGCCATCTTCTTTTGGCATTCCTAAT
Organism: Agrypnus murinus; assembly: GCA_929113105.1. NCBI lineage: Eukaryota > Metazoa > Arthropoda > Insecta > Coleoptera > Elateridae > Agrypnus > Agrypnus murinus. The sequence goes on along the minus strand of OV816023.1, from coordinate 119,106,059 downwards.
CACTTTTTCAGTAATCGAATTTTTGGTTCTGGTAGTGATGTTTATGTAGTTAGGAATAACCTGACGTTTCAGACACTCTTGGTTAAACCAAACATTCTGACTTGCGATTCCGTGTTTGATCATAAGTTTCTTGTATAACTTGGCTTGTTCTTCTAACGAAGACGAAATAATCTTGTTTATTGTTTCCAGCCTTATTTTGTGGAACTCCATAATCATGAAATAAATAAAGATTATTAAAAGTTTCACAGTTTTATTAAAATATACCTGACAATATTGTTTCGACAGCTATGCTGTCATTATCAAAGGTAATATAATTATAAACAAACACGTCGCTAAGGTAGATACAAAATAGGTAACTAGATAAAATAATAATAATAATAATAAAAATTAATAATAAAAATCATAATTAAACATCTAATACTTCCAGTAACGGAGAATTACTGAGCTCAAGTTGTTCATTCATTAAAGGTACCCTGAGTTTGTGTTTGTATATCTCAAAGGCTTCTAAAATGTCTAATTTGCGTTTGTTATTACAAAAATGTAGGAATTTAATATTATTTTGAGGAGTCATTGTGTGATTTTGTTCTAAAAGGTGTTTGGCGTAATTCGATTTTTCAGGATGTTTATTTTTGTAATGACGTACGTGTTCTTTATATCTTATGTCAAAATTTCGAAGTGTTTGTCCAATATATACCGAACTACAAAAAGAACAATTTAAACGGTAAATGCCCGATTTCATGATATCATGTGTTCTGTCTTTAGCATTAAATAAAAATGAAAAAGTGTTAGTGTTGGTTTTAAATGTTATTTTATAATTGTTGGTTTTTCTTAGTATATGTGCAATTTTTTCTGATATTTTGCCAAAATATGGTATAAATTGTTCTTTTTGTAGTTCGGTATATATTGGACAAACACTTCGAAATTTTGACATAAGATATAAAGAACACGTACGTCATTACAAAAATAAACATCCTGAAAAATCGAATTACGCCAAACACCTTTTAGAACAAAATCACACAATGACTCCTCAAAATAATATTAAATTCCTACATTTTTGTAATAACAAACGCAAATTAGACATTTTAGAAGCCTTTGAGATATACAAACACAAACTCAGGGTACCTTTAATGAATGAACAACTTGAGCTCAGTAATTCTCCGTTACTGGAAGTATTAGATGTTTAATTATGATTTTTATTATTAATTTTTATTATTATTATTATTATTTTATCTAGTTACCTATTTTGTATCTACCTTAGCGACGTGTTTGTTTATAATTATATTACTTTTGATAATGACAGCATAGCTGTCGAAACAATATTGTCAGGTATATTTTAATAAAACTGTGAAACTTTTAATAATCTTTATTTATTTCATGATTATGGAGTTCCACAAAATAAGGCTGGAAACAATAAACATTCTCCAATAGTCATGTAAAACGGAAATATGCTGATCTGGCTCAAAGTTATTATAAAAAAAATCTGTTTAAAAACTGGTAACTCGTAAACGGTAGAACTTAGAGAACAATTCAATATTTATGTATTGCACTGTTGTTGTCTTATTTTCTGAGGTTAGGCTTAGTGTGCAGATACTTTAATTGCTTAAATTAAAGCTGTCTAGGTTACAATGTTGGCTTTCATTCTTTCGGCAGACCTTAACACCAGCCTAAAAGTGGATAATATGACATGATATAATATTATTTTGACGGATTTTGTAAACCTCGAGGGGAAATCTTACTCGCCATCAATTACAGAAAGTTTTAAACGAAGACTAATGTATGCAACAACAAGTTGTACGCCTTGTCAGCAGATTAAGGAAAATATAATTTGTACATTTTTCGCGGAGCCGAGTCAAGAAGTATTGCATTCTAGCAAAATTAATTAAAAACTAAATTTAAAATTCAGCCATAAATCTGGGCGTAATTTATTGTTCTTTATTTACCTGCGGAGTGCGGAGTCAACCCCATCCCCCAACTTTCTGGAAGCATACAGTTGTCAAACAATTATATTGTTATCAGTGCAAGCCAAGTTTTCTTCTCTCATTTCTGAGGAATGTTTGCTTGATTTCGAGGCGGTATTTTTATTGACATTCCTTCCAAAATACGTGGGAAGAATTTAAAAACATTCTTATTATTCTACTCAAACAATTACAATATTACGCCGAACTTCTTTCATTTTTAAACTTTCCTAAGAACGTTTCAAGATTACTCCCTTCACAGCATAATTCGTTCGCTACTTTATCCATTAAAAAAATTGATACAAACAATGCAGCTTTTGTTGGATATAAACTTCTGTTTTCTCTCTTTTGAATCAACTACGCTTAAACCAAAAACCTTTTACTTTCATTAACTAAGGAAAAGTGTTTTCTTTTTCCTGTCTTGTATATAAATCAGGACAGCGTAAGGAGCAAGGGATGAAGCAGATACTGCCAATTGAATATTCCATTTTCTTAGGGAGGTCGTGCAAACTGTACCTTGATACCTGATAATAACCTACCTCTAATTAATTTTAAGTTATTCCAGTTCATGTTCCAATTTCTTGTACAAGCACCTTATACCAAAAGAATATTGAATTTCGGGATTATCTTACGGCTACACCATACTAAAGGCTATTATCAGTACTATTTCTTTCAGTTTTCAGTGACAGTTTCGCGCGTTCCTGCGTTCCATTAATATGCAAAGCAATGCTATTCTGAACGAGACCGTGTAACGGCAGCATTTGAAAAAGATTCAGATGATGGAAACTAGCAGCCCCGCATCAGAAATTTTAGGGGAACGCCCCACAAAATATATATTATCTCTAATGAAATGTGATTTCCCTCGATTGTCGTTTTATAACTTCGAAAAGGAATGTCGGATATTTAATTTCGAAAAGAAGAAGAATACACGTGTTTGTGTGGTATCGTATGTATACCATACGTCTTCCTAAGTAATCATCATTCAAATTCTTCCGGTGTTACAGACATAATGTAAACAAATGCAAACATGTAGTCGGGATGTGTCAAACAGCATACGGATCCAAAGTTCAGGATACGCGTGGTCGCAGATGTGACTGAGTCATTTCGAACTTCGGCTTTTCTAAATCAGTTCAGCGGGTGCGAGGCGAGAATTTTCCCCCATTACAACGTAATAATTTGAGGTCAGACCACTACTGTATTCGAATTACAGTTTGATACAACTAAAGTCCCGTTAATGGAACTTATAGTGCAGTTTGTAGAATTTTCAGAAATTTAATTTTTGATTCCTTATTTGCACTTTATGGAAATTTGGATGATGCTTTTTTGTTGCTCGAAAAGCGCGTTTATTCTTTAGAAGCTAACTTGATTTTTAGTTTACCAGGAGTCGGAAGGATAATATAATTTGGTTATATATAGACAGAAAAAAAAATCATTTAAAAAGAGAACTTCGAAAAAGGGCATAGTTGTTTTCTTTAAGGAAGCTTTTATTATTTTGCACACGGCACATTCTAAAAACAGGTAATGCCACTTTAGGACACTGGAAACAAACCGATTCTGCTACTGATACTAACTGATCCTTTCAAAGCTATTAAATTATCTTTTATAAAAGTATTCTGGAAACTTGCGTATTGTTATAAATCTTTAAATAACTTTTTCAGTTCGAATATTCAGACCTTTCAGCTTTCCTCTTGGAAAAAGTCCTCTGGTAAATCATTTCAATGTAGAACTCCGTGTACGGTGGTTAAATTTAAATCTGAAGTAGAATAATAATCGGGAGAGAAGGGGCTTGAAGTGGAAGATGGGAATCTCAAGGAAGAAAGGGACAGAACGCACAATAAATTTCGCTTATGTTTAGTATAATTTCAGTGTCGGCACTTTTATAAATTGCCCCCGAGCTTTAGTCTAATAAAACACACCATGACATGGTTACATCACTGCCCGTTTATCATGGTGAAGGTAGTTACTACTCACCCTCTTCACTGGATCTTACTGCCCTTTGTGATAAACTCCGCCAGAACTCCTTCGTTACTTTATTCAGGATGATTCAGGAGTTCCTGAAATATTATCAGGTTGACTTCTCTGTTTTATGAGATGCCACGAGTTCAGTGACGTTACTAATGGTTCTAAATATTTTTGAGTTGTATATTTTTGATTAACACACAAGTGCTTGAAAAATAATCCTAAAATTACTGTTTATTTTTTGTATTCAACGCATTGCTTGTGTAACGTTTCGATTTATCAACACTTTCCTTTTTATTTTCAGAAAAAACAGTATTTCAAAACAAACCATTTCAAATTTACAAGATAATCGTTAATTTTGAATTAACGTCCGAAATTATTAAAACTGTTGTATTTTATTTGATTTTCAAAAACCTTTTGGAAGTTTATATTAGACTGAATTTTCAGTATATTAAATTTATTTCCATATGAGGGATTTAAAACTTCAGGGTAATATTTCATACGGGATAGCCGATTATCTCAGACGATTTTTTGGACTAAGCTTGGGACTTTTCAAAATTATTTTTTGTAGCTCTTTATTATTTTATAACAAACAGACATTTACATTTTAGTAGACTGGCATTTTATACGATCAAAATGATTATTTAATTCTTTCTTTCTTACGTTAGTGTATTGTCTGTATTATTGGCTTTTACGCATTCAATTCTTAAAGATTTCGTCTTAAATCTATTAACCGTCTATTTATCGCGCAAATTGATTTTTTTGGTGTTAATAGCCTTGAACCACAACTGTTATAAATTGCATCTATGTAATGCATAAGCATTACTGATTATTGGGGTATTCATATAAATCAATAATACTATCTCTATTGGAACATTCTTATTCGAATTAAACAGGCCTGTGAAAAAAAATATGATTCTACTATTATTTTTTAGCTTACTAAGGACGTGCAGTGCTACTTATTTACCATGCAATATACGTAAATAGTAGAAAAGAGCGTGCTGTATAATGTGTGCATAATGCTTTGACTCGATTAATTTCAAGTGCAACATAGGGAAATTCTACATATTGCAATTTAATTTAATAGCGCTGTATATTTAATTATACAAGTCGGTTGTTTCCATCTCATTCAGTTTTCTTGTAAATCAATGTTATGATATTTCCTGATGATTAATTCAAAATTATTTCTATTGTGTCGGAAATTTTGAAAAACATTGGAATATTTCATTGCAATTGTACCCCGCATATGTCAGAAGATTTATCTGCTGCCACACAACTATAATCGAGAATTCCCCGCAGCCCTATTTAGGTATAATAAGGCCTAGTACTTAGGGTATAGTTTAGTGTGACCGTGCTATTTTATCAGAGAGCTCCTTATGCTGTTCTTCATATGAAAAAACAATACTTAGTATGTATTGTAAAACTGAAACTGACTGAAAAACAACAAAGACCAAGAGACCCCGCGGAGGGCGCCAGTGAAACACTAGTTGTTTTAACACAAAAAAATAAAGCCCCGCGATTGGGCGGCAGTGAAACAAACTTTATTTTAACTTCAAAAAATCTTACGCAAACTGTACAACACAAAATATTTAATACTTACTGTACAACTCAAGATTGCCTCGGCTTGAGATATCTACACTACCAATTTAAATTCAGACCGCAGGTATTGTTTCCACAGCTCACAAATTATAAAAGAAATGGGTTAGAAGTTTAAAGATACAAGAAAATGCATATTGTTGAGCGCCATATGTTTAGGAAAGTCCTTACAAAGCAATTGAAACAATATTGCTTTTTCTATCAGAACAAACACTAATCACCAAACTCGACCACGTGATGAATCTGAAGGAATCTGGAAATCACCTTACTGACGCCGCACTGTGGTTTGTAACTGGCGATAAACGGAAAAAATTCAATTTTTTCATTGTCAAATTTTTTTGTTTAAAATATGATTTATAACAAGATCAGAACCTATCCTTTAAGGAACAAACCGAAATAAGTTGAAAAATTATCTTTTTTACATTTTATAACAACATTAAACAGAGGAATGTTCTTTTGTTTTTTCTCTATTTACTTAATATTTATTGACAAATACTGTATATAATCTTGTACTTTACGCCCAAATATGTAAGAAAACACATTCAAAATTAATTTCCTTTAAAGTCATAAAAAATGTTCTAAAGGAATTCTAAAATTTTTGAAAATAAATAAACAAAATTATAAAATTAGTATACTTTCCGTCACGTGCCGTCGACAAAAAAAACGGTCTTGAAGGGAATTTAATATAGATTATTTTGAGCTATAAGACAGCTGCCGAAAGCTGCCGAGTCTTCTACACGCACGCGTTGATCAAACCTGTGAGCCGAACACATGTTTTAAGAATTTTATTAAATCATGATTATTTTAATTACATTATTTAGTTATTCGTCTATAATTGTTTAAATACATTTTCCATACATTAAAATATAATTTAAAAATTAAAAAAGTGTTACAAGCAAGCTTTTGTCGCACGAAGATAAGGATTTTAATTGGTTGAGTGCGATAAAAAGTACTTGTGACAAATTTTTTATACTATTTTTTATTTCGCAATAAATTACTTTAATAACTTCAATTTAATTTAATGTGCAGCTTTATGATTACGTGTCATGTGTCTGAAAATAACCTTCAAGTTTTACCAATCGCAAAATCAAAAAATAAAAAATTCTTAAAATAGTATCAAAAAGTTCTGTTCTATTTCTGTTCAGTTCTATTTTCGGTTTTAAAAAAGACCAAAATCAATGAGAAATAGAAAAAAGCATTTAATATGATTGTCAATCAACTGTCAAAATGGCTTCACAGGAGGTTTCGCGTCTTGAAATTTTCAAGAAATTTTTTAAAAATTCAAGTGTGGGCCAAAGAACAAGTGATTATCTTCTTTTGATCCTGTTAATAAATTTAATTTACCAGATGGAAATTGTGAAGTTTTAAAAAAAACTTTGAAATCTCAATTCTATCAACACTTTAAAAAGTGTTGAATAACTGAATACTTATATTATAAAATATAGCAGGGTAGTAATGACGAGATTATCATGAAGAATCGAAAGCAAAAAATCCAAGACGAGTTCAAGACTTATCTAGGGCTGCTAGTTGCCGTTGTCAATAAATAATGTGTGTTAGTGAAGATTAGTTGTTATTTAATTCATCCTAAATATCTTAATCCAGTGATCCCAAAAATCTATTCATAAATTAATATGACTGATTAAACAATTTTTTTCTGTCAATTCCTGTTCAAGTCCTCCATATTGAATTTTAATGTTTTGTTATCACATTTGAATTCAGCAACCCAAGACACCGCTAAGCAACTATGAAAACAATATTTAAACATAAGAAACGTATCGAGTGTTTTTTTAAATTTGACCTCAACGTAGGCTGTGAATAGTCGATTGTGAATTATTTAAACACGTGAGTAATTTGAACGTTTTGACAATGACATTTATTAATACGAATAAGATCCGTTTACAATCAACTACCCATAGCCGCCTTCGACGTCAAATTTAAAAAAACACTCGATATAAATATAAAGAAATCTTGAGATCCGCCATATTGATTTTCAATTGTTATTATTATATTCGAATTTAGTGACCTCGAAAACCTTTAACAAACGTCAAAATATTATTTGAAAAACAAATAATGTATAAAAATAAAATTTTTGTTTAAGCCTGCCATATTAGATCCGCCATCTAGAATTCTAAGTCTTGTATTATCATATTTGAATTTAGTGTACCCAGAAATATATTATAAAGCATAAAATTATATTTTAATCGCAAAAAACTTTGAAAAATAAAGATTTTTATATTTCGATCCGTCATATTGAATCCGCCATTTTGAATTTTAAATTTTTGACACAAGATTCTTATTCGGCGACCCCAGAAACTTATAGATACGCATGAATATCTCATTTTAATAACAATCTCTAAAAGTTATTGAATTATTTCCGCATTTTGCCAGTTACAAACCACAGTGCGCCGTTACTGAATTTGAACCAAGGAATTAAAGTTCACAATAGCTGTCTTTCATTAGAGCTAATGTTGAATAAAGTTCTTTTTTTATAAAAAATAGCCGGAATAACAATATGAGTTCAATTACTAATTGAATATTCTTCTTTATTAGAGGTACGCCGCACTTAAATGTGTCATTTTAGAATTATTTAGTTTTAAAACTTCCGATTTTAAATTACATTAAAACGGAATCCTGTAAAAGCTTGCTTCACGATAAGTCAAATTCGATAAATATAACTGTTCGTTACAATAACTGTATTACGATCAAACAAAATCATTCAACAAACTGAAATGTAGCCGCCAAATATTAACAGCACTTTGAGTATAATTCGATAACTGATACGGAATTTATTATTAGATTTCGGTAAAAGCGATTCTAAATTAATCACTGAAATTTCTGCACTTTTATTGATAATTAAACACACAACTAAAATTTGGGAAGTGCCAAAGACAATCAACCCTCGTACAACTTTCTTTGCAAAGGAGGCGCAAGGCCTCCCACGTGACAAATGCCACTTCGCTCGGTTGGAATTCAACCAGTCCGTCCCTATCTTAAAATATCTTCGACTGTTTTTGCTAAACTAAAAATATTTCGCGGTGAAATGATTTTTTGAGGAGGGCGAAATTTTAAATAATCCAATAGAAATATAGCGAGATTTTCATTAGCCAATAAAGTATGTTTACGTCATTTTGTTCTAGAATAAATTTCCAACGAGAACTTACAGGGATTCCCTTTTGAATCTGTACATTATGATTGCAGGTGGCTGTCTAGACAATTTTATTCTAGAAGGTCCCGTTTGTCGGCATCTTGTTTACTAGAAGAGATTCCAACCCAGAATGTTTTAACGCTGTAAATTCGAACTTTCATACGTTTTAACCATAGGGAAATTTTATTAAAGTCAATACTAGATTTTAGCCCTTATAAGCTCGGAATTTAAAACAATTTTTAATCTGGAACATTCTATTTCTCGGAAAATAAGCATTTGGTTAATGTGAGAACGCCTTAAAATAAACACTCGCATCAATAAAAATTCTGCTAAAATATAAGATATTGCTTACGAATATGTTTCGAGGTTCCTCTTTTGTACTTGGAGGAAACATTACTTAGCTTAATATAATATTTGCAGTTCCGACATAATTGAATTTTACTAAACTGCCAGGACCGTACTGGGATTCCTTTAGTATTTATTAGTTCCAAAAAACGTAACGTTACAAAACATAGCTGATTTCGTTAAAAAAGCATATTCTTAATGGAACTTGGAGATCAAGATAAACGTTGGTCACCACATCTTATTCGCGAGATTTCTGAAAAAGCCTTAGGCATTGATTTAAAGGAACTGCCTCTTAGTACACCAATGATCTGGAGAGAACCGAAAAATCACAACGACGACTGTTATGTTTGTCTGTGTGATATTAAAGGTTATAACACACGAACTCTTAAATATATTACCTCCTAACCTTCAGTCGACAATAAGACCAATTCCACATGGTGCTGAAATACCTATACCTATTCCACCGACTGAAGATTCCGAATCTTCTTTACTATTTCCTCAAGCAGAACTCAATGACGTAGTCAGAGATTTAAGACTTTCAAAGGATCTTTCTGAGATTGTAGGGTCTAGGCTAAATAGTAAACATTTACGTGTCGCAGGAAAAACATTTTACTGGTACTAAAATCGCGAAGCTGAATCGTTGATTACTTCGCTGAAGCGGTTTACTTGTACATTGTAAAAATGTCTCTTAATGCTCTAATTAGGCTTAAAGTTGTCTTGCTGCACAATAGTAATTTATATACCTTAGTTTCTGTTGGTCATTTAATTCAAGCTTTTCTAAGTTTTAATAATTTAAATAAATTTATGAAAACTTTGAAGAGCTTTTCTTATAAGAGTATACTATCAACTAAGTAATATGTGGTGACCTCAACATTTTAGGTAACTTAGGTAAATTTTAGGCTACCCAAAGAAACTTGTGTGTCAAACAATACTCTTATGCGAATGGAATAGCGAGGAAGATAGCGAGTGTTATTGCCCCTGCTGCATATAAAGCTGGGGCTAATGAGACAATTTGTCAAAGCTTTGGACAAGAATGGCGGATGTTTTAAATACTTGTGTGAAACATTTCGGGGTCTTTCAGGGGCAAAATTAAAGGAAGGTATTTTTGTTGAACTACAAATAAGAAAGTTAATGAAAAGGAATGAAATTGAAATTATAATGAAGAAAGACGAAAAAGAGGCACAGAAAGCTTTCAAAAAAGTTTGTAGGAAATTATAATGGCTCGAATTATAAAAGCCTTGTTTTATAAAGCAATATTTTTCTTTTGTCAGGTTCCAAGCCAAAACACATGGGCGAGCTTTCTACGATCAACAGATTTTTGACTGTAACCAGGGACAGCTAAAGCAACTTGCCGTCCGGATGACAGGTTCTGTTTGCTGCCTCTATACCAAAAGCAATCAAACATAATAATAGCCAGTTCCGATGCCCGATGCCTCGAAAACTAGGAGACTTAGTAAGCTGAGATTTTACAGGCAGGTGGGCGTTACCCCAAAGGGGTGCATGAGTATATTTTTAATCCTAAAAAGCCCTAGGGGTGGCAGAAGGAGGCATATCTTTAAAAATCATTGTGGCTATATATCTCTTGAATGGCATAAGCTACAAGCTTCAGTTTTCACAGATTATACTTGAAGCCATTCTAAAGATAAAGAAATACAGAAATTACCGGCGCTTCATCCAGAGGGGGAGTAAGACAGCATTTCAGGGAGAAAAGAGTTTTCCGAGAAAATAATTATTAAAGAAACCTTGATTGTGAGTAATCTGTAAGAGAGATTGGAAAAATAATAAGTATTTAAAATGTATAAAGGGGTATTTTTTATCAAAATACATTACAAAATACCAAACATAAATTACATATGCACCTGCAACGTTGCACGCCAACTGGCTTCTTTAATTAAATAAATAATTTTGACAAATTATATTTACCAATCGATGGAGAAAAGAATGATCTTTCTTTTTAGATTGATTGAGCCATTTCATAGTTATAGGCAAGTCAATATCAAGAGATATAAAATTCACTAGCATTCATACCGACTGTACCTCCACTTTAGGAATAGTTTGGTAGTCCCTTGCCATCCCGTTTTTGGGCATGGAAGGCGACTGGGACACTAAGGTGCCAGTTCTCATTCTGGAAGTTATTGCGCCTAAGAAACTCTTGCATCTCTTGCCCTGTAATTGCAAGAAACGTAACTACAACAAGTGCAACTGTATGCTTCTGGGCTTTCCTGTTCGGGGATGTGTAGGTTTACAGGGAGAAATTCCTCAAACGCATCAAAGCCCTTGGCAATCGGCCTATAGAACGTCAAAGTCTCTGACGATTCTATTAGTTATCTTCTTCTAAATCTCCACAAAAATGTTATAAAAATAACATTTTTTCATACTGTATTTTACACAGTCATCTAAAATAATGAACGTTGCATCGTAGAATCTATATAAGCAGCGTTATATTTTACAGTCATTTTTCTTCATTCTCCTTGTGTGATTATTCGAAAATAATCGTTCCAGCACTCAAATATAAACACTTATTTTTATGGTAAGAGTATTTTCAACCTTGCAAGTATCAATTATTTTATTTAACAATAAAGATTATATTGCACTGTTAAAGTTCAAATATTAATAACTAACCCCACTTTGATGTTGATTATATTTATTAATATTTATTAAACGATCAATATTTATTAATAATAATGCATGGGATGTCGCAATAGATCATACAGGTCTGTGGTAAACTTGAGTACTCGTCTTAGTGGATAATTGGTGGTTTTGACTGTTGGATTAGCTGATATATTACTTCAGTTGGCATTGCCAACTGCTTGGTTAAAAATAGTAAACTTTGCGTTGATTTATATGAGTGTATAATTAAGGTGATTTGTGTTTTAGGATAAAATTGTAACCTGCTAAATTTCTCTTAAGAAACTAATTATCAATAAACATACAAAAACTCCCACACTTTGGGCTTGAATTATAACAGCCTTAATCTCAATAAACAAGTAAACAAGTAAATTCAGTAAACAAGCACAATAAATCACTTATACTCTCGATACAGACGTCTTATTAATTCAAATTATACTTAAGTGTGGCGGATGTTAATCGCAAGACTTACTCATTCCGAATAGAACGCAGAAACTATTAATAAGATAGTGGACGCCATCCAAATTGTTTGATGTTATCAAGTAATAACGAAAGTTGATAAATCCACAATTCGGCAAAAGATTCTCCATTATGTTCCATTAAATTAAATTTGAATAAGCTTTCTTTTAATTTTAAAATGTATTTTAGTAATGGAACACCATCAATGTGTCAAGCTATAGCATTGATTAATAGTTTTGAAATATGTATATTGAAATCATAATTTGTTTACACAATACAAAAATATATAACTACAACACTAAACGATCATAAAACGTACTAGCATAATTATTCGCTACATTATACATTAATTTGGGATCCCATTCTAAATACATTTTTTTATTTATTATCTAAAAACCATGCAAATTTTCTCTATCAACAAATAAAATTTTGATAAGAACAACTATAAACAACTTACATGAAACATATGTGACTTTAATCTATTTATACCAGAATCCCTAGCAATTTTTTATTTCATTAAAACTTATATCATAAACTCCAAATAGATTTCTGATTCACTAAAACAAAAGCTCATTGGCCACACACACAAAAACCACCAACAACACTTATTTAATAAAGAACGTTGCTGGAACAACAGTTAAATTCTGAATAATTTACTTTGAAAACGGAATCATTCTAAACGTTCCAATAATTTTCTTTGTTACATTTATTTGGTTTTATTATTATAAAATATTTTTAAACTTGAACCGCGGTATAAATATTGATTTAAAATGTTCTTTAAACTTTTATTAGCCATCTTTCAAAGAAGATGGTGGACGTTAACATTAAACTTGTTAATATTAAAACGCGTAACTTTACGCATATTTGCAATACTTGATACTTTAAATAAATACACTCTCATTAATCGGTACGATCCAGCCAGAACAAATTCTCTCTCGAAGTGCATTAGGTTGAACGACTCAATTTCTTCGTTAATTTATGCGATGTTTATGTTTATGCTTATGATGTTTATGCGATGAATAACATAAAACTCCCAAAACACTTAAAAGACCCAATAATTATTTGTTGTTCAAAAGTATGTATATTTTAATGAATATCTCAGGGTTTATTTGAATTTAGTTTAATTCAATATCATAGAATAGAATTATTGTTTTATTTTTTTTACTCCTTTACGTTTTTACGGTAAAGTATAAATTTCCTTTTTTGTTTGTTAAAGATCAGATTTTACACATGAGGTTTTTCTTCGTGTAAAATCCCTTATGAGTATATTAAATTCAAGTTGTTACCTCCAAATTTTAATTAACAGTTGATAGGATGATGTATTACAGGAATCTGTAATGACATAACCTCAGATTTGTTAAATTTCAAGAACACTTTACAATATAAACTTTATTTATAAGAAAACTTCACACAATCAAATTTATTTTCTTTTGACACCAAATACCTCCTTGATGTAGATTTGGGTGGAAGTTGCATACAAGCCAGGATATCTAGCTGATGATGGTCTCTTACCAAGAAGAATCTCTGCAGTTCTTGTATATCCAAATTTATTAGGGTTTGAAACATTTGCCCAGATCGTGTTTTAGAGTAAATAAGCTGAAAACCTTTTTATCACTTTTAACGCTTTGAATAATGATATATTTCTAATATCTTCGATTTGAATGTTGATGCAATTTGCAAATTATATCACATAATGGAAATGCTTATTTTGTTCTTTTCTCTTGGTAAATATTTATAAATTCTTGTTTTATTACAGAGCAAAATCATTTTCAATGTGGAAGCAAATTATTTTTCTTTTATTCAAATGTTTTTCCTCTGACAACGATTATTAACAAAACTTAACAATATAAATTAATACACAATTTAAAGCGCCCAAGGAACCAAACTACTATTTATACTATAATAAATTTAAATCAATAAGGTATGTAAAAAATTGACACCTAGCAACAGCTTTTATATAACCAAGTTCCTCTAAATGAACAATACAATGTCTTTCTATTTTTAGCATTATCAAACCTTCCACAGCTTCTGGTATTATTGGAACGTTTGAAAGAATGAATGAGGGAAACCAAATCATACCTGAACCTTAATGAAACGCAAAGAAGGAAAAAAATTGATTACATGTTTATTTTGTTAGGATAAGTATCAACTTGTATTTAAACAAAACAAATCCTTCTAGTTTAATGCATCTCCCATTTATGAATAAATATTTTTATAGACAATAAAACATTATCAAGTTCTGATGTAACAATAACGCTTTGCAACATTTTAATATAATAAGCATAAATAGCATAAAAGTCTATTAAAGTCATGTATGTCAGATTATGATCATCGCATTATTCTACTGCAATCATTTTTACTTCTAGTGGGTAATGGGCACCACTCACGGTGTCTCCCCGACGACGTCGGCGAAAACGTCGTCGACGACGTCGGGGACAAGGTCGAAATAATGAGGTAATGTTTACATTTACTGTAATTTAATGCATGACTGTGTATAATAAAATTATGAATATCGTATTTCTTTTAAGACATCAAAATGAAAGAAAGTAGTTTTGAGCATAATAAAATGCGTACTGAATTTCTTTAAAGTATTTCGAAATAGCTTATGCAATTAACAAAACTTTTCATAAGCGGAATAATATTGATATCCATCGATAGAATTACAAGTAACCCTTTATTATAAAACGAAAACTCTTTGTTTTTTTTATTAATCTCATTCTTAATTTAGTTTAAAAATGGATATAATTAACGCAGGATTTAGGAGTTCTGGTGCGCAAATAAGGATTTCCTATAAAGGACTAAAAATATCATGTTTAAAAATGTAATGGTTTCACCGTCGCTTCCTTTTCCGTGTAGTTTTAAAATTTTATGCTGATGGTAACATAACCTTATACTATATCTATCTTTTTCGGGTTTACTTGAATTATTTCATTTTTATTACATTTGTTTACAAACAACTGTTTACAACTGTGAAAATAAAACCCTTGTCAACTGTAAATTATTATTAGGCAAAATAAACATATACATCTGGGATTACTAAAAAATATATGCTTTCTTTATTATACTTTTTAAGAAAACATTATGAATTCAATATGCTGTGACACTTTCAAGTGATAAGATGGATTTTTATAAATTATCTTTGAGAAAAAAAATTGCAGTTGGTGTGGCAGTTGCCTTGTGCTTCGAAGAAGAAGAAACTGAAACACCACGAAAAAAAAGAAAATAGGCAAAGAATTGGTTTTTAGATCGCAAACAATATTCACACATGTCCTTGTTAAAAGAATTGCGACAAAATGAGCCGAAGGATTTTTATTATAAGGTTATGTACCATCAGCATAAAATTTTAAAACTACACGGAAAAGGAAGCGACGGTGAAACCATTACATTTTTAAACATGATATTTTTCCGACGATTATCACTACCAAATTTTATCAAAAGTCCTTTATAGGAAATCCTTATTTGCGCACCAGAACTCCTAAATCCTGCGTTAATTATATCCATTTTTAAACTAAATTAAGAATGAGATTAATAAAAAAAACAAAGAGTTTTCGTTTTATAATAAAGGGTTACTTGTAATTCTATCGATGGATATCAATATTATTCCGCTTATGAAAAGTTTTGTTAATTGCATAAGCTATTTCGAAATACTTTAAAGAAATTCAGTACGCATTTTATTATGCTCAAAACTACTTTCTTTCATTTTGATGTCTTAAAAGAAATACGATATTCATAATTTTATTATACACAGTCATGCATTAAATTACAGTAAATGTAAACATTACCTCATTATTTCGACCTTGTCCCCGACGTCGTCGACGACGTTTTCGCCGACGTCGTCGGGGAGACACCGTGTATGTGCTATTTAACGCTGTTAAGAAGTGTCAGTGTAATTCAATATAGCAAAGTATTGATCAGAAGGTCGCACTATCATACACATGGGTAATTTAAATAATTAAAATATTAAACAAATCTTTGCAAATTAGCTGTTTTGTTAAATAAAACTTACATCCATGCAGGAGCTACGACTCCTCATGAATGGGTAGATGGCCCCAGCAATGAATTGAAATGCCCTGCATCTAAGGGCAGCGTTTAATTATTGTACATGCTGGTACGTAAAGATAATGTATTTTTATATATCATGGTAAAATATTTGTTGTCGTTTAGGTAGAGAAAATGGATTTATTCCACAGGCATTATTAAAATTTAAATCTGGCAAAAAAGGAGATGCTTCGAATTTCAACAGATGGCTAGAAGTCCAATTACTTGCCTTTTTGTGCGAAATTTCGGTATTGGTGATTGACAACGCAAATTATCATAACTTGTTGTCAATTAAACATTCAACTTCAATAACTAAGGAGGCCGAGGTGTTGTTATGGCCTAATAAACGTGGTGTCCCACATTTTTTAAATGTAACGAAGCCAGAATTGTATCGCTTGATAAGGTTACACAAGCCATTGTATAAGCAACATGTCACAGACGAATTATTAGTAAGAAAAATACATACTGTATTGAGATTGCCTCCTTACCATCCAGAATTCAATCCTATTCGAATAATCTGCGGTATTGTTACAAACAAAGTTTCCAAACTGAACACTAATTCAAACTGGATGATGTGGAGATATTAACAAATAGTATATTTGCTAGTATCATCGAAAAAGATTGGACAGATGTGTGTAACCATCTCCAGAAGATTGAAAATGAATTTATCGAAAAGAAATATATCTTAGATGATAGTTTTGAGAAAATTATCATAAATGTGAATGACAACAATGATAGTAATGAGGATTTTTGTTCTCTGAAGAAGAATCTGTTAATCTATAAATATGCATTTGATTTCCGATAGTGTAGTTAAGTCCACAATTTGGTGTAGTTATACTTTATACCTGTGGTTATACGCATAGAATAACGAAGGACAGACCGAACTGGATAGCGCACTCAACTGCTGCATTAGCAAGGTGACGCTTGCTTCTGTTAATATTATTTAAGTGGTCTATTTAGGTGGGTGCTTTTGGAGCAAATCACCCCCAAAACTTCATGTAAGTATCATTCAATTAATGAACTGAACAATTACTAAGAAAAGGGCCGGCGGTTGACGAGGATCGTGGGTTTGAGTCCCATTTCGGGAGACGGGATTTTTCCAATTGAAAGATTCCGCCACCTCAACTGTGGGTGTGTATTCGTAGTAGTGTGTCTATTCGTGTTGCTTGCTATATTGACAACATATGACTGTAGCTATTGGTTCCCCCGTAGTGTAGGGGAACGTAAAATAGAAAGAAATATTAAGATAAACCATATCGTATCATTCATAATTATCTTAACTTGTTTTTACGTATACAAATGGTGTGGAATTCCAGATGTATGTAGTCCCTTTCTGAATATAAATGAATAGTATTTCATTTCAGGAACAACCAGTGGGAGATGGGCGTCTGTTTGCTCTTCTCCGGACACCATCGTACGTACGAAGAACACGGCGTTTTGCATTTATTTATTTAATACATTTATGTTTTAATTAATACTAAATCTAATTTTTAGATTTGAGTTTTTAACTTTTGTTTATAACAATTTGATTGTTCGTGGTCATTAAATAGTTTGAATAATTGCTTAAAAAGATGTTGGTCAAAATCGATGGAGTTTTATTTTTTTAAATAAAATATATGCTGTTATCATTACAATCATCACATTTTAAAATATCCAAATATGATGGAGACCACTTTAACTTATCAGAAAGCACTTTAACTTTCGAAAAAATTAGCAAAGTTTGGTAACGTTAATCTTATACAAAATTTTATTTTGGGCATATCTGTCCGACTTAAACTGTCGTGGAAATTGTATAACTGCATTCTAAGTACTTACCATCAGTTATTCTTGGTACCTATAATTCATTTTATAAAAAAAAAATCCTCAAAGATTTACAGTATGGTTTTAATTTTGTTTCTTCATTTATTGCAATAAATTGAAAAATAAGAAATATTCAATTGTTATAAAAAGTCTGCATAAATAATTTAAGTAAAAAGTATCTTTCATCAAATATTGAAAACAATTAAGTTAAATTTCTAAATAGCCACTGTTAATATGTAATCTAAACATATATATAAATAATATAGTATGTTTATTTACATGTATGGCACTTTAAGCTGTAACATCATGTATTATTATCCTATGTAATATATTATATAATAAAAGTATGTCCACATTAAGAAAAGTCTTCTAATAAATTGTATAGCTATTATTTAAATAATTAATCAGGTTCTAGCTAATAAAATTCTTTTTCCTATGATCACTTACGAAAATAACATATTGATCACAATTTAGAGACTACGAAACCGCCACTTTTCATACATAAGTTTCACAGTACATGTATGGAAAGTTGTCCTTGCAACGTATCCACCACCCTGTCTTATGAAAATATTTACTTAAGTTTTGCAAACTTTTCTTCTAAATATATTGATCTCTTATCTATTAGATGATGTCGTTTCTTTAATATAAAATGAACGGTAGTCATTTATTGAAGTATTGTTTAAAGAAAATGAACACAATTTGCATGGATTTACTCAATTTACTGTTACATAACCTTACTTTACGTACGACCAAGGTTATTACAAGTAACAGGTCTTTACGTTTTAGCGATGTTGCAACATTTTTCATTCTAAAAAGTAATGGTATTTCTTTGTTAAGCCAGAAATATAATTGTAATCAACATTATAACTTTGTCTATGTTTATTTAAATAAATTACTATTTTCTCGTCCTTACTACGTTATGAAAAATACTATTTTGTTCAAAACCTTGATGCAATCCCTGGGTGTTCCAATATATAAAATTCTCATTGGTTAAATATCAGCTCGAACAAGTATAATGCTTCTAATATTAATTCTGAAATTCTTTTTAATATAGTAAATAAATACAGGTAGATAAAACTACCTCGGTAACTATACAACAATTTGTATGATTATATAATTAACAAATTGTGATCCTAATAAGCAAAGGAATGTATGCATGATATGGAAAAAAATTTAAATTTATTAAAAAAAGATTTAAATTAACAGATATGATGCGTTAAAACAATTGATTCACCGACGTTATAATATTAGTATATTAAATTATATTATTTATTATAAGGCTTAATATTGTTGTTTCCGTGTGTTTTAATGAAATAAAATTGCACGAAACTAAAAATTTAAGTTTATGTATGATTTGCTAATTTCTGAAAATTCTTTGTGGTCGTAGGAAAAATAGTGTGCAAAACACGTTGGAAAGTGTTTTTCATGTACTTATGGGATGTTTCCGCATCCGCCTTCTGAGAAAAATCGATCTGAACATTTAATGTTATTGATATTGTGGTATCAATATATCAATACATCAGATCGATTTTTTTCAGAATTTTTGTTATACAACCTTATGATTTATTTGTATAATCATAAAGGGAAGAGAAATCATTATCGGATTCCACTATTTAAAAATCTATATTGTCATTTAAATTTGTTGTGATGGCGTCATAACTAACAAACATTTACAAAGTTCAGCTGGATTTTTCTCAGAATTTTTGTTATGCAACCTTATGATTTATTTGCATGACCATAAAGGGAAGAGAAATCACTATCGGATTCCATTATTAAAAATTTATATTGTCATTTAAATTTTTCGTGATGACGTCATAACTTAGAAACAAATGAAAGTCGGAAGGTGTATCGCACATATTAATGTGTATTTTTAAAAAACAAAATCGACGTGTTTCAGCCTTTTTAAAGAAACCGGTTGAGTTCGCTTTTTTTTAATATTCCATACTTTAATCCCACACTGTATATAGTGTAGGCTTCTTACATGCTCAACTATGACGCAACCGAGTTTGCACCAAAATGTTGGCACCTGTAGAAGCCTGCCGGGTCGAGAATTTATGGCGCTTACTACGTATTATTATAATCCATGTTAAGATATTATTTAAATAACAACTGTAGGCCTTATAGCTTTTTTGATTATTTAATGATTTTTTTATGTGAAATAAATTAATAAATGGTATTATTTGTGTTTTTTCTTGTTGATTTTCTATAATATGCTATTTTTGTGTAATAACAGAGTGTTGGAAATCAGTCTTTGCATAAATGAAGCTGGTAAATTTTAAGATCTAGAGCTCCGTATTGTAGAGCATTAACGTCACTCCTTTATTAAATTTAATTAATTATGCTGGCGCCCATATATCCATATCTCTACGAATTTGATGATGCTCCAATCCACCGATGACCTGCCTTAATCTCACAAGAGAGAGAGTTTTCATTTGATAGTATTTAAGCTAAGCCGAGGCACAGATAAATTTCATAACGTAAGTACGTTTATTTCTTATAAAACTTGTTGTTACAAATTGACAGTCTCAAAATTGGGTGGCGCATATTAACTTTGGTAAGCAGAAGCAAGTAAGTAAGAACAGTTGACTACTGTTCTTCAAAAAATCTGAGCTGACGTTGAAAATTCTGGGTCCTTTTCAAAAAAGAAAAAGATTAGGTCACACAGCAATAACAATAACAGACGAACAGTAATAAAACGAATGCCGTATAAGTCAACTGAGCTAGGACGTCCGACGCGCATACACCCGCAGGCAGTATAATACGAGGGTTGCGCTGAAAATTGTTAGTTATTAAAAGACCGTTGCTTTTTTTAACAAAAAATCTTTATTGTTTTTCAAAATAATCTTCATTCAGACTAATACACTTGTGCATTCTTTGAAACCACTTTTCAAAACATTCGGAAAATTCATTATCTGAAAGGTCCTCAAAAATTCTTTGAAATTCTGTAACTGCTGCATCTGCGCTGGAAAATCTTTTACCTCGCATCATTTTTTTAACAGTTGGAAACAAAAAAGTCGCACGGCGCCAGATTTGGGCTATACGGAGGATGAGTTACCAATTGAACTCCCGTATCTCAAAAAATCCAATGTTCTGGCAGCAGTGTGGGAGGATGTGTTGTCATGATGGACTAAGATGTTACGCAAACCGGTCCTTTGGCGACCTGTCTGTAATTTTGCAAACATCTGTGGTAAAGCCACTTCGCAGTACCATTCAGAATTAACAGTTCTGCGATCTTCAAGTGGAATAACAGCAACATGACCACTTCGGCGGAAAAAACAGCAATCATTTTCTTATTGACGCTTCTGCCACGAATTACTTTTGTGGGCAAGTCCTCATCTTCGAATACCCAAACACTAGACTGCTGTTTAGTATCAGGGTCGTAACTGTATACCCAAGATTCGTCACCAGTTACAATGTATGCCACTTGCTTGGAAGCTCCTACGTCAAATTTTTGCAACACAAATTTACACCAGTCTACTCGAGCCTGTTTTTGACTTTCTGGGAGCAAATGCGGTATCCAACGGCTTGCTAGCTTTCTTACCCCAAGATGTTTATGCAAAATGGTTATTCACCGACGAGGATCCAATCTTCACTTCCTCCTGAATCTCCCTATAAGTAATATTTCGATTGGACTGAATCAAGCTTGCCACACGATCAACATTTTCTGAACAGGCAGCTTCCGCAGGTCTTCCAGGTCTTGCTTCGTCTTCTAGCAGCTCTCGCCCTCGTCGAAATTCGCGGAACCAATGATTAACAGCGGATAATGAAGGGGCAGCATCGCCCAAAGCTGCCATCAAATTTTCATGGCTTTGCTGGTATCCTAACTGTCTTTTATAGTCGTAGAAAATCATAGCTCTAAAGGCAGTTCGCGGAATGCTCATCTTAACTGAATTAAAAATGCACAACTACTTATCTTACAAAATTAACTACGTTTCACAAGGAAATCGGAACGTTTGACAATTGTGGGTAACGAATGTCAACTAATGCGACATTCAATTTTTGCAATTGTTTCTACCCAATTGAGCTTCCATGGCCTGTTACTAACTATTAATAGGGCATCCCTCGTATACAACTTTTATTTTATTATTTTTTACTAAATTGATAAAAATAGCTTACTAGCAAAATGACATTTTGACAAAACGAACTTAAACCACAATTACCCGTGCACAAACACTGCATTACCCATTCACAAAAAGCTTTACAAAGACTTTTTTTTCTAAAGTAACCTATTTTAACTATGTCAATAAAATTTTCATAAAATATACTGTGTCTGTTGTATGCTCATAAAGAAGTCATTTACTGTATTTTCTAAAATCTAATTTATAAAAACACCCGAAAACTATTACAGCTTCCGAGGACTTTTAACTACACTGCAGGATAGTGTTAATTAAAACTAATAAGCAAAGTGACCACACTTTAAATTAATTTATCTTAACGTATTCCTTATTCTATTTCCCAGAGAAACATCTATAGTAAAGAGAGATTTTTCTTCGTGCGTTACCTAACCGAACAGAGAAAGGCACCCAACTGCAACCGGAAAGGGCGACAACCGAAGCCCGCACGCCGGCCACAAAATGGATACAAAAAACATAATCAGTTGCTCAACTATGTTATTATAAAAAAGGAGCGACGTTATTATTTTAATGTTATATGGACGATTGTAAATTTTAACCTCACGACAAATGCACATCTAGAATTCAACACTATACGACAAAGATAGTGCATTAGCGTAATAACTCAGGGGAACGCAGATGGCAGCTTTTAAATTTAATTTCGTTATTGTTATTTAATTAAACAAAATTTGCATAAAATAAAAATTTGAGCAGTTACCTATATGTTTATAGATTAGGAAGAAATACTTGATGCGGTTTAATTAAATGTAGTTAGTCTAGAAATAGAATATTTTAATACATATAGCAACGAAGTTTTGTTTTTAATGCCATTTATTTACACAACTATTACAAATTTGTTCAGTTTAACATCTTTTACATATTATATAACTATTTAACCATCCAATTGATTTAATTTTTTTTTTACTAAACAATTTTCTTTTTGCTGCTTTTGTATTTTTATGAAAATACAAATAACTCAGTTTATTTCTTTCTGATGTTTACTATATGGACGTTAGTAGTAGTCGCGACGCAGTAATGATCGTTTACTGTGCGATAAGCGTGTTCAACCTAAATATTTATTTATTCAAACACACAGTTTCAATATTATATTATATTCAATATATATATTATATATCTTTTATAGTTCCATTTAAATCGTTTGTCTGGTTTTAAGTAAACTTTCAGATAAATTTTAATTAATTAGTTCAATTACCCAAGCAAAATAAAAAATAAAAGTGTTATTAATAATCTACTACAGAGTGTTTACTTTATGATGTAGGTTTCAAAATCAAACTGAGAGATCAACTGATATAGTTTGCCTGGTTAATATTTATCTTTGATCAGATTTTCCTTTTGCGGTTGTTCTGAAATCAAATAAAAAGCGTCAGCTTAACACAAAAAATAAATTTTTGTTCAAAAAATAGTATTTGGAAATGGGCCCATTCTAATAGCGTGAGAAAACGTGTACACAACTGCAACGCACGTATAATCAATTATCTAAATTATAAAAGGGCTGTACGAGCTCCGGTTACATAAAGCAACAAAAAATAAACAAGGAAAGGGTTAAATATTTTACGATCCTCAAATTACAAAACAAAGGATGCGTAAGATACATTTAATATAATTGTAACAGGTTTCCTAGAAACAAAAACGTTTTGTGTGATGGGTACATCCAGTATTTTTAAAAGACTCTTTTTATAAACACATTTAATCTAAAATCCTATGTAAAAATTAAATGTGACAGTCTTGATTTTTATGCAGATTTGTAAACATACCTGTTATGGTTACATATCCGCAAATTTAAATTCAGTGCATAACGTCGAATGTTGGTTACAAAAACGATAAAACATGTCGGATATGTCTGGGTAGACTTGGTACAAAATGAGTAGTTTTTCGCGAGTCATAGTCATGTGTCACTGTCCTCGACTGGTGGACGGAAATTAAACGGATTAATAGTGCGGGCGTTCATTTGGGCGCTGAAACCTGAAAGTAAAGGTTTTTTTCCTTCTTGCAATCTAATACAACGTACACTACCTGAGTTATAGTAACGACGAAGTTATCGATATTAAATATAGATATCCAATGGATACGCTTTATCTTTTACATAAAGAACACACAATTTTATATTATTCTTTCTTGTATTCAACACCATTTCTCGAGCGTAAAATTTATTTACTACAACCAACTTTTAAGGTGGAAATGTAACAGACACTTGGGAGTTGATATGAAGGCGTAGGTGATAATCTACGCGTTCCTAATACATCCGGACTTTTCCTTTGGTACTCTACTTTAAAATGCTAACTAAAAGCAAACACGATAAGGAACGACGAAAAAGGAAAGCATGTCAACGACAGTTCGAAAAACTATGGAACCCTAAGTACAGTCGTACAAATTCTGATTGAAGTCCCCATTGGTTTCCAATTAACTTGAATGTATGCAAATTGGTTTAGACTACAATTCCAATTTTGTTTCTATTCGCGATGAGTGCTACCGTAGCTGCAATGTTACCACTCATCACTACCTTTTGCATTCCAAAGACTATTTTGCACCTTTAGAAAACATAGTTTGTAAAATTTAATTTCGATACCATTTACGTACTTTTTTTTTTATTAACAGTTTTGTGTTGGTTTATTCGATTTGAAGCTAATTGCGAAGCAAACTATATTTGCATTGTGCAAATCTTTTATTCTGAACCATGAAAGCATTTATTTTTTAATTAAAGTCCGTCTTATACGATTTATAACCTCAATGTAAGAAGTTAAGTAAGAATTTTGCAATACACTACTTTATTACATTTATTATTAACGCTGCTAAATATATTTCGTGAAGGCAATTTATTTTAGAAAATCCAGAGCATGCCTTTTAAAAGTTATCTCACTTTGATATTTCATAGCATAAAAAATATTTGACACACTTTGCTTTATAATTCTGTTTATTTTATAGCGTTTCTTTTATCAGTCCCACATCAAATATGACCTACACTATACAAAATATCGATTTTTGGCAGTTGATTGATTTTTCAATAGCGACATTTATGTCGTCAAAATTTTGCATCTTAACCCTTCACCCCCAGCATCACCAATTTTAAAATTTTAACGTAAACCTAACTTTTGCGACGCTTTACCTTGCAGGATATAAAAAAGGAAATTTGTTTGGTGCCGAAAAACTGAAATTGGATTATAGATTGCTGAAATCACTTTTCTCTTGTTACACCCTATAAGATAAAGTGTTAGAAAAGTAGGATTGTTGTTTGACACTTTATATTTTATTCCACAAGATGGAATTGCTAGTGATGAGGGGATGAGATGCAGAATTCAGGATACTTCGTCTAAATGTCCCTCTCAAAAAATAAATTAACATATTTTTGAATTTTGAAATTGATATTTTGTATAATTCAGGAAATAGTTGAGGTGGGAAGTTTTCAAATGAACAGACTATATTTGATATTATACGAAAAAAGTAAAAATACAGCATATACTAAATCATTTTTTACCTCTATCATTTCACTTAGGAATAATTTAACACTAATTGAGTTTATTGAAAACACAAACGTAAATGAAAATAAAATTTATCCTAAAATAGAAGATGCTAAGGTGTATTTTTTTACAACAAACCACGTCTGTTGGTGGTAAAATGCTTACGTACTTGCAACAACTAACTTATTTAACCTAATGCTTTTACTTGGTTATTTTCATATGCAATATAGAGTAATAGAGTATATTGCATTTTAATTTAATAGCACTGTATGTTCTAATTTAAAAAGAAATATAATGGTAGGTACCAAACAAGTATACCTTTTTTGAGTTATATGATAAGTTATATGGGGTTTTCCAGTAAAGTTATCTATAGTGCACGTTAGTTATTGTTATTAATTAGTATTACGCTTGTGTTTTCTTTTTTTACACTTCTGGATATAATTTTAGTCTTTATTGAGATTTTCGTGTAGGGGTCCATCTGGGGAGCCCTGTCTTTCACTGCTCAAATCTTATATGTAATTATGTTTAATAAACTACATTATCATTGTAAATACGAGGATTGTTCAGTAACTACGTGGCCTAACAAAGAAAACACAATTTTTGACAAAAAAACATTTTATTTTTCAATATAGTCTCCTGCTCGCTCAACACACTTATTCCAACAATATTCCAAATTAGCAATGCCTTCATTGTAGGTCGATGAACTCAAGTCCTCGAAATAGCTATTTACAGCAGCGATTACCTCGGAATTAGACGAAAATCTCTTACCGCCGAGCCATTTTTTCAGATTTGGAAACAGATGATAATCGCTGGGAGCCATATCTGGGGAATAGGGCGAATGAGGCACTAATTCAAATCCCAATTGATGAATTTTGGCCATTGCAATCGCAGACTTGTGGGCAGGTGCATTATCCTGATCGAAAAGCACTTTCTTCTTTGCCAAATGAGGCCGTTACTTTTTGATTTTGTCGCTTAATTGTTGCAAAAATTGGCATAATACTCGCCATTTATTGTTTTCTCCTTTTCTAAGTAGTCGACCAAAATAATTCCATGAGAATCCCAAAACGCAGTTGCCATAACCTTTCCTATTGACAAACTTGTTTTTGCCTTCTTTGGTGGCGGAGAACCTTTGTGTGTCCATTGCTTGGACTGTTTTTTGGTTCCGGGAGTGTAATGGTGGACTCAGGGTTTATCAACGGTTATGAAACGGCGTAAAAAGTCCTTCGGATTGCGGCGAAAACGTGTATTTTTTCATTTCCAATTCTTCAGTTAGAATTCGGTGCACACTGTTATTTGAGATACCCACTATGTCTGCTATCTCGGGCACTTTTACTCGACGGTCATCCAAGACGATACGGTGGACTTTTTCAATCATATCCGGGGCAGTAGCAGTTTTTGGACGTCCACTACGGGGTTCATCATTTGTGCTCCTACGACCACGCTTAAATTCGGCACCCCAGTTTTTAACCATTGAAGACGAACAAGCGGATTCCAATAGTGTTGAATCCAGCTCTGCTTTGATTTCAGTTGGTGTTAAGCCTTTCAAATGAAAGTACTTTATCACTGCTCTCAACTCAGTTTTTTCCATTGTTTACAAAATCACACAAGACGTTCACTTTGGCGTACTGTCAAACAGACTAATTGACAGACAGCTCTGTACTGTCATATTTAACCTATTAAAGAATGATTCTACGGAATGATAAAGAAGATTCCTGCAAATTTGTGCTATCTCTGTGTTAGGACACGTAGTTACCGATCAATCTCTCGTATACAGGGTGTTCAAGGATAACGTATAAGGTGGGTATATATTTTAAATTAAATATAATTACAAATTCGTTTGTAGGGGAAATCAACTCTTGGGTACTATTGCAATTGTCGGACCTTTGTAACTAAAATAAAAATAATAATGAAATATTAAAACTTAATTAATAGAAATTATTATAACATTACTATTATATTTTTGAATTTCTTTTTCTTAGCATTCTTTAGTGGATTTCTATAATTGCTATTGGTTTTTTATTTTTTGCTTTTATTGTTGGTATTTCAGAATCATCTGATTTTAAATTAAAGTTCCAGAAGATTAAAAATCAATAAATATTATTTCATAATCTTTTACGAAGCAAATTGTGGAAAATAACATCTTTGTATGTCCGTTAAGTTAACTCATTTATTAAACGAAAAACCTACGACAGATTATCTTAACAAAAAGAGTTAAACACTAAACCCACAGTACGGTACGGAGACGCTAGAACACTCACTTAACAACGAACCCAACTAACAAGATAATCCTTCAGAAATTCTTCTAGCAAAATGTAAAACAAATTTATCGCTAAAGCTATTTATGGCCAGAGCTGCTCAAACGGGCCGCTGTCTGCGGATGCGTCAAGCCCCCCTTCAGACAGTCTCCACGACTTGAATGCTAAATGTACATAATCTACTAAAATTTAAGAGGGGCTGTTGTTTGTCCAACCACACAATATTCTTAACGTCAATAATTACGAATGACCAATTTCTTGATCAATTAAAACGATAAATACGTGTCCCACTTCACGAAATTTGTCTCAGCAGGTGACACTTATAAATGGATACTGCTTAGTGGAATTTAACCAATTCTAGCGAAATTGTGGAATTAAGAAGGTGTATATGATACATAAAAATAAAAAAGCTTACTCTGATAATAGGGTAGCTTGTCCCAAACAATTAGACTAATGGCTCAAAAAAATCGTTTTGCTTAAACATCTCCGAAATTTTACCCTAATTTACTCGCCCCAAACTGTTTTTTCGTCGAAGTGTGCCTGCGCCTAAGTATCATGGCGCCGAAGTGTGCCTGCGGTGAAGTGTCCTTGCGCCGAAATGTCTCACGACAAACTGTCTTCGTGCCGAAACGGCCGCGCCGAGAAGGCCGGGCCCAAATGTCCTAGACCGTAGATTGCTATATATTTTAGGTAAAACTAAATTTATTAGAGCGCTAAAATAATTCACTTTTATTTGGTGCTTTTTTATGATATTGGAAAATGTTTTGCGTGCGTGTCTAGTAAAAAAGAAATATAGTATTTTAGAAGAGTATATATTGCTTTGGATGGTAGCTTCAAAATTTTGTAAATTTTACTAAATTTTGTAAAATACAAAAATCTTTGTTTAAAAACTATCACTTTTGAAATTATTCATCAACTTTTTTAATTAAAAATGAATATAAGTTATTCAATTGTGTGTCATTGATTATACAGGGTGATTCAGAAATAACTGATATCCTTTAAATGGTAGGTAGAGGGGAGGCAGTAGAGCTAATTTACCTTGACAAGTATAACACATTGTTTATAACACAACACTCTTTTTTATTTTATATTCAGAACCCTATTAAATAAATAATTTCGCCTTAAACAAGTATCCGAAAAACAAAATGTTACCGGCCAAGGTAGTAATCAAAAACAAATTAAATTCACTCTTTTGATGAAAACATAAATTTTACGTCTAAATGTTCTAATCCAAAAACATGATTTTATGAACAATCAAATAAAATGATCGTAGAATGCTGTTAAAATTATTATACTTTTTTGTTTATAACGCAACACTCTTTTTGATTTTATATTCAGAACCCTATTAAATAAATAATTTTTCCGTTTCAAGGTAAATAGAAAATTTATAATTATAAAGGAATACTACTTACCATTCTCACAGTTGCACCTGTGGCTTCACCACAAAATAGTTGTGTGCTATTCGCCACCTCTTCCTAAAATGTCTAGACTAAACGCCTGTCTGGAGCGATAGTGCAGATTGAAATAAGAATTCTGTCAAGTACTTACATGGTATGTCAAGTAAATAAGCGTGAAATACTTTAATTACTTGAAGTAGTTCAAGTAGTACTTTAATTACTTGAAGCGGATGCGGTTACTACGCGCTCTTTTGGATGTTCTCCTCGCGAGCGGCAAACGTCGTTTCCGCGTAAGTGGAACGTGAAACAACCGGTTAATATACTTGCCGCCCACTACCCGGACAACTAGTAGAGTACGTAG
Source organism: Agrypnus murinus (assembly GCA_929113105.1). Taxonomy (NCBI): domain Eukaryota; kingdom Metazoa; phylum Arthropoda; class Insecta; order Coleoptera; family Elateridae; genus Agrypnus; species Agrypnus murinus. The sequence continues at coordinate 119,076,533 of OV816023.1, read as the reverse complement.
TAACCGCTACTTACTTGATCTGAATATAAGTACTTGAAGTAGTCAAACAAATGCCAAGTGCTCCTATCATCTATGTCAAGTAGCAAATACAAACTAATTATATTTGAAAGTACTTGAAGTACATTACTTCAAGAATCAAAAAGGGGTTGAAGTTGTTCAAATAATCAGTTAACAAAAGGCTAAAAACCATTGAAAATAGAAAAGACTGCCGATAGAGCTGATTCAACCTATACATACACACTATAGACAAGTGTCTAGAGAGGCACAATGAATCTAGTGCTATTGCATGTACTAAAACTACTTCTATCAACGGATTTGGGCTTTTTGTAGTCTTGGACAAAACGTTAGAATCTTTTTGATGTTCTATTTTTTCTAACCCCTAATTGCGCACAGATTCCAAAAGCGCAACTTTTAAGGTTATTTAACAAGCAAAGATGATGCTACGTAAGATAAAGAGGAAGGCAAATTCTGTAAAACCCTTTTTTAGTATCAAGTCGTGTAGTTTTTTGTTTTCCTAAATCTTCTATTTTCTCTCTGTTATCATTTTTTTCAGCTTTGACATTCTTATGTACTACATGTAGTTTATATGTAGATATAATCTACGTAGTTTGTTTCGCTTTTCTGACGTATTTCCATAAACTATATGTAATGCATTTACAAACTTACAACCAATGCAGAGTTTAATTATTTTGTTGTCACCCTGCATAACTGTTTAGTGTGGATTCCGAATTGCCATAATAGTACTATGTGTAATTGTGTATCTTGCACGAAAATCGAACTCGAATTACTTAAAGTCAGTTTTGAATTAAACAAATCCCAAATAAAAGACTTTTGATTACAAAAGAAAGTTTTGTTTGTGTAGGCAAACTCTTTATTCTGAAAAGCCTACTTTTCCTTGTACCGAAACTTTCTATAGCGATAAATATCAAACATTAAAAATGTTATAATTTAAATTTCAAAATTTCTTTACCTTATACATGGATTAAAGCTTTAAAAATCCCAGGAATTTACAGTTGAAAGAAAACATTTTAGAAGTTTTGTTAACTTATTCCAAGTAGGTTAGGTAAAATGTAAAGGAGGGTAAAATTATCTTTGAATAATTCGAGAATAATAGAAGTTCTGATAAACTCTCAATTACAAGAATTTTAAACTTTGATTCTATTTATCCAAATCCCAACGCATAAACTTTAGATTTATTTATACCAGTCTATACTGTTCATCTAATTTAAAGTTTTACAGAGAAAGAATTTTACAAAAGGATCAAGTTAAATTTGAAAAGATGCACTACCTAGTTTGTTCGACAGGTCACATGTACAAAGAGCCTTATAATTAAAACACTAGTTAAATTGAAATGTATAAAGTATGGCCTTTTTTAATTAGTAAAGTGAGTTGAGTATAAATAATTTTACCAATTTCCAGCTGCCTCAATTTCAGTTTGTTGTTTCCTCGTCTACATTGACTGTAAAGTTTTCATAGCAATGCACTATAGGATATTGAAAAGTAAGTGTACATTAAATAACTGTAAATAGAATAAAACATATATAATATTGAAAAACTGAATACAAGGTAAATCCAATCATACTTATAATGTTACATGTTTGAGAATTTAAACTTTACAATAATTGAGTATAGTATCTTTATTAGGAAAATCGTTCATGTAAAAATATTCTACAAAATAGAACTGCATTTACACTATAGCTTTGTTTTAATTCATTATATTAGAAAAACAAAAGAAATGAGATTTTCAATAGCTAATTTTGTAATACGCCTAATTTAACACTAAAAATGCAAAACCATACTTATTACAAGACTAACTGTGAAGCAATCTATATGTTTAAAACACAAGGATTATTTTTGTTCCAGTTCGTTTTAGAGTTCCACTCAACCGATTTAGGTGATTCTTTTTTTAAATTGATGCTTTCGCCGTGTAGATTAGTCAACACTACTTCATTTTTATATTTTTAAATTAAATAAATGTAAAATGACTAATTCAAGACGCATGAAATCCGACATCCACTTGCGGCGCCATCTCAAAATCCATAGCGTCAACTTCTGGAACTACTTTTATAAACAGACCACTTCCATCACTATATTCGATACGTGTTGCGGCTATTTTCTCATTATATTGATATTTTAATCATTCAGTGGTTATATTTTATAATATTTAAAAATATATAAAAATCTTAAAACAGGAGACAAAAATTAATTTAAAATAGGAAATATATGTAGTTATTTCTGCATTAAGACACCAAAGTTTCAGTTTTTATCGTTTTTATGTGGTGTTGGCAAATATTTCAAATATTTCTGTGAGGAAATATTTTCACTTTGGAAAAATTTCAAAAAGGAAACATTGATAAATTTCATATCCAATAAATTTACGCCTTAACCTTGAATTAATGTACGCGTTTCAAGCTTACAACCTCATTTTTACCCCAAAATTATTAAAATTAAAAATTAACAAAATAAATAGATAATCATGCATTCATCATCAGTGATAAACGTAAATTTCATTAAGATTGTTAGTGTGCCATATTAAATTTTATAATTATTAATTTGTTTTTTCATTCTTCCTTAGACCTTCCTTCACCTAGACCAATGGTCCCCAAACTGATTTTTCCTCGGGACCCTTATACTATATTTTACATATCGCAGAACTCTAACTACATCTACAAACATCCTAATTGTAACTGGGCATTAAAAAAATAAAAATTACCTACAAATAATTTATTCAAACATGCACTATATGAAAACTTGGTTTAATATTTTATAGCGAATTCGTATATCTGGTGCAGTATCCAGTTTATTGCGATATTTCGTTTTTGTATTTCACATAAATATGTGGAAGCAAAAGGGACCAACAAATTAAATAGTCATTAGGCCGTTCTTGTAGCAAAGTTTAAAGCTTTGCAAATGGTATCCTTTTGTTATATTACAGGACTTTCAACTGGTCCCGCGGAACCCCAAAATATTTAAACCCCAGAGTTTCACGGAACACACTTTGGGAATCACTGACCTAGATACCTTCTAAACTGCGTTTGAATTTCGTTAACTTTTCTTGGCATTTGCCATTTCAACAAGTTACCGAGAAAGTTTCCAGAGATATTTCCATGGAAAGTTTCCAAAAAATAAATTTCCGGATACATAACACTATTTTTATATCATGTTTTTGAAATATGCACAATAGACATGTACAATAGGGTGGGCCGAAAAAAGGTTGTATTTTTTTATCGATTTGATATACCGCGGAAAACTTGCCCCTAGGACAGACAAGTAAATTAAAACAAAAAAAACAAATCGGTTGGTGTCCTCCGGTCGCGCATCGCCCTCGAAAATAACAAAAAATGATAAATTTCAACAATTTTTCGAAATAAAGAAAGAAATTTTTTTCTATTATAGTTAAATACTACAGCTTTAAGTAAGTAAATAATAGCACAGGAAAGGTAAAAAAATTAAATAATAATAGATATTTCAACATTTATTAGTCGCTCAGTGCTGAAAAACATGTGTGTCTGAAAAACATGTTTTTAGCATTAAAATGGCAAATTTTAATTTTTTACATAAAATACTTATTGATACATCTTACAAACTATAGCTTTATGACAATAGTGTTTTACTCATTTTTTTGGTACTTGCTATTTTAAACTCTGATTTATGCGAAAAACTAGACATGGTGGATCGTGAAAGAAGCGTCGATCTGATAAACCCATCCTTGGACCTGGCACCAACGACTTTTTGTGTCGCTTCAGTCACCAGCTTTACACACCGCTCCACTGGTTGTGTATGACATGGAAACTTGACAAAATTCCATTCAGATTCTGTTCCTGTGTTTATTATAGATGAAATCTCCTCATCACTTAATCTTCGGAGCAAAGATGGCGGTGAAAGATATATGTACTCCAGTCTATCATTTAGCTGTAGTCTGTAGCAGCAAAATTTAGTTTTGGTGTCACAAAGCTCCTAATTGACTTCCCTTTAGGAACATTGTTTCTCGCCTAAATTATTCTTCTAAGCCCTAATTGTTTGATATGCTTTCTTTCATCTACAATCATACTCAAAAGCAAATTTTCGGGGTGAGCAAACAATGAGTTACATTCAATCACAGGTTCTACTACTTGTTTAATATCAAGAAAAGCAAGTACTTTACAGATGACCCTAAACATGCGTTTGAAGCCATAAAAACATCAGGTTCTTACCTGAAAATTTACTTCAAGTAGTAGACCCTGTAATTAAATGTAACTTATTTTTTGCTCACCTCGAAAATTTGTTTTTATTTTAGTAGTAGTTAAGAAAGTACTCGCCAGATTTTTTTTTTAATTTCAATAGACAATAATTACACTGAACAACAAATTTGAGGTCATTAAAATTCTTTGAAAAGAAATATTTATAGTGGACGTTATACACTCAAATATGGAACACTTAAATCTGGAATTAGATTTTGTCTAGCACCCTTGGTTAAAAAAAATTATAATGATAGAAAGCATTTTAATCGAATTTTATACATATTAAAGTAACAATATTCAGAAAAGCTTACAGAGATTTGATCTTTTTTCTTTTACTTTGTCTTTTATAGTCGTTGGAGTTCTTGGTAATCAATGTTCTACAATTACCAGCAATAGTCTCCTAAGCATAGATGTTGTGGCGTTTTAAAGCTACTTCCATAGTTTATATTTTTGTATATTAACGACAATTTTGGGGTAAAGGGACATAAAACACTTACAAATCGTCGTAGCACTGGCGTATTTGGGGGGGTAATGATTTCTTTTTAACAGTCATTGAGTAAGTATTTTGATTCTATGGAATTTTTATAGAGTGCCCCCCCTCTAAGAAAATTCCTAAATACGCCACTGCGACATATATATCTTCCAAACAAATGAAAATGGAATCAATAAAAGAGAACCAAACAAATAATTTTAAGAGTACCGACAACAGTGGTTTAAAATATACGCAAGTATTAGAAATGAAATATTTCAAAAACGGAGGCTACAACAAAATTAATTGCACTTCTGAAGACAGCATTCAAAAATACAATATATGCACTCACTTTCAAATGAAAAAAAATTTCACTGTTGTACAGTGTTATCTGCAAAAATAAAAATAAACCTTCATATTCTATCGCAAACAAAACTAAATAAAATTTATTTTCTAAAACAAATGATATTAACATTAAAAACGTTTTTCAAATTACATTTAATACAATAGAAAGCTTACAACGTTATCTTTTTAAAGTGACTACTATAGTTGCAAAAGAATTCAACATGAAAAAACCTAAAATTGTATTTGATAGTAACCAGGGTTGCCAGACGTACCGGATTCTGCGGAATTGTCCCGCGTTTAAAGCTTTTGTCCCGAGTTCCGCGATATAACCGTATTGTCCCGCAAAACAAATTTTCTTGTACATCCGTATACGAGGGGTGTCTGACGGAAAGTGAGCCTATAAGGTATTAAAACAGAAAGGTGTGTTATTTTGTTTTTTATTCTTAAATTCCCCTTGAACATCAATACAACATTGACAGCGATAATACAGCAATTCTAACCCTTGTAAATACTAGTCTGAAGATTTGTCTGCAAAATGTTCTTTAACGGCTGCTTTCATCTCATTTTCATCTTGAAATCCTCTACTATGTAACTCTTTTTTCAAATTGGGAAATAGATAGAAATTGCTTGGGGCAAGGTCTGGACTGTACGGTGGTTGGTTGGTTTCCTCAAACCCTTCATTGTTCACAGCACGCTTCGTAACATGAGCCGTGTAAGAAGGCGCATTATCATGAAGCAGCAACACGCCGCCGCGCCTTAATTTTCCTCTTTTTTGTTTTGTTTATTAAACTCGCATAATATCCGGCGGTCATCGTAGATCCTTTGGGGAGGTAATCAATAAGTAATAATATGTCATTGCAGTCCTAGAAGATGGTTGATATAAGCTTAGATAACGTTCGTTGCACTTTGAATTTGCGAGAAGACTTTTCGTCATTTTTGAGCCACTGTATAGACTCCTGCTGTGATTTCGGGTCTTACTGGTAAATCCAAGTTGCATCGGATGTTACGATGCAGCGATAAATTAGATTCAAAGCATTCTCGCACATTTCCAAAAATTGGAAATCGGTCGAACGCTGGTAACATTCTGGGAACCCACCTAGCGGTTACCTTGTTCATATGTAAATGGTTGTGTAAGATCTCTCCAAAACGTTCTTTACTCATGTTTAACTCCTCCGCCATTTGACGAATTCGAATGCGCCGATTTTCCAACACCATTAACGATTTTCCTGCTGTTCTCTTTAGTAACTACCGTGAAAGCTGATTCACCGCGATCTCCATCTTAGAGACTGTCCATGTTAAAGCAGTCGTGTCCATTTCTTTACGGTTGCATACGACCGTGCATACTATTCAGGCATAGATATTTTATTGCACCTTTCCCTTTTTTAACGAGTTATGTCAGGATAGTTATGTGTAGTATTAGTGCGTTAAGTAAGATCGCACAGTACTCCAACTCCTTTTCACATTTACATTGAAATGGTTTAACTCGACATTCTGATAACGTTGTTTACTCGCAAACGAAAAATGTAATTAATTTGGAACTTTGAAGCAAGCAAGAATGAAAACGTAAAAAACACACACACCTATGAGACAATTTCAATTTTAGGTTATGTTTAAACATTTCTCTTTACTGACTATAGATCTCGATCTACATATTGCTGTGATTTCCAGCGCTGATAATTGAATATGTCATTTGGGTTGCCTATAAATTTAGGGGTTTGGATTGAACTTGCCCAAATATTATTTAAAATAAATTAATTTGTTATTTAATAGGTAAAGGATACACTTTACATCACTTGATAATAATAAGAAGTAGATCTTAAAAGGATTTTTCACTTAAAATTAAAAAATTATTTTGACAAGTTACGATTTGCATATCGTTAGGTCGTTGGACTTGGTTTTTCATAATTGAAGCCATTGTAAGGTGTAGTTTCACCTGGAAATTATAAGTCATAGATAGAAAGGTGTATGCAAGCAATCACCACAATACTCAAAGTTTTTGTTGTTAGATTTCAAGCAAATTCCATGCTGGTTTAACGATTCATCTAAAGCCACGATAAATGTATAATTTTCATTAATCTATGCATTTGCAGTTAAAATGTTTTGCTGCAATATTCTTAATTAGGTTCTAGAGCACGCTTAGCAATAGAATTTTCAAGTGGGCAGCTCTATATAGAGAAGGTTTAGCCTGTTGAAGTTTGTAATTTGTATCGTTTTAACCTTATCTGCTAAAATGGTAAAATTTTGTTAATATTTAAAGTTTTGGTGCCAAAATTGTTGTAAATATTGTGTGATGGAATATGTGGCTTCATTTAATCCTAAAAAGATAAAGTAATAAGGTGTGAAAATGTTATTATCTGTAATTTTATGAAAACATGTATTGTCAGGAAATTCAAGATGGTTGCCATTGAATCCTGGAGTTATATTTGCTTTTTGTTAGACATGCAATATACCAAAATGTAGGGAAAATTATCCTCTTTCTGATTATATTACATTTAATTTAAGTTTTCAACCATATTTTGGTTATGTAAATTTTGTTAGATTAGATGTTCAATTGTTTCTAGTTACTACTCATTTGTTTTGCAAAAAAACATAAAAGCAGATCGAAAATCTGGTTACTTGCTTGTTGATTTTCATATAAAGCAGAAGCCGTGTTGGATTGTTAAGATTTTGAGATTATGTGTGACAGCTATTAAGTCACTGAAATGTCAAAAAAGTGAGGTTATGACAAATGTCATCCATATTTAATTTTTTTTAAGTGTTTAATAATGATAATAACAATGAACAATTAAAGTGAGCTAAATAAAAAGGAAAGTGGAAGTGTTAATTTGGGTTTTGGACTATTTATTTATAAGAAGAAGAATTTTTTTGAAAACGTATTATAACTTTATTTCTAAATGAAAGCAAATTAAAACTGGATGTAATAAGAATTTTTGGAAAATAGACAATTGATGTATGTACTCACGTATTGGAGGTGAATTGTTCAATATTTAATAGTTGTAATAAATTACAAAAGAAGAGCCAAAGCAGAATGATATGGAAATGGGTGTTGACCTACGCTACAAATAAGCAGGTCAAAATGACATATTACAGAGAACTGCCAAATAATAATAGTGTGTGCAAAAATCCAAGAATGGCGCAAAATTTTTGAATTTAAAAATTTATTTTCAAAATTTAACTTTGTTTTTATTTCGTTTCTTTTTTTTAATTATGATTTAAGATTGTGGGATTGATCAAATAAAAATTGAGCAAGACAAACATTAAGACTGTCTCTTGATTCTTATTTTGGTGAACCGAATTGGCAACAATAATTAAATGAATTCATTTTAGAGAATAAGGATTTTTTTTGTTTTCGTTTCTTTTGTTTCATGTGTTTATTAATAAAATATTTTAAGTTTTAAAAGCAGATTCATTTGTGTATTTTTCTCGTTTTGTGTCCATTAATAGAATTTCGCAGGTATAAGTTGAACAATATTTTATTATTAATTTGTCAAAGAGCGACCCGCCTGAAATTTTCTCATGTAATTTTCTTGAGCTTGTCTTTGGATTTTAAAATCATAGCCGGAGCAAATTTTCTTTCATCACATAGGTAAGTGGTGTTTGTTTCTGCATATCTTTTCAGTTTGCCTTGCTACACTAAACATAAGTGATAGTGATCTTTAAATTTAAATAAATTGATGGTCGCGTGTTGTAAAGTGTATACTAGTACAGCGCTTATCACCATAAAATTTTATTGTCACATAAATGCGATGCATATTAAACATTAATAATATCATAGCAGTATATATCATGGATCAGATAGACGAAAGGGGTATACACTTGGCTAATTTCCGAGCGTGGACAGAGCAGCAGTGATACAATCTTCGTACGTTTTTGGTATGTATCCGATACAATTTTCGAAAACGCCTATTGACTGAAGCATTACGAATTGAATTCAAGCAAGAAATCATGATTTTTATTATTAAGCTTTGAAGTGCCCCGCAAAACGCTAAAACAAATCTGGCAACCCTGATAGTAACGATCTTTGTGCTAACACAACATAATTAATAAAAATTAAATATCTAACAATATTTTTATTATTTTTATCTTTATATCTATTCATTTATTTTTTGTATTTATCTTAGCGATGTGTTTGTTTATATTCATATTACCTTTGATAATGACAGCTTAGCTGTCAAAACAATTGTCAGGTTATATGTTAATAAGTATTGTGAAACTTTTTATTAATCTTTATTTACTTCATGATTATGAGTTGCAGTTCCACAAAGTAAGGTTCGAGACAGTAAACAATAATTAACATACCAACCTGATGATCGGTTAAAAAGGTTCTCAAGGATATACGTCACAGAAATTATTACAAATCAAATAGATCATATCACAATAGTATTCTTAAATTGCTGAATTGTGCTGTAAATTAATGACGCATCCAATAACAGTTGTAATTTAACCGAACCTTCCGAAGCATCCGAAATTCTCTTTGCCTTCAGATTTCAAAACCAGTTACTATAAATTTTTAGTATTCCAGATAAACCAGTAAATATCGAAATGCATAGTTAATTAAGAAAAATACCAAATTACTTTCAGCACTTTGTAAACACTTTGTAATTCAGACATCGCTTCCTCGTTTTCTTTGATGTGTTTTAATGGTTTTAGGGTAATTTCAATGACTGTTGAAAATCCAATGTTGAAAAATACAAAATTACTTTGAGCATTTTGTAAATATGTTGTAATTTATGTTTCTTCAGTAGTGCAAAAATACTCTAAATGATTTTTGTTTCTTCTAAGTAAATTAATCAGATGAGAACACAATCAGATTTTTAATTTGACTTATATTTATTTTTGCAATATATAAAGCACTTTGGACAAATAAACACGTATCTTCCAATTGTAATTTAACTTTTATAAAACTTTTACAGCTGTTTGTACTCAAAATGTAATGATCTGTGCTTTTTTATATCGGAACGACTGACTGAACTTTACTTGTCATGCACAATGCACCTTACTTGTCTACTGTTCAAGACAAACTATTTAAACTACTCAACTATAGTATAGTCAAATGTAGTCTTATTTTAAAATTATAAAAAATTAAATAATTATAAAGCATTACTTATTTAACAAATCATAATAGATGAAACACACTTATCTATATTTATTAAATTACTTACTAATGTAATTAATCCAATTATAGAATCGTGGCTCGTTCTACATTTATAACTTCTGACAAAACTTTATTTAAAAGTTTATTAAACAAATGACAAATTATTTAACGCAAATAAATAAGATAAAGTTAGTAAATGGGAAGTTGTCTCACTGCCCTATACAACGCATGTTAAACGCGGGCACGGAAAAGAGTAATAGAAGGGAAACAGCGAGACCTCTACTGCCGAATATATCCTGCATTAGTTGCATTAAAACGATAATACTTTTTTCTGATTGAACTATTTGACTCGAACAAATTTAAGTGCGTTATCATTTTTGTAGTTTAATACTTTCAGGTAAGTACCAAATAAGAATATAGCCGAATTTCGCATTTTAATCGTTTTAAAAGATAAAAAATACTCATGGTTATGCGCACGCGTCAATATTAATTTATAATTGCTGTATAAACCGGTCTAATTTTCTTATCTGATGATAATTTGCAATGATAATGTCTTAGTTGTTAATGACTGTATAAACCAGGCATAAGGCTTTACGTTTAGTGATATTTTTACAAGCAAGATTCCAGCTATATCCAGAATTTCTCAAATAAGTACGCAAAAGCCACTTTCTTACGAGTTACCTACAACCTTTTTGTGTACCGATGGAAATTAGGAAAATTTACAAAAGAGTGGAATTTGGTCAGTCTATTTTTGCAATCACAATATCAATATTATATACCCGAGTGCCGTTGATTGTAAATACTTTACCGTATTTTTACAAGGTATGACTCAGATAAACGATTTATTTAGCAGTAGTACAAAGTAGTTTCTATGATAGTATACAAAAAGCATTTTTTACCGGCTAATAGGCAATTTTCAACTCATTTCCAGTAATATTTATTGCAAAGTATTTCCCACGGAACCAGAACTTTGAATATTTTTTATAAGTTGTTAAAATTTTAGAAATATATCGCCAAATCATTGGCGACTGGCCCATCATCTCTAATGAAACTCCGTAGTAGACAATGGCGAATTCCTACTTTTGCCACCTAGATCCAAGATCCAAGATCCAACTCCCTCATTGCTCTTTAAAGAAGTTGCAATTGTTTAAAATAAACTTGTTTTTTGGTAACTGTATATTTATTGCGATCATTCTAATTTATTTCAATAGAATAACTGGTGAAAATGAAATGTTGCATTAACTCAACAACACACACACTTTTTATGCTAATTTCATGCCAAATCACCTAGAGCCATATGTTTCAAGTCTCAGATTTTGTTCAAATTTTTTCCTTGGGTAGGTACATATGAAATGACATTCAATTATTTTTTCTAGATTTTTTGGATAAGTAGAATGGCCGAAGTAGAAGTTTTTGATAATTTCGATTTTTTTAAAATTTTGCTGTCCGACGCTCTGTATCATCTACTAACTAAAATTGTCATAACTCCCTTATTTTTTTAGTTATCTGGCTCATCCAAGAAACATGCAAACATTGCACAGTAGAAAAATGTTTTCAAAATAATTTTTTTTTTCAAAAATACAAAAACACTGTTCTTATTTTTTAACCATACCACGTATATGCCAAGCTGATTCTATAAAAAATATTTTGAAGGTGTAATAGTTGTAGCACAGAAGCAATGTTAAAATTTGTAAAAACACTAAAATTTCCTTTGAGAGCCTGCTACTTTTCTACTGTGCAATGTCGTTTTTAATATACTTTGAAAAACCCAGAAACGGGCTTTGATTTGACACCGGGCTGAGCCAGATAACTAAAAAAATAAGCGAGTTATGACAATTTTATTCAGATAAAGCAGTGTTCGATATCATAATTTGCTAAAAATCCAAAAACTTCTATTTCGGCCATTTTTCATCCAAAAAATCTGGAAAAATTAATTTAATGTCATTTCATATGTATCTATCTCAGAAAATAATTTGAACAAAAACTGAGATAACTGAACAAAACTGAGAGGAACACGTTCATGTTTAACATTAGATGATTTGACATGAAATTAGCCAGTTGATAGTTTAATCGAATTTTGAATTAATATTAAATCAAAATTCTAAGAATTTGAAAAGTTCTTTTAAAAAACTTACTGAATTAAAATATAGTATGGTATAATAATATTTAATTTATCCATTAGGCGAATAAATATTCCATAACTTGAATATTGCCGCGTCTGCTGAATAGCTAGCCAGGTAACGCGCGGATCAGTTTCTACCGGATCTGGACGAGCCTATTTGTCGTCCAGAGCCTCCCCCTAAATCCGCCACTGGAAGTAGACCTAATTGTAATGACACAGCAAACGTTGTATATATGCTACGGTAAAAGTACACATTAAGCCGGTCACCAATCAAATCGGTAAATGTATACATTTACCAACGAGGCGCGGTAATAGTACATAGCTCTGTTTACGCTGAAAAGTAAGGTTAGTTGAACTTTTTTGTGATCCCTCAGAAAAAGTACATATTTGGACAACGTGCAGATTACCGGTTAAAAGTGTACAATTGTACATATTTCGGTAAAAGTTAGTATATGTAAGATTTTACAATGTACTTGTAGTATATCTTAATAATAACCTAATATTAAATTCTAACAGCAACTTAACATTCTAGGTTACGTTATTGTTAGTATATTATTAGTATCTAACTAATAAGGTTTGTTCGAATTCGAAATTTTCTGTTAAAAGTTAAACTTATTTTCACCAACAAGGCGAATGTCTACATTTACCACTTTGTGTACTTTTACCGTAACAGATATACTTAATATACGTACGTTTGTTTATGATTATCATTATTATTTACTTTTCTCAAAGTGCAGTAGTAAGTGTAACTATACATTTGCCGATGAAAGTGTACATAACAACCATCGATTTGTATTTTACACGTCACATTTACCCCACATTTTGAAAAATGTACATATTCCCCGGTGAATGTGCACATTGTTCAAATATGTACTTTTACCATAACATATATACATAACGAAGTCCTTGAATAATAGTCTTTTGACGGGATTTCTCTAGTTTATTATTAATTTTTTATCGCACATAATGTTACATTTCTAAAAAATTGTACAAAACACATACTATCATTGTTTTGATATCATTCATTTATCATTCATTTATCATACACATCTCAAAAATTCGTACAAATGCGATTGCGATCTAACGTTTGGCACCACCGCACAACTGGTAAAACCCTATGAAGAAGGCATTCAATAAACAATAGGGGTGCACTCTTTGGTATAAGTAAACTATTTCTTTAACTGAAATGGGTTTTATTTAAACCTTGTTTTAACTGGGTTTATTCACAAAATGCTCTAGTTGTAAAAATATTTTTAGTATTAAATTCAATTTTTAAAGGTTAATTTATAAGTATCTGCATTGAAGTCACGTGGACGACTAGATTCAGCATCCCAGCAAAATCTTTTCCAGAAATTGAATTCACGCCTTTCTGGAATAATACAGGGTATAACTAATACGACTAGAAACCTCGTAATGGGGGGTAGCTGTTACAATTTAGGACATATTTTCCTTATTAACATGGTCATTTGCTGCTAGATTTCGAGAAATTCGTATTTTAAATTGTACGTCCATTGTACTCACATTACATTAAAAATACAAAACAAGCAAAAACATATTTTTAAAGATTTTTAAGAAATTTTTACTTATTTTTTTATTTACCTCGTTTAGTATTATTAATGTAATGTGAGTATAATAGGCAAAATTAAAATTGAAAATGCGATTTTCTCGAAAGCTAACAGAAAGCGACCACATGTTAATAAGGAAAATATGTTCTAAATCAGCAGACCGCAATCATTAGGTCGCGAAAGTTTAAAAATGGGTCGCATAATTATTTATTTTTATTATATCATTTAGGTTTATATTAAAAATATATCTTATAAGAAATCAGGTCCTGTAGTTTTAAATAACCCCCCCTTCTCCCACTCGTATGGGTCGCCCTATAATTTTATTGATATTTTTGAGACGCTAGATGAAAAAGGTTGCGGAACGCTGTTCTAAATTATGACCCCCAGTACGAAGTTTCTAGTTATATTAGTTACACCTTGTATTTGCGTACGTCCTCACCACAAGGCTATGCGGATCAGCTAAACCACATTGAAGCCAGTTTTAAATAAAACTAAAATTATTTTCTGTCAGGACTATAAACGAAATTATTTTATGACTATACATCCCATTTTAATGAAAAGTAAACCGAGTTAAAGACTGATCTAGAACTCCGCCCTGCAATAGCTTCCGAATGATAGCAACTATAGTAAATTTAAAACAATTTGAGAATATGGAACGAGAAGCAACTTTTGTCCAGTAATATTTTTATGCTAACGTATTTCACACGTGAAATCGATATTTTGCAAAATTTTAAAAATGTTACCGTCTATATATAACTTTCGTGTGATAGTAACTAAAGAGTTTAAAAACATGTATTTGCAGATAATATTACGGCGATTAAGCAATTAGTCACTATTTTTACCACAAATAAACTCGATTGATTTTATTTATCGTTTTACTGTTATCATTGAGGTATATACTATATATTTGAAACGAGAGACTCTTTTAAATTTTATTTTATTTTTAAAAAATGTTCTCCTTTTTATTTGTAGCTTCCCAAGGAAGAATAGTGAAAAAAATAGTATAATTTTTTAATTTTTGCAGATTCACTAATAAATAGTAAACAATAATAAAAGATATGTTAAATAGTAGTTTTTTGGATTCTAAACAAAAAGTTGTTTTAAATACTTTTAATTAAAAATATTAGGCCTTATGGGACGATTTGAAGAGATAGTGCCTCCCACAAGAGTCTTAGGTTTTAATCTCGGTTGCGACTAAATTTTAAAAATCTAGTAAAATCGTTTTGGAGCTCGTTAGAATAAGGTGTAAAAATTGTGTAAATGATAAGAGTACGGGGAAACGTAAGAGTTTGTGTGGAACCTCGCCATTGCAGATGCGGTAAAGGGAGAATGGATTATGCATATATCTTATATTATATGTAATTAGAAATATACATTTGGCCTAATATACTTCCTTGGTGGTCACCTATTCAAGAGATGTATTAATATTGTTGTTATGATTTGAACTTTGAACAAAATTATACTACCACCACACCGTTAAGATTATTATTTATGCTTGCTTGTATTCAAATATTACAAAAAGCAAATCTCGAAGTGTTTGTTATCTCTAGCTTAATTTTGAAATATTACAAGGTTTGAAATGTAAAACCTTTAAGGGTTGTTTAATTTTAGAACGATACTGAAGAGAACTGTTCATGACGGCGGCGGTCAACTTTTCTGTCGTCATGTATGCATATCAAAGAGTAACTAGCTGAGAATTCCTCAAACGAATCTTTCGATATAGAAGTGTTACCCTCTTGGGGATTTCCCACTTTACTTGAGCTAGCTGGTTATCTCTTCGAATATCTTGTTATCTGTATTTCTATATATCGACAACGTCAGGATACAACAACTAGTACATCTCGTCTATTTTCTAATACCCGTTTTTTAGTTATTTCACGTCAATTTCTCCTTTTATTTTATCTATAAATAAATTCGCATAATAAAATAAATCTCTTAATAATAATTAATAATAAATGGAAATGCTATATTTTCTAATTTAAAAATTTCCATATATATGATTATTACATTCATAAAATTTATTTTGATGGAATGTTCTATTCAAGAAGAACCGATCGAATAATCGACATGAAACTTAAATTAGGTTATAGGTGAAAACAAAGCAATTTGGTAAAAAGTGGTTGAAGGGATGGACGCAAACTGACGTATCCCCGCTAATTTATATTAATGGGGTATCTAATGTCCGCCGATAGCGCGGGGTAAAGGCTGGCGGGGTGTTTATCCAGTCATCATCCGCCGGACGCGTGCAATAATTACTTCCCATGATTACCGGCATCGCGAGATCTACCTGCGAAACGTATTCTCGGAGGGAACATTTTCAAAGAGCGATTATTTATTTACATTTTCTAGAATGTCGCTTTTACATTATTTATAAAAGTTGTCATTAATATTTATTAAACAAAATGTTTAAGAACTATGTGAAAATTGGGGAATCTTTAATTAAGTGTAGAATGACTAAATAGCCATTATTTTTGGTCACCGAGACTTTTTATGTCATGTGAGTAGTTCATATCCGTATATATTACTTCCTGTTGAAAAACAGTAAGGGTAACACACTTGATCCCTTAGTGAGAGTGAGCGTAATTAGCAATACATCATCATTAACACTAAAATAATGCACTAAGTTCTGAAATCCTGATTTTTCTTATTATTCTGTTGTTTGTTGAGATAAATTTTAATTTCCACTTAGCAAAAAGCAAATTTATTAAAAAATTAATTTACAGATGTACACCCTAACAGTTTTAATGATACGTCAAAGATACGTAGTAGTTGGATGTTGTTTTTCTTAATTCAATTAAGTAAATTTAAAACGTCCACGAGATCACATTGATTTGTTAACTTACAATGAGTAATTACTTAACAGTTACAAATTTATTTCCATACAAAAACATTTTTCTTTAACTAAATGACTGATAGTTCATTTTCATACATATGTGAAACTGTTTTATGACTATGTTGTTTTGTATAAAAGTTAATGATTGTTTAGTTGTTTATTAGTACGATAGGCTCTATAATTCCTTTTACTAATTTTTAGTCGCATCTCACGAAATATAAATAGTTCGTGCATACTTGTCCAGTATAGTATCGTGTCGTATACAATAGGTTAGGTAACAATTTTAATAAGAGTAGTTTTAGATGTAAGTTTGATTTCATCCGGTCTTGAACGGGAATCAAGTCAAGTTATTCTGTCATGAACAGTAGTGAAGTAAAGTCCGCCTTAAGCAGATGGAAAGAAAAGTTCAGTCATTCTTCAATATCATTCTGTTAAGTATAAAGCGTAGATTTTATAAAAGTTAAATTATAGTATAAATGTGTTTAAAGTGTTTAGTATTTTATTTTATTACAAAGATGAAAGACAAGCCAGATCGAAAGTCTGATTGCGATTATTTACATTAATGCAAATGCATTGATTTAATAGGAAGAAAACTATTAAAAATGATTATAGTACTGTATTAAAATATTTAAGAAAAGGGGAAAGCAGTGTTTAAATTACAAATCTTTATAATAGGCTTATTTGCCCAGCAGTAAACATTACCAATTACAGGACAATAATACTACATATAACATATAATATATATAACACTTCGAATTACATAACATAATTATAATAAACTTCAAACATACTTACTCAATACCTTTTTATACGCATTAAAGCTGATTGGAAATATCACGTTTATCATAAAATTATGCTGTTATACAATCTCATTGTTATTTCAATAGGATTCGTAAGTAGCATATTAGTTCTAGAACTTTTATTATAGAACAGGAATTGATTTCGAGCTTCTGCTCTAGCAACTCTAAAACTAATCTTAGACATAAGATCTATACTATCAATTTGATTGTACAGTAATTTATATAGAAATGTTAGGTTTGTTTTTATACGCGTAAACAGTAAATCATTTGTTACATTTTGACTAGGATATACATTATCACATTTAAACCATCAATATTTGGCAAATTTTCTTTCTACTGATTCAATGGAGTTTTTGTGACAATTATAAATTGGACTCCAAATGATTGAACAATATTCTAATTTGGATCTTATAAGAGCGTAGTATAGTGTTTTTAAACTTTGTATATCGCAAAATGATCTTGTATTTCGGATTATAAAACCGAGTTTTTTTTTGCTTGCTGACAATATGCTATCTATATGCTTGCTAGGATCTAAACGAGAATCAAAGCTAACTCCAAGATCTTTTTCCGTTTTTACTCTGTTTAAAATTTCATTGTTTAGCGAATAATTGTAATCTATATAACTTACTGTACGAGTGTAACACATGACTTTGCATTTAGCAATGTGTAGACTTAATTTATTTTTTTCACGTTACTCGTCTAGGCTGTTAAGTTGTTGTTGTAGATTATAGCAATCACTTATATCACTGATTTGACAAAATAATTTAAGGTCGTCCGCAAATAATAATTTACCGTAATTAATATTATTAGATATATCATTGATATATGTTAAGAACAGGAATGGTCCAAGATTTGACTCTTGAGGCACTCCTGATGTGGCCTCATATTGCTTTGACTTATGCCTGTTATACAAGACGTCCTGCTGCCTTTGCGATAGATATGAATCGAAAAGCTTTAATAGGTTTGTTGTAAAACCGAGTCTAGCTTTTGCAACAATATTATATGATCAATCTTGTCGAAGGCCTTCGAAAAGTCAGTGTATATGACCTTTTTGATCAAGAGTTTCTGTTGCAATTTGCGTAGATTGAATTAAGTTTGTTGCAGTTGAGCGTCCTTCCATAAAGTCATGCTGCTAGTTAATTATTATTTGCTTTAATTGAGGATACAGATTATCATACACTAACATTTCGAAAGCCTTCGCAAAGTTTGATAAAATAGAGATACCTCTATAGTTATCTAATATTGGGCAGACTTTTGCTAATTTCCAACAATCTGGGAATATACATGTTTTAATACATATATTAAAAATAATTGTTAATGAAGTGGAGAAAATATTAGCGCAATCCTTTACAATGAGGCTTGGTATTCTATCATGTCCTGCAGTCATTTTGTTTTTTAATTTTTTCGATGCTTTTAATACATCGGTTTCCGAAAAGGGTCTGATTGTTATTGTAGGTTTGTTGTCAACATTGCAATTTTCAGTTAAGATGATTGTAGATGAGTCTGCATAAACATTACTGTGGCGTGTCATTAATAAAATAATAATATTGTTAAAAATCATTTTTTAGGAAGCCTGGACGATCCGTTTTTTTTTTGTTTGATAAATGACCAAAAGTCATTTGGACTGCTTTTTATTGAATTTTGAACTTTTTCTATGTTTTTTTTAATAAGTGAGCGACTCGACTACCAAGGTCATTTGTCGCTCTTGCTATACAACATTACTGATGTATATGCTCAATAATTAGCAGCAAACTGATGCAATGACATATAAATGTAACTAACGAACGAGCACAACAGTATATACGACCAACATGAACTAAGATATGTAGTAGAATACGACACAAACACTAATCAGACGGTAACAGGTTATAAATATGTAAAATAAATAAAACAAGTTAAAATAAGTTGTGTAAATAAATAAACATAATTTAAATACATAAAATATCACAGTTAATAGTTTTTATCACAGACTACGTAGTTTCACTCAGTTTCACTTCTTACTCAGTATTTCTTTTAAAGCGTAATAGGCTAAAATCATGTATAAATAAAATATAGAAATTAATAAAATATAAAATATCACAGGTGTTTCTTAATTTTATACTACAAAACTTTGAATAGCTCTATTCTTTTTATAAATTCTAGGGCTTCTGTACTGCCATTAATCAGCTTTTCAATGTCAAAGGAGGCACGTGGAACATTGTATTGGTGACATTCTAACAATATATGACGAATTGTTAATGGCACTTCACACATATAACAGATTGGTTGATTATCACCAGACAACATATTTTTTGAGGTCAGGTAGGTATGCCCAGTTCTAACACCTGTTACATAAGTTTTGGGAAAATGTTTTAATGCGCTCTGTGATATAGTGAAACTAATTCATCTAGTCAACTATGGAGAAATATGTTGCTAGGTGTTTTGTCAATTTGTATGACATATCACAATTTTGTTTGTCATTTGTGAAATGGCGTATAAAATAGATATTCGAAAGTCCATCTACAACCTAGTTGGACAGGTGCAAAAACGAGAAATAGTAAACATTTTTCGCGGGCAGAATATTTCAAAAACTACGATATATCGAACAATTCGGGAATGTGAAGAGGGTATTCCATGTGTAAACCTGCCAAAAACAGGCCGTCGACGTAAGTTAACAGAAGTTCAAGCTAATAGAGTAGCCGAACGTTCCAAAGACACCATTGGAGTTTCCACCCGTAAGCTTGCCCGCCGTTTCCATGTCTCGAATGCCACAATTTCTCGATGCATCGCAAGAAAAGGCCTAAAATACAGAAAACGGAAGAAATGTCCCAAGTATACTGACGCACAATTGGCCAGAATCCCTCGTTGCTGTAGAGCTTTGAGGCGTCATCACTTCGCCAACAACCGGACAATTATCCTAGACGACGAAAAATATTTTACTTTTAGCCACGCAGAAATTCCAGGAAATGCAGGTTTTTATACAGATAACATTGAAGACACCCTTAGTGATATCAGATACAAACAGAAAGCCAAATTTGCTGACAAAGTTTTAGTCTGGTGCGCGATATCTGCGGCAGGGATATCCAGAGTTTATGTAGGTAATGTAAGAGGTCAGGCAGTGACTGCTGAAGTATATATTCGAAACTGCTTATCCAAATTGATTGTTTTTATTAATCAGCACCATGCTAATGATGATTACATATTTTGGCCTGACCTTGCATCGTCACATTACGCCAGAGCTACACTAGACTGGTTAGAAGCCCACCATGTGCCGTATGTCCCCAGAAATGATAATCCTCCAAACGTCCCTTAGGCAAGGCCAATTGAAAATTTTTGGGCTTTATTGGCAACAAAAGTATATGATAATGGTTGGGAAGCCCGAAATCAACAACAATTGCGCCAAAGAATTCTCCAAAAAGTTAGAGAAGTGGACTTAGAAAGCGTCCAAACCTTAATGCGACACATAAGACAAAAACTTCGTCTTATTGAGGATAGAGGACCCCTAGCAGCAATATAGGAGCCAAGTGTTAAAGTTTAATATCCCATCGTCTGTTTCGGGAAATGGTCCGGCAATATCTATAGCTATTCTTTGCAGAGGACTACCCACATTGTACTGCCTCATAGGTGCTCTTCGTTTCCCCAAGGGTTCGTTACCAGTGGCACATAGTTCACATTTCCGGCACCACTCCTTTACGTCTTCTTTACAGTTGACCCAATAAAAACGCTCCCTAACTTTCTCCAAAGTCTTTTTCACACCGAAGTGTCCTCCTGAGGCACCGTCATGGAGATGTCGCAACACTGTAGCCACTCGGCTTCTTGGAACCACGAACTGAGACCTAATGGTGATGCCATCTTCACTCTCCAGTACTCGCTTCAGGAGATCGTCTTCCACCTTCAAGGACTCCCATTGGGCCCAATATGCTTTGAGCGTTCTGTTGAAAGGGCTGACGGCCTCCTAGGCAGGCCTTTCTCCCACGCGCTTCCATTACAGTACCATTTTTAGTTCGGGATCAGCCTTCTGCTGTCGTTGCAATTCTTCCGGCAACCAATTGTCGTTGACGATGGTAGTTCTTAATACTTGGCAAACCCTCTCCTCCAAGCGAGAGCAATGACGGCAATCCGTTGGACAGGGTCTTCTTGAAAGAGCATCTGCATTTCGATGACTAGTACCCGCTCGATGTTCTGTGTCAAAGTCGTATTCTTGTAATCGTTCGATCCACCGCGACCTGGCCTTCAGGATTACGGAATTGTAGAAGCCATTTCAACGCTGCATGGTCCGTCCTCAATAAAAACTTCCGTCCGTACAAGTATTTGTAGAAGTGCTCAACGGACTTCACGACGGCCAATAGTTCTTTTCTGGTCACACAATAATTCCTTTCGGCTTTCGACAAAACCTTACTAAAATAGCCGATAACCTTTTCTTATCCATCCTGTATTTGAGAAAGGCCAATGGCCAGATTACTTGCATCTGTGTCAAGTATGAATTTCCCTTCTGTCCGTGGATAGCTCAATATTGGTGCTGTTGTCAGGGCACGCTTCAACTGTTGGAAAGATGTTTCACTCTCCGCTCCAAACATACTCGCGCCCATCTTCAGTTAACCTTGTCAGGGGCTTCGCTATATTGGCAATCCCAGGAACGAAACGCCTGTAGTAGGTACATAACCCAAGAAAACTACGAACTTGGTGTTTATCTCTCGGTGTTGGCCACCCTTGAACTGCACGAATCTTATCGGGGTCGGCTGCCAGTCCATTTTGTGATACGACGTGCCTGAGATATTTCACTTCCTTTCTGAATATGTGGCACTTTTTTGGACTCAATTTCAGGTTGGCTGTACGCAGTCTCCGGAACACTTCCTCCAGATTTTTCAGATGTTCACCGAATGATCTTCCAACTACGATCACGTCATCCAGATAGACCAGGCAAGTCTTCCACGACAGTCCCCTCAGGATGGTCTCCATTAGACGCTCAAAGATGGCCGGAGCGTTACATAGACCGAAAGGCATAACTGTAAACTGCCATAGTCCGGAACCAATAGTGAACGCGGTCTTCTCCCGGTCTTCAGGTTCCATTTCAACTTGCCAATAACCACTCTTCAAGTCCAAAGTCGAAAACCATCGCGAACCAGACAGGGTATCTAACGTGTCGTCGATGCGCGGTAAGGGATAGCTGTCTTTCTTGGTCACGTTATTGAACTGCCGATAGTCCACACAAAATCTCGTTGACCCGTCCTTCTTACTGACCAGGACCACCGGTGATGCCCATGGACTGCTGGATGGCTCGATGACCCCTTGTTCTTCCATATCGGTAATAATCTTCTCGGCTTCTGCTCGTCTTGCTAGAGGTAGACGCCTCGGCTGCTGACGGACAGGCATAGAGTTGCCTGTATTGATTTTATGTTTTACTATATCTGTTCGTCCCTTCTGGCTATCGTCAAGAGCGAAGATATCTTGGTATCGGTGAACCAGACCCTGTACCTCTTTCACTTCCGTTCTATTTAGGTCTTCGCACGAACTAACAACCATACCCACTAATTTTTCACCATGGGTTTTGGGCACTCGTTTTGGAACATCAGCTATACACCTGGCTACTCGGAATACTGGCACACACTGTCCCACAAGGGTACTCTTCTTCAATGTCACCGGATCCACATTAACGTTCATAAGCCTCGCCGGTACTGTCTTTCCAACCTTGATCAGCGCTTTTCCCACCAGTACGCCACTATGGATCTACTTATCACAAACAGGCTCCATCATTCGCACACATCCTACCCGAAGATCTCCATCCAAACCTGCCTCGACAACCATCTCGCTTTGACCCGGCAATATCACATCTTCTGTCAGCAAAACCCTTACGACAGGATCTTCTCGTGGGTGCAACGGAAGTTCTTCATTACCAACCTTCAAAACACCCTCCTTCAAGTCCAATGTAAAACCAAATTTTCTCAGGAGGTCCATTCCCAAGATGAATTCGTCAATGATGTCGGCTAGCAGCACCTCAGGATCACGTTCTTCACTTCCAATGCCAATCCTCATCTTCACCACTCCGCGTGTTGGTATCACTTCACCTGTTGCTGTACGGAGTTGAGTAGTTGTCGGTAACAACTTAATGCTTCTTCGTAGAACGTCAAGGCGTATAATCGATTTTGTCGCCCCCGTATCAATGAGTAGGGGGACAGTTCGATTAGCAATCTTCCCATCTACGAACAAACTGCTGGTATTGTTCTTCGATGTTACGGCATGGATGGTGATCTCCGGGGCATCTCCACTCAAGGTCAACGTTCGCCCCCTTTCGTCGACCTGAACTTGTTTTGGTTTAGGGCAACGACGTCGTATGTGCCCTTGTTCGCCGCAATTTCAACAACGAGGCCCTCGAACTTCTTGATTCTTCTTACGGCTTTCTTCCTTCCGAAGAACTCTCAGTACTAACTCCTCTAGGTGATCTTTAGAACCTTCCTCTTCCTCCACAACGGCCCGAACATGCTCGTGACCTCGGGACGCTTGTTTTGCAGCTTCAAATTCTAAGGCGTGAGCAAGCGCATCATCAGTTGTTCTTGGTCGTGCCAGCCTCAATGATTGTTGTGTTTCCCCGTCTCTTAACCCATCAATGAAGGTCTGCACAGCGAGTTGTCCCAGAAATGAATCGGGTGCCGTAGGGTACGCCAATCGGACAAGCCGTGCAACATCGGCTTCAAACTCCTGAAGGCTTTCTCCATTCTTCTGGATACGATTCTTCACTTGCGCGTGATACACTTGTTGAAGATGCGCGTCTCCATATCTCATCTCCAATCTAGACACTAATAACTGGTAATCATTTTCCTGTCCTGCTGGGATTGTTTGCAGGACGTTCAACGCGTCTCCACGCAAAGCCACAGTTAAAGAAACGGCCTTTTCCTTGCTTGTCCATCCGTTGGCCCCAGCGGCCGCCTCAAATTGTTTGTAGTAGGTTTTACTTTTATCCATACGGCAGGATCCTTTTCTTCTTTAAATTGTTTCGGCCACTCAGAAGTTGAGGGAAACCGTAATTGACTCATTCTATCTTCCAACATTTTAGTTCGCTATCTTTCTCAGTTGTTGGTGGTAATTGTATTTGGGCTATTCTCTCTTCTACCATCTTTATTACCTTATCCTGTTTCTCTAATTTAATTTCCAATAGTCCTAACGCGCTGGAATTTTCCAACAATTCTTCAAAAACTTTTTCTTCTAACGCTAACTTCTTTCTTTTGTTTACATATTTGTTCGAGACATTTTACTGAATGCGGCTCTGCGTTTTATTT
Organism: Agrypnus murinus; assembly: GCA_929113105.1. Lineage (NCBI taxonomy): Eukaryota > Metazoa > Arthropoda > Insecta > Coleoptera > Elateridae > Agrypnus > Agrypnus murinus. Next base: position 119,051,831 of record OV816023.1, on the reverse strand, counting down.
ACCGGCGTTTTATATTTATTCGTAGGCGATGGCGACCGATAAACGTCGGTCCGCTACTTCGTTTATGGTCGTGATATTCGAAGGTGGATTAATAAAATGAATGGTGTCGCATGCAAGTGAACCTACTGATTGTTATAATATACTGTGCCACTGGTGTGCGGCAGCTTTTCATCGGAGAGCGGGCTACGTAGGTCCTTTGAGTATGAAGCAGAAAAAAACGGGCGCCATCCAGTTTTTAACTACACAAAAAAAACTTAAACAAAATAGGAGAGCCGGAGAACCTATTTAGCTTGGTAGGTATTATTTCTAAACAGCTATTACTTAGACAATTTAGTATAAATTTTCTTTTATTTTTTTAGGTATGGTGGTGTTATTCCTCAACAATAAGAAGCACAAATTTTAAATGCGTTTATTAATAGTAACACATAGATACACATAATAAAAAAATAGATATAGTATTAAATAAAAAAATCAATGTTTATTAAGTGATCTAATTACTCAGATATAGTACTATTTCTGTTACATAATGTAATCTTCTGTAAATGACTTAATAAATCTATTAAAAAATTTGCAAAAATTTAATTAAAACTTTCTTTAATTTAAGCCGTAGAAATTTAATAATAAAGAATTTTGAAAATTGATGCCCACGATTTATCAAAAGCATTTTTAAATTGGCACAAATAAAATGCAATATAAATTGAAATTATCACTAGAAAGCGATATGAGACAAATTCAATGTATAAAATTAATATTGTTCTATAGAAAAGTAAATCGTTATAGAAATTATTACCTTTAACTATAAATTAAATAAATGTATGATTTATGAAATTAATAAATCAGATAGATCAATTAAGGCAAATTTAAATAGTTTAAAAAATACCAACAAAGAAAATATCCACTTCTATTGATGGACAGTCGAATGTAATTCCTACGGTGGTTGCAACCGACTGCGGAAACAGTCTCTAAGATTGGCTACTGGACCTATTCTGCATACGATAATTTTTTAGAGATGTAGTTGTGTTTCAGCTCGTGCATTAGGAAGACTGGATTCCCTTTTTTTGACAAAACGGCTGCAAAATTTGGTGCATATGAGTAGGCGTAATGTTACAGGTAGCCTAGATTCCCTAATATTAGGGAAAGTAGTAGAAAGTAGACAAAATTCAAACAAAATTTGGAAAAAGATTGAATAGACTGCAAAAAGACGCACCTCTACAAGAGAAATCTTCACCAACAAAATTTCTCAGCTACAATCAAAGGTCTAACTAAATAGCTATGAATACTCTTCGCCGAGAAATTCATTTCCATTCAGACGCTCAAAAAATGAGTTTATAATGAAGAACGCTTGGTTAAAGATGTGATCAAAAACCAATCCTCCTAAATGAGGTCTTTCTAGCACGCACAACAGAGAGCGAATTCTTCTCTCGAAAAATTGAACGCGCAAGGCCGTCACTCCTTCCAAGAAACGTTTATATCGGTATCCAAATTTTGGATAAAAAAAGGTCCATCAAACAATAATGTTCAAAGGAAATTATTCGTAATTAAAAGTGAACTCCGGGAGTCTACATTTAAATATATGCAACGAAAATCCACCAATATAAAAATTATAAACAGAGAATATGGCATTTTTCAAACCCACGAAATATTGAAAATAAATACATCTAAATGTGAGTTCATACGAGGACCCTTTCAGTAAATGCACAAAATAAGGAAAAATAAATGTTACAGTACAGTGAATTAACTTTAATTAACAGTTAATTAACATAATTGCAATATTTATTGGATGTAATTTATGGATTTATGGTAATTGATTTTAACAATAATGACAAAAAATTTGACAAATGACAATTTGACATTTGACAAAAAATAATTGCTTTATAGTTTCTCTTCTCTTAGGTTTAGGTACGTCGTCACAATAAATTCTGTACCTACTTTTATACAAGCTCATTCATTTGTAAACGACAACGAAATATATAGTTGTCTTAAAATATGATATTCTAAATAGGAAACAATTGACAGCGAAAAACAATTTGCTTTTGGCATATAATTGCGTGAGTTTTTATGCAGAAATTAAAAACCATCTTGCATAATTTTAGGAAACTGACGTTTAGGTCAGTAAACTTATAGTATATTCTCCGTTTAACATTGTGCAGTAGAGGATAGTTTGTGGTTTAATTATTGACAAGTAATTAGAACTCAAAGTAACCATTAGATCAATATTAAAGACACCAAAGTGGAAGTTCCGTCCGAGATGTAATAGGTAATACCTATAGCAAGTTTAAACTTTAATTAGAGTGTTACATTACTTTCAGCCTTATCCTTTATGTATTAATTGTACGTTCGATATTAATTATTCGTTTTGAAGTATCATGTATAATGAAGAATAGAGGAAATTTTAGTTTAGTAACCCAACCAATGATGCATGAAGAACATTGAAACTCATAAACAAAACTAAATGATCTATCTACCTTATTAGAGTGACAAATAGGGATACCGTAACTTTCAATTTTAACAAGGAAATTTCCTTAATAAGAGCATCACTAAGTATTGACTGTGAAATTATCCTTTTTGTTTTTTACCAATTGTCGTAATCGTATGCTTGCCCATTTACCGATGCAAACAAACAAAGCATCCACTATTAATAACCGCTAGTAGCTGGAGTTGGAACTCGAAGAAGAAGCCTGACGTAGGGGTAGAAGGGGAACAGTGTTACACAAAAAATATTTTTTGATATAATTCAGAACCAAATAAAAATTTTAAAATTTATTCTCTTCCTAATTTAAGACTTACAAATCTTGTTTCAACTTCTACATTTAACTTCCTTTTATTATTTCGACTTTTATAGAAATTAAGATTTATTCAACTTGGTGCTCTGTGTAACACTGTATCCTAATAGTGGGGTACAGAGTTACAAGGAAAGGTTAACAATGTTAATGTTAATAAAACAACTTAAAATTCTTATATTCTTGCGTTGTTCGTACGAATGTATAAGTTGGATTAACTTCTGTATTCGTTTTTCGTGTAATTTCCCTAATGGACAAAATTATGTGCTTTATTGTAGCCTCTTCTTGTATTACCACAAAGTTTCCAAAATCGATATCATTTTAATGAAATAATGTATCTTTGTCACTTAGATGCAACTTGGACTAATCACTGTCTGACAAGTGTTACATAAATAATGTTACACCGAACCCCACTATCCACTGTAACACTGTATCCCAATCATCAAAAATCTATACTCAAATAGTTAATAAGGGCACAAACAGTTTTGAGGTTAAGTTCGTGCTTCTACGGCGTAAACAAGCTTACAAACTACTAATAAATGAATTTTTAATAATCTAGCTTTAATTAATTTAATCCTGAAGTAAATTATATTTTACTTGAAATAATTACTTTTGATATTAAAAAATATACATACCTTAATTTCTTGAAAAACCATCAGTGAATATTAACCAAAATGCACCTACACTTGGTTATCACCAAAGTACTTCTAACATGAAAATATGAACAATGTTTGAGATAAAGCAATCCTAAAAACATTAAGTGTAACACTGTAGTACATGTAACACTGTTCCCCCTCTTCCCCTACTCAAAATTATCTAACATTGCTCGCATAGCTAGACACACGGAATATTTCCGATCTTAGATAAAAATTTATATTCTTGCAATATATAAATTTTTACTAATTTATAACCGCTATTTTAGTAGCTTCAAACCTACTTGAAGCAGCATTTCAACTTCAGTAGGTTGTTTTAAGTGTGCCTTCGCATTTTCTATTGTCTACACTTCTTTTATAGTATTTTAGTTTACCTTCTTTATTTAACCGTCTAATTAGCTATCGTAACTCGCAAACCTGAAGAAAAGTAGTTAGGTCGCCCCATCAGATCCTATGATTGCAATTGAAAGTCAGTAGGATTACATGCGCTAGTTTACGATTGCAGCTATAATTAAATTATTTATTTGTCTAACTTACTTCAATATTTAGAATACGTTCAGTTTTAAGAACGGAATGCTTAGTGTACATCATAATTTAATTTTTCCCAGAGAAAACAAAAACATTCCTATTGGTTGCAAGTGAATTTCTAATTTAATGCAATTTTAAAATTAATATTTACATTAATTTGGGTTCGGTGAGCTTACCTTCTTATTTACTTGTCTTTACCAGCAGCTGTTTAATCAAAATTATTTTAGTTTATTTATTTTAAAGTTAGACTTATGCTTCTACTTTTTTTAAATTATGGTTATATTTAATAGTGTTACTGTATTATTGTTTGCTAACTATTGTAGTGTTTTGTTAAAATATTTACGTTGAACTTAGTAATTTAATACGTTCATAAAATTAATTGTAACACTTAATATGTTTGTTGACTTTTTCTCCTTTTTCTTTTCCCTTTCAGCTATTAGAATAATTTGTACTGCTCTTTTTGCATATTTCGAAGCATCAATCCTAATTTAGTTGTCCGCAAGGCGATTTAAGCCCATTTAAAATATTTAATCTGACACCTGTTTAAACAGGCGGTTAAAAGGTAAAAGAGGTAAAATATTTAATAGATACCAAATCATCAAGCTCTGTTTTAGTTGATTTTATTAATGTGTTTATTTGAGTATTCTTAATCGCTTTCGAGATATGCGAAAAAGAATTACCCTTGATCAATTTTGTAGTCGTATTTATTATCAGATCGTAGCAGATCCGACAGCTATACAAATACCAGGCAAAACCAAAAATTATTTGTTTTCTTCCACCTCCTCCTAGAAAAAAGAGAGAAAGAACACTGGAATACTTTTAAATTGTAGCCAAGTTACAAATAGTGTTTTTATTTAGATTATGATGATCAAATAAATGCACCATCTGGCCCTTCTCTCTGTTTCGGTAAATACATATCTATATTCCTTAATATATTTTTTGTTGATATCGCATATAGAGAGTGAAGTAGGAAGCGTGTAACAGTACGCTGTTTATCACTTCAGCTATAGCTTTGAAAACTAAAACATATACATTAAATGTAGAATAGTATATTAAAGTATTAGTTTCATAAGACACGTTTTTAGCGCACGCGTCCGAGTTTAGAAAACGACCCGCGTAGCGAGGAGTTTTCTAAAGAGGACAAGTGCGCTAAAACGTCTTATGAAACGAATACTTTACACTATTTTTTTATTTGCGTTATTTCATTATTAAATAATTAAAAAATTACTTAGTTTTAAATCAAATTTGTTAGGGATATTTTGGTAAGTAGCATGACAGTTGGCAACACTTGAAATTATGCGATTGTTTTTTACTTAACCTCGCTAATAGGTAATCCGAGCGTAGTAGAAATTATTTCTTGTCGAATACATACAAAGCCCGCTGCTAAGCAGCAGGACCTCTTTCAAATTTGCCAGGTGTATTATACGTACTGTTGAAAATTGTTATAAATTCAAAGTAGAATGTATGCCAATATATTTGTGACATAAATAATTGCTACTTAATGAATTAAAAATTTGATGAACTAAGAATAATTAGATGTCATTTCATAGAATAAATACCTTATTTGTTAAAGAAATTAATGAGGTACAAATACAATAGTATTTTCAGCAAAGAATGATTTTGATAACAAAAATAATTATTCATTGGATCTTTTCGATATTATAACTTATAGTTATAAGGTAAAGATATATAATTTAATGAAACTGAATTTTATTACGTTAAGTTTATCGTGAGAATTTTGCACATACACAATACAATGCATCCCATATGACAGTATCAAAATTTACAATTTCGATAATAATAAAGTAAAAACTGTAATCCATGCCCGTAATGGGACTACGGTCGACGGAACGCTGTGCCTTGCAATGGTACATAGTTTAGCGAGCGTTGCATTCGAGTTACAAAAGTTCACTGCGTAAATAAGATAGGTTTAACATTCTAACTCGAAGAACACTTGTCTAACAGTGATATCAACTTTAAAAAATAAAATGTAAATAACTGTTTCCAGTATTCTAAAAAAATTCATTAGGACGCGCAAAATGCGTGTTCTAATGGTTTCATTAGGACATGCAAATATAAAAAAGCTTTTTTTATAATCAAATAGATGTTTAAATAGCGTCCCATTTAACACAAAGTACCTAAAAATTCTAAAACTCTTTAATCAGAAATGTAAATATATTATGTTTCATGTTTATTTAATGTCTAGTATTTGGTTACATTTTAGATATATATAGGTTACTTATATGTTTATTCAGGGTTACCAGTTTCAAGTTTCCGAAATATTAGAATTTTTTGACCAAATTATAGAAAAAAGGAACCAAATCAAATCAAGGCTAAGTTCGTTTTTGCGAGATGTATAATGTAAGCTAGTGATAAAACTTGCCTAACAGAATACTTTTAATTCCATAACCTACATGCCAACATAATTCTGTAGATGGCTGGACACTTAAAATAAATGTTGTTACTCAATCTTTGCCGACCGTGAACACTACGCCGACCACTAGCGTTGGACACTTTGCCGGCCATGAACACTAGGCCAACCGGAACCGGTGAACACTATCCCGACCTTTAAGAATCGTCCATAGTTACAGTTCTTATGGGGATGTTAACCGAAGCTAAAAGGCTAAAACTAATTAATCTGTTGATCGATTTTTTTTGATATGGTTTTTCACATATAAATGATTTATCTGTTATTATTTAGAATATAATAATAATAATAAAGTCATTTATTGAACACTAAAAACCGACAAATACAGATTATGTACAAAAGTAGGGAAAAAATGAGAGTTCTGAACCCACCCCCACTCCTGACCTTGAACCTATTTCTCTCTAACACATGGTGACCTTGAATCTATCTCTGTCACCGAAACGTGGCAACACCGCATTCTCAAGGTCAACAATATGACAACACTGCATTCTCAAGGTCAACAATATGGCAACACCGCATTCTGAAAGCCAACAATATGGCAAAAATGTTATGACCTTGGACCCAAGGCAACTCTTCAAGGTCAGCAATATGGCAACAATGCATTCAAGGCCACTCTTCAAGGTTATCAAACACCATTCAAGGTCAAGCTGTAGATATATATAGCAGGTCACATGTATTGAAAATTCAAAATGTGTGTAGAAGCTATCTTGCAGAATACGTGCTTGACAGAACGAGTGTTATCATTTCGTAATTGGAAGGGTATACAAACCCCAAAATCTTTAGCTGAGGCCGGATTTGTCTATACGGGGCGTGAAGATAGAGTAGAATGTTTTTATTGCCGAGTGAACATTTTCAAATGGGACCCGTCGGATAATCCAATCGTAGAACACCTGAAATGGTCACCACATTGCGTGTTTGCAAACGTGTTAGCACCCATAAACGTTGAAAGCGGTAGAGACGTTTGCGGTTAAAAGAAGATACAACATAGAATATAACACTAAGGAAGATGTTGCCAATCAAGGCAGTAATATTATTAGCAACCTTGTACGAGGGTGTAGTGTACGTTGCAAAACTCCCAGATACAACAGCAGCTTTTATTTCCTATGATTTCAATACGAGTGTTTGGTATGCAATGCAACCAGTGACGTTGCAACAAATGGGAATGTTTAAACATGAGGTCGGCAATAGAACGCAAGAAGTACGATTCAGGGTCAAATTCGTGTACCCAACACATACTAACGACAGCGAGTGGCAAACCATCGGGAATAGTCCGATGGAACAATGTAAAGTCAGCAGCGAAACGTGTTACGCTTCTGTGATGACCTTGGGCACCCTGTTAGTTGCAGTAGTTGGTGTAAGCATGGGGACATATTGTATCGCTCGTTATCATTACCACTAAAGACCATGACCTTGTACCCCACCCATCAACTAAGACCATGACCTTGGATCCCACCCCTCAACTCAGACCTTGACCTTGGATCCCACCCGTCAACTCAGTATATATAAACGCATACGCAAGAACACTTCAGTAGTACAGCATTTACTCAAGAACACTTCAGCAGTACAACATCATGAACGTGGTAGAGGCAACCGTTTTAGTAACATTCGATTTCGAGGACGAGGACGATGAAATGCGAGACGAACAACTATATGGTGGGAACGTCGAGAAAACTATAGACCACCACAAAGAGGCATTCGTTAAACGCGTCAAAGAGAAGCGTGTTCTTGAAGCTGGTTATCTGGTGTTTGCGCTAGTGACGTTTGCATATTCAATGGACTTAAATGGGGAAAGGATATGGTTTGACGGAAAAAGTGGGACAGCGCCGAAACAGTTGGAGGAGCCGTTACACGAATGGTACAATGCAAATATAAAAATTCCTATAATGAGATGTATAGAGGAGTATAATTCGGATAAGCTTCGAATGGAACATTTGTATCGTTTCACCATACTAATAGCGGAGAGTTAAAGTGCTGTTTATAGACTAGTATAAGCCGGATAAGTTTCGAAAGGAACATTGGCGTCGTTTCACCATCTTAATAGCGGAGAGTTAAAGTGTTGTGTTTATGTAAAGTCACAGAAACAGCCAGCGCATTATTTAGTGAAAAGTACGCCGAGGCTTAACTAATGTATAATTGAAATAATTGTACTCTGTAAACAAATACAAGGTTGTAAATTGTAAAAGATAAATGTACTCTGTAAACAAATACAAGGTGGTATTTAGTTAAATAAACCACGTATTTATCTCATTATATCGTTTCATTTAAGACCGATCTCCGTCTCTCCTAGAGATTAATTTAACGATTAAATCAAAAGTGAAACTAAGATTTAAAAGTGTCATACCATTTTAATTTCAATTAGATTCTTACTTAACTATGAAAGTATGCAGACGAAAAATCAACACAACCTCAAGGTAAGAACTACACCAGACAGTCAGGAATGTGCAGACGAGAACAAAGAAATTCCACAGTCATCGTTGAGAACAGATGAAACAAGGTCAAGGAGATTGTATTTACACAGAAAGGAGTGGCCAGACAGTCAGGAATGTGCAGATGAGAACAAAGAAATTCCACAGACATTGTTGAGAACAGACGAAACAAGGCAAGGTCAACGAGATTGTATTTACACAGAAAGGAGTGGCCAGACAGTCAGGAATGTGCAGATGAGAACAAAGAAATTCCACAGTCGTTGTTGAGAACAGACGAAACAAGGCCAACGAGATTGTATTTACACAGAACGGAGTGGGGGGGGGCACAGATATATCTATACCTTCCAAGCTGCACCACTCAGTTACAGTTACAAGGTAGTGAAAATGAATAACGAGTCAAGTGCAGCTGCAGCAGAAAGTTCGTCACCGGAGGTTGACCGACCGGCATCGAGCAACTCGTCGATTTGGAGCGTGGAGACGAAGATCATCGGGGACGACGTTGGTAGCGGTATGGAGGAGGTAGACCTGGAGGAGGTAAACCTGGAGGAGGTAGACATGGAGGAGACGGAGGAGGTAGTCATGCCCCAGTACCAAGAGCTGGAATGTAACTAAATACTTTAACAAAATTACTTTTAACAAAATTACTTGTAAATAAAATGATGGAAGTGCTGGTAACTAACTAAATAATTTAACAAAATTACTTTTAAATAAAATGATGGAAGTGCTGGTAACTAACTAAATAATTTGACAAAATTACTTTTAAATAAAACGATGGAAGTGCTGGTAACTAACTAAATAATTTAACAAAATTAGTTTTGAATAAAACACAGATATGACCCATATATATTTTTATTTTAATGTTTATTTTAATGTTTATAGCCACGCGTCATTCTCTTTGCGAGGTCTCGGCCCGTTTTGGTACGGGGGAGATTTAGCACGGAGGTGCTATGTTGTGATTGTCGGGAGCGGTACATCACAGTCCCTCGGGACTATGACGCAGTGCGGCACGCAGCCACACACCAAAAGTGTGAGGCATGCACATAAGTGAGTTAAAATTAGTTTATTGTAATAAAATTACGTTTTAATTGAAAAATCAGCGCTCTAGCTCTCAAGGTTAACGAAGGGCAAGAATTCGATTGCTCGATTTGCTAGGTAGAGATAAATGAAGGTCGTCACGGGTATGCTATGTATTTCAGGTCAAGGTCGTCCTCCCCATGCTAACTTGAATCATTTGAGAATTGCGGCGAAATTATATCCGAGCGGTTATTGATTAGAACATGGCACCTTCAAATTTTGGTAAAATATTTAGCATTATAAGGCCTTCGAAATATGTAGTTCTAACTTGAAAACGTAAATAACGTCACATCATATTTTTATTTGGTTCCATCTTGAAATAAAAAACGATTTTCAAAGCTCTAAACAAATCATAAAACGTAGGCAACAGCTTTTGTATGTCGGCTAAAAAATCGGATGTCATAAAATCTGATAGCAGATAAAATCCAGGTAGAATTCGGGTGTCGTATAAAATTCTGATATTTTAATTAGGTTTGGGTTATCGATTCGCATCGGATACGACTTTGTCGGATGTCGGATCGGATTCGGATTAATTCTTTCCCCAAGTTGCACATCTAGAATGTAGTATACGTCATTTTCTAATCATTATCAAATGTTAATATGTTATATACAATCTGTTTAGAATATTTTTAGATTCTTTAGTAAGTATTAATAACAATTTTGCAATTACTACATCTTAATAATTACTATCCGCGTACGTGTACCGCAGTTTTTTCTGTAGTAATCTAGGGTTTAATGGTTGAAAAGATACTTATACATACGTAAACAAACTAAATAAAACAGATGTATTATTAAGATTGCTGGAATAAATTATAACATTAAGGAAACAATGTATATTTAATAAAAACTGTGTGGTGAATTGTTCATAGAATGACACAAAAAAATGATTACATTACTATTATTCATTAAAAATCTGCATACTATTAATTTCTGCCGTATTATTAAAATATTACGCACGTAAGGGGATTCCAGAACTATATTTTTTTACTGATTGTTGATATTTTTTTTAACGTCCGCTTGAGGATTTTGATTTTTCTTAGATTTTCTTAGAAACATTTAAACACAAGAACCTATTACAAAGATAAAGAAAAAATGATTTTCAAAATTAAATTTTATTGGAAAAATGTTTTTTTTAATCTTTTTTAGTTGCTACCTTTAACATTTATTTTATTGTTGACGAAGTTCTTAGAGGAATCCAGCAAAAGCACTAAAATTGCCAACTAGCTTTAGAATAACTTTTTATCCTTTTAACCGCTTTTAACACTTTATTTAAGTTTAATCAGCGTTTGAGATTTTCAGATTTATTAATATTAGTCTGCCTGATCATATGTTTTTATTTCTTCTCACTTAAAGGTGGCTTATTGTAAAAAAGGAAAGACCCCTAAAAGCAACATATGTGATAAACAAGGAAATAATAATTAGTACAGGAAAACTAGGCTAAAAAAAGACCAAACCCGGACAACCAAAAGAACAAAACTTTATTGGGTGCAGATTGCTTGGTACTCCTATCCCTTCACGATCTGCAAAATTCCTTAAGAAATAGTGTGATCAAAACGGAATTTTTCATACGTTTTTCAAAAATATCTTAAAAACTACGGGGTTCGGCAAAAAATGATTCGAATCCAAATTAAAGAAAATATTCTCTACAAAAAAGATCCTATGCATTTTCTTGTTAAGCCCCATTCTTTGGAAGATAAAGGAGGGTATTCGATGGGTATGAAAAGAGACACTGCACAAAAGATGAGGAACACCTGCGAAAATCATTCTCCCATTCTCATGTGGATGTAACAGTTAAGGACAGTATTGTGGTTACGCTGAATCAAGGTAACTTCCTGTCAAACAGTACAAACAAAATGGAACTGATATCCTTCCTGAACCACAGGACGCAAGCACCTGCAGAAAGCAGGGTGCACTGTTCATCAGGCAGAGGTAGATGCTGACTACCTTATTGTATTCACTACAATTCATGAGGCTGAGAAAGGAAAAGAGATTATACTGGTTGGTAATGATACCGATTTGCTGGTCCTTCTAATTGCCTTTTCACCTCCTGAAATCAATGTAGAGATGATTATGATGCCTGGAAAGAGTAACAAAACAGACAAGATTTATTGCATCGTCTCCATTCGGCAACAACTTAAAGCTTGACACACCTACTACTGACGGTCTACGCGTTCACAGTATGTAACTCTCTGTCCAGCATATGTAACATAGGGAAAGTGTTACCTTTCAAAAAAGCAAACACTGGCCTGAAGACTAAGTTTCAAGTGTTCAATGACCCAAATAGAGAGCTTCAAGCCATGTTGAGGCAGGAGAGTTTTTTTCCTGATCATTTAGCAATCGAAAGACACTAACAATTTGGATGTATTGAGACATCGATAACTATATGTGAAGATAGTCGCCAAACAGCCCATTCATTTACAGTTCAAATTAGCTACTCTCCCTCCTCTGCTGCTGCAGCTGGAGAACATTCAAAGAGAATCTACTACCAAGTGCAACATTGGAATCAAAGAGACATCGATCCAAAGAGTGGCACTGGAAGAAGATGAACGGATTATTTCGTCTGACAACTACAAACAAAGCAACAGGGATCTAATAGATAATGCTGAAGATGCTGATAATCCTAAAGATGTTGAACAACCGAGAAATTATGAAATAACACCTGCAATGCTCTGATTTGGAAAAAATCGAATGCTTGAAATATATTGATGGATAGGGTTTTCACAAACTTGAGATATTTATTTTTCTTATATATACAGGTTTTTCTAAAAGATCTGTACAAGACGCTACCACATATTCCGGAGACCAAAATAAGACGATTTAACCAAACTTACCTCTATCCAAAAGTGCTTCGTTAAGACGTCCCTAAAGTTAGCGAAGCCCAAACACCAGGAGAACAGGAAAGTATATGAAAAATTAAAGGCTAATTAAATGCCCTATTTTTAAATTTAAGGCTCGGCTAATTTTTCTAAAACCGCGGGTTTCGCTAGCTTTAGAAAAAGTTAGCGGAGCCCACATCAAAAATCTAATGTAGAATGCGAAATTTAAAAAAGTAATCTATGGAGAATTAAAGGCTAATTAAAGGCTGACTAAATGCCTTGTTTTCAGATTTATAGGCTCAGTTGGGTTTTTTTAAACCACGGGTTTCGCTAGCTTTAGAAAAAAGTTAACGGGACCCACATCAAAAATCTAATGTAGAATGCGAAATTTAAAAAGTAACTTATGGAGAATTAAAGGCTAATTAAAGGCTGATTTTTTCAAATTTAAGGCTCAGCTGATTTTTCTCTAAACCACGGGTTTCGCTAGCTCTTCATGTACGTTGTGACATCAGACCTACCAGAAATGCCACCGGTTGCTTTGAACGACATACCACAATCGGCTCGTTTTCAAAACCAAAATTATAAATTGGCGGGAATTGCGAATTTTAAGAAACCCTTTTCAACAAGAATCTGAGATAGTCTATCAACGGGTCACTACACAGCTCTATGCTCAGCAGAAGATAAATGGATCGGGTACGCGACTTTGCAAAACCGTAAACAATCTGAATGGAAACACCAAAATATACTTTGCGTTATCAGTTTTCGCTAAAGAATAGCTATGTAAATAGTTCCTTGTGCATAAATAATTATAAAAATACAGTTCTGTAAATATGCAGTTTTTTCTTATACAGGGTGTTTCAGTGAAGATTCGTATCTTCTGGACAGATGATAGTAGACATAAAATGCGACAAAAAAAATTTAATATCATTAGTGACTATTTTCATAATAACCGAGAAAAAAAAATTGTTTTTAAAAAGTGGGCTGATGGTCACTGGTTTAAGACTAGCAGTTGGAGTTGGATCTACCTAACTGTATTTTAAACGCGATGTCTGATACATTGATGCTAGATGATGTCACAGTTTGTTTTGACTATTATTTCCAGCACTTCTAAAAAGTTGACCTTTTTAGCAAATGTTTTTCGATGTGCGTAAAATCAAAAATGGCATAAGGATTTTTTGTTCCTATTGACCAGTACTATGACCTGTCCAGATGATACGAATCTTAAGTGAAACCCTGTATAATAATTATATTATAGATAAAATAAAATTTAAACTTTTAAGGTAATAAAGTAACATCACATTAAAGATAATACGTAGTTGTTTAAATGATGGCACGTCATTGCGAAATCTAGCAGAACCCAGGGTGCAAATTCTCAGGAAGTAACCGTTGCTGCATTTTCGAAAATTTGCAGTTAGTAGGCTTTGATTTCTGGTTCTCCAATTTATAAAACAGAATTATCTAGCAAGCTTAGGTAAATAACGTAGCTTCAGTTCTTCCAGTGGCGTATTTACAATTTTCTCGAGGGGAGGAGGGTACTCTGGAAAAATTTTCAATCAAAATACGTACATAGATTTTCACATAAATGACTTGGACTATTAAAAACATTTCCAGGGTGGCTCCATCCCGTTAGCCCCCGCCCCTAAATATACCACCGAGTTATTCTGATAGTCTTTAATCTTCAATTAGAGAAAATGTAGAACAAAACAGTACAAAAATAAATAATCAGTAGAATAAATTGAAAAACTTATTTTTGAATTCCACTAACATCGAACACAAGGAACAAGAATATGATCACAATTTGGGCGCTCGTTTAAAGTCTTTCGGACGATCTGGCACTGACGCTCAACTTTCCAATGTTTCTGACAACGATAGTTTGGTATCCCTTATGATGCAAAAAGTTATTAGAAAAAAGAATCAAGTGGTGAAAAATAGGTAACGTGCACTGTCACTAATGCAATGTTGAGGGCCGTCTGGCACCCACACCCGACTGTCTAATGATTCTGGCAGTGGTATTCCTTATGATGCAAAAGATACCAAATCATAATTGCCAGAAACTTTGGAAAGTTGCTCGTGGGTACAGACCGCCCAAAATATTTTAACCAGTGCCCTCTGCAGTGCGGCTAAAATGCAGATTTAGCATGGCCATATTCTTGTTCTTCATGTTCGATATGATAAGATTAATTTTCTGGCTTGGTAAAAAATACATTAATCATTTTCTATTCCTATGCTATTAGGGAAATTCTAAAATAAGTTTTTCAATTTATTCTATTGATTGAAATAAATAGAGATTGATAAAAGTTTCACAGTATTGATTAAATTATAACCTGACAATATTGTTTCGACAGCTAAGTTGTCATTAGCAAAGGTAATATTATAATAATAAAATAGCTGCTGAAACAATATTATACCTTCCGTCCCCTCGAAAAAAAATTAAATACGTCACTGTAAGAACTGAAGTTTCATTATTTACCTAAGCTTGCTAAATAACTGTGTTTTAATAATTGGAGAACAAAAATTAAAGCCTACTATTCGTAAATCATTTTTCACGTTTTTCTTGAGAATTTTCTTATGTAAGAGAATGAATATTTATTATGGTTGAAAAGAGAACACAATACTCTATCGATTTCAGTAAAAAAATACCTAGCATGTAATTTAAAAAAGTTCTATGACGTCATCACGCTCAAGCTGATTTAGTAAATACAAAATTTTCTAAACATATAGAATGCTATGCATGCCATTTAATAATATATACAGTTTATACCATTTCTGATCGAAAATAAAGTTGCTACAAAGCGGGGCGCATTAAATCAAACAGACTGTATATTTACTTATATTTACTGTCAAATTTTATTATTAAATATTCTATTTATCTATTCTATTAGTAAGTAATGTAAATGCCTGGTTTATACAGCAATTAACAACTAAGGATTAACAACTAACAATTAATAAGTAACAACTAAGAAAATCTTGTCGGTTTATACAATTATAGATTAATAATTGAGCATGCGCATTGCGCATGCAGTCCTATGTTTACAGTAACGCCATAAAACTTGAATTTTTGGAGAGTAACTTCATAATTATGTAGTGGCAAACCTGTTTTTTACTGTCAGATATGCGCTCTTGCGATTTCAACTAACAATTATTACAAAAATCAAAATAAATCGATCACTTAAAATCATGCTGACATAGCATTACGTTTATTTACTAACTAATCTTATTTTAAACTACAAAAGATGTTGAAATGTTTGCCTTCTTCAATGCACAGTGCAACACGTCTGTTCATGTTATCAAACACTTTCTGTAAAAGGTGAGGTGTAACGTTATCACATTCTTTCACAACTTTTGTTGTAAATCTTCTAGAGTATATGCAGCGGTGTCTTAAGAATGGTATTTAACCATGAGCCACATAGAGTCGGGCATTATCCTGCTGAAAGTAACCGTATTGCAGTTCCTTGTCATCGACTTGATCGATGAACCAATTCAGAATGGTGTTCTAGTGTCTTTTGGTAGTGATAGCCTCTTCAAAAAAATGAGACCGACCAATATCCTTCGCAAAAGAGCTAGTCAAATGACGCTTTTGTGCCAATTTGGCATTTGAGATGTTACTGTTATGTTCTTATAAGATACCCTTCGACAACGTTCATTAATATAAAAGACGAGAAAAAACAATTTTCATAGCTATGAAGGACTACCATGAACCTACGAGCCTTGAATTATGGAGTAATCATGCAAACTATTAATCTATCGAGACTGGCTAAATCTAAGGGCTAAACAATTGGGACGCACCTATACTTTCGGATTAAAAATCGCACTTTTTATCATGCAAAATAAGGGAGATATGAGCATTTAGAAAAATCTTAATAACGTCGTTTCTACCAATACAACCGGGGCATCGGCGTCGGAGTGGCGATGTTCTGTCTAAATGCATTCCTGACTGGTAGCAACTACGTCATCACCCCACAGGACAACATGTTTACAAGCGTTTCTCTTGTAACGATATGTATTTTAAACAGACCATTTTGACAAATCAATTTCTTTTATTTTTGACTATTTATAACCTGCTAAATAAACTAAAATACTACATAAATAACCCAAATACACCTCAATGACTTAAGGGGGCCTTTAACAGCCATCATGTAGGGCATGTGAAAGAGGAGATCTGTAACGAAAAAAAAAGATTTTTACACACCCATTGCTGAGGTATGTTAATGAGATATTTTGTAATATCGCAGTAATATTGCACAATTTTTTTAATATTGCATAAATATTATAGAAATATTGGTTTTAATTGCAACATAAATATTGAAAAATATTACACCCAGTGCAGTCAAATTAAAAAATAGCGTAGGAAAGTTTACTTGAAGTCATTGGATTTTTACATAAGTCTTCCTTGAGGGCTGTTAAATAACCTCCTAAAAGCCACCGCCTGTAGGTGGTGAGCTCGAAGAGATAATGAGCGTTAACCACGCACCTTTGAAAGTCCATTGGTTCTCCTTTCCAAAAGGACCATACTTATCATGGTTATTATACAGGGTATGGTTTTATCAGCTCTTAATGTGAATACTGCATGTTATTTAAATCTCCGAAAATACGCTATATCATTTCTGGATAAACCGGAAGTGGGCAAAAAACGGCTACTCAGAAAAAACTTAAAAAACTAAGAAGCAGACTGGCGAACATCGCATTACATTATCTCAGTTAGTTCAAAAGCTATATAGGTATATAAAGAGTCAAAATATAACGGGACACTCGGTATAATTCCACATGAATACAACACAACATTATTACTTATGTTAACCAAAACAAAACAAAAAATATACACAAAAAATGATGTTACCAAGGCTGTACGTGTTAAAAATCTATATACCGAAGTATGAATTTTTCCTGCTTTCCGTACTGTGTAACTCCAAAACTGTTAATTATAGAGCATTGTAGCCTCAGAGACTTTTGATCAGAATAATGTAAACTAAAACGTATCACAATTTCAGCTAATTTGACCGGTATCCAATATCCGTAAGAAACGCGTGGTGTTCTTTGCACAACGGCACTCATTAGGCTTGGTGCGGCACTGTACACAATATCCCGCAATCTGCATCAGTTAATTAATATTGTTAATGCTAGTTGGTAGGCTAATTCCTATGCATTTTCTGTTACATGCTTATTAAAAATAATTATTAAGATTGTTTGATTAAAAAAGTAAAAATTCTAATAAAACGAACAAATAAACAAAAATATTTTTTATTTATTTATTTATTTATTTATTTAAACAGAAAAAGTATTTACAGGACAAACCCAATACAAATACTTCTTAAATACTACACAGTATAACATACCATAAATTAAATATGAGTGTTCTCTTTACTTAATAATCTAAATGAGAAATGTTTATCATAAGAAAAATAAAGTACAAAAAAGTGGCAAGTAATTAAAATAACTATGTGCAATATTTGCAAATTAAAAATATATATAAAAAATTAAAAGCATGCTTATTATATTTAACAATTACAATAGAATGAGAGTATGGTATAATACAAATAAAAAATACAATGTAATGTAATGAAAGAAAAACGCAATATATCACTAAGTTCGGCATAATTTTAATTGTTTTTTAACATAATTAAAGAATTGGAAAGAATATCAATAGAGCTATATTTTTTATTATAGGTATTCATACTATTATAACAACTTTATTCCTCATCAGAAATTTAAAATCGTGTATTAGGATAGCAGAAAAGGCGGAGGGTGGTTTGCTGCTATCCTGATAGCTACATTTACATATTGGTTACACCCGTATGTAAACATTGATGACAGAATCTGCAATTTCATCATTAATAGTGCTACTGGTTAACAGATGGCGTCCAGTTGTTACAAATTTCCAAAAATGTTTCAAATTCAAGTTTGTTAATAGTTAAACATTATTTTAAGTTATTTTATAACAATTTTTAATAAGTATATAACGGAAAATCCATAAACGATAACGTAACAATTATTTATCATTAAGAAAATAAGAGAAGTAGGTGTGTCTCCAAGAAAGTACAATTTCTTGGAGACACACCTGCTTTCATTATTTTTATTAATGTTCTTAATGCTAATTGTTACGTTATGGTTTACGCATTTTCTGTTATATACTTATTAAAAATTATTATGAAATAACTCAAAATAGTTTTTAACTTTTAACAAAGTTAAATTTGAAACATTCTTGAAAATCTGTAAAACTGGACGCCATCTGATAGCCAGTAGCACTACTAATGATGATTTTGCAACTGGTGTCGTTCTTGGCTACATACGGGGGGTCTTCAATATGTCAATATAGCTACCAGGATTCCATCCTCAGCCTTTTCTGCTATCCTAATACACGATTTCAAATTTCTGATGAGGAATAAAGTTGTTATAATAGTAAGATTTTATTATTTTTATCTATTTGTTCGTTTTATTAGAATTTTTACGTTTTTAGCCAAACAATATTAATAATTATTTTTAATAAATATGTAACAAAAAATACATAAGAATTAATCTGACAACTAGCATTATGAATTATGTACAGGACCGCACCAAATCTACTGAGTGCCCTCGTGCAAAGGACTCCGCATATTTCTTACGGAAATTGGATACCATTCAAATTGGCTGAAACTGTGATATGTTGTAGTTTACATTATCCTGATCGAAAGTCTCCAGGGATACGAAGCTCTAAAATTAACAGTTTTGGAGTTACAGAGCACAGAAGGCAGGAAAAATTCATACTTCGATACCTATATGGATTTTTAACACGTACAACCTCGGTAATGTCATTTTTTAGGTATATTTTTTGTTTTTGTTTTGATTAACGCAGGTAATTCTTTTTATTCATGTGAAATTATACAGGGTGTCTCATTATATTTTGACCCTTTAAAATCGTAAATAACTTTTGAAGTAATTGAGATAATAGAATGCGGTGTTTGCCAGTCTTCTTCTTAGTTTTTTTTTTAGTATTCGTCTTTCTTTTCCACTTCCGATTTATCCAGAAATGACGTACGTATTCTCGGGAATAGGGCAGCTTTGTGATTTCATATAGATCACCTTGTATATTTTTTCACAGTTGGAAAGCCCATTATTTTCCCTTTCTGAAACTTACTCAACAATTAACTGTCAGTGTCAGATAAAGTTTACGGAGATGGACCCTTAGTAGAGTTTAATTTTTGTTGCTTTGTAACGCCATCTATATTTATTGGCGATTTTTATATCAGTTTGGTGCATTGCTTTTTAATAAATCTGGCAACCCTTAATGTAAACGTTTGATTTATCGTGATTTATCCTTATTTCACTTATCAGCTTCACGCTATCCTTATAGCGTGCGTTTTCTCAGGACAACATACATTCGATGTTAATTATCAGTACGACAAACTTTCAAATGCTTTTTATTTGGCGTTATTGCGACCTGGTTGGGCATTGGGTGTTTCCTGGGTGATTTTTGCCTGTGCCTGTGCAATGGGATATGGAGGTAAGAATCTTGATTTAGGTGTAATTTAAAAAACTATTATGTTTGCTTGTTACACACAACACTTTTTGTTAGTAAAATATGTAAGTATTCTAAACTGGTTTAGTATTGTAAGTCCTTCTTTATGTAGATTTCTACATCATACTATAATTTAAAGTAACGAGATAAAATCGTTAATCTGCTGTCAGTTTAAAGCTCGACATGCTCATAATATTAACTCGAAATTGCTTCTTGGAAATAATTTAATATTCGCCTATAGTGAATTTCCTACATCGTCTGTCTCGATGTCTCCCATGGCTTTCTATTTTAATTTAATTAATTTTTTTTATTTAAAAACCACTTTAACAAGTACTTTCTCGACTAAGGGCCGGTCTATTCACCTTCAGGTAAAGTTCTCAGTAGTTACTGGTCAAATAAATTAACAGGTAGCAAGTACACAGTTTGGGTATATTCAAAGGATTATATCTTGAAAGTAGTTACTGGAATGTTTATGAGGAAGGTCAACTTTTTCACACAGATAGTACATGCAAGAAAGAGATGGGTAATTGACAGAATAATGTGTAAGAGAGAAAAATCAAACCCATTCTCTAGTCCACTTTTTAAAAACTGGCGGAATTTAAAGAAATAGTTATTTTTCAGAAATATCTTCTAAAAATTCAGTTAAACATTTATTTATGTTCTGGGCTTTTCCAAAAGATGTTTCATTTAGTTTTGACTATCTATATTTGTATACCTAAACCATAAATATAAGCAATTTGTCAGTACAAATCATCTGGGCAACAGCAGGGGACTCCCAACACTTTATTGCATTCCATATAGTGTTTTTTCTTAGTTCGCAGTTATTTTTTAAGTAAAGTTTTTAATGTTTCATGATTACTGCGTGTGTTTGTGTAAAATAGTGATTTCTTGACTTTATTCAGTACATTTTTAATAATATAAACATGGAGAACTCTCCAGCAATTGATAATGGTAAGTCCTAGAATAGTTATTAAAAAGTTATAGCAATAATTGTGCAATGCTTATAGGTGAAAAGAAAAGAAGGCAAAGATCCATCAACTTTTCTTCTACTGAAACAGTCACCCTTGTGGAAGAAATATTAAACCAAGCAAATGTAATCGAGTGTAAACAAACCGATGCAATTACGTGGAAGAAGAAGGATGAGGCTTGGGAGATTGTTACCAAAGCTTTTAATGCACGCCATAATAGAACAACAAAAATGTTAAATATAAAATATGAAGGTTTAAAAAGAGGTTTGAAAAAAATATCTCACAATAAGTTCGAAATTTACAAGACGGGGATAAGCCACTTCCCCCTCTCCAAGCCAAACCTTTTTATAAGCCACGCCTCCCTCTCCAGCCCCCTCCCATTTATAAGCCACGCCATCCTCTGCTTTCCCTCTCTCTACTTGCCTCACTTGTTTTCAAGACCCCCCCGGTTGGTAAGCTACACCCCTTTATAGACCACTTGTCTCATAGACAATCATGTCGGTAATACAGGTTCCATACTTAACCGCCTAGAGAGATAGACAAAAAGTCACTAGATTGGAGAGAAACAGAAAATCTAGGGTCCCTAGAACTGTCTGGCTCAAGTGCCCCATTACATAACCACACCCATCTCTACTTACCTCACTTGTTTCATAGACTACGCCCCCTTACCTCTAGACAGTTACAACCACGCTCCTCAAACTGCACCTCAATCTCTACATAACTTCAATATCTGTGTCCACTAGTTATTTATCTAGTATAAAATGTGTTGGGAACATCAATGGTCGATTGAACGAAAGACTGGCGTTTTAAAACTTACAATACCGGGTTGTTAATTGAATTATATAAACTGCCCAATATTGTAGAATTAAGAAGCATAGAAGATATAGGTCACACTGTATGTTCATATATAGAAATTTTATACTTAAATGAAGATGGTAATCCAATAAATTCACAAAGAATAGAATGCACGAAATCGGGTAGAGAACATATTCACGAAATATATCTTTTGGGGGACACTTGTCCGTTCGTACTTTTCAAATGTGTATGTCGCACGTGGGATAGCGAGATTTCTGATGTGTGGATGGATAATATAAACGCAACATTTGGTTTAATAGATCATGGTTGCATAATAGTGAACATAGACCGTTTAAGTGGATGACTGAAGAAGAATTTCACAAGGAAAGGACTCTCAACTTCACTAGATATTCAAAAGAACGTAACCCACATATACCTGAGGTGCATAATAGTAATTTTAAAGTTCCGGAGCCGTATATTCCTGCGGACTGTAATCCGAATAACTGTTACATAACTTTATAGGCTCACGTTTAATGTAGTTAAGTACATACTTAACTACATTAAACGTGAGCCTATAAAAAGAAATCTGATAAATTACTGACAAATTACAAAAAGGTTTATTATAAATGTTTAGATTGTATACAATGTTATAACAAAAAAATAAAAGACTTTTATTAACAATTGGTTTTATTAAAAAACGGTTGCAGTACAAATACAAAGTTTAATACAATATGTTGTATTATGCACATTATTAAACTTTAAGGTTAAGCAAATAAATAGCCACGTAAACAATCAAAAATATGGCAAATATAACCAATACAAAGATCGCCACTGAGACGACAACTATACAGCTAACAGGCGTTGGTGAATCAGGCAGTTTGCAAATGTGCGGATCATGACCAATTATTTGCCAGCTGGTCTCGATGTCATGTGACGGATAATGAAATTTCACTTTGAATGATGAAGGTACACGTGTAACATTACTTAATGAAACACTGTAAACGTTTAGTCCATGCAGAACATCACTTTTTAAGTTGTAACGCGTTGGGTCTTAGGAGAACACTATTGACCCGGAAATGGACTCCGACGGTCGTGCGATGTACATAACACCATCATAAACGGCGGTTAGCACTATTAAGAGTTTTATAGGTAAAGCACCCATGTTCGCAGCAGGAAGTAGACTAAAAGAACTCTTGATAGACTTTCCCCACTACGTTTAAACCCCACCCTTTAATTATCCCCACCATGAATTGAATGAATGAATTGAATAAATTGAACAGTGTCTTAAGCACGGTTTAGAATTAACCAAAATTCATCGCGTATTAAAATTTCATCAGGCACCCTGGTTGCGTTCCTGTATTGATTTGAACGCCACGTTACGTAATCAGGCGACTAACAAAGCGGACAGGGACTTCTTCAAATTAATGGTGAACAGTTTATTTGGCAAGACAATGGAAAATGTCGATAAAAGGGTGGACGTTCGTTTGGTCAGTCATTGGGAACGTCATGGAAAAAAGCATGGGGCTGAGGTGTTAGTAGCAAAGCCTCAATTCAAAAGCGTTGCTGTCTTTTCGGAAAATTTGGTCGCTATAGAATTGCAAAAAGTATCCGTTACATACAATAAACCGGTGTACGTGGGTTTTACTATTTTGGATCTTTCTAAAACGATAATGTATGAATTTTTTATGATTTTCTCAAACCTTTATATGGTGATAACGTGCGCTTGCTGTACACAGATACTGACTCTTTCATTATAGAAATTCGTACTGAAAATTTTTATACTGATATGAAGCAACACTTAGATAAATTTGACACCTCAAAATTCCCACCTGACAACATTCACGGTATACCGCGCACGGCCTCGGTGGTTGGTAAAATGAAAGATGAATATTGTGGAGTGCCCCTCTGCAGTTTCTACGGTGCAGGTGCTAAGACGTATTGTGTAAACGTGCTTGACTGCGACGGTGAAATGGCGATTAAAAAGGCTAAAGGGGTAAAAAGGGCGGTAATTCAGCGCGATCTCACCGTTGAGGACTACCGTCAGGTTAATAATAATTTTTACCGGTGTTATCATTTCTGCACTGTCCCAATATTGGTTGCCAGTATTGGTAATAACGATGCCAATATTGACCCAATATTGGTCCGTTTGTTCAACATCGGCAAATTCTATATGGGTTCATTCAAACAAAATATTGTATTTTTCTAAACATGTTTTACAATTATACTTCAACATAATATGCTAGCTTATCCTCTACAACATTGTTCCAAAGAATGCAGAACTAAATCTGACTGTGTTAAATAATTGTCGTACGTTCCTGTTAGACAATTCAGTAACGAAAACCTACACAACGCTGGACAATACGATTCTACAATTATAATATAAATTTCTCCAACACCGTTTTGAACAATATTGTGCAAAGCTCTTATGAAGTATTTCTCTCTGTGTATCATTAATCTCAGCAGCATCGTAAATGTTGTCCCAAGAAATTGCTTCTAAGTCACTTTGAAAATTGTCAAACTGGAAATCTCTAAAATCCCAATTAGTACATACAAAACAGGTTTTTTATTTAACAATGTATCTCCTACTGAATACCAAATACCAATGAATGATCTGAAATGTGATGCATATCTATAACACCACTTTTTTTATCATTATGTACCACAATCAGATCAATCAAGAGCCGTATTTCTTGTGATACATGTAGGTTTCAAAATTATTTGTTTAAAACCAAAAGTTTCAAGCATATAATTACATAATAAGTACATAATAAGTATATGTACATAATAAGTTTCATTCAATTTAAATAGATCAAGATTAAAATCTGAATACAAGCAAAAGTGACGAAAAAGAATTTTCAAATGTATTTAAAAATTCCGTATAGTAACATTCCTGCATTCTGTATATAGTACCTATAATAAATAAAAAAAAATTGTTTTATGAAATTTGATTTTTACCTAAATTTGTTCAATCGACTTCAGCAACATCAATAACAGAAATTCTTTTTAATAAGCATACCAACTTCTTCACCCCATGTATCAGTGATTGTGTCTTTTCTTATGAAAGTATATCCAGGAATCTGAATTACATCATTTGCAACTGCCTCAGAAAGCCATGTTTCTGTAACTCCTACCAGATCCCAGCCAGCACACTGACGTCATAATGTCGCCGTTTTTTCGGCAGTAACAACGTCAAGTTGTTGTAAAACTGACATCATTATGTCACAGCCCAAAGACGTCAATATAAGACGTCATTAAAACGTCCTATACTAGAACTAAGACAAGAATTATAAATAAATAGTTGAATATTGAAAATAACATTTATTATATACTACAGTGAAAACATCTCTATATTGTGACCAGTATTCCTTGGCCCATGCTAAAATAATATCTTTTTAATGAAACTTGTACGTATTGTATTGTACGTCCAAAAGACATCGTTTTGAAAACGTCTACGTACGTCCCATTATATGACGCCTTATGGACATCATTTATTAGTCGTCGACCAATAATGACTTAAAAATAACGTCATTATAACCTCAGTGTGCTGGCTTGGATCATAACGGGCAGATAAGATATGTTTTTTGAATTCAGCAAAGTGTCCTACAAGTGAACATACATTTAAATGAGATATTGCTTGATTGTTGGATAACATTTGAGAAAAATAAATTTTAATTTATTCATATAAATCAAATACATTTTTTAAAGATGGCTATTTTTCCTAAAACTAATGAATACGTTTAATATATGATAATTGTATATAATAGTTATCAAAAACAAAACGGAGAAGAAAAAAATGTTTATTATTCATATTTAAATTTAAGAGATTGATAATGCTAAACATGCATTAATAAATAAAATGCATAAAACACACTTTTTTATTTATAACATTTAAAAAGAGGTAATAAGCAATTAAAATTAAAAAAACTGTTAGATAGCATTTGAAAGTTATAAATTTTAAAATTATTAATATACAACCTAAAGATTTTACAAAAATAACTATTTTCCTTAAAATTAAGTGAAAGTATGATTGAAATATTAAAAATTAAAAAAAAACATTTTCATTCATGAAAATTAAATGTAAATATTTATCCCCTGTCAGGATAATATTTAATAGGCAGATTATATGAATTTTTATAACTACCCGATTTAATAGTTGCATAACCTCACTTTTAAAATAATAAATTGTGAAAAAGATTTTCTTAATGAAAATAAAGAAGTATATCATTAAGGCGCGTTTTCTGGCCCCAAATCTTTCCATGTTTAACTGTCCGTCATTTGCTTATTTTTTCATATATTGATTCAGAATTTAGGGAGGGAACATGATAGACTATAGAGCTTCTTCACAGCCAACTAGACGCTTTCTGCAACTTCCGGTTTAACCGGAAGTGTCATTACTATACTAATTTTAAATAGCATCCTATATATTTTCCACACTTATCTAAATCCACTTAGGAGGGGGAGTAAGAGACAGAGAGAGGGGTAGAGTTTGGCAAAGGGAGAGGGAGAGGGAGTAAGAGACAGAGAGAGGGGTAGCGTGTGGAAAAGGGAGAGAGAAAGGGAGTGAGAGAGGGGTAAAGGGGAGAGCGATATCTGGAGCGAGAAAGACAGAGCAATATCTGGAGTGAGAATGAAAGCGAGAGTGACACGGAGAGGGAGAGTGGAAGAGACAGCGAGACAAGAGAGGGTTGGAAGGTGGGCGAGATAGAAGGGCGACTGGGAAAGCGGGAAGTTAAAGCCGAAGTGGGGAAAAAGAGGGAGTGGGTGAGATGGCGGTAGGAGAGGGGAGATAATAAGAGGAGTGCAAGAGAAGTGGGAAACAAAGGAGTGCGGGTGAAGAAGGGTGGTGCGTGGGAGGAGGGAGGGTGCGGGGAAAAAGAAAGGAAGGAGAGATAGAAAGTGGGAGGGAAAGAGAAAGAAGAGCGAGAGCGAGTAAGAGACAAAGTGAGAGAGTGAGACAGACAGGCAGAGTGAAGAAGAGAGACGGTGACATAGAGAGCAGGAGCAGGTTATCTTAATATTGGCTTCCTATATTATGATAAAAAATGCTACTAAGGATTTCTGAAAGTTGTGTTTACGACGTGTTCATCATAGATGTTGATTTGCATGCTGTCATGTTAAATGGTTGATAGTAGTCACTGGGCTTCCCCGTTTGTGTAGTGTCTATTAGAAAAATATAGTAACAACGAATAAGATTTTATTGTTAGATTCAATTGTATAGGTTCACTAAAAATAAGTATATAAAGGAAAAAGAGAAACTTTAAAAGAAATTGACTTTCTTTTTTTGTTTCTTTTACATACAACAAAATATCATAAAGTAAAATATAACTACTTTATTATAACAACGTACAATCTATATATTTAAAAACAAGGCTCATATTTGTTCCAGTTCGTTTGAGAATTCTACTGGGTCCATTTAAGTGATTCTTTTTCTACATCTAAGCTTTCGTTTTGTATATTAGTCAGTACTACTTAATATCTGTATTTCTTAAAGTTTTATTTGTTTAAATAAATAAATCTGAAACATTTATTTGGATACGCAAGTGAACGACCATCTACTTGCAGCGATCTCTCAGTACCCAGCTGGTAACTTTTGAAACTATTCACGGTTATAAAGGTTTACATAGTTGAAAACCAAGCAGACAAATTATACAAACATCAGGTGATGTCCTGATGGCAATTGCTTATTTATAGCGGTTTTATTTATTGTTTGAACAAAAACATGTTAACACTGCTTTAGATTACGAAAATCTTATGTACTTCGATAGTGAATACACCGGCCATATTGAGCTTTATTGTATAGGTAAATTATTATTTACTAATCTATATACAGTGTGTCGCATTTAAGATGAATACACTCCTGTAGTTTCGTTATTTTAAGGAGTAAGAATTTGAATGTTGGCACAGTGATACATATTCATGAGTTGCATTTTTTGAGGTAGTCAACTTAAATGTGAATTGTAAACGCAGCCTACCACGACTCTTCAAACAGGGCCAATTCTCGATATTTCGTTTCGCGTCGGAGATATTAAAAAAAGTTATTAGAAAAAGTTGTTTATAATTCAATATTGATTAGTACCAAGTTTCATGACAAAATTCGAATTTTTAATTTTTCAGTATGTTAGCGTTGTCTGCACACAATTGTTTTTACCTCATACCTCCCAAAATTAAATGTATCTTTTGTCAGATTGACATTTCGTTCAATCACATTTTATTTTTCGTGACACTCGATAGAATTAAAAAGTAAACTTGTAACTGTGTGCAGACTTGACACTAACACACTTAAAAATTAAAAATGCGAACTTTGTCATGAGACTTGGTACTAAAGATAAAAATTGAATTCTAAACAGCTTTTTCTAATAACTTTTTTGATATTTCCAATGCGAAGCGAAATATCGAGAATTGGCCCTGTTTGAAGGGTCGTGGTAGACTGGGTTTACAGTTCACATTTAAGTTGAGTACCTTAAAGAATGCAAATCGTGAATATGTATCACTGTGCCAACATTCAAATTTTTACTCCTTAAAATAGCGAAACTACGGAAGTGTATTCATCTTAAATGCGACACACTGTATGTAAAATACAGCTTTTTGTTCCACTTCGTCTACAAGTTCTACAAGACCGACTTGCTTTATTCTTTTTTGTATTAAAGTTTTGACGCTGTAGATTAATCAACATACTTTTTATTTTTATTTAATTTTTATATTTTTAAAACCGTTCATGTGCGGAGTTTTAGTATTGTGAAAAAGTAGAATAAGAATGTCTAAGAACTAATGTTTTATCTTTTAAGGGACATGAAGAAAATAACCGACAAAGTCTAAGAATCTGCTATATTAAGTATATGATATATGGATTCAATGTAGACCAACTACCACCAACAACTGAGAAAGATAGCATAACTAACATGCTCGAAGATAGAAAGACTCAACTACGGTTTTCCCCAAACGTCTGAGTAGCCGTTTGATGAAGTAAAGAAACAAATTAAAGAAGAAAGGGATCTTGCCGCAGGGATAAAAGTAAAATCACCCACGTTCTATGGAAAGAAACTAGTCCACCTACCTACTTGGCCGCTAGGGCCAAAGGATGGACTGGCAAGGAAAAAGCCGTTTCTTTAACTGTAGCATTGCATGGACACGCGTAGAACGTCCTGCAAACAATTCCAACACGACATGAGAATGACTACCAGCTGCTAGTCTCTTAGTTGGAGATGAGATACGGAAACGCACATCTTCAACAAGTGTACCATGCGCAAGTGAAGAATCGTATCCAGAAGAATGGAGAAAGTCTTCAGGAGTTTGAAGCCGATGTTGTGCGGCTGGTCCGATTGGCGTACCCTACGGCACCCGATTCATTTCTGGGACAACTCGCTGTGCAGACCTTCATTGATAGATTAAGAGACGGGGAAACATTGAGGTCATTGAGGTAGGTACAACCAAGAACGACTGATGATGCGCTTGCCCACGCCTTAGAATTTGAAGCCGCAAAGCAAGCGTCCCGAGGACTCCCTTGCTGAAACTGCGGCGAACAAAGGCACATACGACGACGTTGCCCTAAACCAAAACAAGTTCAGCCGTCGGAAAACTAAAAGTGGCCGACGAGACGGGGCGAACGTTGACCGTGAGTGGAGATGCCCCGGAGATCACTATCCATGCCGCAACATCGAAAAATCGTACCAGCAGTTTGTTCGTAGATATGAAAATTGCTAAGAGAACTGTTACACACTACTTATTGATACGGCGGCGGCAAAATCTATCATACGCTCTGACGTTCTACGAACAGGTCTGAAGCTGCAACTACTCAACTCCGACACAGCGACAGGTAAAATAATACCAACACGCGGAGTGGTGAAAATGAAGATTGACATTGGAAGTAAAGAGGAAGTAAAGAATCATGAGGTGCTGGTAGCCGATATCACTGACGACTTCATCTTGGGAATGGACGTCATGAGAAAATTTGGTTTTACGTTGGACTCGAAGGAGGGTGTTTTGAAGGTCGGTAACGAAGAACTTCCTTTGCACCAACGAAAAGACCCTGTCGTAAGGGTCTTGTTGACAGAAGACGTGATGTTTCCGGGCCGGCGCGAGATAGTTGTCAAGGAGGGTTTGGATGGAGACCTTCGGGTAGGATGTGTGCGAATGATGGAGCCTGTCTGTGATAAGAAGATCCATACTGGCATACTGATGGGAAAAACGCTGATGGAAAGACAGTACCGGTGAAGGATTATGAACGTTAATGTGGAGCCGGTGACATTAAAGAACGTCAACGAGATTCTGTCAAGAAGAACCTGAAGACCGGGAGAAGACCGCATTCGCTATTGGTTCCCGATTATGGCAGTTCATGGTTATGCCTTTCGAACGCCTGATGGAGACCATCTCGAGGGGGTTGTCGTGGAAGACTTACTTGGTATACCTAGATAATGTGATTGTAATAGGAAAATCATTCAACGAACATCTGAAAATCTAGAAGACATGTTCCGAAGGTTACGTGGAGGCAATCAGAAATTAAGTCCAAAAAAGTGCCACATATTCCGAAAGGAAGTGAATTACCTCGGGCACGTCGTATAACAAAATGGAGTGGCAGCCGCCGACCCCGTGCTGTCCAAAAGTGACCAACACCAAGAGATAAACATCAAGTTCGTAGTTTTCTTGAGTTATGTACCTACTACAAACGTTTCGTTCCTGGGTTTACCAATATAGCGAAGCCACTGACAAGGTTAACGGAAGATGGGCGGGAGTATATTTCTACCGGGGAGTGCAAAAAACAGCTTTCCAACAGTTGAAGCGTGCCCTGACAACAGCACCAATATTGAGCTATACACGGACGCGGACGGTTGGGAAATTCATACTCGAGACAGATGCAAGTATTCTGGTCATTGGGTTATACGTTCTCAGATACAGAATGGACAAAAAATGTCATCGGCTATTTTAGCAAGGTTTTGTCGAAAGCGTAAAGGAATTATTGTGTGACTAGGAAAGAATTATTAGCTGTTGTGAAGTCCGTTGAGCACTTCTGTAAATACTTGTACAGTAGGAAGTTTTTGTTGAGTACGGACTATGCCTCGTTGAAATGGCTCCTGCAATTCCGTAACCCAGAAGGCCAGGTCGCAAAGTGGATTGAACGACTACAAGGATATGATTTTGACACGGAACATCGAGCGGGCACCAGCCATCGGAATGCCGATGCTCTTTCAAGAAGACCCTGTCCGACGGACTGCCGTCATTGCTCTCGTCTGAAAGAGACGGTTTGCCAAGTATTAAGAACTACCATCGTCAACGACAATTGGTTGCCAGAAGAATTACAACGACACCAGTAGGCTGATCCCGAATTAAGAATGGTACTGGAATGGAAGCGTGAGAGAAAAAGGCCTGCCTGGGAAGCCATCAGCCCTTCCAACAGAACCCTAAAAGCATATTGGGCCCAGTGGTCCTTGAGTTCTTGAAGCTGGAAAATGGTTTCCTGAACGAGTGCTGGAGAGTGAAGATGGCACCACCATTAGGTGCCATTCAGTTCGTGGTTCCAAAAAGCCGAGTGACAACAGTATTACGACACTAAAAGAAAAAGTTAGAGAGCGTTTTCATTGGGTCAATGGTAAAGAAGACGTGAAAAAGTGGTGCCGAAAATGCGAACTATGTGCCACTGGTAACGTACCCTTGGGGAAACCTGTGAGGCAGTACAATGTGGGTAGTCCTCTGGAAAGAATAGCTATAGACGTTGCTGGACCATTTCCCGATACCGACGATGGGAATCAGTACATCTTAGTGGCAATGGACTATTTTACTAAACGGCCTAGAAGCCCTACCAAAACAGGAAGCCGCGACTGTTGCTGACGTACTAGCCAAGGAGTTCTTCAATCGTTTCGGAGTGCACATGGAGCTGCACTCGGACCAAATCCGTAATCTTGAGTCTATAGTCTTTGGAGAAGTATGTCGATTGTTGGCATTTGCAAAACTTGGACCACACCGTTACATACCACGCGACTGGGATCAATACCTGCATCTGTTCCTGATGGCTTATCGTGCATCGGTTCACGAAAAACCGAACAGTCACCAGCGTCTGTTATGTTTGGACGGGAGCTACGGTTACCGCGTGATCTGGAATTTGGATATCCATGAGGAGCAGGAGGTATCCGGGAATGATTATGTCGTCAACTTAAAGAAAAAGTTGGAGGATATTCACGAACGAACCCGAAACAATAGCCGAATCGCGAGAGACCGGATGAAAACGTCGTGGCTACTCGAGAAGTTACAGCAAGATTGGGAGGGCCATACCAGGTGAAGAAACGAATAAATGATTTGCTCTATCGCATCCAGAAATTGCCAAGAGGGAAACCAAAGGTGGTACACTACAATCGTCTGGCGCTCTAGGAGGGAAATAATAACTCAGTCCCGGATCAGGAAGATGAGGCTGAAGTGCCTGTCAATACAGTAAGGCCTGAAGATGATCAGCCGACCTTTGGAGAATTTATGGCTGCATTTTCCGAGACCAGTAAAGCGCGATTCGGAGTCACTACCAAGATGCAATGAGATCTCTTCCGGGTCCCTGTTGATTATTCCATTGCCCACTGTGTCTCCGAGGAAATTCGCATGGCAAAAGGAATCGCAGTAGTATTTAGCAATAAATTAGGACGGATGGATGAACTTTGAGAACAGAATCCCTCTGTTGGCAAAATCTCACACTTGTCGGATCATGGACGCTCTATTTAGTACTTAGTAACGAAACAGGTTTACTGCCAGAAACCCAGTTACGCGAACCTGTGGAAGGCGTTATGGGATTTGAGGACTGCGCTGCTTACCGGGCATTAACAAATTGGCAGTTCCGAAACTCGGCTGTGGGCAGGACCAGCTGGATTGGAGAATCATTCGAAACATGTTGGAAGTTATCTTTAGAAGTACGAGCGTGAAAACTGTTACTTCTACCTTAATGAAACGTGTAGTCGAGGTGAAGACTGTCGATATCGTCACAACCTTTTCTATAGGAACCAGAGAATAAAGACTGTTCTGGGACAGAACAGACTTGGAGAAGGGGCAGTGTAATAAAAGGGAGTAACCCCAATACGCCGCCGTCGAACATTCAAGAGCTTGCGTGAGTGATGTATGACGTGCTATGTATGATGTGCTATGTATGATGTGCTGGAGACTTCTAGAGGATTCTACACACTTCCGTGTGGCTATATACCGCGGTCGCGTAGAAAAAGGGTGAATGATTGTTCAACCGGTGAATTGAATATGCCCATTGTGTAATTAGTAGACAAATATAAATGTGTAGTAAATAAATAGTCCTTAAATAACCTACTTTAATTTTGTTAATATCTAGTTTAATTTCGTTAACAGTTTATAATTATAGTGATTGTAATTAGTGTATGTAAATAATATTTCTCTTGTTAATAGACGATTAAACAGCATTTTTGGTATTACTAAGACCATTTTCAACATTAATAATAAACATTTTTAAATTATTTTTAATAAGAATGAAGTATTATCTCTAAGTTAATGAGATTTTCAAAATTTTTCATACTATTAGAAAAA
The DNA here is from genome assembly GCA_929113105.1 of Agrypnus murinus. NCBI lineage: Eukaryota > Metazoa > Arthropoda > Insecta > Coleoptera > Elateridae > Agrypnus > Agrypnus murinus. The sequence goes on along the minus strand of OV816023.1, from coordinate 119,018,351 downwards.
TTGTTTCTAATAAAACTAGCAGATTCCCTTTCTCAGATGAAGCAGTCTTTCTGGCTAGATTAAAAAGTTTGCAATTGTTAGTTTGTGTGTGGAACCACAAACAGCATTTCTCTTATCAATTATTATGTCTCATGAGAAAATCCGTGTCTTATTTATAAAAGATCTGCGACCTACTCTAAAATCTCTAAAAAAAGTAATTTCAAAGATTACTGAGTACGTACTCTTGATACATAATAATCGGAAAAGAGTTTTTTTATAATAGTTGCTATATGTGAAGTACAGTCAGCCCAAATTGAGTGAGGATGGTTTGAATTTGGCGCCTTACGTTTTAGTGTATTTCACGTTGTTAGTGTACGACTATTGAAATGTGTTGCGTCAAATTACAGCGACAACTCGTCACTTTCTCGTTTACATCGTTATGCTTTGCCACGTTGTTTTGGATTTTCATTGAATTTTTGCTTTATTTCGCTTGTTTTCTTATTTTACAAAACACTTCTTTTCAGAACTACGGTTTGTTAGATGATTTTATTATAAAGTAAACTTATTATTTAAAATTAATGACGTTTATAAGCTATATTATTTTTTAGACGCCACTGTAAAATAAAAGAAGGATAAGAATATCAAAAAAGTATTCATGTTGCCAACGTGACAATAATTTACTATAGCGGTAAATTCAAACAGTCCTCAGTCATTTTGGATCACCCTCTATTAGAAATCTATGGAAAAACAAACTTAAAACTAAGTCGGATTTATGTAAATAAAAACTGTCATGTTTATTAACCTCTGTATCACAATAATGAGTAGCAGCTGTCACGTTATTGCTACTTACATATATGATTTGATATGCTTTCTTTAATACTATTGGTTGATTATGTAAAAATATTTTAAAAAAACACAATGGTAGATAAAAATATGAATTAAGACTTTTTGTCAAGTTCTCCACTTTTACACAGCGAGAAATGCAATAGTACTAGTAACGATACACATTTGGTCACGATATGTGTTGTAACATTAAGTAACTGTACTTTAGAGTGGAGTCAACCATCCAGATAACGTTATTTTAAGGTGGCGCACCTAATAATTTAATCACAACGGTCCTCCTTTCGGAGACACGAATTGAGTTACGCCCAATTCGAGCACTAATGATATTGCAGAAGCTATCACCACACACTGGTGGAAGCGAGGTGTGCCTATCCAGACCTCTACTAGCTCTCCAGGCTAGTACCGGAGTTATAAATGTACTCACTAGTTGAGACCCCTTCTTCCGGCATAGGAGACAGCCTCTAGTCTAGCTTCGGAGTTTTCCTACTTGTGTGGGACCACTACCCGACCAAAACCAACCTCAATCTGGCAGGCTTGGACGGTTATGCCACCCCGGTCTACCAGTTACAGGCCTGGTGTGACCTCGTCAGCGCTTCGTTTAGTTTTACCTAAGCAGAACCCCGGTGTGTACCCTTGGATTGAAGTTGTTTTGATCATTGAGAGGCTGTGTATTAGGGTGGTCCAACAAAAAGGCAAAGTCGGAAATCTTTCTCTCGGAAAAAAGCAAAGTCGGAAATATTTTTTTATTTTGAAATCGGTCAATGATTAGGGGTGCCTCAAAGCCCTTAAAGTTTCCCATGTATTTTATATGGGAAAAAACACCTTTTCGTAGATATGGAATAGAATTTTAGAAAATGAATATTTTAACCGGACTACTCTTGGATTGAAGTTGTTTTGATCATTGAGAGGCTGTGTATTAGGGTGGTCCAACAAAAAGGCAAAGTCGGAAATCTTTCTCTCGAAAAAAAGCAAAGTCGGAAATATTTTTTTATTTTGAAATCGGTCAATGATTAGGGGTGCCTCAAAGCCCTTAAAGTTTCCCATGTATTTTATATGGGAAAAAACACCTTTTCGTAGATATGGAATAGAATTTTAGAAAATGAATATTTTTAACCGGACTACTCTGTTTTTCTTCAGAAATGTTCAAAGAATGACATCCAATAATTTATTTATTAAATTTTTTATATTAACTATTTTTTACAGACCCGCAAAAAACACCATAAATGAAAGAAACACAGAAAAATCGTTAAAAAATTATTTATTACTATTTTTTAATATAAAATATTTTGATAAATAAATTATTGGATGTCATTCTCTGAACATTTCTGAAGAGAAACAAAGTAGTCCCGCTGAAAAATATTGATTTCCTAAAATTCTATACCAAATCTATGAAAAAGTGTTTTTTCCCATATAAAATACATGGGAAACTTTAAGGGCTTTGAGGCACACCTAAACATTGTCCGATTTCAAAAAATAGGGGTACTTTTTTTTCGATATACAACAATCCTAGGAGGTGAGAGCATAAGATTTCCAACTTTGCTTTTTTGTTGGACAACCCTACTGTGTATTCGCTACAATACCCCTTAAGCTCAGCGGCTCGAAACGGTTTCTTCTGATCACAAGACTGGAATTGCACAGCCATAACGTGATCCTCAAACTCTCGTTTATGAATCCAGCTAGCTGGTGGCATGCAGTGTACCATCGGCCAGAGATTGCCCACCCACCGGCCTGGATAAACCTAACTCGAACTACCTTCCATCAGGCAGAGATGATACATTGGAATTTTCAAAAATATCTAAGGCTTCCTGGTCAACTCAGCCTGTAAAAATGAGTAGTTGGAAAATAATTATCAGAGGGAATAATTTAAGGAATATGATTGAAGTGCGTTTTGCGTGACGAGTTAAAAAATTGCCAAAACGTACCAAGTTTACCACCCTGTATCTACGTTATAAGTGTGCATCATGTTATCATATTTTAGAAATGTGTAGACAAGTCCTTCATATTTACGTTTCCGGATTGTCAAATCACAGGGTGCTTGCAAACATCTGAATTAAGAATAGCGAATAAAGTCCGTTTTGTTTGTCTTCTAAGGAAATTGTCCAAACGTACCATCTTTAACACCCTGTATCTACGGTATAGGTGTGCGCCATTTTTTCATATTTTGGCAATGTGTAGACATATCCTTCCTGCTTACGCTCCTAAATCTTTGTACCGCAGTATGCTTGCAAACATCTGAGTTAAGAATTGCGAATAAAGTGCGTTTTGTTTGCCTTGTAAGAAAATTGTCCAAACGTACTATCTTTAACACCCTGTATCTACGGTATAAGTGTGCGCCATTTTTCATATTTTGGCAGGGTGTGGACGTGTCCTTCCTGCTTACGCTCCTGAATTTTGTACCGCGGTATGCTTGCAAACATATGAATTAAGAATTACGAATAAAGTGCGTTTTGTTTGTCTTGTAAGGAAATTGGCCAAATGTACCGTCTTTAACACCCTGTATCTACGGTATAGGTGTGCGCCATTTTTTCATATTTTGGCAATGTGTAGACATGTCCTTCCCGCTTACGTTCCTGCATTTTTGACCGCAGTATGCTTGCAAACATCTGATTTAGGAATTACGAATAAAGTGCGTTTTGTGTGTCTTGTAAGGAAATTGCCCAAACGTACCATCTTTAACACCTAGTATCTACGGTATAGGTGTGCGCCATTTTTTCATATTTTGGCAATGTGTAGACATGTCCTTCCTGCTTACGTTCCTGTATTTTTGTACCGCAGTATGCTTGCAAACATCTGATTTAAGAATTACGATTAAAGTGCTTTTTGTGTGTCTTGTAAGGAAATTGTCCAAACGTACCATCTTTAACAACCTGTATCTACACCCTCTTCCTGCTTACGTCTCCGGATTATCGAATCGCAGTGTGCTTGCAAAGATTTTATTTAAGGTTACGATTGAAATGTGTTTTTGGTGACCAGTAAGGAAATTGTCAAAATGTATCAACTTGAACACCCTGTATCTACGGCTGATGTGTTTTTCATCATTTCATTTTAGGCTATCCTAGAGGCAATAACCTGGTGGTTACTGTAGGTTAATGTAAGCTTTTTACAGCGCTGTAAAAGGCGAGTGGAGAGGTTTAAAATTGGGCCATATATCTTGCCTTACTGGTTTACTTCTTTAGTTAATTAAGATTAACATGCCCACAAAACTCTTTAAGCAGATAAAGGATATGTGGGAATCCAGATTTTCATAGAAAATAGATAACTTAACGATTTGAGGATCTCTAATCCAGTTTTTTAACTTAACAAAGTTTAGTTCAATGGTAATGTTATAAATCATCTGGAACAGACAAAATATGTTGTATTGAAGGTGTATGCGAATGTATAGCAACTTACCTGTTGAGATATAGTTGTAACATAACATTCATGTTAACGAGATATGTTTATTTTGAAGTCTTATTGAATTTTTAAAATTTTAAAGTTATTTGCTAAGTTGTTTTAGTGGAAATAAATAGATTGGTATTATAACCACATAATTGATACACATTTTAATGTAGAGGTTGGATCTTGTTGATGGAATCACATAAAAACATGTTTGACAACTTGTGCTTTTCTAACGTTCAATTGAATTATGCAATTTGGTTTGATTTTGGCTTCTAAAAACATTTAGATAAAATTATTAATGATTTAATGTTTAGATTTTTGCAGAAGAGAATGTGTAAAAAGGGTTTTTATGAAATAAAGCCATTTATTAGTTATAGGCAAATGATCTTTTGTCGATATTAAAATTAAGGCTGACTTACTCTATTTTTTAACCTTAGTGCTGTACTTGGTTGGGTTGAGAACATTTTCTATAAGTTTGTATAATTAGTTTTTACACATATGAAAGTTAATAAATTATAAGTGGGTTATGTAAAATCTGAAATGTCGAGATTGTTTTGTTTTTTTTAAATTCTTTCGTTTCCCAAAAGAGTATAAGAAAGCAATCCATTTTTTAACAATTAAGTAGCAATATTCTATCAGAGGAACAAGGTGTGTTTCTAGCTAATTCAAAAATTAAAATTGTACAGTTATAATTAAAATTTGAAAATAATAAAGAAGTAAGGTTTTGTGAAACGTCTATAATATATAATTTTGTAATGCAGTTTTTAAACTAAAATGTCCACGGTCGGCAAAGTATCCAGTAGCAGATTTTATTTTAAGGGTCGGCGTAGTGTTCAAAACGGTCAGGTTCGCGTTGTGTCCGATTGGCACAGTGTTCTATACCGACTCTGTACAATAACCTACTTGTCAACATTGAATAATTATGATCCTAAAGGCCATTTTAAAAACAAACATAAAACTCATCATCAATCATTATATAGAGCATTTCAAGTTTAAGTAAATGAGTGAGAAGATTATACAGAGTTTAATGTAAGAATAAGAAATGCAGCTCAAAATTGGAAGAATTTCTGGTTATCCCGAAAGTTGTAGAATACGTTAAGTTGGCCAGGAGAAAGCTCTATTATGTTTAATATATTAATCCTAACTTCAGTACAGCATTTAAAGTAATAAAACGAGGTGAGTTGAACAATGATAATATATATGATGGAACTATTTTGTTAATTTATACTATTTACCTTTTACAGTGTTTTTGACATTTTTTTAGCTTTAGAATACTATAATACTGAGATCCAATTAATCAGATATTAAGTAGTAATAAAATATTTACATAATTTTGATTATGTAAATATTTAATCTAAGATTTCTTCCTTCTTCTTTATTGCAGTATTTGGTCTATAGCTCGTAGTTATAATCCATTCTTCATAATGATAGTCAGCAGTCCAAAGCATAGTCAAGAGTTGCAATTCCAATCTATATCCTTATTTAATTGTGTTTAAGTCAGTGGCGGATTTAGGCACAAGCGCTTGAAGCGGCCGCTTCAGGCCCCGCAAGTCAGGGGGCCCCGCCGAGGCCTCCTGCCAAGGACTGCACTGGACACGCGATAAATAACAATTATTGGCGTGGAATTCACTTTCTCGCGAAAAGTGAAACAAAAACGGATTATATCATTCATATCGGTTGACACATTATAGTTTTCTACGAAAAGGCAAGCATAAGTAAAATATTGTAACGGAGTATACTGTTTCACAACAGACTTGCGAGGAATGTATTATCTCTGTCGCTCCGAACACTTGCTTTCTCGCACAATCAGCATCAGCGCGGTCATCAGACTACTATGATGACTATAATTTCTTGAATTAATGGTTTCTGATAAGACGTTCGGTGAAGGGGAATTTTACAACGCTTTTCAACGGGTAAAATTCCTGAATGACTTTTGTCAATTGTTTTTGGTATAGTAAAAGTAGAAAAGTTCCATTGTAAAATAACTGATTGTAAAATAAATGTATTTATGTCCGATTGCATTATAAAGTACTGTTTATTGTATTGTATTGCGTCAGTAAACTGGCTTATTATTGCACTCGTAAAATAAAGTGGTAGTAGTAAAATAAAGTGGTAGTAGTAAAATAAAGTATATAGTAGTAAAATAAAGTATGACAACTGTATATTACATGTCAAATTTTCTTCTGTCAAGAATAGATGTCAAATAATTATTATTATTATTTATAAACAGATTTTTTTGATAATTAGCCAATTTTAGGAATCGAACATAAAGCTTTGTATGCAACTCTTACATAATCGGACCTTATAGACGCGCCCTTTTTATAGGCCATGCTCGCTTCGCTCGCTCGGCCATAAACGAGGCTTGTCTATAAAGTCCTACATTATGTATTTGTTACATAAATAGCTATTATGTCCTATTGCATTATAAAGTACTGTTTATTGTATTGTTTTGCGGCAGTAAACTGGCTTATTATTGTACTCGTAAAATAAAGTGGTAGTTGTAAAATCAAGTGTAGTATATTCAGTTTTCCAATGGCAACTGTATATTACATGTCAAATTTTCTTCTGTCAAGAATAGATGTCAAATTTATAAACTGATTTTTTTTTTAATAATAAGCCAATTTTAGGAGTCGGACATAAAGCTTTGTATGCAACTCTTACATAATCGAACTTTATAGACTCGCCCTTTTTATAGGCCTCTACATTATAGGGTTCTACATTATGTACTTGTTACATAAATAACTATTATTTAATATTTATTAGTGCGTATAATGTTAATTAACGAATAATAAATCAGTTATACCAAAAACCTAAAATTATACGATTAAGTACTATGCCGGCAGAAAAATTTCACTCGATTTTCTTCACTTTGTAAACGGTCTTACATCCAGTGGCAAGTTTTACTTATGTCAAATTGTTATTTTTCTTTTAATGACATATGTCATAAAGTACAATTTAATAAAATACGTAGTTTCTAAATCAAAATGATGTGTCTTGATATAAATTCTTTTTTATATTAATAATAAAATCAGCCAATATTATTTTATTTCTATTGAAATAGATATTTTTGACGCGCCTATGATATTGTGTCATGTCATGAAAAGTCTTTGTTACTCGTCTAAAATTTAAGAAAAATCAGCCTACTTGATAAAAATCGTGCGAGATTTTCCTGTCAGAAAAGTACATATGTCGCAGGAAGATAGTCAAATCCGGAAAACTAACTATCTACCTAGTCAATTACTAAGTGACGGGGCAGATAGTAAACCGAACATAAATCTATATGCCTTTTGATTTTGTTATATGCCTAGGTACTTACTAAATTAAACTAAATTTACTAAATTAGAACAGGCAGTTAGTAAATGGCTTAATGTGCTGTCGGCAAATTAGGTAATAACATGCACATTTCTTCGTAGAACATTTTTTTAGATGAACACTTGGAAAATCTTTACCCTTGCCTAAAGAATGTTCTGCAAAAAAATGTGCATGTTATTACCGTATTTGCCCACAGCACATGAAGTCATTTACTAACTGCCTGTTCTAAACAACGGCATTTAGTAACCTTCATTCAATGAACCCTCTTCATGCCTAGGCATGAAGCAAAATCGTATAGATTTATTCTCGTTTTACTGTCTGTCCCGTCACTTAGTAAATGACTAGGCAGATAATTATTTGCCGGATTTGACCACAGATTATACTTTACAGATGCGAAGCTCGCCTGGTCCCACCAATCCAAATTTATATAAGCATGCGTGAATCCACCATTGTTTTAGTAGTATTTTAATCAACCTCATTTCTCTGCTTGTTTATATTTTGCGCGTGTGTTTTTGTTGCTTTCAGATATTTTGAATTATTTTGTTAGTACTTTATATATTTTTGCATTAATATTTGATTTGACATTGATATTATGGACATAATGTTACCTTTCTGCACTTACCAATTGATTTGTACAATACAGTATCCATATAAGTATAATTTATTATAATGTTAATAAAAAGTTTTCGATTTTGGTAAATTGTTTATTTTTTTTATAGTTTATTATTTTTTGTTTTATAGACCTTAATTTATGTTAATCCTTGGGGGGCCCAAAAATTTGTAGCGCTTCAGGCTCCTCAAGTCTTAAATCCGCCACTGGTTTAAGTTCTAAAGAGTTTACAAACCTATAGCCTCTGCCCCGGTCTAGAGCCTGTAGTTTATAGTCCACAACCAATGATTAAAAGTACAAACGCACTAACTCGTACAGTATTAATATACATTTCATATTAATTGTGCACTATATTCAAGCTAAAGCCCACAATTTATAAACAATAGTGCGTATTCTATGGTGTATAATGAATGTATTTATGTTCTACAGTGTGTATAGTCAATGGACTACACTGAAACCGATAGTGGGACTAAATCATCAATATTCTAGGACTAGGCAGTCATATAGAAAATCAGAGAAAATCATCTGGTATCATAAATAAACACGAAGACCTTCACGATTTAAGTGGATAACAGATGTCTTCCGGATTTAGAGCGTTATATTGAAAAGAAGAAGTCAACGTTATTCCCGCAATTGTATGGAGCTTCTTCAGATTATTTAAAAGCGCCTGGTACCATATTGCTTCACAATGTATTTTGGTCGCCTTCTGAGTTATGTTCACCCGCTAGATGAGGCTCTATGTAATGCTCTGAAATATTAATTGTCACTGTACAATTACAGAAATTTACTGTAATTGTTAGTCTCGCCAACTCCTACTTCGTAGATCTATTTATACAACTGTAAATATTTCACAGTATATATATATATAGACACTGGCTAAAGAATAAGAAATGCCAATGCGCTGTTGGAAACGTCGCTATATCGTGTGTTATTTCATTGATCCGCGCTTATAAGCCATGCATATTAAAGCAAAAGCATCCTTCACCGTTTTATTATAGGCAAAATATAATTATCAATTACTCCAGTGGCATCTAAGTTAACGGTTTAATTTTGCGTAACAGGAAGAGGAGTAAACAAAAATAACAGTTTAATCAAACGTAACATCACTTTGCGCTTATGCTTTTAAATGACAATCAGTGTATATTGGGGAATTTCAATTACCAAGCGATTGAAATGAAAATTAATGACGTTTAGGTTTAAAAGAAAGATTTATAGCGCTGTCTCTAACCCCGCAATTATACATATATCGCATTTAGTAGTTTCATAACTCACTTTCAGTGAATTTATATACAGGCGAAAAGCCGGAAATTTGTTTTAGTAACCAGCTAGTTTAGGTATTGCATATAATTATAGCAAAAATGCGAGCCATTAAACTTAATCCACTTAAAGCAGTTGTACCATTACTATAAATAAAATAATTGTGGTTTCGACAAACTTTTAATGGCCGCTTTTGTGTTTTAATTGTCTCTATAATTTTCCTTTTAGATTTGAATGTCTAGCTGAAATCATTTGTTTGCGACTTGAGAAGTGGACAAGTTTTTAAATGAACTCTTTTATTCCCCTAAAAGATTTTAAGCAACAAAGGAAGTTCTTAACTTTTGCCGCCCGTAAAATAAGAACATAAAAATAATTTTCCTTGCAATTTTTAGCTTTAGCATACGTTCGTTGTTTACATGGTCGAAGTTACTTATATAGCACGAAGTTAACCCTAAACTGCTGAACTTTTTTATAGTTCTGAAACCTTTTAAGCTCGTGTGCAGTCCCTAAATGCTATTCCTCCTCTATTGGAAAGAATAATATGTTGTCGAAACTATCTCCAATTGAATTAGATTTATAGTGATGAAATCTTCGACAAAATTAAACTTCTAGGTCTTTTTTCGTGTCATTAGTTCCATTCTCTCCGCTCACACCGATAAGGTTTACTATTTTTTATTTATTGTTATCAACCTTTACTACTTTCCCGTGTTTTAGGTGCTTTCTTCGAGACGACTTCTGTCGTTAAAACATATAGGATCCCTTATTTCTTCTACTGCGCTCAATACCTCGGAAAAAGATACATGGCGAAATAATCTTGAACTTTAGTCCTGCGTTTCTAATTTTCCTACGCGCTATTTTCGAAGAACAACACTATTACCAAAATTAAAACTATTATTTTTTACATACCCTCGAGTTAATTACGACCACGATCTTAATCTTGCGTAATGTAAGTACTTAGCTCTGTCGAAATCAGAAGCATGCACCATCGAATCCACTTTTGCAGCCTTTAATTAAACTAGGAACGTGAAAAACAGACAAGCAAGCCTGTCTTGGCTAAACTTGGTTTTTCACATTCCATGATGCATACTTACGGAATCCAAAGAACCGTCGGTTTGTAATTAAAATATTCTGCTTGAACGCTTCTGTAGAGACTGAATCGCGAGAGATTGTGATGTCTCGCCTGTGATGTCGTACTTATTTCACTTTGCAGGACCATTGCGGTTTTAAAGCACATGAAGGTTTGAATTCAAATATATGTGAAGTACGATCATTGTTCTAACTTCCTTTTTCATTTTCCCGCAATTATCTTAATCAAAATAACTGAACGCCACAAGTGTCTTTTCCTTCTGGTTCTCTTTACGCTTCAGTGCAATCAAACTGAAAGAATGTCTGTACTATTCTACCTTCGATGTCACTAAAACTCATATTCAAGATGCCTGTTTCGGGATGTTCTGGTTTTATCGATGTTTCTGAAAGTTCAACAAATAAGCCTGCTAATAATACAGTACCAGTTTGCATAAACAGTCTTTAATCACAAGATTATTTTAATATGCGATTAACTCATGCGATAAGTTGCTCACGAAGCCATTGTGAAACATTCAGCCAGGTTGTTTTAATAAGTAATTAACTGTTTTATTTTGTTGTATTAACAATTTCAAAGAAACGGATTCGTAATAGGCGGAAACTTCAATGCCAAAAATATGAATTGGGATTCTAAACTAACAATTACTAGAGAGCACAGACGAGGAGTGAGGGTTCCATTCAGCCCAATAGACTAGTAAAATATCACATTTTTCATAGTTACGAATATATTAGAGTCGAGCATTTCATGTCAGTATTACGATACAGCGACATTTTTTTACTTCAAAATTCCTGTGCCTAGAAAAGTTGCCTAGTTAAAAAATAAATTTCGACGTGGGAATCCCAGAGCGTTTAGAAGTTAGGTACTACATCAGTGGCGTGCGGTCCATAGAAGCAATGGAAGCAATGCTTTCCTTGAGAATTTATTAAAAATAAAAACCAATGCTAACAAAAATATTTTTATAAAATTATGGTTATCGTTTATTTAAATTTGTAGTATTTGATCGACTTAAAGCTCAATATCAATTCCGTACAGCAAAAAGTATAATTATTTAGAGTACTATTTTAAATTAGGCTCATTAAACTTGCACGGAAAGGTAATACCGATTCAAATGTGTTACATACGCTGCATATAAGTACTGATTTCGTTGCTTATAAGTGCTCTTCCCTTAGCCTTGATAAGCGGGCGTGGTCATACAGACGATGCGGTTAACATTGTTTGGTCGTTATTTTTAGTGTGCTTCGTGCCCAAATGTTTATTTATTTATTTATTTTTTTGGTTATTTGTTCGGTTTAGTGCTTGTTAAATTTAATGTTACTTCAATAATGTAAATCTGCGAATGAGACTGTATTTTGTCACATTTTATTATTTCAATTTATATAAGTTAGAATTTTTATAAAAACAAATAATTCTATTTAGTTTGTTCTGTATGCAAATTTAAAATTGCATTATCGTCATGACTGCAAATTCAGCTGCTTCGGTGGAAGGTTTGAGTACTTTCGATACATCCGAATCGGAACGATTTTTTTGTTCAGTTTGTAAATTATTAATATAAAATTTTCTGCATACAGTTTTGGAGAGAAATTAAAAATTATTGAACAAGGCAGATCAAAACCAGAACTTTCAAATTTAACAACAAAGATTAAAACCTGCACCGGTATTTTGCTAAAACAAGACCGGAAAATCGAGTTGCATTATAAATGCATAGTAGTAGTTTTTTTTAAATAAAGAATAATAGTCAACAAATTCCATAAGTATAAAGTGTAAAAGTTCTTCTTTGAAAAATTTTTAAGTTTAATAATTATAACGCTGTTTTTTTATTGTACCTAGCAGTGGCGGATCCAGAGAATTATTATGAGGGGGAAATTTTTGGAAAAATAATTGTTTTAATAAATAATAATTAAACAAACATTATTTGTTTCTATTCTATGTATACTTATTTCTAAATTTGAGGGGGCATTTCCCCCATCTCCCCCCGTGAATCCACGCCTGTACCTAGGTATATTAAAATTAAAAACGTGGTTGCTTCCCTAGCCTAAATTCTCACCGCACGCCACTGAACTACATATAGTACAATTAATGAAATTCTGTGTTAAAAAAAGTTAAAAAGTGATTTGCATTAATAAATATTGCATTTAGTCGTTAGTTGGCTAGTAATGTCGTTGCCATGATATAAATAAATAAATAAAACAAACTAGTATACAGGGTGTCCCAAAATGCTGTTTACACGCCATATCTCCCTTATTTGAAAAGATAACGAAATCAACCAAAAACTATTGTGAATGACTCAAAATGGCCCTTCAGAAAACATCCTTAAACGCTGGTTGCATAGCAACGTTTAAGAGATCACGCTAACTTGATTGATTTTTCAAATTGCACTCTTTTTTTTTCACGGAAATGTATTCTTCACCGTACATAATTATCTAATGTGCATTTAGGGTTTTAAAAATATTTGTTATAAATTGAATTTATCTTAAACTTAAAGCAAATGGTCAAAATGCCCTCATGTGGACTTTACTCAGGCTTCAAAGCGCCTCAGTAGTGCCCTTGTAGACAAGGCTATAATCATAATACTTTTTGAATAATTAATTTAGTTAGTGAATATGAACACTGAATGTGTACAATTTATATTTGTATACACATACAATACAATACACATTAGATAATTAAGTAAGACACACTACCATATGCAGAATGAAGTGAAGAATGCATTTCCGTGAAAGAACAGAGGGTGTAATTTGAGAAATTAATCAAGTTGGCATGATCTCTTAAACGTTGCTATGCAACCAGCGTTTAAGGATGTTTTCTGAAGGGCCATTTTGAGCCATTCACAATAGTTTTTGGTTGATTTCTTTATCTTTTAAAAAACGGGAGATGTTGCGTGTAAACAGCATTTTGGGACACACGGTATAAAAATAATAATGTATGTTTGTATGGAGTCCTCTTGAATATAAAAACCATAATTGTGTCGTATCTTGTCTGGTTAGGTCTTATCAATACATATAGGAATACATATCATATATTGGCGACGAGAAAAATCTAAAGATTTTGTTATTACTGGTCATGGTCGTAAGTTATTAGTTTTGGTATCCTATTAAAAATCTTGTCAAAATGGGAAAAAGAGAAAAACGAACAGATAATTTAGATCCTGCCGTTTTAACTGGGCAGAAGCAAGTTGTAAATGTTTTGTCAAATCTTCCAGTTCCAATGTTTGAAAAAGATTCTGGACCTTCTGAATTCTTCTTGGAAATATTAAAGCTGTATTTCGAGCTGTCTCAAATTCCCAAAGAAGAGAAGGTGAGCTGTCTTTGTTTATTGTTAGAAACTAAGAAGTGTACACTGTTGTGTGAAGGTTTGAGCCCTAAGCCGCTAGATGAATGCAATGAAAGATACAAGTTTTTTAGAAGGAAACAGTTATCAGGTGAATCTTTAAAATACTACATCTCTATTGTTAAACATTTGCCAATGTCATATAATTTTGGCAAATTTCTTGATGATGCTCTTAGTGATTAGTATGCGGTCTATGAAATAATGCCATGACTAGTAAACTTTTATCGGAAAATGAAGGTTTACCGTTCGATAAAACATGTAAAATAATTCTTCATATGGAAGCAGTTATGCTGAGTCCAAAAGAAATTCAGAGATGAATTCAGTCAAAATGTTAATGCTCAACAGATTTGCCAAATCAGCAGATCAAAAGTGAAGGCTACCAATGTACAGATACCTCGGTCAATGTCATTTGTCAAAAAGGATAAAAATGAAAGTTCAAACCCAAAATACAGTCAGCCTGGGGTAGTCAACATGTTAGTAAGTCGAAACACTGGCATCAGAAAAGTATTATCAGAGGTACAAAAAGTTGTAACCGATGCTACGGACTACATGGACCTGAAAAGTGTCCTGCAATCAAGTGGATATGCTTTTCTTGTACTTTCAAAAGCCATACGTCACAATGTTGCCCTAAAAAGGGTGTTAAATTAAAAATTAAACATTAAAAATTAATGTTTCTTGTAAATCTAATGTCGAATATAATTTCAGAAGCAGGCCCCGTCCCTGTGATCGTTCCGTTGTTAGTTAATAATGTTAAAATATCATTCTTTTTGGATAGTGGATGCTAATCTACCCTCATGGATTTACACCACAGATATTTTAAAACAGAGAATTTAACTACATATACGGGTAAAATAACTGTTGCAAATAATCATCAACTTTCAATTTTTGGGGTAATATATGTCAAAGTAGAAACCACAGATTTTAGAAATTTCCCTGTTTTGTCTTTAATTGTGGTAAGGAACTTGTCTCACTCATCAATATTAGATATAAATTGGATGAATATTATTTGTTCACATTGGAAAATTGTTATGTCAGAACTTACTTGTCATTCTAGAAAGTCTACTGTCAATGCAATTGACAGTCCGAATGTCAATAAAAGTATGGCTAAAAGGTTTTCTGAAGTATTTGCTAATGCCTTTTTTGTTATAAATAACGATACACCAATTAAACAATTTAAAATTAATATTAATTTGAAAGAAAATGTTACACCAATTTTCCACAAAGATTATAGTGTCCCATTTGCCTTGAGAACAGAACTTTGTCAGGAATTAATTAGATTAGAAGAAGAAGGAATAATTTTAAAAGTCAGATATAGTCAGAAGAGTTTTCCAGTTGTTTGTGATCCTAAAATGTCTGGTACTCTTAGTCTTAATGAGTAGAGATGATTTTCTCCACTCAAGTACCTAAAAATGTTTCATAACTCAAATATTACTGGTCAATGTAACTTTCTTTCTGTGTCCAACTGTGTGTACTGGAATCACTTCATAGATTATTAAAAAACAACGTTTCTTGGTTTTAAGCATCCGAGTGTGATATTGCCTTTGCAAAAAGTAAAATGGCACTATCTGAGAAATCATTAACAGTCGATTCGAGTTCTTATGGAGTCAGAGCCGTAATTAGTCATAGTATAAATGGAATTGAATGTCCGATTGCCTTTGAGTCTGCTACTTTAACTCCAGCAAGAATTTATAGTCAACTTCATAAAGAAGAAATTATAGTCAGCTTCATATATTTGCTGTAATTTTTGGCTTAAAAAAGTTTCAGAAATTTCTTTATGGCAAAGAATTTGTTATTTTTAGTGATCATGAACCTTTAAGATCTATTTTCTCAGAAAAAGAAGAAGCTTCCTCTTATGGCGCCATTACGTTTAATTACGGCTGGGATCTACCACAAAACATTTAGGTGACAAGCGATCGACACCTACGACTACTGACTACTAGGAGTAGCCTGGAGCCTAGATACAACAAAAAAACAGACTTATGAAAATAATTTATTGCAAATATTTACTTATAATATACATACAAAATAAAAGTTAAACTTCTAATAAAATTGCAACCTCATAAATTTTCTTTAGTCACTGCTTTCATTTGGATGTTGATGCATGGCACTGCATATCATCCACAAACTTATCGAAGGACGGTTCGTAATTACTAAGTGCCAACCGCAGGCATGCTGAGAGATGTTCGTCAGTTAGTCGATTGCGATATTTTGATTTAAGAATTTTCATTTCTGAAAATGCAGTCTCGCGCAAATAAGTTGATCCGAAGAATGCTGTTAACTGAAGAGCTATTTGTTTCAAACACAGATATTTGTTTTCGGATATGAAAGATCAAAATTTGGCATCAGTTGCTCTGGCTTTGAGATGTATATCTAAAACTATCTGTAATACCTCATTTTGTACTGAGGAGATCTCCATATTAAAAGTGTTTGATATTTCAGTAGCAACGTCTTCACAAGAAAATGGATAAGCCATGAAAATTACAATATCCGTCAGTTGGAAAATTTGTAGTTCTTTTTGTTTAGCTGAATAATCAACAGCTTCAATTTATTTTTCAGTTTTATAATGCCTTTCTAAGTGCCCGCGTTTGGGCAATGCCACTGACGACCGACAAACGAGACAAATACACTAATCTTTGATCATAACAAACAAAAATTCTTCCTCCCAATCGTTATTAAAATGGTACGTTTTACTTTTTTTTGCCGCACTCATTTTGCCTTACAAATATTACTTGTCGTACAGGTCCTCTATTATGACTGACATAGTGTCGCGTATCGCGTCGTCGCAGATGTTTATATGAATCAGACTACTACGAGAAGAATCGGAAAGGGTAGCCGAACGTTACGCAGTTGCATTGCCTCGGGATTCTCGCATATTCCAGTGAGAGAACAGAGACTTTTATGCAACCAAACATTCACAGAAGGGAAATTATAGCTGTCTAGAATTAACGTTCTAGAGAACTCGAATTTTTGGAGTGATTATTTTTTATTCTTTCGCGGTCGGCTCCAATAGATCTCGCGATCGACCGGTCGATCGCGATTCACTGTTTGGGCACCGCTGGTTTATAACATTGTCAGCTTATAATTATAACGTTGTTTATAGAAAGGAAAATTGAATTTAAGCTGATGCTATGTCTAGATTTCCAATCTTTCTATACCAATTATTGATTACAATGGTGTTAGTAAAGAAATGACTAGTGACTCTAGTGAACTAATGTAAATGTAATGTCAAAAGTTAAAAAATTAATATTTTCTAATTGGTCATCATACAACCACGATACTAGTTTAAAAGTTTTTTACAATAATAGAACATATTTATCGGTTCAATATAATTGTGTCTTGTTTGGTAATCGTGTTCTTATAAGTATTAACTATTTTACATCATGCTCATGATGATGTCGTACGTAGTAAATTGATAGCTAGGTCTTATGCATGGTGGGAAGGAATGGATAATGATATTTACAAGCTTGTCAGTCAATGCCAATTATTGTGCCAATCGCTTCACAGGTCAAGTAACAGTAATGTCAACCGTTAACCGTGGACTTCTGCACGCAGTCCTTGGGGGCGAATACATTTAGATTTTTGAGTTAAAAGACGCTAAATACTTAATACTTAATGGACTAATGATTAATGGACTCGTATTCAAAATTGGTTGAATGTTTTTGCTTACAGTCCACAAACTTGTATTCATTGATTTCTAAGTTAAATGTGTTCGCAAGGCTTTCGCTTCCTCATACAATTGTTTCTGATAACAGCCCGCCTTACAATTCAAAACAATTTCAAAAATATTGGACGGAAAGAAAGATTAAGCTGTTACATTCTCCACCTTATAATCTACAATCTAATAGATTAGCGGAAAGATCAGTGCAAACATTTAAAAAGCCATTAATCAAACCTGCAATGTCCAAAACGTCAAATAATAATTTATCTGAAAATCGAAAGTTAGCCGGTTGTCTTATGAGGGGCATGTCAGGTCTATAACTGAGAGAACGGGGTGGAAAAACCAATTAAAATAAAGTCCCGCCACATCTGAGGTTGGATTCGATCGGGCAGTGAAATCCCACTTAGTGGGAGTAGTCCTAATACTGAACGAGGGGTTCGTCCTTTGGGATGGACCCCGATGGGTGAGCACGTTTATAGCTCTGGTACTAGCCTGGAGAGCTAATAGAGGGAGGATAGGCAACCTCGCTCCAAGCA
Organism: Agrypnus murinus; assembly: GCA_929113105.1. Classification (NCBI taxonomy): domain Eukaryota; kingdom Metazoa; phylum Arthropoda; class Insecta; order Coleoptera; family Elateridae; genus Agrypnus; species Agrypnus murinus. The sequence continues at coordinate 119,000,367 of OV816023.1, read as the reverse complement.
GTGAGTTACTGGTAGCATTTGTTATGCAAATGGGCGCTGATTGAGGTATCTCAATTACTTCCTCTTGGAAGGAACGTGGGGATTAAGTCTAATGCCAGGTGCTCCACATAAATAAATCTTTGGAATCTGTCTTATGAGTTACCGAGCTACCCATAATTCTGTTACACTAGTTCTGTTCTGTTATTGGTGTTTCACCTACGGCGATGATTTTATCATTTTCTCCTTGTACCTCTTAAGTTTGCTGACTACAAGAACAAGATTGTCAAATAAAGAGGTTTGTACAAAGAACAGTGACAATAGTTCCTTACCATCCTTTGAGGAAAAATAGAAAATATTAATTAATGTCAGGAATTGTAATAAAGAACCAGTCAAATGGTTTCTTGGAATGGTTACGCTAAAACTAAGCAAAACCGTATATTTAGTAAAATTATCAGAATATGAATTGATTAAGAAAGTTTATGACAATCAATTAAAAGTTAATCCTGATGTTTGAGATGCTCCTACAAGCCAAACTGCTTTTGAAGATTGTGCAAATCAAAAACAAAATGTTTGTGGGCAAAAAAAACTCACTAATAATAAAAAGCAAGCTTTACATATTTTGATAACAACGACATTGTCAGAACGGATTTTGGTAAAATAACTTTCTACAATGCCTATAGAGTCGAAAAGACTTACCAGTAAATCGGACCAGCTTATATTTTCGAAATAACCCCATTTTAAAATTAAATATTAAAAAGCTTTTATTTAGTTCAGACAACGAATGAAAAATAACTGAGATAATTCGTAGTGTATTCTTGTACAGTGGGAGGGGGGGTACCAAGAACAACATATTAAAAATCCTGACCGGGGGGTGATGAGCGGGGAGGCGAGAATAGCTCACAAACCGCGACCTCTAGCGAAAAAGTGTCCAGGTACAAAATTAAACTACATGAAATTTACTACAAAAAGGTCCTATTTATTTTATATCTATGATGAATAGTTTGCGAGATGCCGGGGATGGAAAAACAGCGAACTATTAAAATAGAGTCTTAATGATATAAAATTAATGTTTAATGTTAAATGAAGTGGGTTCAGACAGAATATTAAATGTCTGTACAACACCTAAGAGCAGTAGTGCTTTTTCGTTAGAGGTCGCGGTTTGTGAGTTAATCAAGATTAACGTGAAAAAATGACCTTTAAACGCTCCCCCATCACCCCCCCCCGGTCAGGATTTTTAGTATGTTGTTTATGGCACTCCCCCCTCCCACTGTCCAAGAATTTGCGACTACACGAATTATTTCCGCTATTTTTCATTCGTTGACTTGACTAAATTAAAGCTTTTTAATATTTAATTTTAAAATGGGGTTATTTCGAAAATATAAGCTGGTCCGATTTACTGGTAAGTTTTTTCGACCCTATAGGCATTGTAGAAAGTTACCTTACCAACAGTTTCCGTCGGCATTTTGATAAAACTAAAATGCTCTTGAGGAGAGGTGTGAACAGTATTCCAAGTTCGAAAAAGATATTGTTCTAGGGCTGTGCCTTGGTAAGCTTATTGGTAGACGTATAATTAAATACGTTACAGAGGCACCTAAATGCTGCCACCGATTGCCTTCAAAAAATGGTGTTAAATCGATTATTATTATCAAGCTCTGTTCGCGCTGTATGAAACAATCCGTTTTCCAATTAAAGAGCAGGTTAAAAGCTTCAAACATTATTAAAACCGAGAATTTAACCAAAAAAAGAAAACGTGTGGAATAATCCAAATAAACCTAAAAAAACGTAATGTTTGAACAAATCAATGGAACATTTTTGTGCAACTATTAAAAGATTAAATAAAACTTCAAATTTATTAGAACAATGTTATTGATCCAAGTACATATTTATTTTTATAATTAAACCTAGAAAAAATAACATAATCCTAATTTTTTGTACAGTGATAGTGTTTAAGTGTACTTCCCCTTTTGAGCAAAATATTAAAATATCCGAACTTATCCAGGTGAGGTTCTACCGCCATATTGAGAAATATTTTTCTCGAAAACTACACTCCATTTACAGGAAATTTATAAATTACAATTTATTTTTATTTATTACGCAAATGTACAATCTGCTCGTTAACAATAAAATACAATACTGAAAACATCGAGTAATAAGTAAATGTGATGTATGCGATTATCTTGAAGGAGAAACTGTCCACTGACAGCACACCACAATCTACATCAGTAGCGTGCCGTGCATACGAGCAAGTGGAAGCAGTCCCGATATGACGTATGCGCTATCACGCTCATACACATTGAGTATGAGCGTAATAGCGCATACGTCGTATCGCGACGGCTTCCACCTTTTCTTATGCACTGCACGCTGCTGATCTACACACTTAATGAAATCCTCTGATCAGTTTTTCTACAACCTTCTTTCGTTTATCTGGTGAGCTAATTCCATAACTAGTTGATTCTCGTGATCGGTTATTCGATTTTTAATCTTGTGGCTTCTGTTAGAATTACGTATTTGATGAATGAAATTTGTAGACCTTCGTGTATGGTCTGATTCGACGCGTACCAAGTAGTGTTAGTTATTAATCAAAGAGTTTTTGATTAGTAGGCTTGCAATATTTTCGGATGGTTTGGTGCATTGCCACAACCTCAGGCCATACGTCCATATTGGTTTAAGTATTGCCTTGTAAAAGTTATTTTACTTTCCAGTGACAATTGCGAACATTTACTGATTAACCAATTTATTTATCTGGTTTTAAATGTTAATAACTTTTTTGCTTTGATATGAGCCCACAACGTAAGCTTTTCAGCAAGATGTAAACCTAAATATCTTGCTTCTGTCTGTACAAAAAATTAGTTCTTTGAAGTGGGGGGGTCCTTTTTAGCATAAACTGCCTAACAAACAGGTATGAGAATATATTGTAAGCGCTAGACCTATTTATAAAACCAAATACAGAAGGAAGAAGCTTTTTTGTATGTTGAAGTCTCATAATTGCATCCGTAACCTTTACAACAATGACATGGAGTAAAAACTTAATGTGCGTCAGTAAAACCGTTAGTCTCACCAAAGAACTACTAAGTGTACTAATTTTTTTGTAAATATTTTAATTTATTAGGATTTAAGATAAGATATAATTTAATAAATAATAATAATATAAGAAGTGATAGAGCCTAGTATTTTCTCTCCACAGCAACATTTCAAAATATTTGGGCTTAAAAAAGTCCATTTCCTCAATTTGATGACGTCACGATATGGCGGTGTTTTAGTGTATTTTGAAACTAACTATCTATGAAACTGCTTTACTGTTTCTTATGATCTTATGGTTCTTTGAAAAAACCATTTATACCTTTTTGTTTAATAGTTCCTTCAGTACATGTCTTTATTCCAAAATAATACAATCCATACATATAATTGAAAGTTCATTATTTAAAATATATTAATATATTAACAACTATAGAGTAGTATTAAAAAGATAATACAGATACATCTGTATACAGGCTGTAAGAACGTAAGAAGTATAACTGCCATTGTTAAAACATGGTGAACTTTTTGGGTATAGGAGAGCAGAAAGTCTTTGCTTGTTTAAGCAACCATTTTACACGGCCCACACGAAATGTAGACTATTTTTCTATAGTGGACAGTACCGGAATATATGGCATTGCCTAAAACATGTACAATGTTGTATGTTCACTAGTGCACAATGAAAACACCATACCAACACAACGAGCTTGTCCTGCTCGTTACATTGTACGCTGTGTGTTTAATTTTTGTTAAATAAAGTTTTTTTTTGCTTGTTAAGTATTTTTAATGTAATGTGAGTACAACTTATTTAAAATTTAATATAAGATTTTCTTGAAAACTAGCAGGAAGCGACCACATGTTGATAAGGAAAATATGTTCTAAATCATTACAGCTACCCCCACCCCCATTACGAGATTTGTACTTATGTTAGTTACACCCTGTATACACTAAGAACATAAAGAGCAGCAAAAGTTATATTTTCCGTATATGTCAATAATAAAATTGCAATCCAAGTGCACATCGACAGTATGTCAGTTTTCAATAATTTTTTGATGCAACAGTTCTTGCAATGTTCTCGGACAACTGTTTGTAGGTTTTCCATAAAACATATGTTACGCAATCTATTGTAGTTGCTGTTTATTATGAAAACTCACTCTGTTGTCGAATAGCTTAAAGATTTTGTAGAAAAAGCAAGCAAGTATATGGAAAAGGGTATAGTTTTACATGTTAACGAAACCATATTAAATACTGATTCCCACCCTTGATATCATATTAACATTCAAGATCGATTGATTACATTTAGAATAAATTTGAAATAAAATTTGAAACATAATGATCATAGTGGTTTTAGTAAACAATAGTAAGCTATGTTTGCACGCAATTTTGTTTTATTTTCTTAAATGTATGCTACCAATTTATTCCGTTTTTAGTGGTGGTTATATATTTTGTATCGGTGTAGAGTAATTGTACAAGGTATTTTGCGCAACTAGAATTATTGACACAAAAACAGTATCTGCAAAAATGGCGACTGTACAACGCCAATCCAAGGCAGATTTTTGAAGCTAAAAGCAATACGAAACCTTCAACAAATGTAACCGCTTTGGTTAGCGTTAGAATTAGTAATGAGCAACGACAAGTCGCGATTTGGGTTCTGTCCAGATACAAGAAGGGCTCGGGTCAAGAGATGGCCTAGCAATCAGGAACGACTCAAAAATGTCCAACAGGCAAAAAAATCTCAAGCCGAAACAATCATGGTATGGGGAAGAATAATGAAACAGACAAAAGAACAGAAGTCGTTTACATTAGCGGATCACTAACGGTAGACAGATAAATATTGGGATAACATTCTGTGACCTGTTGTCTTTCCTATGACTGACGAACTTCGTCCAGAATTTTGTCTAGTGCATGAGAACGCAAGAGTGTATGTTGCTGCTATCGCTTCTCGGTGGCTGCAAACGCATAATGTACACGTTTTACTATGGCCTGTACAATCGCTTGACTTAAGTCCCATTCAGCAGGTATGGGACAAGCTAAAGAAGATTTTTTCTGACATATCAGAAAAATTGGATGTTTTCCGTAGAAAGCATCCAAACCAATTTAAATATTTTTCAATACATTCAGCATCACTGGAATGATATGCCGCAAGAACAAATTGGCCATCTAATACTGTTAGTGCCATGCCGATGCAGAACAGTTTTAAATACAATAGGAGGTAACACTAGTTATTAAATGAGTGTTTTAATTTTAATTTCACGTGTGGAATAAGTTTTTCAGAAATTGAAAATCACAAATAAAAATTATTGTTATTTAAACATTTTCAATAGAAAATATAGTTAACTATTAAACTTTACATGTCGTTTACAACAAAAAACCTGTTTTCTTTAGACATTTTTGATGTGTCGTTCTATATAAAATTACTATTCTACATTTTTGCTTTTTTATATTATTGGTTTTCTATACTTTTACATTCTATATTCTATAAGTTTTATATACATAAATGCCTTTTCGTTTTCTATATTATTGCTTTCAATATTATTTACATTCTATATTTTTGATTCTATATAAATTCTGCGAACCAGAATAAGATTGGAATGTTTATTAAGCGTCACTGGGTTTAAAATAATTATAATCGAAGTTAATGTTAAACATTAATCGCATACAAAGAATTTAGATTAGACGCCATTAAACCCAAAGCGAAGAGCTGAATAAGCATGATTTTTCTTATTTAATTTATATAGTTAAAATAATATAAAATAAAACCTGCACCAATTGGTCTGTTAGAGATGTGCTGGATATCAAGATTGCAATTGCGAGCGACTGTTTTTGTCCGATTTTCGTAATTTATACTTAAGGTCCAAGTGTACCCAAAAACGTGTGTTATTTGTTTCATAAATAATATAATAATGTGATAACTTTGGTTTTAAGTTAATAGTCTAGGAATGTTAAAAACTTGCTTACCTAACTTGTTTTGGAAAAAAATATTTTTTATTTAAATTATTTCACATGTTATACGTGAAAAATTAATTTTAGAAAAACTGTACATTCAAAATTAACCAAAATAATACCACTTATATTTCATAGTATTTGAACTATTTTCCCAGAATTTTAAGAAAATCGTATGTCTAGCGACTAAATTATTGCCAAAAAATCTGCTTTTTGCCAAAAAACTGCTTTTTTGGCAAAAAGGAGGTAATAGTTTAGTCCCTAGACATACGATTTTCTTAAAATTTTGGGAAAATAGTTCAAATACTATGAAACTTAAGTGGTATTATTTTGATTAATTTTGAATGTACAGTTTCTCCAAAATTAATTTTTCACGTATAACGTGAAATAATTTAATTAAAAAATTTTTTTTTCAAAACAAGTTAGGTAAGCAAGTTTTTAACATTCCTAGACTATTAACTTAAAACCAAAGTTATCACATTATTATATTATTTATTAAACAAGCAACACTCGTTTTTTGGGTACACTTGGACCTTAAGGGTGTCCTGCAGGCCTCCCGAAATTTCTTTACGAGAGAGTTAATAAAGTTCTAAGAAGGATAAAAACATTTTTGTTATATTTTTATATGCAATGTAACATTGCATTTATTTTTTAATTTTAATTTCTCCTGACGTAACGCAGTCGAAAACGTATTATGGGATGGATGTTTTTGTACCGGATAGCTGTTATCTCATTAAGTTACCAAAACATGCTTGGATATAAGATGAATATATAAACACGTGGTTTAATTCTTGCTTATTAGACAAATATTTTTTGTGTGATTATATTAACTACCTACTACACATTTTTATTAAATGTTTATTTCTTTTTTAAGCTGCAAATTTTTATTTTAGGCAAACAGTGATGAATTGATAACTGGTCATCTTTATAGAAATATAGAAATATTTGTATACGTAGTGTTTAATTTGTGTTAGGTACTAAATTTTGATTTTAATCAAATATACAATACTGCATTCGCGCACTACGTTTTCAATATTTTAGTTAGTCATATTGATTATTATTTGCAAAAAAAACTTCTTATCGCAATGGGGTTAAAGAATTGCCGCTAATTGTAAGACAAATCAAACGTAAATTAAAACTTATGCTAAACCTTATTGCAATTAACTAATTAGTAACAATAAAATTTACTTTTTATAACTAAACTTTAAAAAACTTTTTTATCTTATATTAGCGTATTTGCTACAATCGATTCAGGTTTATACGCAAATAAAGTTTTCCTATGTCATCTCTAACATAAATGACACTTTTCCCATTCTTATTTATTGAGAAATTACTAAATACAGCGTGAAATACAATATTTTTTTCTATAACCTATATGAAATGTCAGTTGTTAAAAAGATACATTTTTCTCGTTGATGCTAAAGTACTTGTCTCCCGGATCTACGAGGGAAAAGTAAAATATGTAGTTTAGATCACTAGTATAAAATTCATTTTGCTTTTCTCATGTTGCATGACTATCAAGTTCTTTTCAATATTTTATAGTGGTTATTAGATTAAAAAAAAAAGTTTTTTATACGCGGGGAATATTACAGATCTTAGTACTCTGTGTGATCGTCTACCTCCCCTTCGCGTCAGGACACAAACTTAGAAACACAAAAGTAGCTAACAAATAAACAATTTCAATTATTTTTAGTAAATCGGAAACTTTTTAGTGTCAAAAGTTATTAGGAATAGTTCCATTAAACGTCCTACAACATATGCTAAAATTACATAGAAGTTATTCTTTTTAACTTCGAAAACGGCTTTTGAAACTGAATAATTAGATCGTTCATTTAACACAACATGAGTACCTAAAATTGTTTAAAGATAGCATGCTTGCCAACTTTTAGCTGTAGCCCCTTTATGTTCAAATAGTAGCGACAACGATTAATCTCGTCGGTGGAGCAAAAGCACCAAAACAATGTTGGCCACAATGAATATTACTAGACTTGACATTCCGTCTTACAATAAATCTTAGGTTTAATATCAATCATGCACAAAAATAATCACAACTTAACATTAATTTGATAATGGACATATATGTTCTGTGAAAACGACCATATTAATATGATATATACTACTGTAATTTTTCAACAACTTTTTATAGAGTTTCCACAACACCATGGATGTAGTAATTTCTTCTTTCAGGGGTACGTAAATTATTTATAGATGGCGTGCTTGCTAACTTTTTAGTAGAGTCACTGCATATAGTCACCTAGGCCAGCTGGTCGATCAGAGTAACGCAGACCGCCGCCATATTGGGGCAGATAAGGGTGATTTTTAATAATGGGCAAATTAAAACCACGTTTTACGAGTTTGACATATTAGAGGTTTGATCTTTCAGAATAAGAAAAACATTTTAAAGTAAACGTGGATTTGATTAATTTCAATACAAAACACATAATGAACAATTTCGTGGTTCGTTTGCCCCAATATGGCGGCGGTTTGCGGTACTCTGATCGACCAGCTGGCCTAGGTGACTAGATTCAGTGATTCAACTGTTTAGTAGAATCACTGCATCTAGCTACGGCTACCTAGGCCAGCTCATCGGATCAATCGTTGTCGCTACTATTTGAAAATAAAAGGGCTATATTTTTAGCTAGAGACCCTTCACTTAGAGTCTGACCAATGCGTTGCCAAGGTGTCCGCCATTTTATATCACAATATTTTTGATATAATATTTTGATTTTGACATCTTAATTATAATGTAATTTTACTGCTAAATATGTTTTATATACACAACCCACTGTTTCGTGATTTTTAATTGAGTCAAATACTGTTTACATGCGTGCCAACGTTTGGTCGTGTAACTATTTCTGTAATTTTTTCCCAATTTGACCTCCTGGAGGTCAAACGGTTAATTTTTGAGGGTTGTGCCCAGGGAGACTTTTGATCACAAAGCCACCAGCTACAACATATCAAAAATTCAGCCAATTCCACCGAAATCCAAATTTCCATTAGGTTGATGCGGGATCCTTTGATAACTTCGTTAAAATTAGTTTTTTGAAAAAAATCTCGAAGTGGTATAGCGATTTTAATTACTTGACGTTATAAACCCCCTACTTAACAAGGTCTACCAACCACATAGTGACGTCACGACAAAGAGGCAATCCCCGAATCTTTTATTTCTCATTTTGCATTCAAATTTTAACTAATAGACTGTCTTATTATTCCACCAAAAATAAAAGATCTCCCATAATATTAATTAAGAATTTGTTTTTATTTGACAGGGACCTATTTTCGTATGAAAATTTTACCGTAAATATAAAATATTAACTTGTGTTTATTATGTATTTGCAATTAAATATCTTTAAAATAAAATGTTTGTACTAGTTAGGCTAAATCGATGGTAATAGGATGTGCAAAATAACTCGGAGGATAGGAATCTTAAATCAAATGGCAGTGATAACGCGTAAACAATAATCAGAAAATCAACGTTAAAGTTGCTATTTTGATGTTAGATTGTTAGGTTACAGATATACTTGACAGAAAGATTTTATAATTCTTATGTGTTTTTGCGAAGCTTTTGTAAAGAAAACCCATTGGTCTCGAGGATCTTGGGTGTTTTAAATTTACTAAACCTTCTTTGGTATAATTTCTACTGTTAAGACGCCAGAGCACCAACAGTTATATCAAACAATGATTATACTCTTTAATAAAACTTGTTAGCATCTTACGAAACAGGTAAAAAGCAAACCATATAAAAGCTAATAACTCACTACAGAATAATTCGATAGCATACAATTTTCTCGATGAATTTTATGAATCCACTTTCTTGTGATTTGTCGTCTTTCGGAAACTTAAACACGTGCATTTTGTGTTTTTCATTGTAATTACCGTTGCACAGGGTACACAATATCACAACACTTGTTTACTTTATTAGTACTACATTATATTAATTATACAAGCTAATAATATGCTACACATATAAAAATTACAATGCACCAGCCAACACAATTACACATTTGACATAATACTATTATAGTTTATTTCTTTTGTTTGTCGTTTGTTTTTGCCTTTAGCATGTGACGTCACTATGACGTTTACAATATGTTGTGAGGCCTTAGTTAGATAGGTGGTGTTGGCTATACTGTACCATTTTCAACTTGTTAAGTCATTTGTTTTTAAAGAAATAACGTCATCGATATTTTTTTATGACAACCTATATTTTTTATTGTCGTTTCGGTAGTAGTTTTTATTCTCTTTTCAACTGTATACAATTTTCAATATGTTACATTTGAAAAAAATGAGAAAAACTGCCCTAAAGTTCGAATATTAAAAATCCTTTAAATTTACAAAATGAATCTAGTTACTTCTTTCTATTACTTAAAAATTAAAGTGTATAAAAATCGACCAATTAATTTAAAAGACCTCAAGCAAAGAATTCGACATGAGATTAGATTAATATTAACTGAAACTCTTCAGAATGTGAGAAATGAAAAAAAGTCACCGTATAAAAAACGTTACGTTTAAAAAAGTTGAGAAAAACAGTCTAAAATTTTAATTAGACTAAAAAGAAATTAAATTGATTAACAAGAAAACTGTAATAACAATAACATCAATTACAAAGATAAGCACATAAATAACAGTTTTTATTACACTAGATGTTCAAAGTGACGACCCTGTACCATCTGACAATACATTTCTCACATTCTGAAGAGTTTCAGATAATATTAATCTAATCTCATGTCGAATTCATTGCTTGAGGTCTTTTAAATTAATTGGTTGTAAGGATACGTTTTGAGAGACACAGGTAAATAAAAATAAATAATTAACTAACCGACTTGTTGCGTAAGCAAACACTTCCTTGTCCGATTATTCCTCTCTTCGGTCTTGATTTTAGATAACCACTGTAAAACAAAACACAATCCTCAGTACGTTGCCGCACCTCAAAAGGAGCTCCTCCAAGAAGGAGAAGATTGATATAAGATCACTCACTCACTCACTACTCAATGAATGCTCTATGTTTTATTCTATAAAAACTAAAAAGTAACAACTTATGGGGATTGTCTAATATCGCTAATAAAATAAGAAAATCACATAGAATAATACAATCAGCAAAAGACTGTCTTATATCAGTTTAAATTAAGTAAATACATATAACATCACATTTTAGGTTGAGTCGGATAAGCACTGAACGCTGCCTTTTCGAACAGATAAGCACCGACTCCTGACAAACAGGCCCAGGAAAGCACTGAACGTTGCCTTTTCGAACAGATAAGGTCTGGGCCACACATGCTCTCCAGCAAAGCACTGAACGCCTGCCTTTTCGATCAGATAAATATGCTGGGACAACACAAACACCAGGAAAGATTAGTTAGACCCAGAACAGCACAGAACGCTGCCTTTTCGATCAGATAAAATCTGGGTCTCTATAAAGTCAAAAGGAAAGATATCAATTAGAGTAATTTAAAAGCATTCCAGAATAATTGCAAGTAAAGTAAGAAGGTTTATAATACTGTCTAACCCTATGGGTGTGGCTACTCAATAAAATCGACAATATAACTCACGTTCTCATTAAAACAACTCACCCCCACAGTCACCCCTCAAAAGATGAACAAAATACTCGTGAGCGAACTCACCAATTAAGTAGTGGTTGTCTCATTAACACTAATTGCCACTTAAGTCACTTTAACACTTCCTTATCCACACACTGGATAACACAATCAACTTCACTCGTCGAGGTAAAATTATTGACTCAATGGTTTACACTAAAAATTACGGGAAACTAGGTGATAAGAATAACAAAACAGGTTGTTATACAATGTTTATTACTCAACACCCAAAATAAAAGAACAACTTGAATGTGTTTATGTTTTAAACAAGAAAAAAAAATTATAATACTTATTATCTAACATGGTCGATTTTTATACACTTTACTTTTTAAGTAATAGAAAGAAGTGACTAGATTCATTTTGCAAATTTAAAGAATTTTTAATATTCGAACTTTAGGGCAGGGCAGTTTTTCTCAATTTTTTCAAATGTAACATATTGAAAATTGTATGCAGTTGAAAAGAGAATAAAAAGTACTACCGAAATCGACAATACAAAATATAGGTTGTCATTTAAAAAAAAATATCGATGACTTTTTCCAAAAAAACAATTTTAACGAAGTTATCGAATTTATCCGCTACTTTATTTCCACACTGTATATGGTTTATACCATTTCTGAACAAAAATAAAGTTGCTACAAAGCGGGGTGCTTTAAACCAAACAGACTGTAATACTGCCTATATTTTATTAATTTATACTTTATATTGTAATGGACACATGTTTAATTTTCATAAATAAGTTTTGTAATTCTTATTCGACTACGGTAATTTAAATTATTTTTTCTTTCTAAATTTATTAATTTGTATTCGCTCGATGCGAATAAAAAAGCACTAATAATATCCCTTTGTAAGTGTTATATTGTCGAGTATTTATCACTTACGAAATATAGAATAGCAGAAGAACAGTAATTAGTTCTCAAGGTTTATAAATTAATTATAATAAACCATACACTTATAAATACTTATATCATGAGGTAGATTTAATATAAAGTAATACGTATTAAACAAATTTATAAATGATTTCTTACTACTAGTGCTACTAGTCAATTTCTTTATAGTTTTTAAAATGTATTTATTGCATTTCCCTTCATGCATTTTGTAAGTGATACTGTCCCGACGGCATGTCGCCTGGCTGTCTGATTAACAGAACGGAGAATTACTTAAGTTGTTAGCCCCTAATATTAGATAATTTCGAAGCTCCTCTGTTAATTGGATTGCCTATTTTTCATTTTTTATTTTAATAACTATTAACTTTTAAACAAATTCATAAAAATAGCCTAGTATAAAAAATAACATGTTGGTAAAATAAACTTAAACCACAATGCTGGCTGTATTACCCGTTGAGAAAAACTATTATAAAAAATTTTTTCTAAATCAACCTATTTTAACTACGTGAATCAAATCTTCATAAAATATAGAAACTGCCTACTGTATATTTGTATAAGAGTCCTTTACTTTATTTTCTAGAATTTAATTTATAAAAACAAGTCCCAAAAACTATTACATTTTCTGGGTACCTTTAACTACAGTGCAGGACAACCTTAAACTCAAACTCTGTCACACGTCAACACAACAGAGTTATTAAGAATCTACCAAATAATGTTAAATATGCGAAAGTTTACGTAGAAATACCATGAAGATTGTAACAAGCAATGTATTTTAAACAACTACTTAGATCTCTAAAAAGTTTGCTTAACCAAGTTTTAAATTTAGAAATACGCAGCCAATCAGCATAGTGGAGCCAATCACTAATCAGCCTTATCCGTTAAAGACGAAAGGATACGTCTGGTACACCGTATAAGCTACTACATGCAACACACAAGCGCAAGGTAAAAGCAATCCTAAATGAAGATTCCTAAAAATCTCTTCACGAAGTTAAATACAATTACACTATGTTCTATCATGAACTATAAGTTTCATTACCTGAAGGGCAAGTGGAAAAGAATGCTAATAAAATACACCAGTTTTTTAAATACATTTAGTTTTTGTTGCAGTGGCGGCTGGCGTGTTTTTGAGGGACAGGGTAAAGTATCTGTAACACCTCGTAAAATCCAAAAACTATGACTTTGTGAAAAATTCATTACCAAGCACACATAACTAAAATCCATTTTGTATATCACATCCACAAGACCACGATTCACTATTATACTATAAATTCATATTAAGTTTACGAGAAAAAGTTTTTTTGATATTTCCACCTACATAGTGTTTCTGACTGGGGAAATTTCCGGGACACAAGTCCCGGGAATTCCTCAATTCAATTAAAATTCTTACTTTAGAATTAAGTTTTTATTTGCTTCAGTTTTTTTGAGAAAATTGCTGAAATGGACCCTTCTTAACAAGAGTGCCGCCTTATACAGTTGATTTTCTCAACCAGTTTTTTTAAAGAAACTACAAATAATAAACTACAGTTTTCCGACTGTCTATGAACAATCAATAAAAGGAAAGGGGTTTGTTTCAATAAGACGTTTCGGTTACGCCATTCATTAAGTAAACTTGTACTTTCTATTCAATTTTACATTATTCAAAAAGGGTTTCCATTCAGAATTTCTTATTGTATTTATGAACAGATACTAATATTTTATTTATTTAAATAGTAGTCTTCCTAAAAACCTAAACAATGTTTTTATTTTATTATATTTATTATACATGCAAATAGGAATGTTAGTTTCCTTTCCATATGAATCTAGCTTGTTATGTACATAAACTAATGTTTATAATCCTTCTGTATTGTTTTTTGTTTGTATTTGTATTGGTATTCAATTAAGTCTTGTGTAAGATTACCTAAAATTAATTACTTAAAACGTAGCTGGGGTATTGTACCTGGGAAATTCCACGACTAAAAACAAGACAATTAAGAATATTCTACTCCACATGATTCCAATTCCAATTTGTTTAAACTAACAAATACTTTGAAAAATATTTATAACCACACTAGACCAGAAAGAATAAATACTTGTACCGTGCAATATCAGGTATTTTTTAGGAAAGAACATTTGTTTACAAAAATGAATGTATTCAAAACTGCTTATTTCGAAATTTTAAATGAATTTTTGAAATAATACTTGTTTGGTTAAATCATCCTCATATTCAGGAAGAATGTTTGTAAAAGTTTCGAATGACTTAAAATTTGCCGACAAACAATACAACACTAAACAGGGAAGGTTTTGCCATAAAAGATTAAAAAAAGAACTTTATTACTGGAAAATTTATTTATGTACTGCTGTGCTTTTCATTAAATATTATTTTGTTTATTATTATTAATTAGTTATTTTTCATTGGGAACCTGTTGGGGAAAATGATTACAGGATTAGTTAAAGCAATTTTGAAAACGAGTATTTGGGTTTTATTATTAGATACCTATGTAAACTTATTATCCGGGATTCTCGGAAATTCCCGGGACTTCCAGCTTCACTAATATTTGGGTAGAATTTAAGGGGGTATTATAATTGATTTGAACATTAACACAATTAACTTGCGTATTAAGATATAACATACCTAAATTATAAACTAAAGTATATATCATATGTGTAGGTAAATTTAAACACGCACTATAATAAAAGTTAGTGCGAACTAACTTTAAGTTAACTTTTTGCACACTAAATTAAGTTTTTTCAGCAATACTATTTACACTAAACGATCACATGATATACACAGGTCCATAAAGGTTTTATCTGAGAACGTTATATATACTATGGATAATGGAATCAAAATATTGTAAATATAATAATTATAATGCAGTTTTATTTAAAATTATGGTGAAATAGTTTAAAGAACATGCATTGATCTTCTTTTGTATAACATACATAACGTTTGTTTAATTAATCTAGCAAGTGACAATATACAGTGCTATTAAATTAAAATGCAATATACTGTATTATTCTATATTGCATTTAAAAATAACCAAGTAAAAGCATTAGGTTTAATTGATTGGTTGTTAAAAGTAAGTATGCATTTTACTGATCTTTTATTTTACAATAATAAATGTAATTTTAATTTACGTTTGTAGTTTTAATAAACTCTGTTAGTGTTAAATTATCCCCAAGTAAATTGAAAAAGTTACACAGCTGGCACATTTTTAGCATTTATAATAATAATAATAATAGTTTTATTAACCAAATTATAAACGGCTCTTTAAGCCTTTTACATATAATTGGTATCCACAAGTGCTCAATATAATTATAACAAAAAAAGGTGTATGTATATGTATATAAATATATATGCACTTAAATATATATGTAGAAAAAATAACAAATACTAACAACTACAATAATGGGTTTTTACACTGATAAAGGATTAAAAATAATTTTTAACAGAACTGTGGAAAATATCTACATTTATTGATAGCAATAATCCGTTGCAAGTGGTTAAAACAAAATTAACCGGAGTATTTTCAGTTGCGGCCATTAACATGCCAGTGTTTTTGTGACGTAAATGTACAAAAGGCACTCTAAAGCTGATACGTTCGAGAAGTGAAGGAGCATCAATGTAATAATGCAGTAATTTGTAAATAAACAAGACAACCATAATATCTGTTCTCTTTGATAATGGAATAATTGGAATGTTACAAGATAGATGAATACAGTTTAACTGATCCCTATATGAAATTAGGTAGAGATATTTAGGATATATACCCGTGAGTTTTTTGTAAATCCATCTAGCAAAGACTTTCTGTGGTTGTTCTATATTTTCAATTAGGTTATAAGTTTTAGGCAGCCAGATTATCGCTGCATATTCTAAAATACTTCTCACGTATATGTTAAAAAAATTAAACACTAAAGTAATATTATTAAATTTACTAGTAAAAATTACACCTAGATCCTTAACCTGATCTTTTATAATTAGTACGTTGCCATTTATAGAAAAATCATTATTATGTATAATCTTTACTCTAGAGTATCTTGCAGAACAACATTTATCACTATTTAACACCAGATCATTCTGACTACAGCATGTAGATATGTTATTCAAATCACTTTGGAAATTTATGCTGTCTAACTTGATTTTAATCACAGAAAACACTTTAAAGTCATCTGCATAGAGCAAACATCTTGAATGCATAACAGACTTTGGTAGGTCATTGATGAACAGTTTCAACAATAGAGGTCCTAAGCAGGATTCTTGCGGCACCCCAGACGTTGGAGTGAACTCAGACGATTTGACACCGTTAATTATGACAAAATCTTTTCTGTCTACCAAGTAGGATTTTATAAGCTTCAAAGCACTCACACTAAAACCAGATTTGCACAATTTTTCAGAAAGCAGTTGAAATGATACACTGTCAAAGGCTTTACTAATATCCGTGTATATACAGTAGACCTCATGACCTCCAACAATATTTTCTGCAACGTATTCCGTAAATGCCAGTAAATTAGTAACTGTGCTACGTTTCTTTACAAATCCATGCTGGTAATCTGACAAAGACTTTTCCACATGTGCATATATTTGCTTATATAAGAGTTTTTCAAAAAAATTTTGGCCAACGCGAATATTAAAGAAATGGGACGGTAGTTTTGAATATCTGAATTATCACCGGTCTTGTAAATAGGAACAATTTTCGAAATTTTCCATCTAGCCGGAAATTCACCTACTGTAATGGCTAAATTAAAAATATCAGTTAACAGTTGTTTAGCAAGCTACCGCACCCTTTAAGAATAAACGATGGAATATCATCCGGACCTGCAGATATCTTAGGTTTAATTGCTTCTATTGCCTCTTGCTTCAGTTATAGATTGAAAATTAAAGATACCCAGATTGTAATCATCAATGTCCAGAGTTTGAGTAGTACTGAAATTTTGTTTATACACAGATTTAAAATAGGTACAGTGGGCTTCTGCTATATCTTTGCTTGTCCGGTAGGTGTTTCCATTAAGTTTCATTTCAGCTGGAGTTTTATTACTTCCTTTCATATATTTTAAATAATCATACAATTTTCTTGGTTCTATCAAAAGTTGTTCTTCGCACTTTTTGCAATATGGTTCGTATGCTAATTTAATTTGGAGCTTAAGTTTTTTAGATAACTCCTTGAGTTTTATTTTCAAAGCTTCCTCTGAGACATGGGCAGATGTTAGTTTTTTATGAACTCTACGTTTTTCTCTAATTGTCCTTTTTATATCAACCGTAAACCAATTAGGATAATTGGTTTTGAAATTATCCTAATTTATGTAATTAATGTAATTTATGTATTGTTGGTTGCATAAACATACATGCAGTGATTTGATACGATTATTTTAAAATGCAATATAGCAAGTATATTGCATTTTAATTTATTAACACTGTACTTAAAAGCTTTTTATTTGTATGTCATATCACAATGATTTTTTAGATGTGAATTAATAATAATAATTAGTGTTAAAGGTTATTGAAGTGTTTCAAAATAAATAAATTTGTTTATTTACTGCACGAATATGGATTTTTTCCAAATAAGACTTGAAACAATAAACAAAATTTATAATATTGGTTGTTATTTTTTTAAACGCAAGGTAATTATTTATTACAAAAATATTTCTTAATTTTTTGTAAAATAATTAAATTATTTATTATTTACTTATTTAAATTGTACTGCTAATATTAATTTAGTATCGGTCGTAATATAGCTATTGTCGTTAATTTTATTTGTAATTCATAAGTTAAACCATTTTATTAATTAATTCTTTAATTTATTTAATATAATCATAATAAAATAATAACATAAAAAGTGATAAAAAACAAAAACGTGACAATTCAGCAGTAAACACCCTGAAGGTTGTGAACATGCCAATGCGAGCACCTAAACGGAATGGAGTAAATGCGTAATGGAGATTGCAATATATTCGATACATTTCCCCTGCCGGCTTTACGTCTGTGAAATTCCATAACGTTGATTGTTGTCAAACCAGCGAGACCATTTGCTACTTTGCCCTCTTCTGCTTCTAGCAGACATGAAAACATAGTACATTCTTTTGTTGCAGCTATTTGTATAATTCGGTATTTAGCCTACAATAATACAGGGATTAAAAATAAATTATAAATATTTATTCATATTTATTTATATATTATAATATAAATTATTAAATTCATTTTATTTAAAATTAAATAAATTATTTTATTAAACGATAGAATTAATATTGATTGCAATCCTAAACAAAAACTAATTATGTTAAATTAATAATTTAGAAAAATTGTGGGAGGGCACTGTTCCATTGTCCTCCTTGCAAAAGCCGCCACTGTATTTATAATGTAATTTTACTTTACCTTAGTTTCGAATTCGTAATTCGCGTTAATTTTTCCAATTAGTTAAGAAAATTCTCATGAGGTAGGTAGTATAAACATTATTTTACAAAATCAGAAATAACTTTTATTTCTTTCTAATACCATCCTACATTCATCGGAATAGTAATAACTTTAAAAAGCACATTCGAGTTAAATTAACACGATTACACAGCAATTTGGTTCCTAATACATATCTTGTTGAATCAGGTTAGCTGGTAGATAGTTACATAACCCCTACAAAGGTGTGTCTCATATAGTAAAACGATAAATGACACCCCCCAACTCTAGCTCGAAATTATTCCCTCTTTAGCAAAGATCGTCAGGTACGAAATTAATTGGTTATTAGTAATCAAATTTCTCCTCCAGGGTGGACCTGAACTAGAATGTTGGCCTGGATCGACTTAGCCTTGCTGCGAACACAACGATTGTTTCTTGTTGTGATAACGAGTAATCTCAAAGATATCGGTTTCAAGAACTTAGCTGTGGAGCTAATCAAACTATGCTTTTACGTAAATGGTTAATATGCAGTAAATATAGATGTTAAGTAAATATCGTAAAGCTTAACTAATAAATTAATAAATAAATATAAATTAATAAATAAATAAATAATACATTTTCTAAATTTGAAATTACACAGTTTTGCCATCAAGAAAAATCTTAATTTTACTATTACTTATACATGTCTACCGGTATACTAAAATTGAACATTCTGTGGTTTTATAATTAAAATATAAACTGTAACATTCGCGGCATTAAACAGAGGAATATAATATGGAACGACAAATTTTTAATTACCAATTAGCTTAATGTTAATTAAAAACTTACTTTAGTGGGAAAATTTATGTAGTTTACCACTTTTACTCAAGTTCATTTGAATGTCTTCAATATTTATTGGATTTATCTAAAATATGTGTAAAGTTAACTTTTACCAATTTATTTATTTTTTCAAATACAAGTTTGATAAATTCATCATGGTTTCTGAGATATAAATAGTTAAAGTTTAATTAAATGTTTTTCATTTTTTAATATTGTAACGTTCTTTCTAAAAATAATAATACAAGTGCTGTTTAAATCGTCTATTCACAAACAAATATTTATTTCTATACACTAATGAATACACTATAAATTAACGCTATGATTATAAACCATTAAAAACTATTATTTACAGACTATGAATTTCTAATACAACATTTATATTCACTATTTATTTTGTAATACACAGTTAATGACTTGCTGTTGACTGACTTCTCTTTTATCCGCAATCCGCTTTTATATCCTCATATAAACGTTCCAGAAGTCGCCCGAACATACCATGTATTTCTAGAATACACCAGAATAAACCGCGTCTGGTTCACATGCCCGCGCGATGCGTCATTCTCTCGAAGGCGGCAGAACACACCACCTGTCGCTCGAAAAGAGGTTCGTTCCTCTTCTCTCTTGTTACACTGCCCCCCTCTTCAAGTCTGTTCTGTCCCAGAACAGGTTTTATGCTCTGGTTCCTGTAGAACGGGTCATGACGATATCGACAGTCTTCACCTCGACTACACGTTCCATTACGGTAGAAATAACAGTCTACACTCTTCGTTGGCCTTAATGCGGGTTGTGGGTCAAAATTGCAGACGAAGATCTTGACGTCCGTACCTCTAAAGACAACTTCCAGCATGTTTCTAACGATTCTCCAATCCAGCTGGTCCCGCCCACAGCCGAGTTTGGGAACTGCCAATTTGTTAATTCCCCTGGTAAGCAACTCGATCCTCAAATTCCATAGTGCCCTCCACAAGTCGGCGTAACTCGGTTTCTGGTAGTAAAACTGCTTGGTTACCAAGTAGTAAATGGATCGGTCATGATCAGGCAAGCGTAAGGATTTACCAACAGAGGGATTTTGTTCTCGAAGTTCATTCAGCCGTCCAAATTTATTTCTAAACACTACTGCGATCCCCCTGGACATACGGAGATCCGCGGAGACACAGTGGGCAATGGAATAATTACCAGGGACCCGGAAGAGATCTTGTTGCATCTCAGTCGTGACTCCGAATCGCGCTTTTCTAGTTCCAGAGAACGCAGCCATAAATTCTCTAAAGGTTGGTTGATCATCTTCAGGCCTTACAGTATTGATAGTCACCTCAGCCTCATCTTTCCGATCCGGGACTGCGTCATTATTTCCCTCATAGTGCGCCAGACGATTGGAGTGTACCACCTTTGGTTTCCCCCTTGGCAACTTCTGGATGCGATAAATCAAGTCATTTATTCGTTTCTTCACCTGGTATGGACCCTCCCAATTTCGCTGTAACTTTGGAGAATAGCCACGACGCCTTTGCGGGTTATATAACCAGACAAGCTCTCCAGGTTGAAACCCTCCTTCTTGGGCTCTCACATCGTACGTAGCCTTCATCCGGTCACTCGCGATTCGACTATTATTTCGGGTTCGGTCGTGAATAACTTCTTCTTTAAGTTGATGACATAATCATTCCCAGCTACCTCCTGCTCTATAGGTGGAGACCCAAATTCCAGATCACACGGTAACCGTAACTCGCGTCCAAACATTACAGACGCTGGTGACTGACCGGTTGTTTCGTGGACCGATGGACGATAAGCCATCAGAAACAGATGCAGGTATTGGTCCCAGTCTCGTTGATGATCGGAGACGACCTTGGCCAAATATTTGCCCATTGTCCGATTCATGCGTTCTACCATTCCATCGGACTGCGGATGTAACGGTGTGGTCCGAGTCTTGCGAATGCCCAACAATCGACAGACTTCTCCAAAGAGTACAGACTCGAAATTGCGGCCTTGATCCGAATGCAGCTCCATGGGCACTCCGAAGCGGCTGAAAAACTCTTTGACTAGTACGTCAGCAACAGTCGCAGCTTCCTGGTTTGGTAGGGCATATGCTTCTGGCCATTTGGTAAAATAGTCCATTGCCACTAATATGTATTTATTCCCATCGTCGGTTTCGGGAAATGGTCCGGCAATATCTATGGCTATTCTTTCCAGAGGACTACCCACATTGTACTGCCTCATAGGTGCTCTTCGTTTCCCCAAGGGTCCGTTACCAGTGGCACATAGTTCACATTTCCGGCACCACTCCTTCACGTCTTCTTTACAGTTGACCCAATAAAAACGCTCCCGAACTTTCTCCAAAGTCTTTTTCACACCGAAGTGTCCTCCTGAGGCACCGTTATGGAGATGTCGCAATACTGTAGCCACTCGGCTTCTTGGAACCACGAACTGAGACCTAATGGTGGTGCCATCTTCACTCTCCAGTACTCGCTTCAGGAGATCGTCTTCCACCTTCAAGGACCCCCATTGGGCCCAATATGCTTTGAGCGTTCTGTTAAAAGGGCTGACGGCCTCCCAGGCAGGCCTTTCTCCCACGCGCTTCCATTCCAGTACCATTTTTAGTTCGGGATCAGCCTCCTGCTGTCGTTGCAATTCTTCCGGCAACCAATTGTCGTTGACGATGGTAGTCCTTAATACTTGGCAAACCCTCTCCTCCAAACGAGAGCAATGACGGCAATCCGTTGGACAGGGTCTTCTTGAAAGAGCATCGGCATTTCGATGACTAGTGCCCGCTCGATGTTCGGTGTCAAAGTCGTATCCTTGTAATCGTTCGATCCACCTTGCGACCTGGCCTTCAGGATTACGGAATTGTAGAAGCCATTTCAACGCTGCATGGTCCGTCCTCAATAAAAACTTCCGTCCGTACAAGTATTTGTAGAAGTGCTCAACGGACTTCACGACGGCCAATAGTTCTTTTCTGGTCACACAATATTTGTAATTTAACAAGTTAAGTTGACTTTAAGAAGGTAGCTATAATCTCTGAACTAATGTTGCTATACGGTATATTAAAAGTATGACAGTCTTAAAGTTATTCAGAATATAGACTAATTTGTAGAACGCAGAAAGAAGCAACTTTAAGTGAATGTGAGAATATAAATGAATGGATTGAAAATATTTTCTTTGTGACTACACTTGTAGTATGGTTGAACATTTGTTGCAAGATCCTGAGATTCTCAATAAAAGTAAGAAAACCATTTTACAGTTGCAATTTAGCACTATAAGCAATGTGAAAATTGATTACAAATAATTTTTTTGCAGTCTGCTGAGATCTGGTTACCAGTGGGTAACGCTGTACTTTATAAAAAATTTAATGGAAATTTTGTTGGATTTCCAAAAAATATTACAGTAAAACCTCTCAACAACGGGCAGCTGTGGGGAATTTGAAACTGTTCGTTAATAGGAGGTCAATATTAAAAATCGTTTTTTTAATATCGTAATAAAACACAATAAGTATGTAATAAAAAATGAATTTATTTTTTGAGTGAAGGGGGTTTAAATAAAAATCACTGTAAAAATAGAATTAGGTATGTATTTACAACTTATATAGTAAACATGTACATATGTAATTATTACATATTATAAACAATACTACTAATAATAAAATAATATGTAGGTATTATTACAGTGGCTTGAAAAATTTATCAATTGTTGTTTGTTTTTTGGTAGAAACCATTTTCTCTGCAATTACTTTTTCTACGTGTGATACAACATCCATCAATTTTTCTGTTCCTATTATATCTTCCGAAATATAAAAAAATTTTTGCAAATCTTGTAATTTTCTATAAGCGTCTTTAATGTCAATCACTTCCGTACGTATTATTTCTTCATTATCACTATCACTATCGTCATTTTTAGATTCTTCGAGAAACTCTTCTGTGCATTTTTCTATGGATATTTCCGAACTTTCTGTGCAAAAATCCTTGTCAATGTCTACATAATCCGAAAAAGAGTTGTTCGAATTTTCCAAAATTAGTTCCGACAATGATACTTCGTCTTCACTATCGTATTCCTCAGATAAACGTTCGCTTTCATTTTGTTCAAATCCTGCTTTCGAAAAACAGTTGTTTATTGTTTCTCTCTTGACATTTTTGCACGCTGTTGATATCCAAATCAAAGCATTCACTATATTGAGAGATTTTTCCAGCTCGGCGGTATTCTGCGAATTTTCTATAGAAGACAAAAGCCTTTTGACAATATATTTTCTGTAGTAGGATTTGAACGCCCTTATTATCCCCTGATCAAGTGGTTGGCAATGAGAGGTCATATTTGGAGGGAAAAACACTAATTTCACATTTTTTAATGAAACTTGTGGGTGCGACGTGGCATTGTCTAAAAATAGAAGCACATTACGCTTTTGTCGTTGCATTTTTCTGTCAAACTTCATCAACCATTCGGACATAATACACTGAGAAAAATGATAACTATAAAGTGACAACTATATATAGTAGACCGATTTTTTGTTGTTCTGACTTAATTTTAGCAGCGTTAACTAAAAACCAAGGTCAGAATAAACAACTGATTTGGTAAATGAACTATCTGTTTATAGTTAACCGGTTTTTGGTAGATTTTACCCGGGTTCTAGTAAAATAAGCCACTACCTTACTTGGGTTAAATCTACATGTACAGTAATTTACAAGTCAAACTAAAATAGCTTAGCAGTTTGGAGTTCCAGATAATATCGTATTTCATTAAAACCTTTTTATCACAATGAAAGACATTATTGGCTGCATAATACTAAATATTTCTAATTAAAGAAAGAGATTTTAGTCGACCTTTTAATATTAACTCAATAATTATTTCCTTGCTTTTAATACACACGAGAAGAATATTTTTAAAGAAATACGATACGAATATTTATTGCATTGTGTATGCTCTACATAACACGAATTTTGTCAAACCAGGGAGTAAGGTTGATATAACCCAACAGGTATGGTAAATTCAACTATTTTTCGCTTCTACCATGTGGGAGTGTGATTGATTTAACCTTATTGGGTAAATTTAACCAAAAACATTTTACTAAAATCATATAGTTCGTATTACACACAGGTATTGTTGTCAAAATTTGTACATATTTTCTGGTTGCTGTAACTTATTTTTGGTTACTTTAATCTGACTATTTTTCTCAGTGTATCTCATGCCATCCATGCTTTTTTATGGAATTTCCATTTTACGGCCAATTTATCTACGTTTGCTCCTTTAAAACACCGTGGGTTCTTGGATTTTCCAATCACCAAAGGGCTTTCCTTTTCCCCAGTCATACTTGCACAAAATAGAATTGAGAGACGATCTTTTGAAGCTTTGCCGCCAGTGCACTTTTCTTTTGTAAAGCAAAAGTGTTTGTCGGTAAAGCGCGAAAAAATAAGGCGTTAAAAATATTTTCAGGTACGTATTCTTTGATGATCTCACACAACTTCTTTTTCCAATCCGTAACATCTTCGTTTACCTGACCTGCTTCCCCACAAATGGATTTAAAATTTATTTGCCATCTTTTGCAAAACTTTTCCAACCATCTATTTGAAGCTTTAAAACTGACAAGTTCTAATTCTTTTGCAACTTCTAAAGCTTTTTCTTTTAAAAGTACTCCAGATAGTGGTATATTTTTATTTCTTACTTTGCAAAACCAGTCGAATACAATCTGACCCAATGCACCACTTATAATTTTTAGAAAATTATTTTTTCGTTTTCTGTCCCCATTTTCACAAAATTTTTTGAGAATTTCTTCTTTTTTCTTTATAATCTCAGCGGCTTGAGACTTTCCAATTAAAAATTTGCCTGCGAGTTGACGAGTACTAAGTTTAAACTTTTCACCACACTTAATAATTTCCACTTTTTCTTCGATGGCAAGGAACTTTCTCTTAATAGGTGCCATCTTAGTTATCAACTAGGTGACTTGTGTTAAACTGATTCAATTTTCAAGTTTGGTGGTGGTAGAAGATAACAATTCTACGAAATATTTTATAGCCGCCCGCTACGGCTTTGGGAAGTTCTCTCATTAGCATATTTCAGAGAAATGCCATTAAGGGATTAGGGATAATTAGGATATGTAGGTAGTAAAATCGCACAACTATATTTCGTGTGTATTGTGTACCTACTTTGAGTTTACCGACTGTTTTGTAAAGTATAAAAAGGGTATAAAATCCCGTTAACATTTGAATGCAATTTGTGGTTTAACAAAGTACTGTTATTTCAACGTGCCACCTTGTCGCCGTCCGAATTGTCTCTTTGAAATCTCGTCTTAAAATTCTATTTTGAAATTTGTTCATAACCTTGTTCACCGACCATTTATTCTTGTTCATTGTGCCCGTTATAAAGAGGTACATTTCTTAAGAATTATGGTAATTGGGGAAATTTTTGCTGCCCGTGTCCGTTTTGAGGGTGCCCGTTGTTGGGAGGTCGTTTTACGTTAATTCTCCTATATGTTAGAAAAGTTCCTAAAAAAGTGTCCGGTATTGAGAGGTGCCCATTAATAAGAGGTGTCCGTTAAGGGAGGTTTAACTGTATATCTGACTGCTTTATTAGTTTCAGCTAACATCAATCTAATACCTGCTCAAAGCTCTGCCTGCTCAAACCTGCTTTCAGTCTATAGTGTAAACTATAGGTATTTTATTTTGATTTTGATAAAAAGCTAATTATATATGCATGAGTTGTTTCTGTTTTTGTAATTATTAGCAAATGAAACATATGTTTATCTTTAATTTAAATTCCCTAAAATTTATTCCAAGTTTAATCGATATTATTTTATAAATTTGGGGCATCCCCTTATATAAATTATAATACAATAACTATTTGCTTCAAACTTTTGTATTATAATAGAAACTTTTGTTAATATATGTATTTACCTATGGGAAAAGCATAATAGGTTTATATTTTATTAATGTTAATATAAAATGTAAATGAGCTAGCTAACCTTGTCCGGTATTTAAAAAAATGCACTAATATAACTGGAGTTTCTTTTTCTTTCAAATATTAACGATCTATTGATTTCTGTAATAACGTCATTCATTAATATTGCCTAATTATCATAAAAGTTATTATTGTAAGCTTAGTACTAGACAGAATTGTAATTTATTATACACCTCTTTCTATCATTAATTTCGATTTTCTGCAATAAGCTCATCAACAATTATCGGTTTACTACTCACCTACAGTATCATTTTGCATTTTGACGTTTAGGAATGAATACTTAACCCTCAATTTAAATTTATTCTGTAACCTGTTGGATTTAACATTTGTATACAAACATGAAAACTCCATTAGGATTTACTGGGAAAATTTTAAAAATCGTTTCAAAAATAATATCCAACAAGTAGCTTACATGGATTTAGTCCCTTAGAACAACACCTGACTGAACTTTTTATTCGAATTGTTATAATGTCGATATGCTTCACTTCTGTTCCATTTCCTTCTACAAAATTTTCATTTTAGCTTCTTTTTTTTCAATGATTAAAATTATTCCCTTCCAAATCAAAGGGTATCTACTATACTAACAGATATGCCAATGGTTGGGGTATTTTCGAGCCTATATGGTGTCGGTGCATATGAAGTGTAATATTAAAAGTAAAATAATTTGTATAAACATTTTGACGGCATTCTAATTGCATATTCTTAATATCTGAATAAGAGAATTGATTAAGTTATTACATATACATTTTCATGCAACCACCGG
Source organism: Agrypnus murinus (assembly GCA_929113105.1). Lineage (NCBI taxonomy): Eukaryota > Metazoa > Arthropoda > Insecta > Coleoptera > Elateridae > Agrypnus > Agrypnus murinus. The sequence continues at coordinate 118,973,082 of OV816023.1, read as the reverse complement.
CTAGATCCAAAAATTGGCGCAACTTAGAAAGGCCAGCCGGGGCTCATTTTAAAGCTTGAACACATGTCACATGTCTGCTATACGAAAATATTTATATTTGACCCCTAAAACAGGGCAAACACGTATTCAGTTCCAAAAGAAATTTTAAAGTTGAAAAAATAACAAAAAGAAATATTTTTTTAATTTTTTTTAACGGCATCACATTCGTCGTCAAAGAATACATAAATTTTGAACACTGCGTTTTTTTCCTAGAGTGCTTCAATTTCGAGCAAAATTGAGAACAACAATTTGCCATTTTTGAAGGTTTATCATTTTTTTCATCGAAAATGGCGTCAGATTGAAAAAAAGTGATAAGAATAAAAAATGCTTATTTTTACTCGATGAATACGAAAAAGAAATACAGACCTTTTTAAAGCGATTTTGAAAATTTTTGTCATTTTAAAAGGATTTATTTAATTATACATGCCGATAGATAGGCAACACCTATAACCGTAATTTTCAAAATCGCTTTAAATCGGTCTGTAATTTTTTTTGTATTCATCGAGTAAAAATAAGCATTTTTTACTTTTATCAATTTTTTTCTATTTAAAAAATACTTCTTTTTCTAGTTTTTTCATTAAAAACAAATTTTTTTGGAATTGCATTTCAAGCGGTAATTCTGATCCACAGTATTGCACACGACTAAAAGCAGCTTAAGTAAAGACTGGTGATCTTTTTGCATTGACAACCTAAATAGGTACTTAATTAACAAAAACAATTAAATGTAATATCATGTTTCAGGAGAGGCATGCATCGCACTCCCGATTCAATAGCTTGAGCATTTATCTTACCAAATTAAGGTCAGTAAAATGCATTAGAAAATTGGAAAAATTGTAATAAGCAGTAAAACAAAACATTTAGCAAAACTAGCGGTCACATGAGAAATAAACAAAGAACAAAACTATGCAATTTATCAAAATTATGCAGAAAAAAAGTTTTCGAAGAGAGATTGTATTTAAATTGTGTTTTATAAAAAATAAATTTTAGAAATTACCAGCTGGTATCGAAACTTGGGCGGCAGTGACTTTGGGTTATTATCACCTCTCTAGCTAACTATACTATCATGAATGATGTACATGATAGCATAGTTATGCTATCATGTAGGCGCTCGAGCACGCCATACTTATTTTAAAAGTAGGTTGTGCTAATTTAAATGATTTTTCTTTAAAAAAGGAAACAAAATATAATTTTTTTCGTCATTTTCAAGATATGAGTACTGTTTTAGCTAATAAACAAAATGATAAACAGAAATAATATTTTATTTACTTGGGGAGATTTTATAATCGTCAATCCTTATATTCGATTTCCAAATGGGAGATACGGTATTAAAAACAAAAAATACATTTTTATAGGAACACAGAAAACGGAATATGTAGGTACATATTGAAATGCGTCGGTAAATATAGACGGCGTTTGTACCGCAACAAAATTAAACGAAATAACGTCGATACGAGTACGCGGTAGTTGATCATGCATGCAACCACTGAGACGCATGCTTTAGTTGTAATATAATCTTCAAGCCATTCAACATTTTAATAAAATTCCGCTAGGAAGCAGGTTAATCTTTGACGAGGCTCAATAATATATTAATACTAATAATAACAGTTAACAGGAGATATTTGAATTGTAAAATAATAAGCTCTTATTCAGAAGAAGACGCGTTTCTTAGAGCACCACTTCTTTCAATGAAGAAGTTTTTGCAATTTACTCTAGTATATCTAATTCTTTAGCAATGCTTTTAGGTAAACAGCTTTTTAGTCTGCGTAATGCAGAAAAGAATCAGCTCTACATGTGGATATAGGTATGGTCACCAAAATCTTAATAAAGAATATATTGGATTACATATTGGATACTGTAATAATCAGAACTACAGTCAACAAGAATACATCGTTTATAATATGTTAGTATAAATCCTCCCTCCAACGCTCAAGTTTAAGAATAAATTAATAAAATACTACAATCATATTTAACTGTTATTTTATTTGTGTTTATCTCTTTTCTTCCATTCTTATGGAGTAAGCCAATCGATATCAGTTTATGCTCATATGTTATAGAAAGTAATGACAACGTAGGATCCAGTTTGTTCTTCTGTGTTATGTTTTTAATCATAAAATTTGTCATTTATAAGGTTGGTATTGCCGTACCAACTTCTTTTTGTTAAATAGTTAAAATCATGCGGGAAGTGTAACCTGGGTCGTGATCATCTAGTGATTAGGACCCTGGGACATTACAATACCCAATTTCTGACTGGTGTATTTTAGATGACATAGGCGCCTTCTTTCTACAATTTTCAATTGTCAGAATAGTCTAGTCAATCTATACATTTTACCTTGCAAAAGGTCGGGTAGTGCTGATTTTTCGATAGGTTTTGTATGTTGGGTCTTTATTAAAAATTTAAGTGTTGCCATATCAAAAAAAATTATGAAGATTTCGACCTTTTTTGGTTTTCGCAGAATATCACCTAAACAATGTTTTTACGGCGACAGTGGTTATTTTTAATTTTAAAGCAGACTAACCACGAGTGCAAACGACACCGACATTTCTAAACCCAATAGTTCCCGATATACAGCTTTTTCAAAGTTTGGGTAGTTTTGAAATCAAACGGTTTAATAGCTAAAAAAGATTACAATTACACTATGACAAAAAACGCAGTAATAGAAAAAGAATACATATTACTGTTCAATTCCATGTCTACGTCTTCGGTGTCACTATCGAGAAGAACTTTGAGTACGTTTTCACACGATTGATATTTCTGTACTCAAAGTGTAGCAAATTTACTCTACTTTAAAATTTATAATAACCATAACCATCATAACAGCATAATAGATATATCTTTTATCATGTGAAAGCAAAAGAAGACTAGGTCACATCATTAACTACCGAACCGACAAAATAGCACCAGTGGAGGTTCAAACTCAATTCTGTAGGAAACATTGTCCAAAATGCTTATGATTTAATTATTAAAGAAGACACACATGGTGCACTGGTTACCACTTCTAAAACTGGATTCTTGTAAACTGTTACACCTAGAGGCGTTTTCGATAATAATTGAAGCGCTTCACACCGATATCTACCAATAGCATTCCATAACAAGAGAATCTACGGCATCGCGTCTGTTAATTGCCCCTACATCCACTGCAACGTGTATCGAAGCCATAATATCTGATTTTGGCTTCCAAACCGATATACAAGAGGTAAATTAACAGCATAACCTCGAAAGAGCATTCTTAGTAAAGAAATGTCAAATGAGTGTTTCTAGAACCATGGAATACTATTTCCCTATCGATGTTTTAGCCCGATGAATACTCAACAATTATCCAATAATATATGTACGTATATAGTGATATCATCACTACCATAAACTCAAAACTGTAAGCGATGAGAGTCAAACATTCATAAATTCATTATTCGGTCTATCCTACTTGCGGTTCAGATGAACTACCGTAGTTGCCGGAATTTAAGTTTCGCTACAATTGTCGAAAACGGCCATAGTAAAAAGTGATATCTCTGTGTACGAATGTGTGTGTGTGTGTGTGTGTGTGTGTGTGTGTGTGTGTGTGTGTGTGTGTGTAGAATAAAAAATAACTAGGTCCCCGTCAAGACATAACGGTCAAAAGGATTGAAGTGATTGAAGGTTTGCTTATGATGTACAACATTCGTTGTGATTACAGTCCTTCGAATTTTCATGAGTGATTATTTAAATAAATGCAACTAAACATAACCAGTTGAAAATTCTAAGCCTAACATTCTCCTCTCCCCACTTACCCTCCTCTCTTCCGACATATCCCCTGCTTTGGCTTACCCCTCTTCGCCGGTTTGTTCTACATACATACATACATACGGAACTTCTACATTGAATCAGGATACCCATTATGTATGGAATATAGTATATATCTCGGTAAATATCGACTTTATAAAAAAAATTGTTATATAAAAGTTGTTTAACATTTTATTTTCCATAATAAGATAACATACAATTGTTTTTATTTCAGAAAACAAATGAGTAATGAATAACACTTTAATTTTTTTAAATAGCAATGTACCCTTTCGTTAGGCTCATTTGATAGAGATTTTTTTTCTCTTTTCGATGACCTAAAATCTTAGTACCCTTATATCAGAAAATTTTTGAAAAAAACGTAAAAAATGTTTATTAAGTTAATTTCACCAATAACATGAATCTAGATATCCGAGATCTCTTTCATTTGTCTTAACAATTGATTGTAGGCTTTTATTGTGACAGACGTTTGTTTATTTAATTAAGTTTTTGGTACATGGAAAAATAAAAATGGTTCATTTAACAGAAACTGAACGTATAGAAATTTTAATTATGGTCGGTTATGGGGATCGCAAACGAACACAATTAGAAGTATGTGAAATTTTTAATGTGCGTTATCCACATCGAGAACCAATCACCCAGTCAGTAGTTAGCAAAACCCTGAAACGGTTTAGGGAAACTGGCAATGTTAAAGATCTGATGAAGACTGGTCCGCAGAGGTCTGCGACAAATGAAGATAAAAAGCTCGATGTTTTAATAGAAATCGAAGAAAATCCAAACATTTCAACTCGTCAGTTAAATTTAAACCATGCCGTAAGTAAAGGTTCAATACAGAAAATATTACATTCAGAAAAATTACATCCGTACAAACCGACTTTATTGCAAGAATTGTCCGAAGATGACTACGATCGACGTGTTGAATTTAGTGAATTTATGATGGAGCGAATCAACAACAATCCAAATTTTCTTAATAATATTGTTTTTTCTGACGAGATTACGTTTTATTTAAATGGAAATATAAATAGGCAAAATTGTCGATATTGGGCCGCTGAAAATCCCCATTGGATGATCCAAAATCATACCCAAATACCACAAAAATTAAACGTATGGGTGGGAATTTGTGCAGATCACATAATTGGACCTTTCTTTATTCGTGGTACTCTAACTGGTGACCGTTATTTGCAATTATTGCAACAGCAAGTTATTCCAGCTTGCCAAGCAAATCTTGATGATCTTTGGTTTCAACAAGATGGAGCACAGCCCCACTATCATTTAGATGTACGCCGATATTTAAATGTAGTATTTCCGGCCCATTGGATAGGCAGAAGGGGGTCTGTGGAGTGGCCTCCTCGATCTCCGGATCTTACACCTTGCGATTTCTTCCTCTGGGGATATTTAAAATCAAAAGTGTATACAAACCGACCCCAGAATCTGGCCGAATTAGAGCAACGAATACAAAATGAAGCTGCAGCAATTTCTCCCAGATCGCTCAGAAATTCTTTTCAAGCTTTTCGTGATAGGTTGGGCCACTGCCTTGCAGTTAATGGTGAACATTTTGAACACTTATTGCCATGAAAACCATTTTATTGCTAATTTTGTTTTGTCTTCGAGCTTTATAAGAGACGTACATAATTTTCTGTTCATTTGTTTTATTTTGTTTTTTGTTCATTTGTTTTGTTTTGTACATTATGTAGATGCACATCTGTTTATTTTAGGGTAATAATTCGAGATACTTTACGATCTCGGATATCTAGATTCATGTTATTGGTGAAATTAACTTAATAAACATTTTTTACGTTTTTTAAAAAATTTTCTGATATAAGGGTACTAAGATTTTAGGTCATCGAAAAGAGAAAAAAAAATGATCAAATGATCCTAATGAAAGGGTACATTGCTATTTAAAAAAATTAAAAGTGTTATTCATTACTCATTTGTTTTCTGAAATAAAAACAATTGAATGGTATCTTATTATGGAAAATAAAATGTTAAACAACTTTTATATAACAATTTTTTTTATAAAGTCGATATTTACCGAGATATATACTATATTCCATACATAATAGGCACCCTGTATAATATGCTTAATATATTAACTTTCTAGTTCATTCTGGTTCTTCAGACATACCTACTCTACTTTTTCATCAAATATTCGAATCTCATGAAGATTACAAAATTTCGAGAAAACTGATAGCGTTTCGAATTTCGTAAAAATGCTTCACATTAAATACTTTAACACTCGGCTAAGAAATGTTTGTGATATGATTTGTAAGCAAGCGATCGGTGACGTAGTAAGCAAGTAGAGGGAGGATGTTTAGTTCCGACACGTGGCAAAGCGAGTGGTGTAAGTAAACATTCGGCCTCGAGCGTATAGAAATGCATCGATTACAAATAACGCTTTTAAAGATGTAAACAAATAATTACGAAATCGCAAAACTAAGGAGAGCTGGCAAATCTCTAGCGTAAAACCTTTAAGTTAGATTTGCGTAGATCGGCCCAGTAGAACTCGTAACTCGAAAGGAAGCGTAACAAAAATAAGTCTTGTGTTTTAAATAGTAACAAAGCTTTTTAAATTTATGGTTTTAAAAATTGAAAGACTAAAGAAAATATAATATCAAAGCTTATAAAAAAGAATCAGATTATCAGATCTGTCTTGTTGCACTCATAAAGGAGAAACTATGGCGGCATGCAAGGGAATACCTACGGAATTCCAATACCGATATCACTTCGACTACCTATTAAACACTCAATGATTGATGACGGAAGGCTAGACTGTAGGGTCTGCAGCAGCCAATGCCGCATGCGTTATTTCTAGCACTTGGAATTAATTTATTGTAGTACTGTTAAATACTGCACGCATAGAAATCACGAAATGGTAAGAATAAAATCTAAAATCGATCTTGTTTAAAAAATTCTTGTACACGTCTATTAGTGCATATTTCAAAAACATGACAAAAATAGTGTTTGCAAATTTCCGGAAATTTATTTTTTGGAAACGTTCCATGGAAATATCTCTGGAAACTTTCTCGATAACTTATTGAAATGGCAAATGTCAAAAAAGTTAACGAAATTTAAACGCAGTTTAAGAGGTATCTAGGTCAGCGATTCCCAAAGTGTGTTCTGTGGAACCCTGGGGTTTCGTAAAAATATTTTGGAGTTCAGCGAGACCAGTTGAAAGTCCTATAATATAACAAAAGGATACCACTTGCAAAGCTTTAAACTTTTCTACAATAACGGCCTAATAACTATTTTATTTGTTGGTGCCTTACACAATACAAAAACGAAATATCGCAATAAACTGGATGCTGCACCAGATACACGAATTCGCTATAAAATATTAAACCAAGTTTTCATATACGTGCATGTTTGAATAAATTATTTGTAGGTAATTCTTATTTTTTTAATGCCCAGTTACGATTAATATGTTTGTAAATACAGTTAGGGTTCCGTTTGGGAACCAATTATTAATTAATTAATTTATTTATTAATTTTTAATTTTAATATTTTTGGTTGAACTAAAAATTCAAAATGAAAAAACGATGTACAACGTTTAAAAATGGGACTGTAAACTTAAAAAATTGCGTTCATTAACTCAAGGTTAAGGCAAAAACTTATTCGATCGGAAATTTATCAATGTTTCCTTTTTGAAATATTTCCAAAGTGAAAATATTTCTTAATGGAAATATTTGAAATATTTGCCAACACTACATAAAAACGATAAAAACCCAAACTTTGGTGTCTTAATACAGAAATAACTACATATATTTCCTATTTTTAAATTGATTTTTGTCTACTGTTTTAAGATTTTTATATTTTTTTGAATATTATAAAATATAACCAATGAATTACTCAAATATCAAGATGAGAGATTAAGACAATGAGATAATAGCCGCAGCACATATCAAATATTAGTGATGGAAGTGGTCTGTTTATAAAAGTAGTTCCAGAAGTTAACGCGATCGATTTTGATATGTCGCCCCAAGTGGATGTCGGATTTCATGCGTATTGAATTAGTTATTTTACATTTATTTAATTTAAAAATATAAAAAAAAGTAGTGTTGATTGATCTACACAGCGAAAGATTCAATATAAAAAAGAATGACGTAAATTGGCCCAGCGGAACTCTCAAACGAATTGGAACAAAAATAAGCCTTGTGTTTTAAATATATAGATCAATGGCATTTCTATGTTGAACCAACATTGAAGTTGGACTTATCCAACTCATGGTTTGGTTCTTAAAATTTAAAATTCTTTTCGTTGTTTAACTGTCAGATTTCTAAATTTTGAAACAAAAGTTATTTTCGAGAGTGTATGGTGTCTAGCTTCAAATTACTACTCTAATTTTGTAAATTCCTCTATCATTAAAAAAAGGTAAACTTAATACTAGAAAACATCAGACGTCGGATTGTGCGGTAAATATTTCAAACTTTGTTAATAAGTGTTTTACTTCTATTTAATAACAGACGTGTAGCATTTGATACTGATACAATTTTAAGAAGTTTTAGAATTTTTATTATGCGGTTTTTTCAGTTTTTATAGGAGGGAAAAAGTAATAGCGTTGAAATGCAAATATTTCATTTATACGTAAGTGAAAACGTGACATGTGGGTGATATCTATAAAAATATAACAAGCAAACATAAACAGTTTAATAATCCGACATTTCATATGTTACAACCTAACAGCTGAATATATTAAGACTAAATATTTTATCTCTCTATTAAAATATCAATCTTCAATTATAACAACCACGTTTTACAATGCCATCGATGTCTAATGGAAGGCTAAACATTTTGTAAAATAACTTTGGTTTAATTTTAAACGTTATGGAATTTAAGCGTAACTAAAATGACTGTATTTATTTTTAAAACTACTGTTTCCCATGTTTACCATAAAACCTAAATATATGAATTTCTTTTTATAAAATGAAATTGCTGTATTAACAGGATTTTTGCCTAGTATTTGTAGGGATTTAAATGTACGCAAAATATTACACCGCGTAATAGGTTTAATGCATCTGCACGTGATGCTGGTAATAGTTTAATAATAAAAATACTGAATAAATAGGCCAGAAAGTATTGAAATTCTAGGTATAACCAGCAAAGCCTTTTTTAATTATTAGTTCTACTTCAGGCAAGAATAGCGTTACCAAAATCTACATTATAAAAGACACCTTGCAGTGTTGTGAAAATTCGGTATATATATATATATATATATATATATATATATATATATATATATATATATATATATAAAACTATATAAAAATATATATAAAAATATGTATAAAACTTTTTACAGACCCTACTTTTCCAAACCCAAATTGTATATTTTTTTTATTGCAGTTTTAGGTAAACCTTATCCTGTAGACCTCGAAAACATAGGAGAACGTTGCCAGTCCCAAGCCCGAGTCTGAGAGCGTCGAAAATGGTCCGACAAGTCGGTAGAATATAGCGAAACGGGTATGTATAAGCGGTTTGACAAATATATACATGGTAGTCGTGCTCTGTAGCTCAGTTGGTAGAGATACCACCTAGACAGTGGAGGGTCCTGGGTTTGAGTCCCAGCAGAGTCGATAAATTTTTCTATATGAATTTGCATTCTAAATATTATTTAATGTAAAATCATTATTCAACTTAACAAAAATTAATTTCAACTAAAATTTGTATATATATATATATATATATATATATATATATATATATATATATATATATATATATATATATATATATATATATATATATATATATATACAAGCGCCTACCTTTGAAGTGATGTAAATTTCCTTTACCAAACATATTTTTAGATTTTATCAGACATTAGATACTGTAACGTTCTTTTTAAAATAATAACAAAAGTGCCGTTTAAATCGTCTATTAATAATTAATATTTATTTACAAACACTAATGAATACACTATAAATTAACGCTATAATTATAAACCATTAAAACTATTATTTACAGACTATGAATTTCTAATACAACATTTATCTTCACATTTACTATTTATTTCGTAATACACAGTTAATGACTAGCTGTTGACTGCCCCTCTTTTATCCGCGAAGTCGATTTTATACCCTCATATAATCGTACCAGAAGCCGCTAGAACCTACTATGTATTTCTCGAAGGCGCTAGATAAACCGCGTCTGGTTTACATACTTGGTGCGATGCGTCATTCTCTCGAATGCTGTAGAATATTCCATTTGTTGTGTGAAGAAGAGGTTCTTTCTTTTTCTCTCTTGTTACAATACTGTCAAAAGAACAAGTATTTTGGAGAACAAAAAAGTATGGACATGCACATGAAAGTCTCATGCCTATGGCAATGAAGGAATTAAAAGCAAAACTGGGAGCAAAATTTCTGCTGTTGAACGCAGAAGAAATTTTTAGTTATTTCACAAAAACGACACCCAATAAAACAAAGTAAAGCTGTAGTCATTTGGGTCTACACTGTGTGAACAATCAAGATCTATATGCAACAATGCACGAACAGGAAAGCACAATAAGCATACAATACAATAATGCACGACGAATCTATAACAATGTTGTAAAGATAGGAAAATCCAGAGTCGAAAGAAAACCTTAGCTTTTGCTTTATTTTAAATGACTATATTGTGTACAACTTAATAACGAAATTTATAAGAAATAACTGTTTTCTAACTAAACTAGTGAGTGAGTAAATATGTCAATCCCAATTAAACATCAAAAGTAAAAACAAAATTTAACTACTTCAGATCATTTATATGCAACATCTGTCTACGGTTATCTTCAAATTGTCGAAAATGCTTCTGCCAGCAGCGTGCATACGAAACAGTGGAAGCAGTCGCGATACGACGTATGCGCTAGAAACTATTGAGAATTCTGATAAACTCAAATGAAATTTCAAAATTATAAAAGCGTCACAGGGCGTTTCTTGTTTTAGCATATCAGTGGCACGCTCAATATCAAATGAACTGCTATGTAATGGTCGCAATTTAGTACACAACTGTGAGTGCGGTATATTAAAAATAGGTACATTGACAGTTATTCTGGATAGTTATTGGCGTTGCAATTCTCTGGACTTGACCGTGGACGCAGCTTTGAAAAGTTCTATGTATCTTAACCGAAGGGTTTTGAGGTCTTTACCACTTTTATAGTCCGCATGATTTTCTTGTATACGTGCCGGGACGAACTTATGAAGGGATCCCGAAGTTCACCCTTCAAAGTTGGTAACGTTGAGCAAGAGTTGGCAATTTCAAAATTTGTACTTAGAGATTACAGTAGAGAGTCGAGCAAAATGAGGAGATAAGAACATGTGTCTAAGACAATTTTCTGTTCTATTTAATTGCTATCCATACCCAAAATGTCTAGTTTTGTACGCCTCTTAACACTTCTGCACGATTCCTGCGTCTGCAAAGTTTGGACACCCAGTGTTTCAATAAGCGTGATTATTAAAAATCTCGTTTCTTAATTTCTGATCTTTCTTAATTTTGTGGTTGGCAATCAATAGATCTGTTTATCCTCTTCCTCCTTTGTATCGAGGCAATGTCATTGTCTCTACTGCGACCTTCGGGTGTTAATGTCTGTATTTGTCCAGTGAAGTATCCCAAAAGAATAGCTTAGCAATGTCAAGACGTAGGTGTTTAGAGCCCTTATCATGTTTTGAAATTCAGTTTTGTCCTAATAAGTAACTTCATTCTATTTACACATTTGTTTTTAAGTTCATCCCTAATTTTCCCATGTGTAAACACCTCTGATTGCCTGATGCCTAAGTATGTATACATATTTCCTTCATCAAGGCCTTCGATGTCATCTTCACCGGTGATATTCTCAACTATTCGTTTTCCCTGGTTGATACTTTGAAGTTTGCAGTTGTCAATCTCTGAGTACCACTGTACAGCTTAATCAGGGTGGATGGCCAGGGGGCCAATAGGCATGAATTCACTAATATCCAAGACTAGCCCAGTATGACAGAGGACTGGACAGTCGATTGAGATGTCGGGCATGACTAATATCCGAAAACAGTCTGAGTGCAGACCACATGGCGCCCTTAGAACTAGCTGCTGTCTTCCCAATCCCAGGTTTGCCTGGGCATCGAATCACGTAGTCAGGAAGTAATGTATGGTAGAGTTGCACGCAAGTGTTTCTCAACCTTCGTTGAGAAACAATCAAGAGTCTTCACTCTTAAATGTTGCGGAGGAAGTTCTGCTACCATGAGGTACCGGTGTGAGTGGAGTTCATTCTTACCTGACGTCGGGTCTGATATGATGCTAATTACCCGCTGTCTGACCTAGACGAATGGAGGAGAATCAAAGTGAGATTTATCCTTGTCAGGAGGTTCGGCTGCTGAGCTATGGAGAACTGCATGCCACCGGGTAGTGTCTCCGAGATGAAAGTATGAGTGTCAGGTTTTGACTGTGCAGTTTCAGCTTGATTCTCAGAAACCCTCTAGAGCACCATGCTTAACGGGCTTAAAAAATCTTTATGCTCCTTTTGATTATACGCACTTTTTATTATTTTATTATACCTTTTGATTAAGTATATCAAGAAAAATTGCTAAAACGCTCAACTTTTGGGAACTGCTGAAAATAATAGACAAATCAAACTATGACATCATCTAGCATCAGTTGCATCAATGTATCAGATATCACGTTGAAAATGCAGTTAGGTGCATCCTGCTCCAACTACGATTCTTAAACCAATGGCCACCAAACCACTTTTCAAGAACAATTTTTTTCTCTCGGTTATTATGAAAGATAGGCACTAATGATATTAAGCATTTTTGTTGCATTTTATGTGTACTACTACCTGCTCAGAGGATACGAATCTTAATTCCTTTATCCTGTATTCTAGCAAGCAACATCATCAGGCCGCACAAACAGAGGTCGTTAGTTTTCTAGATAGTCTCTTGAGTCGCTCATGTGCTTCTTTCTTTTTTTAGGTGAAATTAATTTTTGTTAAGTTGAATAATGGTTTTACATTAATTAATATTTTGAATTCAGGACAACCAAGTTAAGAACAAGTTAGTTACCTTATAATGCGGACTTGTGTAGTATTTGGCTAATGGTATATCTGAGTATTATCTCAATACAAGAATGACATTGGCATACTGGGCTCTTGATAATAAATTCTGTGCACTGCATTAACATTTTGTTGATTATAAACTAAAGGCTTATTCTTATAAATCACAGATCGTTATGAATAGTCAGTGGTGGTCTTAACGATCAGTAATGAAAGTAGATTCATAGTATTTATTTTTTAAGTAACAAATAATATCATAAAAAAACAACAAACGTCATAACTTTGCAATACTACATAGAAGGATTAAAATGAAGTATGAGATATACCGTTTCTGTGTTAATGATTTTGTAAGTTACTGAATTAAAGATTTAAAACATTTATTCAGATGTATGTTCACAATTTATTTAGCTCTAAAGCAGTGTCCTTCCTTGCTAACTGAGTTATTATCCTTTCTCGTAAAAGTTTTCCCCATTTGCTCCTGGCTACTCCTCCCAAGCAACTCTGGTTTCGTATATTTTAATTTGTGTCACTTCCCCATCTCTTTTCTGAAGTACTTTGGCTCGGCTGCCATTGAAATATGACACTAAATGGCAGTAGCTACGCCAGTTAAGCTAAAAGTTGATGTAAAGAAGTTATATTTGAAATGACGACATTCTTATGCGAATAAGCAAAAGTGATAACAATATATTAAAGTTTATCTCTTTATTCCGGTTCTATCTTAAGTGAAAAGCCTTTATATTACTTTTAAAAGTCCCGATATACTCGAAGATTAGTGGAAATTTTATAGATTGCCCCGAGCTAAATTTCTGTTCCGAGCGTCCTCATTAGCTTGATTCAAAAATCAAGCGACGTCGCTTACGAAGTTTTCAAAATGTTTCTTCTGCTTTATAAATTGCTAAGTTTAAATAACGCTCTTGATGAATAGCTCTTTTTCTTCTGTTATAAACGACTATCTTTAATTTTGCTTTTAAAACGTTATTCAAACCTAACATACTTCATGCAACATTCTTATTGACTTAAAATCATTTATTCACTTTATAAGAGTTAATCACGCTACAACTAGCAGATTCGTCCTAAAAGCCCATCAAAGTATAAAGAAGATCAAGGTCTCCTAATACATTTATTTTTAATAATTTGTTAAAAGTAGTTGCTTTTCTCTGGATTTAACGAACAAAGCAGTTGTCAAACAAAAAGCTCTTTTAGTTTCTTGAGTTCCACAACATACTGCGTTTATTGGCCACCCTTGTCTGTTCTGCGACGCGAATGTCACATAACTGACGTTCAAGTCGACCCCATGAATTTTAATGATATTAAATCTGTCTTTCATTTCACCCTTTTGTTATTCTTCTCTGTTTTAGTCGTAAAATGCAGATAGGTATATATGTATTTGTATTGGTTATTCAAACTTTTTGCTTGTTGTTTATACTATTCATAAATTGGTTTCAGATATTTTTGTAGGCTTCGTCTTTTTAATTTATTTTGATATGTACTACTTCTACTAGGTGGCGTAAAAGTTACAATGAAAAATTACAGCTGAAAGCCACTGATTTTAAGTAAAACTGGCTGTTTCAGCTTAGAGGTACTCCTGTTACTTATTAGTGCGCATCCAAAGTCCTGCGTGCTATAAATGGTCCGCATTTTTAAATGATATCTTCTTACAATATTCTCTTTATTAGTTGCACAAAACGCATTATCTTGTAATTATCAAATTGTTTGGGGCTTGATTATGAAGACGCTCAATCAATCTAAACCTCAAAAACAACATGTACCTACTACTATGGGTTTTAAGAAAAATTAAATATGTTTAATAAATTAAATATATATGCATACAAAATAAGAATGCAAAGATATTTTAAAAAACACAAAACTTGCTTACCTTATAAAAAGATTTATATATTGCCCCGGCTAAATAATTGTATTATAGCGAGTAACACAACCCCACTATATTGAGATTCTCTCAGGTTTGAGTCGCTGATGTAGAATATTCTAATATTAAAATTTAAGCTGGTTATTAACAAATAAGATTACACAAAATACAAAATAAAGAACTCGAGTTTTTATTTATTTTTTTAACAACATAATTAACCACATAAAAGAAAAGAAACATAAATAACTAAATTGATATCAATATAAAATTTTGATAAGAAATCATAATTAAATTAATAATTACTAATGATAGTAGATTATTTTAAACTTAAGATGCAAAAACAAATAAAAATAATTACATAAATAGATATTTTCATTTAATTTTGTTTTGTAATAACTCGAATTTAAATTTGAGAATATTGTTTAAGCAACAAAAATAATTTCTATTATAACAGTATCCTATTGTAGGTATCCAAATTAAATTAAATGAATTTTTATTTAAAAACTCACATTTCGTTTTTATATTTGGCGCCATATGAATTCCATCTCTAATCAGTTTCGAGTTGCTTGACAAGCTGTTTATTTCCTCACCTCTATTTAAAACCATACTGTCAAAAATTATTCAGCACCAAATATCAATCGACCCACTATGAAATTGATCGATTTAAATATAATTTCCAATCCAAATGAAAACCAAATTATTGTTGTATCATTATTAAGGAATCTTTTCTTCATTATACAAGTAAATATAAACTTCAAGATGTTCTAAAATAAAAAAATAAAATTTATGCATTTTTATTATTACAATAATTATTTTTAATTGTTTAATCAAAACAATATTTAATTTGATTAATAACTTTATACTTAAAAACAAAAACATCTCAACAAAATTATCCAATTTTGACGTTTCACGTAACCTTTTATTTTTATCACAATCAAAGTTCAAATCTAACTTCACAAATTTCAATATTAAAAGCAGCTAGAACACACCTTGTTTCTTTGATGGTTAATTGCTACTTATTTGTTAACTAATGGATTCCGTTTTTATACTTTTTTAGAAAACAAATGATTTCTTTGAAAACTCTAAAAAACAAAATAATCTTAATATTTCAAAATTTACATTACTCAATTATTATTTAGAAATTTTCATTAGCCTAAAAGCTAGTTACATTAGCTTATAGAAAATAAAATTCTGAAGTCAATGATATACAATACTTGGGTTGAAAAATAGAATTATGCCTTTAACTTTAATGTCGACGACACAATATTTCCTTAATACTAAAAATTAGCTTAATCTTGTAAAAACACCTTTTTACACATTCCTTTCTTCATAAATCTAAACATTAAGTCATTACTAATATTATCTGAATGTTTTTAGATGCCAAAAACTTTGATTTAGAAGTTAAATTACATAATTTATATAAACGTTAGAAAAGCGCAGCTTGTCAAACATACTTTTGTGATTCCATCAACAAGATCCAACGTTTGCATTAAAAAATGTAGCAATTCTATGGAAAATTGGTGTTTAATTGTAGTTAAAATTTTGAGATTTAATAAGACTGCAAAATAAACATATCTAGTTAACATGAATTTTATGTTTCAACAATATTTCAACTAGGTTAGTTGCTATACATTCGCATACACTTTCAATACAACATATTATGTCTGTTCCAGATGATTTCTAACATTAAAAATGAAGTAAATTTATTAAATTAGTAAATTAAGTTAAAAAATGCATAAACGATCCCTAAATCGACGAGAAAAATGATCTATTTTCTATGAATAATAGGATTTCCACATATCCTTTATCTGCTTCAATAGTTTTTGTGTACATGTTAGTCTTAAATAACTGAACTTATTTTCATAAAGAAAATCTTTTTCAAAATTTAACTTTTAAAAGTGAGGTTATGCAACCATCAAATCGGGTAGATATAAAATTGCATAGAATCTGCCTATTAAACATTATGGTGAGAGTAATGTCTTCTTGTAGGATCAAATATCATGACAGTACGTACAAATCAGTAATTGGGAACGTTGTTACATTTTATGAAAATGTACCATCCTTAAGCACCTTAAAACGAATATTATTTACGAAAAACTATCTTTTAAAACCTAATCAAATTTTAACAGCTTGTAAGCCTTACTATATAAAAGGTTCTATAGCTGAGGTAATTGTTAAATAAGAATTCTTACTTTTTTAAACCACTTCATGACTATTGCTCTACCATGTATTTGATTCAATTATTGTAAACATCAGATAAATGTGCAATTTTTCAAAATGTGTATCGCAAAGCATTATTACCAGCGTAATTAACTATTCTATACTAATCACGTATGCATCCCGTGAACTATACTAACCATAAAAGATATCAAACTGTTTCATTGGTTTTATTATAACCAGTGAAACATCAAGCATCATAAAATATTTGGAAAAGCTCTTTTAACAGCAGCAACTATAGATATAAAGGTTCTTAAGCCATGCAGACAGGCAACAGTTCCATAAAGCACATTACATATTCAAAGAGTGATATCCTAACGAGGTTTGCAAGCTCGAATTACCAAGACGATTGGATACTCTCTATTCGTAAAGATACCTAAAGTGTTACAGAACCGTAAACCAAACCATACAACATTAGCATTCAAGTAGCCGAAGGTCCCTCAGGGTTCTAAGGATGATCCACAGATGTCTGAGGTAGAATCCATGTTGTACGTATGATGTTGTTGTTGTAAGAGCAATCAAGCCAATCAAAAATGACAATAGGCCAAAGAGACATAATTAACCATACAAACGCATAAAATCAACAATAACAAATATCATAATGAGCAAGCTCTTACGCGTTTACGCCTAGGAACTTTAGAAATTAGGAACTAGGAATTATATGTAATTTTAAACAAACGTGTTAATATCGAGCAAGTAGAAAATGAAATACTAGCTCTAAATAAATGTTATTTCAGAAAATATATAAACTTACCCTCGCTAGGAATATTTATAAACATACTTTTAAATTAAAGCGGAAAATTGAATATTTTAGACTTAATCTTTCAACTCAATGTAACAGAAATATTTTTACCCATGTACACACCTAGAAGAAAGCAACCGATCTGCAGAGATCATCTTATTTTAACCAACCCCAACGAAAGGAAACGATTTCATTGGCCCATTAAGTCGTTTAAATACATAACTGCAACGGTATTTCGTAGCCGTGCAACCTCTTATAACCAGTCATACCGGTTTATTTTACGCAGGTGTAGGATCAAAACGTAAGAATGTACAGTCTTGCATAAAGTCCATGTTTAATAATTCTAGAACAAAACCAAATTAAACAATGAATGGTACTAAAAAGCTTAAAAGGAGCTATGCTTCAAAAAAATTAGACAGGATTCATAATAAACTAATTTGGATTTTCTTTCAATCTAATTTTAATCATTTTACTAAAGACATTTGCTAGTGTAATGTTTATCAAAATTAATTATTTGTGTTTTTATAAGGAATCTGTTAACAATATAAAAAAATAAACATACAATAAAACAATAAAGGTAACATACCTAGTTACACGCACAATCAATAATAGTATATGAAATTTTGAAAAGCCAATTAATTAAATTTTTTTCATTTTACACATTAAATGTGTAATTTTTATTAAATTTTTAATGTGTAAAATCAAAAAATTAAATTAATTGGCTTTTCAAAATCTCATATTACATTGTATGTAAGTTTACTGTGTAATATATATAGCCTTCGTCTACGACGGCCTGGATCTTCCAACAGGCGTAATATTTGCTGCTTCCATCGGCCGAATCTGTGGGAAAGAATTGATTTTACTACCGAGCCTATTCACCATTCCTATGAAGGTATTGATGTAAATCATATTTTCGAATGGCATAAAAGGTACCTCTGACGACAAAGACCACTTTGAAACATATCAAATAAATAACAAATCGGAACGCAATAATAATAATTATTCATACATACATATTACATATAACTACACTGTATTAAATTGTAGGAGTAACACGTGCACTTTAAATATCTTCATAAACTTTTAAAAACACTGCATCTATTGATACAACGCCAACTTGCAAACAATTGAGAATGTCATGCAGACAATGCGCGGTCATCAGTCTGGTCTGGAACTTTTACTTTTTTCTACATGTAAATATACATAATTAACAGTAAATTCACAATTTATATTGTAAATTTACTTACGATGTTGTTTTTTACATGATTACTTAGTATTTTTACTTACATAAATAAAAAGTAATGATTTCCTACTTAAAATTTCCATTTTCTATTGCAATATTCATTAAAAATATTAATTCACCTTTAGAAATACTAGACTTTATTTTTACTTACGAGCATGCAAAATTACTTGCACTTTTTTCAGTGTACACCTACATAAAATAAACCGGTATGAATGGTTATAAGGGGTTGCATACTACGAAATACCGTTGCAGTTATGTGTTTAAACGACTTAATGGGTCAATCAAATCGTTTCTTTTCGTTGAGGTTGGTTGAAATAAGATGCTCCCTGCAGAACAGTTGCTTCCTTCCAACTCTGTACCTACATAGGTAGAATAGTTCTGTTATATTAGGTTGAAAGATTAAGTATAAAATATTAAATTTTTCCGCTTTAATTTAAAAGTTTGTTTATAAATATTCCTAGCGAAGATAAGTTTATATATTTTCTGAAATAACATTTATTTAGAGCTAGTATTTTATTTTCTACTTGCTAGATATTTAACACGTTTGTTTAAAATTACATAAAATTCCTAGTTCCTAATTCCTAAAGTTCATAGGCGTAAACTCGGTAAGTACTGGCTCATTATGATATTTTTTTGTTGTTGATTTTATGCGTTTGTATGGTTAATTATGTCTCCCTGGCCTATTGTCATTTTTGATTGGCTTGATTGCTTTTACAACAACAACATCATACGTACAACATCCATTCTACCTCAGACCTCTGTGTAGCGTCTTTAGAACCCTGAGGGATCTTTGGCTATAGATTACTTGAATGCTAATGTTGTATGGTTTGGTTTACTGTTTTGAAACACTTTAGGTATCTTTACGAAGAGCGAGTATCCAATCGTTCTAATAATTCGAGCTTGCAATTCGAGCTCGTTAGGATGTCACGCTTTGGATATATAATGTATTTTATCGAACTGTTGCCTGTCTGCATGGCTTAAGAACCTTGTCATCTAGAGTTGCTGCTGTTAAAAGAGCTTTTCCAAATATTTTATGATGCTTGATGTTTCACTGGTTATAATAAAACCAATGACACAGTTTGATATCTTGTATGGTTAGTATAGTTCACGGGATGCATACGTGATTAGTATAGAATAGTTAATTACGCAAGTAATAATGCGTTGCGAAAGTGTTTGCTTGAAGCCGTGCATGCGTTAAGTTGTTTTGATACACTTGTGGGTCCTGTTTGCGATAGTTTAATTGAAACAGCACGCGTGCGTACACTAATGATTTTTTCTTCGATCTCGCCCAGACAGACAATAAATGACAGAATAAATGATTTACTGATTATTATGTAATTTATTGAATGATTGATTGAAGGAATGACTTCAAAGGATAATGAGAAATTGAATATGAATAATCCCTATTAATCGAAATTTATGGTAGTTTTCCCCATGGATTTTATTGATATAACATGTTCTTGTGAATTTCCATACTTTACGAGCCGTGCTGTACCACTTTCCGTTATGTGATCGAACCCAAACTTTGCCCAAATTTGTTTCTCATAAGGTAGAACAATTCTTGTGTGCGGCGCAGAAAAAAATTAAAAAATCAAAAAATAAGAACCACCCTATATGTTTAGGGTGACCGTTAACATTTTTTTCATGCAACCCCTAAAACGTTAGAAAATGAGGCAAAAATAAGTGAAAAAATACTGTTTTGGAATTTAAAGCGTGCCTAAAACTGTTAGAAGGTTTGAAAAATGGGTGTTTTTATTTAATTTTATTGTTTGGTGTCTTTGCAGAGTTTTGTCGGTACAACTTTATTGTTTTTCAATGTTTTTTGCTTTAGAAATGTGTATCTTTATGTTTTTGGGGTCGATGAATACAAAGTCTGAATACCAAAAAATTTCTGACAATTGTCTTCAAATTACAATGAGAATTTTCGAGGAATGTTACAGCATTATAAAGATTTTTCGAGTCGCTGAGTTCAGATTTGATGTCAAGATAAAATTTGGGCAGTTGACAGCTGTCAATTGCATGAAACAGAAATAGATTTTAAATTATAAGGGTTTTTCAGGCCGCCGAGTTAAAATCTGACGCTGTAATGGAATCGTGACCAGTGCCGGTGCTAAGAAATATAAGAAAATATTTATCATGGATTATAAGGTATGTAAATGTATGAAAAATAAGTAGCTACATAAGGCGCAAAAAAATTATTTTAAAATAAATTTTGTTTTTAATTGAATATTGCTGCTATCATTCCTATGCGAGTGTTTTCGAGGATTGCAGTAAACGAATTTACGCTAAGATATCTCATTTGCTGGACTTATTAGCCAATATATTTCGTTTAATTACGGACAGGTCCGTATTCGGAATTTTAAGTGTTACTTGATTATTTTTTTTAAATCTCTACTTTTATTGTCGAAAACTTTGGTTGTTTATGTTCAAAACAACCTCTCGCGTATTATCCTACGTGGAGAGATTTTTAAATTATTTTAATATTTTAATTTTAAAAGAAAATAATGCAAGCATTTTTAAACTCTAGTTCAAATAAATTTCAACTTTAATTAAAATTCATTTTAATTTTGTTAGCGGTTCTGGTCAGTGAGAAGGCTATAATCCCTGTATCATGATATTCAACGATTATAGTGAAGTGGCATTATCAAAATTTGCTTTAACTTTTGAGATTTTTTTTTGATATTCCGGTTTTTAGAAATTGCATGCGGGCGGCAAAGACCCTAGCACCGGCACTGGTCACGATTTCATTAAAACGTCAGATTTTAACTCGGCGGCCTGAAAAACCCTTATAAAAAATAATTTCCTTGAATCTATTTCTTTTTCATGCAATTGACAGCTATATTGACAGCTGTCAACTGTCCAAATTTTATCTTGATATCAGATTTGAACTCAGGGATTCGAAAAACCTCGAAAATGCTCATTGTAGTTTGAAGACAACTATCAAAATTTTTTTGGTATTCAACGACCCCAAAAACATAAAGATACTAATGTTCAGTTGTATCTTATCTGCCCTATTTAATAACAACTTTATTTATTAATAATTTTTCGTTTACAATCAGGCACTTTAGTTAAAGAATTAGATTTCCGGTGAATATGTCAGTTGTCACAAGAAGATGGTCAGAAGGATATGACTGGGAAATGTGGTATGTTTTTTTTTTCTTGCCTTAACTAAATGATGAACATTGTTTTATGGCTAAGTTACAAGGTACATGTAGTGACTAGCACTACATGTGACTAGCACTGTAGATTAAAACGACCAGACGAAGTAAACTGGTGTTAGTAAGTTATTAAGTACGATAGTATAGTTATATTCTTAGACCACTTAACGATATTTTGCCTGTAGTCCCCATCCGTTATTTATTTATTTATATATATTTTCAATTACATATACCTATACAATTTTTGTACATAATATGTATTATACTATTTAAAAAATAATAAATTGTACATGAATGAAGCCTATATGACGTTGAAAAAGTTCAGACAACCGTAAGCTAATAAACAAGCTAGATTAACTTTTGTATGAACAAAACTACATAAGTAACCTAAACTAGTAATAGTTTTCGAAAATAAAATTGACTATAACAAAAAAATATTAAGACTTGCTAAGTTGTAAGGAAACTGTACTGTAACTTAAAATAAATAAATTCTTGAAGACTTGAGTGTAATTTTATTAAATATCGTTAGGTCGGGGTAGGCAAATTCTAGGTAAATCTTAGCTATATTTTAGGCCAAGCCCAGCCAATACTTGGGATGAACTTGACCGAGCAGTGGTTAGTCCACATGCTAGACTAGGGGTGAAAGAATTCCCTAGGGGAGATGAACTCCAGCGAGTCATCACGTTAATTGCTCCGGCACTATTCTGGAGAGCTAGTAGAGGGTGGATAGCTGCCTCGCTGCCACCAGTAAACTCTGTCAACACTCATATAAGAATGTGACGCGTTAATTGAGCCTACCTTAATTTCTCGACCAAATGGGGCGCCACTGTAGACTAGACCGTAAATCTGCAACAACATTTATGGAATATTTAATGACATTTTTTTTTGTTGTGTTTACGATTTTTACCTGGATATTTCAATTAAATAAATGATCTGTTCAACGACACATATGACTTACGACGTTTTGGAAAAAATCTTCCGATATGAAGTGTCAAGTTTCGTCTGTAACAAAATATTGTTGGCAATTTTGGATAACGACAATTTATAAAGAAAACAATAAAAATAACCTGCAAATATACAGTTTCTTTTTATATGTAGTACATATATATAAAAATGTCACTGATTTATTTTAGATTTATCTTGTGTTAGCAATTCAGTTTGATGTATAATGTATAAAACATACTTTAATATCTAATGAGAGGTAGATGGCCCCTGATCCCACAAAGCACCTTTTGCTAATAGAAGTTAATTACTTAATCGAGTTAGGGATAATCTTAACCAATTAATGTTTACTAAAGGGAACTATACCTAAACAAAGTTCTCCACTCTATCCTTTACTAAATAGTCACACCTTGATTGAGATGTTTATCTTTAGAATAAATTAAGAGAGATATCGAGAACTTACTTTCGCTAAAGGTTATTTAAGGAGATTTTTATTCACTCCAAAATAAATATTTATTTATTTGGTAGTTTCTTGATAAGATTTTTGCCTCGAAGAAATAGTTTAGTCTAAGACGAAGACGCGGTAATGTAATCTAAGATCTTTCTAACATAAATACTGACATGTCAACCTATCTGTGTCTATATGTATATCAATGTACATACACTGCGGCCTAATTACATAACACAATTCTTTTCAACAATAGTTCAATAAATTTTTGATATGGTATAGACTCAATACTTCTTATTTCATTTATATAAATGGCTATTTTGGGATTCTTTTGATGTCAACGACATAATGGTTTTTCTGAGAAAAATTTGGTTTACAATATTTTAGTCTATTTGTTAAAAATATCAATTTTTGAACACGCAACTGCTTTACTTCTCTTTGTCCAGAATTTTTCACAGTTTTCACAGGCCAAATAACAGGACACTTTGTATTTCGTAAAGATTGATTTAAACTTCGCACAACGATAAATTTTGAGTTTTCTCAAACTTCGCAAACTTATTTGCAAACTTGACTTCCTGAGCAATCTTTAACGTATCCTAAAATCGACCCGTAATTACTTGTTATTTTTTAGATGTTACGTGTCTCAACCTATAATAATTGGGCATAAGACTTTATTGGGAAGGGTTCCTAGAGGTGTCCTTCCGTGTTTAATTTATCCGATCCTTTGGTCACTTTTTTTGCACCAAATCACCAAGTGACTGGATCTGCTGCCAGTGGTTCGATGATTTCATTAAAGCGACTTTTTAGCGTAATATGATATTTAACACATAAGATCTCTTGCTTATAGCATATTTAAGTTGACATGTAGGGTGTTGTTTGACACAAACCATGGAGCTTTTAACATGTTTCGAAGGGTTTTCCACTTAGAACGTTGTCTGACATCGAAATATCCTGATTGAGCGGATTAGTAAATGTAGATTTACATCATCCTCAGGGACGATCCTAGCAGGTGTGAAACGCGTACGCCGCACGCGGGCGTCCAATATAAGGGGCAGCCGCAGCCGCCTCCTTTTTGCAAATTTTTTTTCCGAGATCGATGGTCTCTCAATTGTCATAGATATTATAAAAACCTTGCTTTTTATTGTAGTAAAGAATATATCTTGGCGTTTATGAGTCGGCAAGTAGGAAATTTTATTGCTTCATCCCATTGAGGCACAGTGCACGTGTCAGCTAAACTTGGGAATCCGGGATATAATCTTTTCTTATAGGTAGGCTATAAGTTAGGGAAATGATCGATTTTAACCTTAATTTAAAAATGTGTAGTAATACTTAAAAACCCTCATCTTGGTTTCACGTTCAGAAGCGATTGTGAACTAGAACGGTAACTGAAACTTCCCATAATTTATAAAATGAACTTCTTTCGTTGAGCCTTTTGGTCTTCCGAATTCCGACAAAGAAACACAGCAAGTGCACTGTAACGTAAAAGGATTGACAAATAAAGTTTGCAAATCGTCTTTCTTAAATATTTCATAGTTTGAGTGTTGAAAATGTTTGTAGCTGCCTCAATTACGTCTGCAGTTTTTAATACTATATTTTTACAAATTTCCTATCATTCATCTCGGGGGTAAGTTTGTTTTTTTTTCTGAACAAAATTACTTGAACGTGAGTTTATGTTGAGATAGACCAATTACAGTTTCATTTGTATTATCTAAAGAAAAGCTACGTCGCTGCAATCTTGCTAAATGCGCCGCGCCGCTCCGGTATTGACAGACCATTGATTGTTCTTTTTTTCTCTGCTCTGCTCTAAACAAACTCATCTTTCATTAACTATTGCAAGTTTAGTGTTTAAGCCTAACATTCTCCTCTCCCAACTTACGCTGCTCTCTTCCAACATATCTCCCGCTCTGGCTTACCCCTCCCCGCCGGTTTGTTCTACATACATGCTTAATATACTAACTTTCTAGTTCATTCTGATTCCTCAGACATTCCTACTCTACTTTTTCATCAAATAGGTATTCGAATCTGATGAAAATTTAAAAAGTTTGGAAAAAACTGATAGACAGAGACATACACTCGTATCGAATTTCGTAAACATGCTCCACATTAAATACTTTAACACTCGGCTAAGAATTGTTGGTGATATAATTTGTAAGCAAGTAGAGGGAGGAGATTAGTTCCGACACGCGACGAAGCGAGTGATGTAAGTAAACATTCGGCCTCGAGAGTATAGAAATGCATCGATTACAAATAACGCTTTTAAAAATGTAAATAAATAATTAAGAAATAATAAAACTAAGAAGAGCTGGGAAATCTCTACTTAATCCTTTAACTTAGAATTGCGTAGATCGGCCCAGTAGAACTCGTAAGTCGAAACGAAGCGCAACAAAAATAAGTCTTGTGTTTTAAATAGTAACAAAGTATTTTAAATTTATGGTTTAAAAATTGAAAGACTAAAGAACATATAATGTAAAAGCTTATAAAAAAGAATTATCAGATCGGTCTTGTAGCACTCATAAAGGAGAAGTATGGCTGCATGCAAGGGTTTGTCTATACATCAGATCAATTCGAATACCTATTAAGCACTCAATGATTGATGATGGGAGGCTAGATTGTAGGTGCTGCAGCAGCCAAAACCGCGTGCGTTATTTCTAACACTTGAAATTGATTGATTGTAGTACTGTTAAATACTGCGCGCGTACAAATCACGAAATGGTAATAAAAAATCTAAAATCGATCTTGTTTTAAAAATTCTTGTACACGGCCATTAGTGCATATTTCAAGAACATGACATAAAAATAGTGTTTGCAAATTTCCGGAAATGTATTTTTTGGAAAATTTCCATGGAAATATCTCCGAAAATTTTCTCGGTAACTTAATGAAATGGCAAATGTTAAAAAAAAGTTAACGAAATTCAAACGCAGTTTAGGAGGTATCTTGGTCAGCAATTCCCAAAGTGTGTTCCGTGGAACCCTGGTGTTTCGAGAAAATATTTTGGGGTTCCGCGGGACCAGTTGAAAGTCCTATAATATAACAAAAGGATACCACTTGCAAAGCTTTCCTACAATAACGGCCTAATGACTATTTTATTTGTTGGTGCCTTACACAATACAAAAACGAAATATCGCAATAAACTGGATGCTGCATCAGATATACGAATTCGCTATAAAATATTAAACCAAGTTTTCATATACGTACATGTTTGAATAAATCATTTGTAGGTAATTTTTATAGTTTTAATGCCCAGTTAAGATTAGGATGTTTGTAGATATAGTTAGGGTTCCGCGATATGTAAAATATAGTATAAGGGTTCGCGGAAAAATAAGTTTGGAAACCAATCATTAATTAATTAATTTATTTATTTATTAGATTTTAATATTTTTGGTTGAACTAAAAATTAAAAATGAAAAAATGATGTACAACGTTTAAAATTGAGGTTGTAAACTTAAAAAATTAAAACGCGTTCATTACTTCAAGGTTAAAGCGGAAATTTATTGGATCGAAAATTTATCAATGTGTCCTTTTTGAAATATTTCCAAAGCGAAAATATTTTCTCATGGAAATATTTGCCAACACTACATAAAAACTCCAACTTTGGTGTCTTAATACAGAAATAACTACATATATTTCCTATTTTTAAATTGATTTTTGTCTACTGTTTAAAGATTTTTCTATTTTTTGAATATTATAAAATATAGCCACTGAATGACTAAAATATCAAGATGAGAGATTAAGATAATGAGATAATAGCCACAGCACATATCGAATATTAGTGATGGAAGAAGTCTGCTTATAAAAGTAGTTCCAAAAGTTGACGCGATGGATGTTGAGATGTCGCCCAAAGTGGAAGTTGGATTACATGCGTATTGAATGAGTCATTTTACATTTATTTAATTTAAAAATATAAGCCTGTCTCTGATAGAAAACACATTAATTTTCCAATGTTACAGTTCTCGCCTAACATATCAGCGGCCCTCTGTGGTATTCCATGTTTGGCTCTTGATTCTTCATGAGTAGGGCATTCCTCCAGTACGTGAAGGACCGTAAGGGGTACCTGAAACGGTTCACAAACAGGTTGTTCTTCCTTGGTAAGTATATAACTATGTGAGAAGTTTTTTATGTCCGATACGTAGTCTAGATAATATAACTTGTTCTCTTCTTGTGGATTATACACATTTGGAGAACTTGATTTGGATGGTAAATATAGGGAAATTCTATATGGTTACAAAATCAAAGATACTGAAATTGGACAAGACAATAGTATGGAAGAAAAATTGTGACAAATCAACAAAATTGGAAAGGACTGGCTCGACTAAGGCAAGGTAGGAAAGTGCTTTTCCTTCAACTTATTTTGGAATCTGGTGGAAAGAAGCTTGAGCATTGTGGGATGATAATTAATTTAATTTACAATTTTGGTCAAGTGTATTTATTTATTAGGTTCCATTTAATAGTCCATTAGTCATATTTATTAGCTATATTTATTTTTACCTCACTTTCTGTTCATGAATCTTGTTACTTGTTAAGTTAGTTTTAGTTTTATATGGCGCCCAATTTAATTACGTAATCTTAAAGTGAAATAAGGCTTCACGTAACTTTATATGAGTAATGCTTTCAATCATTTAAGAAAGATAGAAAAAAGGAAATTGAAATTTATTTCTAAAGACAATGAAAATCGTTTTGATGTTTAATGTAGAGTTTCTGTTGTAAATCTGGTGTGAAAAACCATAAAGTATAGATTAGTTCAATAATAACAACCAAGGAGTTTTATATTCTTTGTCGAATCCTACCTTAAATTTATTGTAAACATTTTTACGTACTTCCTTTTAGCGGTTATCCTTCATATTTTCCAATGTAACTTTTTTTATAACATTTCAAATTTTAACATTATTTTTGTGTTTTATCACACTAACTATAATTTTTTTACTATTGAATAACAACGTTAGAGAATAATATTTGAAATTGGAAACTCGTATTCAAATTATCCCTATTTTACTTATGGAAGGACAAATACTGCAGAAGACTATTTAGATGATAAATCATATTTCATAACTACAAATATTCATGATCCACCAATAATGATAGACTACTAACGTAATTGATGTAGTATATTGCAATCTTTCTATAGTGTTGCATCTTAAAATAGTTTATTGTATCCTTACAGCAGAATTATACGTATCCTTAGAAAAGTAGTCATATCCTTTAGTTATCATATACTTTCTAATTCCTATAACAATAACTACACGTATATTATAAAACAGTAATGCTCGTACTATAAAATTTATGCATTTTTATAGATATACAATTTAAAAGATTTGTAAAATACGCAAGTAAAACATGCCAACGTCACCTCTTATCGCATGGTACAACTAGGAATATGCAATAAATGAGATTTTTATTTAGCTTGGACGTTTTATTAACACGGAAACTGTGACAAGATAGGAAGCTATACCAAGTTGTGGTTATTGATTGTATAGTTGACAGGCGTGTACTAATAGAAGGAAATTTTATTGAAATAAACAGATACATCAGAATTGTCCCTAGGCGGAGCTACACGCAACCTCTGATCAATAAAGTTGGAATAAATCATAAACTATTGTTTGGTTCTACAATTTGAGAAATCTACAGTACTCATTCATAAAACCATGAGCTCATATTTTTTAATATACCAAGTGATCACAATTGACGGTGACTATTTCCCTTTAGGTTGACTATGAAGAATTCTTAATTAGGTTGTCCACATCAACAACAAAAAAATTAAACACATTCATCTGTCCAATTGTTTATTCTATTTTCTAAAACAAACTTATACATTATTGTTACTATTTGGCAATACTTTTCAAGTATATACGTATTTACAAAGTCATTGTACGTTACTGGTATGAATAACAGCTTAAATAATGAGAATGTAGTTTTTGAAATGTTTTCTATTACTAGTATTTAAAAGAGCTACATCGAGATTAGTAACGTAACTAAACTAAGAAACCTATCTGGGAAACTAAGTGTTCAGTCAAACTGAATATTTTCTAAAAATAAATAAAAATAATCCAGAAATGCGCAGGAATAGTTTCGGTCTATTAGAAATTTCAGTTTTATAAATTATCACACTAAACAGAAGCATATTATCTTATTTTTCCATGAATCACACTTAGAGGATAGATCTCTTATTTTGGAAAACGAAAAGCAGCGAACTCTATGTTATTTAGTTCAAGCCCACAAGTGTTGTTAAAACTTCAAAACTTTCTTCTTTTGTAACCTCCACTTCAGCATGATACGGTCACAAAAGTCCTATTGTGGCCATTACCTTATATATTTATCAAAACTCGGCGTGCTTCGTATTAAACAGTAGATATGTCGATTGAGAAAAATTTTTACTTTAGGTTTAGTTAGTTTAGATTAAAAAAGAGATTATAGGTTAGATTTGTTATACTAGCAAAAGAAACGGAAAGAATTGAAACTTGAGTCTTTCACCTTACCCGATGGGATAATTAAGTTATCCTTCCAATATTTTGGAATTTCTCCATGGACCCCATGTCTCCTTATAAATTCTCAGTAACCAATATTTCCTAATCTTTTCATTTAGGGATCCATGTTGTCTCCTCCGCATGCCTCTTCTAAAACTGTTGACAGCCGGCAAAATTCAAGTAAAACCACATGATTTGTACTTACAAAATACCGTTTTCGGCTGGATTATAGGAGGCGAGATGGGTCATCATAACAAAAGCAACATTTCTGCTTGCAATTTAGTTGTAAATCCTAATGCCGACTTAGAAATGCAAATTGCTCGTTTTTGGGAATTAGAAGGTACCGACGGTTATGATCACAATGAATCTCAGCACGTGGTAGACCCGTCTGAAACCCACTTTCAGAAAACCCTTTTGAGAAATACCGAAGGACGCTTTATAGTTTCCTTTCCCATAAAAGGTGAGAATATTACTTTAGGTGATTCTTACCAGATAGCAAAGAAAAGATTTTTAAGTTTAGAGAAAAAATTTAGCAAAGTTACTCAACTTCGCGATAACTACGTACAATTCATTCATGAATACAAGGAATTGTGTCATTTAGAACGAGTACTCGAGTGTGAAATTAATAGACCAGATACATATTATATTCCCCATCACGCAATTTATAAAGATTCAAAAATTCGAGTTGTTTTTGACGGCAGCGCAAAAACTACAAACAATTTAAGCCTGAATGATAATTTATTAGCAGGTGAAACTATTCAACAAAACCTAATATCAATAATGATTAGATTTAGAACATTCAATATAGTTTTAAAGGCAGATATTTGTAAAATGTACCGACAAATATTAATGAATTCGTCTCAAACAGACTATCAACGAATTTTATGGCGCGATAATCCTAATAAACCTTTGGAAACTTATAGACTATTGACAGTCACATACGGTTTAAAAAGTTCTCCCTTCCTGGCCGTACGTTGCTTACAACAATTAGCGATTGACGCAAAAGATAACTTTCCTGAAGCTTCGGCAATAATTATCAGAGACTTCTACATGGATGATCTGATAACTGGTTGTAATTCAAAAGACGAGGCATTGAAATTAAAACAGGAGATAACACAAATTCTAAGCGGCGGAGGATTTGAACTAGCCAAATTTGCATCAAATGATTCCGACGTAATATCAGAAGGTTTAAGTGACACCGTTCATTCCATCCCAACAACTGATAAAGATCCTTATACAAAAACGCTTGGTTTATACTGGCATTGCAAAAATGATTTATTAGGTTATTCAGTAGACTCGATTAAACCTTCGAAAAAATTAACTAAAAGTGTTATTTTGTCACTTATTTGTAAGATTTTTGACCCGTTAGGTTTAGTAAGTACGATAACAGTTAGAACAAAAATGCTCTTGCAAGAATTGTGGAAATTAAATTTAGGTTGGGACGACATTGTTTCGGAAAATATAAGTAAATCTTGGTATCAACTTATTAACGATTTAGAGTTATTAAACAACGTTAGAATTCCGCGATTAGCCATTCAAAATAATTCAAAAAATATACAGTTACATGGATTTGCAGATTCCTCCAGCAAAGCCTATGGAGCAACGATTTACATAAAATCCGTTGATCATAATGATCTAATTCAAGTAAAATTATTAGTTGCTAAATCAAGAGTAGCGCCATTAAAACCGCTCACCATTCCTCGACTAGAGCTACTAGCCGCTCTTTTGTTAGCTAGGTTAACTGATAGCGTCCTCAATACTATGAATAATATACAAATCAATCGGGTCTATTTATACACTGATTCAACAATAGTATTAGCATGGTTATCAAAACCAGCGTCAACTTGGAAAACGCTTGTTATCTAGTAATAGAGTTGCTGAAATACAAACACTGTCAGAAAACGCTACTTGGCTTCATGTAGACACCACACAAAATCCTGCTGATTTAGTTAGTCGCGGATTAGCAACCGAAAAGTTAATATCGAATAACTTATGGTGGAATGGACCGGAGTTTTTAACAGATTGTGATAAATTACAAAATAAACCTATTGACATAGATCTTGATAAAATTCCTGACAAAAAACAAGAAGCTGCAGTAAACATAGTAGTACATCAATCTTGCGACATTATAAATAAATTTTCGGATGTTGCCAAATTAAAACGAATTTTAGCTTGGGTGTTAAGATTTGTTACCAACTGCAAAAATAAAACAAAAAATTATAGCAAAACATTATCTATAGAAGAGATAGATAACGCGCATATAAAGGTAATTAAATTGGTGCAGCTAGAAGCATTTCCAGATGATTTAAAATGTTTGCATTCCGATGGGCTTATTAAAAAATCAAGTTATTTATCAGCTTTGAGTCCTTTCTTGGACAAGAATGGTATAATAAGAGTAGGAGGTAGGTTAAATCGCGCAAAATTATCATTTGATAAAAAATACCCTATTATTTTACCTAAACATCATCATTTTACTACTATTATTATAACACGTTTCCATGATGTGCATTTACATGCCGGGGCGCAGGCTACACTTGCTGCCATTAGGCAAGTGTATTGGATAATCTCAGGACGAAGTGTAGTGAGGTCTGTACTACATAAATGTTTGGCATGTTTTCGAGCGAAACCGATTTTATCGCAGCAAAAAATGGGCGATTTGCCATCGCAGCGACTTGAACCTGTGCGACCCTTTTACAAAAGCGGAATAGACTACTGCGGGCCTATACAGTTAAAAGAATCGCGCGGTCGTGGTAAGAAAACGGTAAAGGCTTATATTGCCTTATTTATTTGCCTATGTACTAAGGCTGTACATTTGGAATTGGTGAGTGACCTAACAACGGAAGGTTTTTTAAGCGCGTTAAAGCGATTTGTGTCTCGTCGAGGTAATGTGAGAGAAATTCATTCAGATAACGCAAAATGCTTTATAGGCAGTAAGAACGAATTAGAGAATGTAATTTATAATGAAGTAAGTAAAAATAAGATTATTAGCAAGTTAGCGGACCAAAATATACATTGGCATTTTATACCTCCACGGTCTCCAAACTTTGGCGGAATTTGGGAGGCTAATATAAAAACTGTAAAAAACCATTTAAAAAGAGTAGTTGCAGATGCGCTCCTATCATATGAGGAAATGTACACGCTGCTTGTAAGGATAGAGGCATGCCTCAACTCCCGACCTCTCATCCCATTAACATCTGATCCAAATGATCTAAATGCCCTCACTCCAGGCCATTTTATTATTGGCGAATCTTTAACTGCCCAGATAGAGACAAATATAACGGAACTTAAAATGAATCGTCTCTCCCGTTGGCAATTTGTGGAGCAAATTCGTCAACATTTCTGGAATCGCTGGCGCAAGGAGTACATCAGTCAGTTGCAGATAAGAAACAAATGGAGAAGCGCTACCACTGAAATAAAACTGGGAACCATGGTTCTCTTGGTAGAAGAAACAACACCGTTGCACTGGCCACTAGGGCGAGTTCAAGAAGTTCACCCAGGCAAAGATGGGTTAATACGTGTAGTCACGGTCAAGATACAAAAAGGGATTTTTAAACGAGGAGTGACGAAGATTTGCGTTTTGCCAGTGAACTCTATGTGAAACGCGTTAACAACCCAAATTTGTGTGTGCAGTGTTTCGAGACAATCTTGTTTAACAGTAATTGTAGTATGCATTAACTTAGTTATCAAAATGTTTAGTTATCCAATTTAAAATATATATTGCATATATGTAGTCATCCTTTATATAATAGAGTTTACTTTTATGTTATTATATTTCATCTTCATCCATTAGAATCTTACTACTATTATTATCAATTATCAATCTAATATTATTATCAAGTTTAAATCCAATTAGTTAATTTTAATTATTCTTTGTCATATTGTTTTTTTACTTTGTGCAATTTATGACATGTATAGTCAGCTAATTATTTGTTATATTGTCAAAATAACTTGAAGCTCTATAAGACTTCAATGGGGCCAGCATGGTACATCTTGCACTACCAATAGAGGGAAACACCCTCACTTACCCCACCCTTTTGTGAGTTTACCTATTTTTGTACATACTTGTAAATAAACACAGTCCACTAAGCAACCACTGAGTTAACATCTATTATTATTCAACCTACCCAGCACGATTCATCAATCATTTTTGTTATTATTTTAAAAAGAACGTTACAATATTAAGAGTAATATTGTTCTCTATATCATCTATCAGGGTGGCCACTATTTCTCGGTTACAAAATTCCCTGACTTTTCCAGGTTTTCCAGACGACTAAGGATTTTTTCCCTGAGTTTCTTGGTCAGTACTTATGCAAATTAAATTATCATTTGATGAACATTGTTAAATTAACTAATTTTAGAAATTGGAGAGCAGAAGTGAATAGAAATAACTTTTGCTCAATAGTAAGACATCCCAAGCAGCATCCAAACAGCAGTAACTGAGATCGGAACTTGATTGAGTAGTTGTTACGTAACTACAATTAAATTTATGACTTCATAGGTTTAATTACTTCAATTCGGAATATTTTAGTAATTGTGTAGTTGTTTATACTATTTATTGGAACTATGTAGTTCCATTACTTCTAAGTAACTTTTAAAGTATTTGGAACGGTATTGCCACTTAGTATAATTACTTTAAAGTCGTTGCAACTTCAAAGTGGTATTATGATTGTAGCAGTAACTTACCCGAAGCTACTTTAAAGTTCTTAAAACTTTAAAGTAGTACTTAAAGTTCCTGTCACGTGTCTGAAACCATTGCTTAACCCTTTAAAGTAACAGAACCCGACAGTAGTATTGAAAGTAAAACTTACGTTTTTGCTACCCAGGAAAATCACTTTAAAGTAATTTTTCGTAAACTACTCCATCTCCATATTTACTTGTTATATTTTGGAGACGATTAATCAATTTGCAATTTGTTATGATTGTTAATAGATGTTTTACTACATAACCTTCAATAAAAATAACAAATTGCTACTAAATTGTGCCTTGGGAATTGTTATGTATATGTATATTGTGAACCTTTGTGAAACTAACCCTATTTACATAATATTTTTAAATCTAAATCAACGTAAGTTTTATGTTTTCTAGTCCACCAAAAAATAGTTCCCCATTTTAGTTCCAGGCACGTAATGAAACTGTAGCAATTACGTGCTTTTGACTAGCGGCAAAAACTTAATAGTTCCACTAGTAGTTGTTGCTACGTAGTGATAACTAAAAATACTGCTTGAGATGTTCTAAAATTCCGCTAAATGTTTATAATAAATTTTCTTTTACTATTAATTCAAATATTAACTTCACTATTCTAGTCTTAAAACATTTTTGCCCAGGAACTTTTGTATGCCTCTATGAATTCTGATATGTACAGGTTACAACGAATCTGGCTATGTTACTGCCAACAGAAGAAATCTGAACACATAAGTGTAACATCTGGTTTGCAAATTTGAGCGGGAATTTTGAATTTCTCACGGGAATACACTAAATTCATAGTGTAAAAAACACGAGATTTTACGTAATATATCACGTAAAATTACGTGATTCTCGAATGATTATTTCGAAAATCACGTAAAATTACATAAAAATCTTACTTATACATGATTTTTACGGAATATTATGTTTTTCACTGTAAAATCTAACTTGATTTTTACGGAATATTTTTTCATGCTGAAAAATAGAATGAAACTTCATTATGAATGAATTAATAAGGGTTTTCTTGGCCAAAAGACTTTTCCCTGACTTCTGATAAAATTCCCTGACTTTTCCCGGTTTTCCAGAAAGTGGCCACCCTGATCTATATATTCTCTAAATCCTTGTTTAATAAGATTTTTTAGTTCCTTCCGAAGTCTTAAAAATTCATTGTAATAAAACCGAGATTTATTTTTATTGTTATGATAATACCTTTTAAGTTTAATCATTGCAGTTATATTAGAATTGAACCATGGAAGAAAACTATTAGTTAAAAAATTGTCTTGGAAACACTCGCATCAAAACAAGAATATATCTTATCATAAGATAAGTCAATTTTTCAATTCCTCCCAACTGCAGTTCTGCAATAAGTTATATATATATATATAATAATAATTCTTCATTAATATTCTTAATGCTATAATAAATAATACCAAACACTATCCTGTAAATTTATTTTTATTATTAAAAATAATTATTATTGCTTAACAAATATATTTCTCCTACAAAGTAGGCATCATCAGTGTTGTAAACAAACAGATTTTAATTTTTTGAAACTTATTGCACTGTTTTTGCCAGTTAGCATTACTTAATTGCTTCATTTTAGTGCACTACAGGTATATTGATTATAATAAATAATACCAAACACTATCCTGTAAATTTATTTTTATTATTAAAAATAATTATTATTGCTTAACAAATATATTTCTCCTACAAAGTAGGCATCATCAGTGTTGTAAACAAACTGATTCTTAATGCATTCTTAATGCTAGTTGTTAAGGTAATTTCTATGCATTTTCTGTTAAATATTTATTACTGAAATTATTAAAATTGTTTGGGTAAAAAAGTAAAAATTCTAATAAAACGAACAAATAAATAAAAACAATTTTATTCCTCATCAGAACGTTCTGATCGTGTATCAGGATAGCAGAAGATGTTGATGGTAGTTTTCTGGAATCCTGGTATATACCAGGATGCGTATATAGATGCGTTGATATATTTGCCACAAACCGTATACAGCGTAGTATACATTGACGACAAGCTGCAAAATTATCATTAATAGTGCTACTGATTACCAAATGGCGTCCAGTTTTTACATATTTAAAATTAAGCTTTGTTTAGTTAAAAATTATTTTAAGTTGTTTTAAATATATAACTGAAAATGCATAAAAGATAACGTAACAATTATTATTAAGAAATTAATGGAAGCAGATGTGTTTCCAGGATATTAAACAACAGTTGCCTACTAATTCATTAATAATAATGCTATTGGTTATTAGATGGCGCGTAGTTTCTACCATTCAAATTCTTAAATATTTAAAATTGAATTTTAAAGTTGTAATCTATTTTAAGCTATTCATGTGACAACTATTAATAAATATGTTACAGAAAATGCATTAAGATTAACGCAAGAATTATCATTAACAACATTAATAAATGTAAGCGTACTAACGCGTTCAATTTCCTGGAAACAAACCTGCATGAGTTAATTTTTTTATTAATATTCTTGATTAAATCTTAATTATGATTGTTACGTTAATTCTTACGCATGTTATAAAACAACTTAAAATAAATCTTAAATAACTAAATATGACTGTATCGATCATATTTGGCGCTATTTAACTGTCATCTTGCACCGTCTCCTTTATTCTTTATGGCCAACATGAAGTTTTTACCCTAGTTGATTATTTAGTTTTGTTTTTGTAATTTTGACGGATTTTTAAATAGAATTTATTTATAATAGTAAATAAAAAGAGCGTTTCAAACTATCACCACTGTTAAAAAATCATCACAATTAGTTACAAAAGCTATATTAATTTCTCTTTTATAAATAGTAAAATCAAAAGCGGACGTTGGTAGCGCTAATACCACTTTATGTGAATCATCTGTCACTTGGGTTGTTATGTATACCTAACCTTAATAAAATTAATAAATTGAAGTAACATTGTGATGTACCTAATTTATTTATATATTTAAATTATTCATCAGAATCTGCAGCAATGGCAAAAAACAAGTCAAGTCGACAAGATGAAGTCGAAAACGTTCGTGTTGTGATTAGAGTTCGCCCCCTCAGCAAAAAAGAACAAGCTGAGGGTTATCAGAACATTGTAGTAGTTGATCGAGCAGAAAATGTAATAATCTTAAGTAAACCTGCCACAATAAATGAAAAATCTAAATCTTTTAAGTTCGATTACATCTTCCCCGAAGACTCTACACAAGTATGTTTTTGGAATTAATCAATAAGTTGGTAAAATTATTCGCGTAATCTTTTTATTACAGATGGACTTATATCGCCATATAGCATTACCAATTGTTGAAAAAGCCTTTCAGGGATATAATGGCACTATATTTGCGTATGGACAAACAGGAACAGGCAAGACATACACAATGTCCGGAATTCCTAATCAAAATGAGTTGAAAGGAATAATACCAAATACATTTTCGCATATATTTACTCAAATATCAAGAGCCAGCGGAGAAAGATTTTTTGTTGTAACTGTAACTTATTTAGAAATTTATAATGAAGATGTTCGCGATTTACTTTCGTCAAATCCAAATGCGAAATTGGAAGTACGAGAACGACCTGATGTAGGAGTATACGTAAAAGATCTAATGGGTTTTACTGTTGATTCAATAGAATCTATCACTGAATTAATGAATCGGGGCAATGCAAACCGCATGACTAGATCGACTTTAATGAATGACGTCAGTTCTCGTTCTCACGCAATATTTACACTTACAATCGAAGCTAAAGACAGAGTAGACAATAAAACAACAATAGGAAAATTAAATCTAGTAGATTTAGCGGTAAATAAAAAAATTCAAATGTGTGTGTTTTATGGTTTTGGTTTTTGTACTTTTAGGGTTCTGAACGTCTTAGCAGAACGCATGCAACTGGCGATCGCCTTAAGGAAGCAAGCAATATCAATCAATCGTTATCTGTTCTAGGTAATGTTATTTCTGCACTTGTAGAAGGCAAGAGTAGTCATATTCCGTACCGTAATTCTAAACTGACACGCCTATTGCAAGATTCATTAGGTGGAAATTCAAAGACGGCAATGGTTTGAAATTGTGATATAACATATAATAAATTCCAGCTACAATTAACTTATTTTAGATTGCAATGGTGAGTCCCTGTGAAATAGACTTTGAAGAAAGTATTTGTACGTTACGTTATGCTAGCCGTGCTAAATACATAAAAAATCATGTTCGTGTTAATGTTGAAACTAAGAAAGGACTGATCGAATCGTTTGAGCAAGAAATAGCAGAACTGCAAAAGAGAGTTGCTGAAATATCGTTAGAAGAAGAAAAAGTTGTAAAACCGGTATATTTTAAAATTTTATATCATTTTTTTTATTAGTTTGATGATTTGCAGAAAAAGAAAGAAAAAGACAAGGATAAAGCTCAGGCCGAAGCAGTTTCAGAAGAATTGGTCAAAACGGAGTAAGTATTTATTTAGTATAACACAAATGCGATATAGTAGAGTAAAAAACTGTTTCTATCGTGTCATCCCGTTTGCACTTTATTGCTAAAATATAAGACTCACTTTAAATCATTACCTACCGTTTAAGAATGCAAAATCAACTGTGCAGGGTTGAATTTCCAAAAAAAAGGCAAATTTTTTTTGCGTTTTCTACATCGTCGGTTTGTGGACATTAATCACTGTAGTACAGAGAGCGATTTTGGCTCTGTTAGTTGCGTGCGGGATCACCGGATTTTTAAAATCTCTTCTCCCTCGGAAGGCAATGGCAAACCACCGAGGTATAATTTGCCGAGGAAATTTCCCTGAAAAAAATCCAAGTACTATGTACTTGGGGTGGTTCGGAGTCCACCTTAAGCTGTAGGTCCCCTATACTTGTGATCACTGAACACGTACAACACAAATATAGGAGGGAAATGCCAACGCTCTCCAACAAAGCATGGCACGTGAAGAAGAGTCACAGTTTTAATTAGAAGTATTTTTTTTTTAATTTTAATAGCACTCTGCACAATGCTTTTATATGGAGCAACTATATAAATAAACGTTCATCCTCAAAAATCATATTTGTAATATCCTTTAACTCGTCATAACTTGAGAACTCTTTAATTATGTAACATTCTGTTTGTCTAGTTATCTAGGTTTCTCTAATAAAAACTTAGAATCACAGTGTTTTTGAAAAAACAAATGCTTTTTGATTTTGTAAAAAATATCAATACCTTTTAAATTTAAAGTAATTATTTTCCTTTTTGACTGGAATTATATTAAAAATTAAATTAAGTTGTCGATTTTAACATGCTATATCTTATCCCTTCTCGAAAGGTAGTAATTTTAGGTAGTATTTGTTTATTATATTCATGTCCGTTCTTCTAGGGATTTACGGAGGGATTTATTTAGTGATTGGCATTGGAATCATCAAACATCTATTGTAAGATTTCCTGCAAGATTTTTCTATCGAATATTTAGTAGTTTAGACCGACTAATCCTTTTGTGTACTTGAGGAAGACCTTTTTCTGGCCAGAAGATTAGTTAACATATGGCCAATCTATTAGTACCATACCTTTCCGTCATATGCAATTTATCTACCGTCCCATCCAAGTTTCATTGCCGCTATCCTATCCATATGAATTAAGAAACCAACCTGCTATAAGATTAGAAGAAGTTCCTGAAAGTATCCTTCCACTATTAAAGAAAGATAAGTGAATTTTTGGACTATTATAAAAACTAAGTTGTTCACTTTGATGTTTCTTAGTGTATTAGAACTGCCATACTTAATTTGCTCTAAAATTATCAAGGTATATAAATATAAATAAATGTATTTTTTTTTGTACATATAGAGATCTCTATACACCTACTCAAATCTATCGAGTCTTTGTAACCAACATATTTATTTATATTAACCTTAATTTCGTTTGGCTTAACCAATTAATGCTAGTTCAAATACACCAGCAATAACACTGTGAATCTTATTTTAATAAACACTGAGCACTGTTATAAACCCTAATGTTCTTTTATTGATTACTGATTGTTCAATTGATATCTATTTACCTCAACATTCAGAATAAACTGGTTTTCAATATTTTCCGCAATAAATATTGTGGCGCCCTGGGTATATGAGTAGGGGAAGATAGCCGGTTCTGGCGCCTCACCTCAGGTAGGCAACCATGTATACATGCTTACATATGGGTTAATATATAGCTATCATTCTCATACAGGGGCGTACAAAGGAAAATATGAAAGGGGTTTGAATTATACGCCTTAAATCAGGTTGAGGGGTAAATAATCTTTTGAGTCCACCCTGCTTCTACGTTCATGAGTTATTTTCATCCCTTTTCTTTGTTATATATTACTTTTGATTTTTGCCCATTAAATGGGAATGTATGCGTGCTCGCTTGCGTTGTATGTGTAGGAGAAAGCTACTGAGATCACTCTTAAATGAAACAACATAATGTGATATATGCATGGTTTATTTAACTACTGTTTACATTTCTCAATACATAGTATATACAATTTTTTAAATCTAGATAGTTACATAGTTTATATTATTTATCATATAATTATACATATAACATATTCATGTATCATGTACATAGAAATCCTATAATTTCCCCAAGCTAAGGTGTCACCATTTCCGCCAGTGATAACTTATCGTTTATCATCTTTCCCTGATAACGCTACTTTATTTTTTAATTCGGTATACACCTGGTGGTTGTATGAACGGAAAGATTGAACATGTTTATAAATGTCTATATTATGTAATGCAACGTTTCTATAATCTTGCAAAGTCAATTCCTTCTTGATGACTTCCTTCTGGATACCTTTAGCTGTTTTGGTGAGCATTCCCTCTACATCTACAGCATAAGCTTTTGCCCCAGTTCCCAGAAATTCCCAGAGAATTCTACCCTTCTAGAAGTTATAGGATTTCTATGTACATGATACATGAATATGTTATATGTATAATTATATGATAAATAATATAAACTATGTAATTATCTAGATTTAAAAAATTGTATATACTATGTATTGAGAAATGTAAACAGTAGTTAAATAAACCATGCATATATCACATTATGTTGTTTCATTTAAGAGTGATCTCAGTAGCTTTCTCCTACACATACAACGGATGCGCGCACGCATACGTTCCCATTAATGGGAGAACATGAAAAGTAATATGTAACAAAGAAAAGGGATGAAAATAACTCTTGAACGTAGAAGCAGGGTGGACTCGAAAGATTATTATTTACCCCTCAACCTGATTTAAGGCGTATAATTCGAACCCCTTTCATATTTTCCTTTGTACGCCCCTGTATGAGAATGATAGCTATATATTAACTTATATGTAAGCATGTATACATGATTGCCTACCTGAGGTGAGGAGGTTAGGCGCCAGAACCGGCTATCTCCCCCTACTTATATGCACTCTCAATATTGTTGTGAACCATACCCACACCCTCAAGAGCTGTCCGAGGCTACAATTAATCGAAAAAACATCTTTTCGCTTTTTTCGAATTGTCAATCTGATGGATAGTTTTGAAAAAAGATTATAAATTGTAACGCCATGTCGCATTTTAACGCGACATCCGCGGACCAGCAAATAAAGTTTATATTCAGGTAGATGTCCACACGAATTGCGGCTCTATTACTCACCGCATACAAAAATTCGATACTTGCTTGTCTACGCATGTTTGCATGCGTATTAAAACCTAAATAGTGTTTAGAATGATATTTATGTTTGGATTGCAGCCCTTTTCTAGGGAATTTAGCAGTTTCTTTAAATCTTACGAACAGTTAATCAGGTTCAGTGATTACTGCCTTTAAATAATGGTTAATTTTACTTCATTGAAAAAAACTAGAAAAATAATTTATCTTATCTATTTGTGTATTTTTTGGTTACTTAAATTATTTTAATTTAAATTTAAATTAATTTGAACAGAGAGTGTATTTTTCATTCAATAAAAAACTTTTTGTGGGGTAATTTTACCAGATTTTAGATTCAACGACATAAGAGTTTTAATGTAGTTTATATACATTTATTAGCAATAGTTAATAACGTCCTACGGGTGATTCCATATAAACTCAGGCAGGCAAATAGAAATCTGACAAACTCATCTCTCAGAATTTAATAAAATTTGAGTATGTTATAGAAGGTAAAAAACTAAGGACCTCCTATTTTTCTTTTTTATGTAAAAAGATTTAATTCCTGACTTATGAGGGGCCAAAGTTTTTCTAACAATGCCAATTTTTTCCAATGATATCAAAAAAGGTTTTATGTTTCTAATGACGAGAAACTTAACAAAGTACATACTTTAATGAAACACCGTGCCAATAAGCATAAAAAATTAACGTTTTTTTTAAAATAACGTTTTTTTACACATCATT
The DNA here is from genome assembly GCA_929113105.1 of Agrypnus murinus. Lineage (NCBI taxonomy): Eukaryota > Metazoa > Arthropoda > Insecta > Coleoptera > Elateridae > Agrypnus > Agrypnus murinus. Next base: position 118,930,162 of record OV816023.1, on the reverse strand, counting down.
ATCTAACATGGTTCAAATGAAAGAGAAAAATGTGCTCTTTCAGACAAAAAAGACATCATTCAAATATCTGCAGCAGTTCTCAAGATATTCTTATTTAAACATGAAAAAATATTCGACCTTGAAAATAACTACAGTTTTTGGAAGAACTTTGGCCACTCATAAGTCAGAAATGAATTTTTTCAGAAAAAAAGGAAAATATGTGGTTCTTAATTTTTTATCCTGTATAACATACGCAAATTTAATCAAATTCTGAGAGATGAATTTTCCACTCCTGCCTGTCTTGATATGGAATCACCCCTACCATAAATGTATGGTCTGTTTAACATGAACAAAGACTAATGTACAACAATAAATTAACAAAAACAAGATTTAGTAACACGGTAAATAAAATATTAAAAGTCAAAAGGTTTAGGGTTAAACCAATAAAAATACAAAGACAACACTAGAAAAACTGCAACTTAAGAGCATGTAGCTCAGCTGATCAAGGCATCAAAACCCACCAATACTCCCTTCACCATCCACAAACTCAATAATTAAGAAAAGACGTTTACTGTATTATGCATCTTTGTTCCTCTTTAAATTATCGAGTGCTGAAGATGCATAACTTTTAAATTCCTTTGTTCGTGTATTAGCTCGTCAGTGTTACATCGGCAATAGCGCAAACACGTGACTAACTCTTCTACATATGGTGGTATTTTAGTACAATCTGCATCTTACGTCCTTCAGTAACACTTTTAACTTGTAGAGTTATGTTAATTATTTTATTAGTGGATGTCATATTGCGGATTTGGAATTTTGACCAATTTTTAATATACATATTTACTTTAGGTGGCAGTACTCTCCTTATTGAATTCAAATACTATTTAGTTCTTTCAGATTACCATAAAATATTGCAAAAATACACATAATCTAAGTTGTAAATGCACCTAACAAAAAGTACTATTGTAAAATATCTTCTTTTTTTTGCATATTGATGACGAAATCACATTTTTTAATCATAATTTTAAACAAAAGTAAAACTTTTTAACGAAAAATCGTAATGTATGAAATAAAAAAGTAAAAATAAATGTGAATGAAGCAATGAAAATTTGTTGGTTCTAACGTACGTTACTGAATTATTAGCAACGTAGAATTTGCACTCTTATCTTATCTCACCTCGGGTCATATTTGTTTTTTCCAGTGTGGTTACGAAAACGACTCATTTCATGCATTTATGGTTGAAGTATAATCTAGAAACTGCATTTTGAGTAGTATTGCCACTAATTGATCTCATAATGATCTAGAACAGCAATAATATGATGCTATTTTTTAGGCTTTTTTCTAATATAAAAAATAACATCATATTAGCCTTACTGTCCTATCTAGATTGTTAAACCTAGTACCAAAAACCAAAACCCAATAGTACATATAATGCATCCCCAAATGCGGTTCTGAGGAAGAAGAACTTTTATTATTGATTTTATGACAAAAAGTATTACGAAATTTTAATATTAGGTACTTAGATTAAAGTAGAAAATCTAAAAAATGCATTATTTCATAAAGAAAAGACAACTAAATTAAATATTCTTCAAAAAGATCACATCACGTTGCTTGAATAAATCGTATGAAAAATGAAATAAGGTAATATTTCTAAATATTATTAATATTGCTATTTGATTGTTACTGCATTGATTCAAGCAAGACATCATAATAAAATATTTCTTAAATCTAAATTCTTAAATTTTTTATTTTATTATAAGTAATATAGAAATTCCGTTATACTTTTTAGTAGTTTTGAATCAAACAAAACTTTTATAGAGAATGACTATTTGTTATAAGTCAATAATAAAAAAGTTTTTCCTCTTGTGTACCGCATCTGGGTGGGGGAACACTATGTGTATGGTTTGTACAAATACGGGTATTTGCAAAGTAGTTTCTCAGCATGTGATACACAAAATTTTTTTTACTGACTTCTCTATATTCGTCAAATTAAATTAACTTAGTTTAAGGGCTAGCACGAACTATGAACTAAATTGTCCAACAGTTTCGACAGTTCAGTCGGCAAAAATAGAATCTGGGCGCATTAACGAATGAAACTGTTTCTTGTTCGAGTTGAGAGTGCATATGAACTAAACTATTGTGTTGCGTCATGTATTCCATTCTCAAAATGAATTTGGTAGAGGTAGTTTGCTTCACAGTGTTAGTTATTATACACCGAGAAAATCTAAACGGAAGGTATTGATCATCCAATAACCTGCCAATGCTTACTAAAGAGTCACTTTCAAAAACTATATGAGGATTTTAGAGTTTTTTGGCTTTCATAGAATGAGCATCAGAAGTTTTGACGAAGTATGAAAAATTATTGGACCTTCACTTGGTAGTGAATGAATGAAAACAGCCTTGGAAGTGTAATGTCTAGCGTGTCGGACTTTCACCCAGGCGGCACGGGTCGATTCCCGGTGCCGGCAGATCTGGTTAAGGTTTTCTGCAGTTTTCCTTAGCTGTGACACAAATGTGGGATTTGCGCTGTTCCATCTGTAAGTCGGCTACAGCCGCACATAGGGCCTACGTAATAATAATAATCGCCCCCTCCCTCCCGCACAAGCTTATAGCTTCTGGGGCCTGGTTTCCAGGTTATGGATTGTAGCAATTATTATTATTATATTATTCTATAAGCAATAAATAAATACATTTTTGGTCCAGTCACGTTGTTCCACATGTCTAGCGAGGCAAGAGATGAGCTACGAAGGAGAGTTATTGTGTAGATATATATAGATATAGTGAAACAATATTTTTAAGCAGTTGCAAATATGTTTTCAGATAGTGATACGAAATAATTTTTGCTGGCCCGGCATTGCGCATGTAACGTTTAAAATACTATTGAAACTCAAAAAATGTGTTAACTGCTTGTGCATATAGGATGTGGTCATTATGACACGTCCTGTATATAATAATTTTGTAGTTTAGTTACCTATTGCTCTATGTTCTTGAGCTACTTCTACTCTGCAGTTGATTTAGCTAGAGCATACAAATTTCGATGATTAAGATGGGACTGATTCCATATCGGTCGCCTATTATATACATAATTAATTAGTTGTTCCGTTTCCATTGCTTTAAAAATGAATCTTGTGGGAACAACCGTCCTCAAACTGTCAAAGCAAAGATTGTCGCGCAAATCTTGCTGCAAATAAATCCCGAATTTAAATCGAGTTGCGTCACCATGGTTGCCTTGTTGTGTCAACGCGTTGCTTACCTCTTCATTATAGCATACACTTGTTTTCAAAATACATTGCAATATTTGAATCTCGTCGCTTCTCTCTTGTCTTATCGCTTCACCTTATTTGTACCTGTATGTTAGTTATTATTAAATATTATCGACTGTCTTATAAAAAAAAGGTCTGTACAAGACGCTACCACATATTCCTGAGACCAAAATAGGACAATTTAACTAAACTTACCTCTATCCAAACGTGCTTCGTAAAGTCACTATTGAACTTCAAAGATCTTCAAAAAATTTATTTTTTTCTAAATAAGAAAAAATTGCCTGTAGCACTGGGGCTGAAATTTGGGATGTGAGTCTGTTCAAACAAATATTTTTTGGTAACACTTGTTCAATAGTGGGTGTTATGTAAGTGGTAAAAATTGGATTAATTTCCACGTAATTTATTTTTAATTTTCTTTTTTATTTGAATTTATTTGAAAACACAAATTTTACAATTTAATTTTTAAACCTAATCCTAATAAGATAATCTGTAAGGGAAAACTAACTTATCATAATCAAAAGATTAAATTGGTAGTATTACAAAAGGTACCTAAGTAATAAATACACTTGTATGTACCAATATTAAACATACATATTTCATATTTGTTAAATACATATACTATAAAACAAAAGCAAAAAATAAGTAAAAAAGTCTAACAAGGAGTTAAAAATCAAGTGAGAATTTATTTATTAGTGAGTACAACTATGCCTAATGTTAACAAAAAAGATTTGTCATTTGAAGAGATTTTCAAACGTTTTGAATTCTATTGATAATAGTATATTAAAGTATTAGTTTCATAAGACACGTTTTTAGCGCACGTGTCCGAGTTTAGAAAACGTCCCATTTCTAATGAGGACAAGTGCGCTAAAACGTGTTATGAAACGAATACTTTATACTATTTTTTCTATTTGCATTAGTTCGTTATTAAATAATGAAAAAAATTACTTAGTTTTAAATAAAATTTGTTAGGGATATTTTGGTAAGTAGCATAGCAGTTGGCAACACTAGAAATTATGCAATTTTGTTTTTTACATAACCTTGCTTAACTTTAGGTAATCCGCGCAACGTAGAAATTCCCATTCTTATCTCATACACACAACGCCCGCTAAGCAGCAGGACCTCGTTCAGATTTGCCAGGTGTATTATACGTACTGTTGAAAATTATTATAAATTCAAAGTAGAATGTATGCCAATGTATTTGTGACATAAATAATTGCTACTGATTAATGAATTAAAAACTTGGATGAAATAAGAATAATTATATTTAATTTCATAGAATACCTTGTTTTTAAAGAAATTAATCAGGTATAAATGCAATAGTATTTTCAGCAAAGAATGATTTTTGTTAACCAAAATAATTATTCATTGGATCTTTTGGATATTATAACTTATAAGGTAAAGATATATGTATAATTTTATAAAATTTAATTCAGTATCAAAATTTACAATTTCGTTAATAATAAAGTAAAAACTGTTACGCCCTTATTAAGACTAATTATTATTCGGCGCATTTATGTAGCCTGCAATACTAGTTTCGCAAGTGTTGCATTCCAGTTATAAGAGTTCACTGAGTAAATAACATAAGTTTGACATTCTAAGAACAGCTGTCTAACAGTGATATCAACTTTAAAAAATAAAATGTTACTGTTTCCAGTATACTAAAAAATTTCATTAGGACACGCAAAATGTGTGTCCTAATGAAGCCATTACGACACGCAAATATAAAAATATCTTTTACATTCATTTCTAAATATATTGAACTATTTTATTTTTGAAACATTAAAAATTAGAAAACTTTAAAATAAAACTGTCAGGTTTAAAATAATTTATAACAATCATTTTATGAATTTTTTTTCACCTACTTGCACGAGTTACAAATGCTGCGTCTACGTGTCGTGCTGCCGGCATTTATCGGTTTATCAAAGCTACGTGCCCGTCGCGAAACGTTTCACTGCCAACAAAATATTTCCTCTGGGAATTCTGTGATGGGCCGTGCATGCAACGTAACTCAGCTCGGTCACTATACAGTCTTGTGAGCATTACCTAATTTAAGTCTATATCAAGAATATTTTTTCCATGTGTTGCTCCATGTCATTCCTGTAACGGTCAGGTCTAGTGAGCCGAGACCTTAACTAGTATCTCTTATCCCGGCTACTTTAATGGCCAATTCACCTCCATTAAATCAGGTATAACGACTGCTAATGGTTGGTTAATTGAAGAGATAATAATTATATCCAATAATTTGCTGCACATTCAATAGCAGTAAAGAAGTGTTAATCCATTTTTTGTTCTTGTATAAAGATTTGACTAATAAATTTTTTTAGGAAAGAGAAATCAGAACTTCTTCAGAAAATTTCTGTAATTCAAAAGAAGATTTTAGTTGGTGGAGAAAATTTATTCGAAAAAGCTCAGCAACAACAGTTTCTTTTGGAAACATCAGTTGCTGAAATTGAGAATCTAGACAAATCACAACAGCAATTGCAAGAGCAGTTACAAAAGAAAGGAGTATGTTAATCTGGCAATAAAATAAACCCAAATATATTTTCGAATCTTTTTTTTAGGCCGAACGTATAGATGTAGAAGAGAAATATTCCACACTTCAAGAAGAAGATATCGCTTTAACTAAAAAGATTAAAAAGGTTCAAGCTTTATTAAATGAAGTTAAAGAAGAGCATGCAGATAAAGAACATGAATACCAGCGTGAAATGCAAGCTCTTTTAGATACCAATCGTCTAATAGTTAGGGAAATACAGCTGGCGAATGTAATGATTGAATATTATATACCAAAGGAATATTTGGTATAACTTTTAATTTTTGTTTTGTAGTTATATTTTACATTTCTTATTTTTTAGAAAAAGATTGAAGCTAATACTCAATGGAATCAAGACACAACCGAATATCAAATGAGAGGTGTAGCTTATACAGGAAATAATATGCGAAAAAATATGTCTGCTAGTTCAGACAAAGAGAAACCAATTAGGCCAACAATGAAATCGGTGTATCATTCATATAACACTACTAAAAGCAAGCAAAGAGCAAGGACTTCATGGGTTCCTCGACCAAGTGGTCATAGACAGTCTGGTTCTAGGTCAGCGAGAGTTAATTAGTAGTGTTTTACTTCATTTATATTAATAGCTTATATCATTACTGTATATTATTTGTAGTTTGTTGAAAAATATTTTACTAATTCCTAGTCAAGTTTTGTATATGTATTTTTATTTTTAAAAGTCTATTTGTTGAGTTTATAATGACGGCACAGTGCTAATAATGATAGTGAAAATTGTTTAGGCAATGTTATCTAAGTGGTGATAATTTTTTCCTTAAATTCAGTATTATTTATACAAATTTTTGTCTAGTCTTACTTTAATACTGTTGTACTTTGTTCGCATAAGAGTATTTAATGCAATGCTAGTGAATGAATAGTTATTTAAAGTAATGCATGTCAATGATATTTAAAACACTTATTTTGTTGTAATTCAAAATGTAATTCACTACAAATATATTTAAAAACAATTGTATTTGTTTTACTGTAATCCATTAGTTAATATTTCTGTTATGTAACTAGTGGAACTTTTAAATATTGTAACTTCTTGGATGGACTGCTACAGCGACACCAGTGTATATGTTATTGATTGCTATTGATTTTATTTTGAATTCTCTGAATATCTCCAAGGGAGTCCCATCACCCCTAAACCAGCATAAGGACTCGATGCCCGGACGAGTGCAACCTCAGGTATGGCTGCGACTTGGAAACTGGGTCTGCCTAGGATATCTCAGAATTTAGCCACCCTGCCCTACCGTATTAAGGCTTGGTGAGCCCCGTCCACACACTACCTAAAAGTTGAGTCCCGGCCAAAACCAACTAGGAGGTTGCCTTAGGTGTGAGATGCTCTATATTCACAACAACACCCCTTATAAAGTGATCCCTTGGAGTAGCCTTCCTGGGATCGGCCATACCTATAGATCTTAAATCACCGAAGTGACTCAAACTACTGGTCCATTGCAAGCTTGCCCTCGTAGCATCCAATCCACGATGCAATGCGTGCCATACATATGTCCAAAGTTTTATTTAACCTGGCCCACCTGCGTTAGCTTATGACCACGGTTCCTCTTAGAGGGTTACGAATTGAGTTATGCTCAATTAGCATATCGGTTACATTTGTAAGAACTACCAGTACTCACTGGTGGGAACAAGGTTACCTATCCACCATGGGCGTCCATAGGAAAGAAATAGGTGGGGGGGGGGCAGATAGACCAAAAAAGAGTAATATATTAATTATCATAAATTAATAAACATAAACGAATATACTATATATATAAAATTTATTTTCGGTCTATGAGCCAGAGGAGGCCACGGCTCCCCTTGCCCTACAGTGGCAACGACAATGCTATCCACCCTCTACTAGCTCTCCAGGCTAGTGCCAGAGATATTGACGTGCTCACCTGTCGTGGTCCGTCTCTGAGGGAGTCCCATCACCCTTCCCTAGTCCAGCGTGCAGTCTTTCACTGCCCAGACGAGTCTAACCTCAAGTGTGGCTCGGACTTGGAAACTGGGTCTGCCTAGGATATCCCAGAATTTAGCCACCAGCCCTACCATATTAAAGTTGGTCAGCCCCGACAGAACCCCGTCCGACTCTACCTAAAAGTAGAGACCGGCCAATACCAATTAGAAGGTGGGGTTGTCTTATGCGTGTGAGGGTATATATTTGCATCAACACCCCTTATTATAAAGTGATTCCATAGAGTAACCTTCCTGGGATCGGCCATACCTATAGTTCTTAAGTCACCGAAGTGACTCAAACTACTGGCCCAGTGCAAGGTTGCCCTCGTTGCATCCAGTACACAGTGCAACGCGACAACCCAGGGAGAAGCAACTGGCAATACAGTTGCCACTTACCTCCTTATTCTATAATAAGACTTCATTGACGAGATAACAAATGTTAAAATATCGAAGTTCGTTATAATATCGAAATTCGTTATTTTTGTATTTAAGACAATTCTTACGAAAATCGTTATCACGCAATCGATATTTTAACAAAGGCTTCTTAGGTATCATTACGCAGGAGCTGAATGTTATAATTTGTATGAATTCAAACACGGTTCAATTAGAAAACAAATTTTAAATTAAATTTCAGAAAAATGATTGGTTTATGTATAAAACTCTTGTCTTAAATTCTTGTAATTTTCATTTGGTATCGTTAGACATGTGTGGTTTTCTATTTGCTATAATATTTTTATTTTATATTTTACTTTAAACGTTTTTAAAATACCTACTGACAAAGAAAAAAAATGAGAATTGAGATTTGAACAGGAATGATTTATGAATTACTATCTGGCCTGCATTTGCAACTTCCGTTTTTTCGTGCAAAGTTTTAACACATATTTTAAAAAAGTTTTTTGTTTACTTTTTGCAGTTCTTTCACAAAAACACGGACAAATTTTTGCAATTTTTCGTGATTCGGTAACTTTAAGCCTACGGGTGTCTATTGTAGGTATTTATATTTTACCGTAGGCGTTTTTAAAACCCGATAAAGTAAGGATTAAGGGATTAAACATAAATTACTATTGACCTTTTTGTAAAGACTTGAAACGTACCTACTACTACGTAAATACTTTTAAAAAGAGTTTTAAAGATATTAATAACAATACCAATAGTATTAATAGCAATAGCAACAATTAAAAAACAATACAAATTAAAAAAACTACATTACAAATACAAGAACGAAAGCCGACGTAAATTTGAAAACTGGCGCGAAACACAACATGTAAACAGGAACTAACCTATTATAAATCACATGATCATAGTCACAAACCGACAAACGCACTAGAAGAGCCAAAAACATTGATCATTCGTTATGCTCTAGTAGACCTTCACGAAGCAGGTTACAGAATAATGAATTTCGTTTGGAAGTATACATTTTATCGAAATTCGATATATAATGTTCGAAGTCTAGCCCCGTTTTGAGCCCACCCTCAAACTAATAGACGGACCCTGAGACCAGTTCAGTCATAGTGTAGCGATACCAAACACCATCCAAATGCGTGCCTTACAGATGAAATGTCTGTTTTTGCATTCTTTTTACATGTCAAAGTGATATAGAAAGATGATCAGAAAAGGATGTATTTACTACATGCCACTGTATTTTTTTTCATTTTGGAATTAAAAGCAGTACATAGTAGAAATACACCATACATATGTCCTCGAAGATTCCATTTTTAAATGATGTGCAAATAATATTAGTTCAAATTAGTTTATTTACCAAAAACGTATTTACAATACTGAAATACTGTATACAATAAAGAATACTGTAACAACTGTAGTCGAAAATAGGACGTGTTCTTTATTTCCAGTTCGTATAAAGCAAGAACAACTTAGACAAAGAACATTGTCAAAAACGTATTGCACTTCACTCAGGAGACGCACCGAAAGACATTCGTCATTAGTGCGAGCTTGCTTGGCCGTCAATAGTACTTTCATAAGCTTATCGAGTATCGACTATATCATGAAATAGAGCATTTACCGTTTGAATTGTTCTTTTTGCAGCTCGGTATATATTGGACAAACACTTCGAAATTTTGACATACGATATAAAGAGCACGTGCGTTGTTACAGAAATAAACATCCCGAAAAATCTAATTACCCCCAAATACCTTTTGGAACAAAATCACACAATGACTCCTCAAAATAATATCAAACTTCTACATTTTTATAAAAACAAACACAAATTAGACATTTGAGATGATTTCGAGATATACAAACACAGACTCAGGGTGCCTTTAATAAATGAACAGATTGGGCTCAGTAATTCTCCGTTACTGGAAGGGTTAAGAAATTAATTCTTATTATTTTTATCTTTTTATCTAGTTATCTATTTTTTGTATATACCTTAGCGACGTGTTTGATGCTTTGATAATGACAGCTTAGCTGTCGAAATAATTGTCAGGTTATAATTTAATAAATATTGTGAAACTTTTTATGAATCTATATTTATTTCTTCGTAACCTTTGAGGCTATGTAACCAACATGTGATCGATTACGCTCGAATATTCTTGTCTGCACATTTTACTCTAACCACGTCATTAGGCGACTGTACCGAGTACTCTAGATCGGAATGTCGAACGTACCCATGGCCGCGGGTCGTCAGAAACTAAAAGACGTTTAATGAGACGGTTAGCGTTTGTAAGTACTAACTTACTATACATATACTAATATGTATAGTATGTGTCCTGTTAGACACAGCCAATAATAACAAGAACCCAGCGTTATACTATAATTGAGTCTACCGGCATTATATACTTTTATAATGTAAATAGTACGCCAAATGTACTATATCTTCTATATATCTAATATTAAATTACACAAAATAACATCATGCAAAATCAATTAAAAACTTCTTTATAATAAAAATTATTTTTATTCTTTTATCGTTAATAACAAACAATAAAATTCTTCTAGGAACATTAGGAAAAAAAAGGTTATGATAATCTAGCGGTAATAATTATGTACCGAAACTGCAGCTAACTGCTGTTGTTGCAACTTTCGCGTGCGCGCCCCTCTTTAAATAAAAGTAATATGTTTATTCTCAGTAAGCAGACTGACGTCATTTTAACGTCGATTATTGGTCAGTCATTACGTCATTTTCACCTTTGAAGTGACGTTATAATTATGTTAATAAGATAAATGTATGTAGGGTAAATGTCACAGCCCAAAGTCATTTTACGACGTGAAAAAGACGTTGTTTTATGACGTAAAGAAAACGTCATATAATTATTTTAATGACGTTTTATTGACATCTTAATGACCTACTTATTTTCACTTCTGTAAATAAAATATTTTAATTTGAAAAAAAGGAGATTTATTATTTAAAATTCTGAAACATAAATATAATCACTATTATTATATTTATATGGCGTCCATAATACGTCTGTTGTTTTCGAGGCGTCAGCCGACATGTGTTAACGAGTGCTATACTCCCTTCGTCAATTTCGGAGAATTGTATGAAATGCCATCCTAATTTAGTGTACCAACACCGACACAAAAAAACTACAAGAAATGCTTAAAAATAAAATACCACAAACATATATTTTTTTTAATGAAATATGTACACATCAGCCAGCAGAAGATCAACATTAACCAATTTTTTGCACGTATTCGTCTCTTCCTTTCTTGTGTTGTTTTCCTCGATCTTTTCCGATATCGGTCAGGTGATGCTAGAACACTCGGAGTTTTAATTTTTAATACGTATGCACCACATGTGTTTATTTTGTTTACAAAAATGATTGAGGCTGTAACAATAATAAAGCTAACTATCAAGTAATATTTTAGCGCTAAGTGTGCAAGATTTTTAGGTTTATTTTATTTATTCAAGATCAATGAAAATACCTATTAATTGTAAATTTATTGTGAAAATTTTCAGCAAGATTCTGGTTAAGACTTTCACAATTCTCGTATGTGAAAAATGGGTCTTACTTACATTTTTTAAAGAAATCTGACGACGTTATTGAGACGTCATAACTCTACATTGGTCATACTGGTATGACGTCATTATAACGATATAATTGGGCATTCGTCATTAGCGACCAAACATGTCTAAAAAATCACGTAAATAAGACGACACTCTGCTTACTGGGTTGTTTTGACTACGTACATAAAAATTTACAAAATAAATGAGTAAGCATAGTAACATGGGAAATATTGCTCTTTAGTTATAAAATTCTATTAAATTTCGTTTTAATTTTTTAGCTTTTAGTTCTTTTACGTTGGGCATTTCGAACACTTGGAAAACTGATTGAGTACTATAACAGGGTCGTTGCATGGAATTAAAATTTTGACATAACTTGTATATTTTATTAGTGTAACAGTTATCTAATGAACAGGTCCACATAAAATCGATAAATGTATTACGATAACTTAAACAACACGAATTTAAAGTTTAAATATTTTCCGTCCTTTTCTACACTGCTGACGTCGTCGTACTATTCAAGATGAAACGCGATTTGCATTCGTAACATTGGCAATACTGGAAATCTTTGCCAGCGACGAGCACATAAACCGAACATGAGACGCGACGAGACCCGATCAAATCAGCTGCTGTACTTTAAACAAAGCGTGCGTGTTCCACGTTTTCTCTTAAAAGAAAAAGGGATAATGAAGACCGTCTTTAGTCAAACTACAAGCAAAAACATGCACGAAATAAATTATATAAGCGTTCAGATAATATACTGTACTGTACCAGAATTGCATAATAAAATGTTAGTTCTTCCAACGGCCAACCACCACGTTTTTTATAGTTTCCGATCCCGGTAAAAATTAAAAAGAATTAAAATAAAATAAAACTTTAGTACTGTTCAAAGACGCGTTTGTAAACGACAACACGAAACACACTTCTTGAAATCCACACTAAATATTAATAAACCTTAAATAAAACATGCTAACTTGTTTAATCATTTACGTATATTAATAAAATCCGCATTTTCTTTTCTGCTAATTAATAAATACGGGCGTCGCATTACTTGTTTTACTGAACACGTATAATAATAAAACAACAGCTGATTCAAACGTATCAAGTTATCAACACATGCACGTAAATATAAACACAACACAGTTGTCAAATGATTTCGTATTGCCAACTTACATATTTAATTTTAATACTGCGCATGCGAGGACTATGACGTTGTGCTAGAAAAGGACAAAAAAATTTAAAATTGTAAATTGAATATCTCGCTAACGGCTGCGTGAAAAATTAAAAAAAAATACGTAGTGTTATTACTAATTACATAGAATGTAAAAACGTTAAGTTTCAAAATTGTGAAACGACCCTATTTTTTGTAAGTGTACTATAATTTTAAATGCCTTTGTACTACTTTCGTTGTCGCCCATGTTGGCAACACTCATCGTTGCCAACCGTAGTATAATTATAGTATTAGTACTATAATTAGAACTACCGGTACTATGTACTTTTAAAATTTAAATAGTACGCCAAATGTATTTTTTCTGTATGTCTAATATTAGACGTATTCTTTTGCACATCGTAATTAAATCCAAACAATCATCAAAATGTTTGAAAATGCTTTGTCACAAAAGAACGTTGGCAATAGTTGCAAGTTACACAGCACTTTTACCGCTTTAGGTACCGAAACTGTTGTTACAAGTTTCACGTTCTGCTCATCTTTTAATAAAAGTAATATGTTTACTGTTTCGACTACATAAAAATTCTCAAAATAAATCAGTAAGCATAATAACATGGGAAAGATCGTTCTTTAGTTATCAAATGCTATTACATTTCGTTTTAACTTTTTAGTTTTTAGTTCGTTTTCGTTAGGCATTCCGAACAGTTAAAAAGAGTACTATAATTTTTAGTAAATTTCGTCCAAGTTGGCAACGCTGCAAAAACCATAAAATAATTTAAATTGTGAAATGATAAAGCGTGTGGAAATACTAATCAAGTTTTTTAAAGTCCAGTCATCTCGATTTAATAGTTAATTTCCGTAATTTATTATTTACTTTCATAAGAGATAGTGATAAGTCGATCTCAATGTCAGATTTAATGATATAATAATAAATATATGAAAGTGACAGTAGACTGTGGTAATCCCCACGAATTTATTAGCGGCATTTGCGGTAAGACTAAAAATGGTAGTACTATGTGACACATATTTGTTGCGATAGTCACTCTTGTCATTTTTAGAGTTGTTTGTGTAATAATGGACGTAAAGATGCGTTAAAATTATAACAAATAGACAAGTTATTAGAATATGTACTGTTTGCACATTTACTAAGTAGCACTTATCGATTAATTAAAGTAATTAGAATGTGAGCCTTTATTTAGAAATTATTAATTATTCTTTAGGTGACTACTTTTTCTTAGAATGGACACTCAAATTGTATCTAGAGACAAAACGAATTTTCTCTTTCGCATGAATATTTCACATTCTTCTTCGAGCTCTTCAAATATTCGACTTGAAGATTATGGAAATCTTTTCGATGAAGGTAAAGTTAAAACACGATTGCTTTCCATGTGGAACAACATGAAGTATGGTAAGTTCATTAACAATACCTTGAAAATTTTTTATTGAAATGTTTATGTTTCAGGCATGAAATTAAAAACAAATTTTTCAAAAGAATCTCCAGTTTGGTTATTGGGTAGATGTTACCATAAAAAAGTGGAAAGCCCATGTTCGGATAGCACTGAACTCGGTACGGATGTAGCTGCCTTTCAAAGTCAAAGTGATATTACGAGCAACGATGAAGAAGGGTTTGAAGGTTTCAAATCGGATTTTATTAGTCGCTTGTGGTTGACTTATCGGCGAGAATTTCCTACTCTAAATGGTTCTACTTTTAGTAGTGATTGTGGATGGGGTTGTATGCTTCGAAGCGGACAGATGCTGCTTGCTCAAGCTCTTGTTTGTCACTTTCTAGGCAGAGGTAATAATTTTTAATAAATAAAACTTTGATAAATGCAAATTGTAGTAAACACTAATGCGTCAATGTATTTTTTTTAATTTAAATTTATTGGTTTGAATGGCCTTGTGGTATTATTAGAGATTGAGTTTACATTGTACTGTTCAAATTCTTAAGATAAATTTATGGTCAGGCTGATTCAAAATAAAAATTTTCTTTTGGAAAAGGTATCTCCTAATTACCTAATCGAAGAGTCTTATAATTTAATATTTTTTCTTATATATTTTATACGTAGATGTAATAAAACATTGCACTCCCCCTCCCCCACATTTACTTCCTGTGAGACATGTAGTGGCCCGACAGATCTTAGACAGTAAGTCTGCATGTTGGGTCGACAAATTGGCAGCAACCAGCCCTTAAAAAAACCATTATACCTCTACTATAGCAGAGAAAACTAAGTTTACGATGCATGTGGCCACAGCCCTAGAAAATTTTCAAATAATTTTTGCATGTGATTAGAATAGGTCTTTTAAACCTTGTTGACGGTTTTAAAGAATGTAATCCTGTGCAAACAAAGTGTTATAGCTAGTAAAACGATCATTCTCGCTTTTTCATATATTCGAAAAATTTCACTAACTTTACTATTTGTTTACATTTAAATACACTATAAATTTTCCTTGCAGTTTAACTTTGAACCTTCATTGCTGATTAATTTACAAATTTAAATGAACATATAACTAACATTCACAATACGACACAATACAATTTACTAATTAATAAATCTTTTATTAAGTATTTTTGAGAAAAATCCTCGAACACGTCGTTTTTATCTTAAAGGAGACATATTTTAGTGTAATCGTTATTTGTAGATCGTCTTTTGTTTCCTAGTAATGGCGATAATGAAAATTTTTTTAAATGGAAACCCTAATCTTTTATGATGGATTTGGAAAGATAATGTAATGTGACTTGAAGTATTTTTATTCTTCGCTCTTTTTCTTGGAGATTTTATTCCATCAGGTGAAATACTTTATTGACGTACTGAGAACAAAGTTTTTCGCTAATAACTGTTTCTTTAGAAACTTGTCGAATAATTACTGATAATGACTGCCGGGTCTCAGTAAGACGATATTTTATCAAATTTGACAAAATCTGTTTTTCACGAACCTTTAGTACACAACCCATTCTGTTATTAACAATATCCGTCATACTTATGTATAATGTACTATGTGCGTTATGTAATACTACAATACGAATAGTTACAACAAACAACACGACAATGTTAACAATACTTTGGTAGACTTGAAACGAAGCTCTGTCAGGAGTACACCAGGCCTATAAGTGGGAGACTGGGGTCGCAAAACTATTCAAAACCAAGTCTTACCACATCTGAGGTTGGATTCGATCTGGCAGTAAAGTCTCACATAGTAGGAGTAGTACTTCTACTGGACAAGGGGTTCGTCCCTTGGGATGGACCCTGACGGGTGAGCACGTTTATTGCTCCGGTACTAGTCTGGAGAGCTAGTGGAGGATGGATAGGCAACCTTGCTGATTGGGCGCATCTCTTGGAAGGAACGTGGGGATTAAGTCCAACGACAGATGCCCCACATAAATAAATCTTTGAAATCCGTGTGCAAAGTTATGTCAAGAAAACTACTAAGAAAAGAAACCTCATGGTTGTAAGCAGTTTTTTAGTTTCAGAATGCCTGCCACCATAATCTGCATATCTTCAGAATTCATGATAAATTGTGCTTCAAATGCACTTACATTTATGCATTGGGTCCAGATCACCTGGAAGATCTAGTTTAAAATGTACAGTACAAAACTACAACAAAATCTTTTTGTCTATTTCGACAAATATCACCCCAAAATATGCAGTGCTATATGTCATTCAAAGCATCCCAACAACACTTGCCTAGGGGAGTATCCTTCTCTTATGTACCACCTTAATCCAAGCATTCCCTGAAAACTTAGGTTAAGTGATCTTCCTATACAGTAGAAACTTTAGGTTAAAATTGGATTTAGGTTATATTTCTTAGAAAATTGTCAAGTATTCGTTAAAGATTGTAGAATTGTGGTATTATCCAGCACCTACTAGTACCTATTCCCACCCACATCATTTCTTTAAAATCTTTTTTGCTTGTTTTGTATTTTTAATGTAATATGAGTACAGTGGGTGTACTTAAAATTTAAAATATGATTTTCTCGGAAACTACCAGGAAGAGGCCACATGTTGATAAGGAAAATATTTTCTAAATCATTGCAGCTACCCCTATTATGAGGTTTCTAGTTATATTAGTTACCCCCTGTATAATGTATACACTGTTTGCCTGTTTATAAAAACGATCAAACAGTGAGACGTTTGAAAATTTGGTGTGCTTCATTTCAAAAGTAAGCTTTAGCTTTATGTATAAGAACTTGCATCAAATGTTGGTTTATCAGTCTTATTTTATTAATGTTAAAGATATATATTGTGTTGTTGATTGAAATGAGGTAGCTCAGTGCGCTGGCCTGGGCATATGCTCAGGTGACCAGCCTTAGAAGCGCTTCTGCTATTTACAATTTACTAAAGATATCTATTTACATACTAGGTACAAATCATAATGAGACGAATAGTTGCATAGTTAATGCTTTTCTGAGAACAGTTTTTTTCCACTTTTCTCAATTCTTTAGCAACATTTTTACAGATTTTGAAGATTGGTGTTCTTGATCCTCTCTCTCTTAATCCTCTTTGTCAAATATCATCCGTTCCACTGGGTTGGATTGGATTTTACGAACTAGGAGATCAACTGTGAAGATTGGTAAACGGTATATGCAGTTCATGAAAGGAATCGACAATCCTTCGAGAAAGGTTGATGCTGGTGAAGTGGTCATGCTCGATGCTTATTGAAGGCTGTGCACAATGAATATCTATTCTCTAGTGGTTAATATCTGAATACGGCTCAAATAAAAGCGGTATTTTGTGCAATAGCAGATAAAAATAAGAAAAATCACAACAAATTCAAATTTGACAAAAAAGAATTGGTTGATCTTGGAAATCTGAATGAAATTCGTGAAAATAGTAAGAAGAACTTAAGAAAGGCAGTAAAAGAAATATTCTCAAAAGAGCATTAAATATCAGCCATTCGTTTCATTACAGTTTGTACATACATAGTATCTAAACAGATATAATTGGGTTGAAATTACTTGGTAGTCTTACATTTAAAAAAAAAGAGGAAGTGATTGAGATATGCCCAATCAGTGTGCACTTGCAAAGCAAATGATGCCAGTAACTCACTGGTGGGAGTGGTGTTGTCTATCCACCCGCTACTAGCTCTCCAAGCTAGTACTGGAGCTATAAACGTGCTCACCTGTCGTAGTTCATCCCAGGGGACGAACCCCTTGTCCATCATTAGGACTGCTCCCACAACGTGGGACTTTACTGCCTGATTGAATCCAACCTCAGATGTGACGGAACTTGGTTTTGTATGGTTTTGCCACCCTGATCTTCCAGTTATTGTCGTGGTGTGCCTCTGACAAAGCTTTGTTTTGAGTCTACCAAAGTAGAATCCTATTATGTACCCGTTAAGGTAGAGATGTCTTGAGCATGAGTGGCTATATATTTGCATCAACGCCACTAAAGCATAGTGCTCTAGACGATTTTTGAGGATCAGAAGACTGGAACTGCACAGCTAAAGCCTGACCCCATACTTTCATCTCTGAAACACTACCCGGTGGCATGCAGTTTCCCATAGATCAGCAGACGAACCCTCTGATACGCCCAGCTGATCAATATAAATGATGTCTTCTTCAGACAATATGGCCTTTTTTGGCGAAAGAATCATCCCTGAAAGTTTGAAGTGTTTTTCATTTTAAGTGACAGGATATATCGTATTTGGGAGGGAGTGCTGTCTGCAGAATTAAATTAAAGACGTGCTATTAGTTTTGGTGTAGCACCATACGTTTTAAAATATTTTATTGCTGATACTTGCATATAATTGTTGGACATTGATTACTGAGACCTCTAGGGACTATAAAAGAAAAGAATTTAATCTATATATGTATTTGGGAATATTGTTAATTTATTTTGTATAAAATTCAATTAAAATGCTCTCCATCATGATTTATGTGTTTTTTAACCAAGGGTCCTAGACAAAATCTAATTCCAGATTTGAGAATTCTGTATAAGAATATATAACGTACATTATATTTCTTATCAAAAAATTTTAATGGCCTCAATTTTGTTGTTCACTGTTATTATTAGTGATGCACCAAAGTGGATTTTGGCAGAATCTCTGAATACTGAATAATTGGCCACTAATATTTACCAAAGCAAAATAAAAATTTGAATTTTGATTAATTTTATTGAATACAAAATTATGTCAGCAAAATGAAAATATTGGCGTCCGAGAAATATGTCTTCTATGCAATTTGCTTTAATAAAATAATATAAAATATACTTAAACAAAATAAAATAAAAAATAAATAGTAGGTATATAGATTATAAAAAATACAGGAGTTGAAAATATTCACGTATTGGGATTCCAGGAATCTCCCATTAAATAAATGCCTACATATTTTAAAAACTTAAATCTTCTGCTTAACCTGATAATAATGTATTCTATAATTAAAATGCATTCATATAAGTCAGACTGTAACAGAAAATTCAAAATTACTTTGGCCAGTCGAATACTGAATCTTTTGCGCTGCTTCGGCCAAAACGATCAATGATCACAACAACACTACATTTAAACTTAAAAATGTTTGTGCTCTTTTTTTGAACAAGAAATCGATTTGGTTACACAGTGATGAACCAGAAAAGTGATGTAGTTAAATATGTAGTTAATAAAGTGGAAGAAAACGTGGTAATTGTTTGCAATATGTAGTTAATAAAGTGGAAGAAAACGTGGATACTTGACGAGTTATTGAAGTTATTGTCAAATTATAGATGTGAACAATTCCCAACATAGCTTATCCAGACTAACAGACGATGATTAATTCTTTATGATAAAACGTAAGTTTTTAATACATTTCATACAAAGTTATAAATTATCTTGTAATTTAAAGAATTTTCTTAATCATATTCATTTTACAGTTACAAAACTTTCAATTATGAATCATAATTATTTTAAGAATTTGTGTGTGACTCAGTATCATTGGCATAGCTTCCTACATATTTATATTTGCAAATACTAAAAACTTCTAAGGGTCACAATTACCAGAAGACCTTGACAACAATCTTACAGATTCATCAAGATACATTTAAAAAATCAGTTCTTTTTATAACCACAAAATAATATTGCAAAACAGCTCTAAAATGTTCATAGTTTCCATAAGTTTTCTATTTATGTGCTTAAGCACAAGCTCCAACTCTTTCTTTACTTACATCAACTTTGTCATCTTTGTCTTATCACATTATTCGGACATACATTGTTCAATTTACATGGGTTTTTTAAATTTTCCATCTTCCTTTAATCGCTACACCACTTGAATATTGTAAAAATGAAGTTATCATTTCTTCTTCACAATTGCACACAGAGTTGAATACTTAGTGCTTGTGTCTTTCTACTTATAATTCTATGTTCTACAGAAATCAGGACCAACCAAGTATTATCGCTATCAATATCTTACATCAGGCCTGCTTTCATCTGAATGGGAAGAAGAATCATACTGTGCTTATTACAAAAATGCTAAGATTTTATGAAATTTAAAATGACTTAACAACATAGTTTTCATCAGCATCAGCAAGTAACAAGGAAATAGTTTTTGTTTTTTCTTTTTTTTTGTAATAGCATCAACTACAAGTAATTTTAGTAACTTTGTTTATAATTGAACAGCAATAAAACATGTATAACACATCGTTCAATAAGTCCCGGGACTAACCCACAGATGGCGTTAGTAATATCAACTCGACTTCGTTTTCCGAAAGATCTAACCTTCAAATGACACGTGTCTGATTTTCATGTCAATCGGATCATAAACAGCAAAGTTACCGTGGTGAAACTGACGCTACTTTTGCATTTGTAGAAAAAATGGACAAAAACGAATTTCGTGTATTGATAAAACATTGCTTTTTAATGGGAAAGAATACCGTGCAAGCTCAGCAATGGATTGAAAAACGTTATCCGCACTCTGCCCCGTCGAAAACAACCATTTGCCGGTGGTATGCTGATTTTAAGCGCGGTCGCATGCATACAAATGATGCTGAACGCTCGGGTAGGCCAAATGAAGCAGTTACCCCAGAAAATGTGAAACAAGTTTTAAAAATCGTGATGGATAACCGCAAAGTGAAAGTTCGTGAGATTGCTGAGATGGTGAACATATCAACTGGAAGTGCGTGGATGATTTTACAAGAAAAGTTGGGCATGAAAAAAGTCTGTTCCAAATGGGTGCCGCATTTCCTCACAATGGAACAAAAGCAACAACGAGTCGACGATTCAACGAGCTGTTTGTCACTGCTTACTCACAATAAAAAGGAATTCTTGCGTAGGTATGTGACAATGGACGAAACATGGATCCACCATTTCACTCCAGAGTCGAAGCGGCAGTCATCTGAGTGGCATGCAACTGGTGGAAGCCGTCCGAAGCGTCCAAAAACGCAACAGTCAGCTGGCAAAGTCATGGCGTCAGTCTTTTGGGATGCGCAAGGTGTAATTTACATCGACTACCTTCAACAGGGAAAATCCATCAATAGCGACTGCGTTTGAAGGACGAAATCGCAAAAAACGACCGCACATGAAGAAAAAAATCATTTTTCATCAAGACAATGCACCGTGCCACAAGTCAGTCAAAACAATGGCCAAATTGAACGAGTTGGGCTTCGATCTGCTTCCCCACCCACCATACTCTCCAGATCTGGTTCCGAGCGACTACTGGCTGTTTGCTGATCTAAAAAAAATGCTGCAAGGAAAAAGATTTGGCTCGAATGAGGAAGTCATCGCTGCAACTGAGGCTCATTTTGAGGACAAGGACAAATCGTTTTACAAGCACGGTATTGAAAAGTTAGAAAAGCGGTGGAATGACTGTATAGCCCTTGAAGGAAATTATGTTGATGAAAAAAAGTAAGTTTTTCGAAAAAAATGTTTTTTTCTTAGTCCCGGGACTTATTGAACGATGTGTTACATGAGTGTATGAAATCATATATAAAATTTTATCTATAGCTCGGTACTGAACAATTTCACTATAAAAATACACTAATGGTAGTAATGATCAGAAAGAATGATAAAGGAAACGAGGGAAGGTTATAGGAAATAGTCTCTCAATGGAAGAGGCTGTGTCATTTAGTGGCTCTGTTAGTGTGCCAGCTATATTGAAGCGCTGCCTATGTCGAGCATACTGCGCACAATCGACTAAAAGATGCTATACTGTGAACGGCACCTGGCAGCGTTTTATTATTGTTCCTACTTGTATTATGTGCTTTCCACTGTAAATTTGTGATAATGTCTGCCAAAATAGGCTAATTTGGGGTTGGCAATACTGCTACAGCTGTTTAAAAGCATTTATTAATATTTTTATGCTGGAATATTAATTTTTAGACATTTTCAATATCACTGAGGATGTATAAATAGAAATTTAAATGTTAACTATCTTAAAACAAACATTTACATGGTTTTTATTTTGGCAATGGGATGACGATATAGTTTATTAATAAATAAACATTAATCTACTGAACTGATAAAAAAAATACATAAACATATTTACATACCTTCTATAGTATATATGTTTTTAAACTATAATTATTCAACAATAAATAATTACGCAAACAAAAAATATATTTACTTTTTCTTGTATTTCTTTCTTCTTTCGTTATCTTATCTATTTGTCTGTTTGAATTTAATTTATTAGTTATTTTAATGGTGTATATTCTAACTGCCAAATTAACACGTTTGCTGTGCACATGTGCCCCACACCGTTCGTGTCTTGCCCTAGTGCACATGTATGCCATGTACCTGTTGCCATTAAATGCGTCAGTATAATCTTAGCATTGGGAGGAACTATATGGGTGTTGATCAGCCTGTTGCTTACAACTTATAGAGACAGAAATTTTTTTGCCATTATTGAATTTTTATATTTCTGCAGATTTGACTGATGAACAGTGTTGTGGCCAGCCCCTCGAAAACTAAAAAAGCCAAAATTATAATTAGCATCAAGAACACTTTCATCGTTTCATTTTATCTATTTTATTCTTAAAACTAGTCAGAAATTGACATGGGGCAGTCAGAAGTTCTTACGCAGGTGCGCATAGCGCACATGTGAGTCACACATCAAAAATTACTAAACACCATGTATACATATTTATTGCCTGCATTACTTTCATTCTGATACCAAATACAACTGTATTCTAAAAAAATCAGTGCTGCTCGTAACAATTGTGGCTAAAAACATGTAGAATTTTTGTACACATCTTAGATATAGGTTAGTTGTTAGTTGAAACTCTGAGTACTTTGGTTAGTTGCTGAGATTTTTTGTTGAACATATACCACGGCACTTTAGGCATTTTAGGTCATACACTTAGAAGCATACAAAACAAGTTCAAGATAATGCTCAAAAATCTTACACTTAATACTAACTAATAACTTTTAAATGTTTCAAAGATCTAAAAACTACAACATTTATTACTGATATTAACAGTAAGAATTAGCCACTTTAATTGCAACTTGAATTTGGTCCTACTCCTGAAATATTAGATGTTAACAAAAGCACAGATCTATTGTAGCTAAATTTTAATTTTCTAAAAAATCGCTCCTTATACAAAACTGTTAATACCAAGAATCAACAACATTAAATGTAACAACCACGGATGACTTAACGCTCTTTACAGGATATTACGTTATCTTGCATCTGCAATACTATTGTATATTGTGTGAATTCTCTCTATGATGACTAATAACACTTCCTTGTACAGCTTTGATGATTATGATTTCATAATTATCGTGCAACTTATAGTTGCTGATAAACGAAAGACCATTCTAAAAGACTTGAACTCGATGACCAGACTCTACATCTGTACCCTAAGAAGTAAAGAATCTTCTCTAGTTTTTGTCAAAAGTGAGTTTATAAGTTTTTCAATACATCAAGTGCTTAAATGGCACACAAGGAAAGTCTAAGGATATTTTTTTAACTAGTTTTATTATATTATACTTTCTTTCTCCAGTATCCTATGTACCCTCACGGGTGTTAGATATTCGTCCATTATCCATTCCTTCCACCTTTTACGGTCCTTTGCCATTCTATTCATTTCTTCTATTGTTTTCCCCCTTGCTTTCCCTATCTCTTCTATGCATTTCTTCCAAGTGAGTCTCAGTCTTCCTCTTTTTCGTTTCTTCCCTGTTATGTACATTTGCTATTTCTCAGGTTATAAATAGACATCGTAAGGCAACTTGTCTGGAGATACAAAATTTTAGATCACTTACAATAATAGGTATGAAGAAAATAAAACAATACTAATTGGGTTGCTTTTAAATATAATTCCACAGCTTTTGATATTGTTTCTTCGGAATTAGGTTTTGACTGGTGTTTATAATGGTGCACCATGGTTATAATAACGTAGTCTCCACTAATTTAGAAAACT
Source organism: Agrypnus murinus (assembly GCA_929113105.1). NCBI lineage: Eukaryota > Metazoa > Arthropoda > Insecta > Coleoptera > Elateridae > Agrypnus > Agrypnus murinus. The sequence goes on along the minus strand of OV816023.1, from coordinate 118,905,972 downwards.
TAAAAGCTAAGGTGGTGGCGTGGGCAATACATATTGAGGGTGATTTGAAATAAAGATGTAAGTGGTAATAGACATGAAAAAGGTATTTTATTTTACTATGCAAGGAAATGTGTTTAATCATTTTCTATCGCAGATAATTTAAAAACTAACAGCTTGTTAGCTACAAGTTAAGTATGAATCAATGGAATGAAAAATTTTCTATTCATTGCTACAAAATCTCAATTGGTACCATTTGGCACTTCCTTTGGTCAGATCATCATTGATATGTTTATCTAATATTCATTTTACCTTTATTCGTTAAAATTTGAAGACATTCACTTAAAGTACTTCACAATAAAATAAATAAACAGTTTAAAATAAAAGTACAGAATGGACCATAAATGAACCCTTACACACCTGCTTTGATATTATTTTTGTCTACTTTTTGCCCCGTCATTAGCACAAGAAAAACAAATGCCTGTAAAATAGACAGCAAACCAATTTAATATTTCTACTATCAGCTCATGTTACTGGATAGCATATCACCTAACAGAATTCTAAAATAAAAATCTAATTTATGTAAGCCATACATCAGTTCAATAAAAGTTTTATATGCCATTTTCAAATTTTGGACAGATGCAATTTTAGAGGCATAACTAATTTATTTTTTTATCTTTAAGAGGAACATTTTTTATTGTTCTAAAAAAAAAGATTTAGTTATGCTTATTACCAATATCAAAAACTACCATTTTTGTGTTATTTGACTAGACTTATCTTACGAGGTATATTTATAACTGTGTTTTTTATCCCTCCCCCACCATTTTTGCTGTCTATTTTTTGCCCCGCCCGACCCTACTTCTCATTTACTTTAGGTTTGAGAATTGATATTCGAAGTATCTTATTTTTACTTGTTACTAAAATAAACTATTTCCTAGAAGAATTAGTAAATATAATGTATGCTTTAGGAGAAAGTGATGGAAATTGTCTTTTTAAGTCCTGCGAATATACGCTCAAAAATATTCCTAAGGATGTCCAAACGGGAATTAAATGTCAGGAAAATAAGCAGACATCTAGTAATTAAAAATTTGTCTGTGGCAAGAATCCTTTAAGAAAAACAGATTCCATTCTTATCAGCAAGAGCTTACTGATAACGATTTTGGAAATCGGGTAACATTTTGTCAATAGGCACAAAATAAAATGAGGAAAACGTATTCTTCAAATATGTGTTGTGTACTAAGGAATCAAATTCATAAAAACAAATCGTTCTGTAAATCAGCAAGATTTTCTTTTATGCTACCAAAAACCTTCATGCTGTCTTGGGGTATAATTCATGATTATATGATTGGACCAATTTTTTGGATATTTTTTCTCTTGTTTTTCTGTCTATTACTGTAACAATTATTAGCAAAAGGTTTTTAAAGGATCGTTTCTTTATCGCAACAAAGAAATGGGTTTAATTAAGTATTCCTTTTAGATAAAGATTTAGATACTAAGAACAGTTTTTACGTTTATCTTGACTACTGTCCATGTCACTGGCTTTTTGATTCTTGTGAAATCTATTAAAATTTCAAAGTAACTTATCAATGCATTGCAAAAACAAACTTTATCGTGATTTACACAACTGTATTTGAAATGGGATTTCGAATAAGGTGACTCAAATATATAGAAGTCGATCGTTTTCATGATAACCCTATATGTAGTTATACCTATATAGCTACTATTCTAGATGAAGTAGGCATTAATAATGTCAGATTTCGAAAGATAGTTTATTTTTTCAAATTTACAAAATTAGCAAAAAAGATATTGAAAAGAAGGTTTTCTGTTGATCTATGGTTCTGCAGCCAAAGGAATAATCTGAAAACAAACACATAAAATAAGTAATACTTTTTGCAAGAAATGCAATAACATTTACATACCGCATAGGGTTGAGTAGTGGGAATTATAGAACGCCGTTGCTGCCAATTTCTTGCTTGATGTTATGGAATATGTATGTCTGAAAAAATAGATAACATAAATAAAAATGTTGTACATCTCTATAGCAAGTATAGTAACATTTTGTAATAATTAACTAGATCTGTAAAATCTTGTTCCTCACCTTCACCTTCCAATGAACATAGTGAGGTATGATGTAGAGAAGGAAATGCTTTACATATATTGCCATGTATGTGAATCTCTCTAGAGTAACTTTTGTATTAATTTTCATGGTCCTCTGTTATTCCGGGCATGGTGGGTTTATAAAACTGACATGGTCGATATTGCCGTTTTTTTGGGAGAACTGTTGGAGAATATCGATTCAAATCTACAACGGTTGTTACGAATTGTTTTAATTTATCATCGTATTTAGAGATAAGCTTCTGCAGCTCATTAGGCTGTGTAAATGGAATCGATATTGAATTATTTCTCTTATGCGTAAGCGTTGACCGTCCTCTTCGTGTTTCACCCTTTTGTAAAGAAGAACTAGACGAACCATCTGTCGCTTCTAGAGAGTTAAATTTTCTAGACAAGTTAGGTGTGTCTATCCAGCATTCTTCGGTACATCCAATTCTCCATATCATCTGTTCATATTTCTTCTCATGAGTTTTGTGCGAGTGATGTTTCACAGCTTTATTACGAACTCCATATTCAGATTTTTCTGATCTGTTACGTCCATCTAAAATATGTACATATAAATACATAATGCGTTCACACAAGAAATAGAAATGTACTTTACAGAACATTTACCTAAAGTACATTTCCAGTCATATGTATACAGAGATGTATTTTTAAGCAACAACACCTAAAGATTACTAATACTGTTCTTCCAGACTAATACTGTTAATCATTTTAGTTTAATTAATTAAAAGTTAAAAGAAACATGCCTTGATGTTAATTTAAGGTTTTCTTCTATTTGATGCAGTATTGACACTACTACAAAATGGTATAGTTTCTAAATGCAAACGAAAACGTTCAACCATATCAAAACAATTTAACTGTTTGAAATGGTTATGTGGGATAAAGCATTTAGTAGTAAATTCAAGAGGCATGACTATTGGACTGGTTTAGTTTCATCCCTTTGAGATCTAAAAATTATATTACTTGATAAAGCTATGTAATTTCTAGGAAGTCACTTCTACACAATAATACCAACGTTTGACTGTGTAATTGTGAGAAGTCTGTATGTAAGGCGAAAGAAAAGCGAAAATTTCTTGATAATACTATTATACACTGTTGAATGTTATGAATCAATTTTAAAATTCTTCTGTAATTTAACTTTTGCATTAGCGTTTGTCACTGGAAACTACAAAAATATTTAACACATTAGCTGCTACCTGTACTATCATCTCTTGATTTCTACCATGCCACATGATATGCAGGTAACCCATGGACTATTGTTCACGGGGCGCCGTGTGGTCTGCAACTAGCCCACATTGTAGCTTGATTTGAATGTGAAATAGCTCTTTTATGGCCGTGAATATCTTAGTCCAAGTACATGTCGCAGCTGACATATTAATTACGAAAAACCCTTTTTTTTGCTACTGAAGGTCAAAATTATAAGCTCAAAATTAAATGAAGCTTTTTAGAAAAGCTGCAGAAGTAAATTAAAGGCTTCAAACATGATTTCTTACCTGCTCTGGATGATTGTTGGTTCCTCAAGTCCATCTTTCACTGCAGATGTGTATATTTACAATTTTAATTTTAAAACTGTTTATGGAATACAGTTTTAACTAACAATTTATCCCTAAAATCTCCAAAAATTAAAAAAATTCTATATATTTTGAAAGCAGAATGAGTTTTGGAAAAACTTCCAATTTTGTAATGTTTATTATATCATCACCTAGGTGATACATACAAATGCGAGCAGCTAGAGTTCCTGAAGTTAAGGATGCATAAGCAGACACTGTAATTCGATGAATCTAGTTGAACTAGATGACCCATGTTTCTATTCTTTAATAATAAAATTGGCTACCACAGTGGAGAGAATTCGTAGCAAATTATTTTCAGTTTCAAACTTTTAGACCGTTTTATGTTTTGGAAGAGTTTTAATTTTATATTTACTATCATTTTATCTAGATAATACGTATCAATGGAAACATGTACACTTTCTTATGTCTCGATAACACCATCCTAAGAAGCATACCAGGCAAGTAATATGGCTGGTGTCTAAGCCGATACTGTTTAATGGTTTTAATGGCAATTTTTAAACAGACTCTTCTAAGCCCGTAGTCTCACTCCAGCCACTATCATTCACTACCATGGATTACCACCAACTAAAATAATTCCGTGTGGTCCCGCTATAACAATTAGTGACCACCAGTATTATGTAAAGTTTTAAATTCTGTGCTTGTGTTGTTTACCTTTTTTTGAAAAAATATACTGCTAATTTAAAATAGCTTAGCAGTGTTAATATTATTTCCTATTAAATGAGATTATGTGTATTGGTTTTTTACTAATATGTTGTGTTTAATAAAATAATAAACCAAATTATTGAAAAATATAATATCGTCTGATGAATCAGATAGCGAGGAAGTTGTAACCATAGACATGTGGAATAAAATACATAAAAAATGTCAAAATATATGGGTGCGGGAAATCTTTCATCCTAGAAAGCAGTTGGGAGAATTCCATCAATTAGTGTCCCAACTTATAAATGACAAAGAAAAATTTTATAATTATTATTGCATGAACAAAGACGGCTACAGTTCGATGGTGTCAAAAGTTCAACCACTGTTTTATTGATGGTCAACATTTGATGGCAGTAGGTGGCTAACAGTAGCTTAGTGGGACCAGCGATATCGATGAATGCACGTTTTAAGTTTTAGGCTGTAGGTGGTTGATGGTTGCTCAGTGAGACTGCAGCCTAAACCTAGACTTAAGCTAAGATCACACACAGCTACTTTTGCAGCGCAGTTTTAGAGTTGCGGCTGCAAAAGTTTCGCGTGGTGTTCACACATATCCTAAAAGTAGCGCGCAGCATGCAAGTTTTTCTACTGCAGCTACCCTTTAAAACTGCAAGACTAATAAAAGGCTGCAATAGTGTTCACACACTACACGCTTTTCCAGCGTGCAACCCACAGCTGCAGCATAGGTGCAGTATTTTATTATTATTATATTTTATGATTCCTTGGTGTTTCGTCTTGTGCTTGTCGGTTTTTAACAGGTTTGAATTAATTAAGAACATAAGAGACAGAAACATAAGAAACATTAATTTGTGTCCAATATGGTGTAATTATAATAACAAGACAAAGCTAACTGCAACAGTTTATTAGCTGTTCTCTTATTAAGGGGATGCTTTAATACAGACTTAAATTTGATACAAAATCAGTAACATCTTTGAAGTTAAAAACAAATACTGACATTTTTCTGAAAGGAAATGATCTGCTCTGTTGAACGAGGGTGTTTGTTTTTGAAATTTATTTAATTCTTTAAATAAATGAAAGTAAATCCGATTAAAATGATTTCACTTTGCATTAAAATATTTCGCTATACTATTTATTATAAAAAAAAAATTTCAAGATTGTTATGCTAAAAGGATAAAATGTATCTGTTTTCTATTGCATCAACCAAATTCCAACTACAAAAATTTCTTTACAACGTAATTACGTTTAGAAAAATGCATAACATAGTAATTTTTGCATTATATGAGAAACATGACACGTTTAATAAAAAACAAAACACACTCTCATCAGAATTAGATTGATACTGCAGGTGCAGCCGCTGCAAAAGTTTCAACCAAATATATATCCTTTGCAGCCAGCGCAACTCTTAAAAATTCCATTCACACGTGGCTACTTTTTGGACTGCGCGCAGCAAACAAATACTGCATGCAACCGGCTTGCATGCGCTACTTTTAAGGTTGCTGGGGAGTTCACACAGGGATTCACTTGTGCTGCGCTGTTTTTTATGCTGCACTGCAGCAAAAGTAGCCGTGTGTGATCTTAGCTTTATTTAGTTAAATTAACATACTTTATGTAAAGTGACTCAAAAGTAAGGTATGAGTGATAAATAAATGTACAGAAGACTTCGACATACACACACCGGTGTGAGATAAGGGAACACACTATCAACCCAATCTGTTCAATCTGGCCAGGGTGTCCATTTAGTTCAAAATTATTTGATACCTCTTAATAATAATAATAATTAATAATAATTGCTACAGCCCATAACCTGGACACCAGGCCTCAGAAGCTATAAGCTTGTGCAGGAGGTAGGGGGCGATTATTATTATTACATAGACTCTAAGTGCGGCTGCAGCCGACTTACAGATGGAACAGCCCAAATCCCACATTTGTGTCACAGCTAAGGAAAACTGCAGAAAACCTTAACCAGATCTGCCGGCACCGGGAATAGATCTCGGGCCACTTGGGTGAAACTCCAGCAAACTAGACATTACACTACCAAGGCTTTTAAACAACTAAATATCGAGAAAAACTTTTAATTCAAGAGTTTCTTGGTTACCAAAGATGCATACGTTAAAAATATTTACAACAATACAGGGTGTTTCACAAAAGCGGGTCAAATAAAACTACGTTGTTTTAAATGGGTCCCCCCTGTATATTTTACCCGCAATCATGTTTATTCACAATAGATTTTTTTTAAAACTATTTCGACGTTGCCAGTCTATAAATTATTTTCTTAAATTTTTCAATTTTGTGAGGTCGTAATAAATAAGTCACAATTTACTTATTTATTTGAATTTTAAAAACAGTCTTTGCTGACAGTAGTATCAGGGTCTTACAAACGCTATTAAAATGCTTCCCGGTTTTGTTTTTGTACAGGGTGTTCAAATCGTACCTTCAAATTTTGATAACATTAAATCAAATTTTTACAGTTTTCTCAAATGAATCACCCCGTATCTTTTACTGAAAATTGAGGCTTCTGGTAACACCCTAACCAATCCTAAAATAGATTCTTCAATAGGTGCAGCATTGCCAAATTATGAATTTTTTCCTTAAAATCTCTAATCTTTTGAGAGAATTTTGACAATTTGAGCGTCAATATACAATATACAATATCTTGTATTTCAAGGTATTTAAAGTTTACACTTGAATACAAGATACTCAATATTTGTCAATGTTGATGTCAAGTTGATACTATATATACGGACTTTTCGAAGGCTTTTGATCGAGTGGATCATGATATCCTTTTAAAGAAATTGCATACATACGGATTTGCAGATTCATTACTTAAACTTATGATTTCTTATTTAAGAGATCGTAAGCAATACGTCATTTTTAAGGGTGCAATGTCGGAAGAATTTGATACCCCATCAAGCGTACCGCAAGGTTCAAATCTTGGACCGCTGTTGTTTTTAATAATGATTAATGACCTTCCAAGAGTAATTACATTACATTACATCTGCCTTAATTCCATTGGGAATCATTGGCGCCCTTTATTTTGGGCTCTTCAATCCTTTTTATTAAGCTGGATTAGTGCTTATTATTACATATAGCTTGTGTCAAATATTCTTGTCTGATTTGGCCTTTTCTACTATCTTCCTCCATTCCTGTCTATTTGTGACTTTTTCTCTCCAATCCCTCACATTCATCTTCTTCATATCTTCTAGGACTTCGTTTTTCCATCTATTTTTGGGTTTTCCCCTTGGACTTGTTGTTCCTGGTTCCCATTCTGTTATTGTTTTAATCGTTCTATTTTCATTTGCTCTCGTTACATGTCCCAGCCATCGTATCCTTTGCGCTTTGATTTCTCGTACTATGTCCTCACTTTTTATCTCTCTGTCTATTTCTTCATTCATCCTCACTCTATATTCATCTTCTCCTGTTCTCACTGGGCCCAGAATTCTTCTTAGTATCTTTCTTTCATATATTCTTAGTTGCTCTTCATCCTTCTTTGTTAACCTCATTGTTTCTGCTGCGTATATAACTGTGGGTCTTATTAATGTTCTGTAAATTCTTATTTTTGTGTCTTTTGTAAGCTTACGGTCTTTTAACAGTGGTTTGTATATGTTGAACATTTTGTGTCCCCTTTGGATTCTATCTTTTATGTCTTGTACTTTACTGTTTTTATTATTTATCTCGGTACCTAGATACGTTAATGCTTGCACTTTCTTGAATTCATATTGTCCTATCTTGTATGGTGTTTGATCTTCTGTGTCTCCTCTTTTGCACTTCATATACCATGTCTTATCTTTGTTCATTGAGAGCCCTCTTTTTTTCGCTTCTTTGTCTATTATCTCCAACGTTTCATTTAGTTTTGTTTTCCGTCTTGATATAATAACTAGATCATCAGCATACGCCACCACCTGTATTTCCTTGTTTCTTATTGTTCCTCTGTGTCCTGTTTTTCTTATTATATTTTCTATGGCCACGTTGAATAGCACTGGCGATAGTGCGTCCCCTTGTCTTACGCCCTTGTTTATCTCGATATAATCTGTCTCTTCCTCTCCTACTTTTATTGTCGCTTCTGAGTTTTCCATTGTCATTTGCGTGAGTCGTATTAATTTTTGTGGTATTTGTAGTTCTTGCATGTCTTTTATTATTTGTGGTCTTCTGATTTCGTCGAATGCTCTGCGGAAATCTATGAATAGCAGGTGTAGTTCGATGTTATATTCATAGGCTTTTTCTATTATTTGATTCATTATGTGTATGGCGTCTACCGTGGATCTGCCTGGTCTAAACCCACATTGATAATCTCCCAATTCCCTTTCCGTGTACTGTCTTAGGCGTTGTTGGATTATGCTTGTAAATACTTTGTAGGATGTGTTTAAAAGAGTAATGCCTCTATAGTTGTTGCATATTTCGGGATCCCCTTTTTTGAATAATGGTGTGATTGTCCCTCTTCTCCACTCATTTGGCATTTTTTCTTCTCTCCAGATTTTTTTTATTATGTTGTGTAATCTCTTGTGTAGTTCTATTCCTCCATATTTCAACATTTCCCCATTCACTTCATCCGCCCCAGGAGTTTTTCCATTCTTTATCTTTTTAATCGTTTCTTGTACTTCCTTCAAGCTTGGTTCTTCCTCTATTTGTTCGGTCACTTCGTACCCCCTGTCTTCTAGTTCTGCTTCTTCTTCTTTTATATACATTAAGCTCTGGAAATGTTCTCTCCAGATTTCTTTTACTATTTTTTCTTCCACTTGTAGTCTCCCTTCTTTATCTTTCACGCCTCTATTTTTGATTCGGTTGTTTCTTCGGGTCCTTCTTATGCTTTCATACATTTCTCTGGTGTTGTTTCGATTTCTGTTGGTCTCAATCTCTTCCATTTTTTGGTCTATCCACTCTCTTTTTTTATTCTTCAATACTTTGTCCGCCTCTTTCTTTACCTTCCTGTAATTTTCATGATCTTCATCTTTCCCTGTCCTTATCCACTTCAATCTGGCCTCTCTTTTCGTATTTGTCTCCCTCTCACATTCTTCGTCAAACCATTGTTTATCTTTCTTGTTTTTCTTGTATCCTATTGTTTTCTTGGCTGCCTCTTTTAGACATAGCTTAACACTCCCCCATTCTGTGTCAACGTCTTTTTCTGTATTGTGTACTTTTTGATTTAGTTCCTGTTCCAGTATTTCTTCATATTTCTTCCTGTTTTCTTCCTCCATTAGTTTTCTTATATCCCATCGTCTTTTCTTATGCTCGTTCCGTTCTCTTTTTGTTACTTTCTGCTTCATTTTTGCCACCACTAACATATGGTCCGTGTCTGCATTCGCACCTCTGTATGTTCGGACGTCTTGTATGTTCGCTGCTTGTCTCTTTCTAACTAGTACATGGTCTATTTGATTGCCTGTATTCCTTCCTGGGATAAGCCATGTTTCTTTGTGCTCTCTTCTGTGTTTGAACCGTGTGCTGCTTATCAGTAAGAGTAATACTTTATTCAAATTATCAGCTATTTGCTGACGATTTTAAAATATATAAACCTGTAAAATCATTAACAGATTACAATGATTTACAATCTGATCTTGTTAGAGTACATGTCTATGGATAATCGACTCTACTTTAATGTTAATAAATGTGCTGTTGTCTCGTTTTCTAAAAAAACTAATATTTTAACTTATAATTATAAATTGGGGGACAATATTCTTAAAAGGCAGACGTGTGTAAAAGATTTAGGTGTAATTTTTGATTCGAGTGTCACGTTCAATGAACATATAACACAACGGGTGAATAAAGCTTATCAAATGTTGGGATTTATAATTTGAAACGCAAACGCATTTACTAAGTGTGAATCTTTTATTATACTGTTTAATTCACTTGTAAAATGCCATCTGGAATATGCTTCGGTAGTATGGTCACCTTTTTACGCTTTATATAAAGAGACGATAGAAAAAGTACAAAAAAAGTTTCTACGTTTCGTATATTTTCGAAAATACGGCCAGTATCCTCACGATATTCGTTCGTATATAATTCGCCAAGAATTTAATGTAGCTAGCTTAGAAGATAGGAGGAAAGTGTCTGGTGCATTATTTATTTTCAAAGTTATCACAGGTCTATTAGATTCGCCAAATATTCTGCAAAACTTAAATTTTAAAGTGCCTAAATATAATGTCAGAAACACAGAACTATTTTATGTGACTCATTGAAAAACTAATTATGCTATGAATTCTCCGCTATATAGAATGTGTACTACATTAAATCAATTAAATGACTGTGACATATTTTGCACATCGTTAAAGAAATTAAAACAGTCCTCCGCCGTAACCTGTTATTTTATTTCGAGGATTCTTCCGTAGGATGAAAATTAGTTGTTAATTTGTTAATCATTTTTTATGTACTTTTTGTGTATTTTGCTGTTTTTCTTTTCTATTTTTGCTTGGTAGATACGATTTACTTTTTCGTTCAATTTGTATCACTTTTATTTATTTGTATGTAATATTTTTGTAACCTGTCATTGGAAATTTTCTGTTGGTTGCAATAAAATTAAAATTTAGACTTAAGGCAATAAAATTATTTGTCCACAGCAGTTGCCAAATGGGTGGCTTTTGTTTTCTCAAAATTCCAAAAACGTGAACTTCTAAGTTATTTTGGCTAGCCATGAAAAATAAATTAACATTTCAATGATACCTATCCTTTCTGCAATCAGCGATTCATTTGTAAATTGGCTTTTTTTTAAATAAATCCATAAGATATTATTCAAATGCGTACTAACTGTTATTTATGATTTTAATACAAATAATCACTATCAGTTTTGATTTGCCAACTATAAATTTAAATTTGTATACAAACTTTTTTTTCTTCCACGATTGTACATAGTGTTTCAAAGTCCCAAATCCCAAAACGTATATTTCCCTAATTGAAACTTTAAATATTGTTTTCTCTAAATTCATAATACTGGAGATACGATTCTATACCTCTAAGGTACAGACATTCATTGCATGTAAACATCTTGCTCTATCTGTTTTAATGAAATAGCTATAGAAGAAATATACCTCATCAGTTCATCCTACAATACCTTAACCCTTAACTGCTAAGGTGAAATTTAGTTGCATAGACGGTAATGTGGTGTCTGAGAGACTACCATTTTAAGCAATCAATAAATGCTACAAATTTTAGAACTTTTTGTTTTATTTATAATGGAAACCAAAGTACACACTTATTACTATAAGAAAATAACAAAATTAGCTTCTGGTTGTGCATGAACTTTAATATTACGCAAAAAGATCTTACTGGAAAAAAATTAAAACATAAATCTTAATGAAATATAATGTAGAAAATATCTATATAACAAAAAGATTGCAATATTATAAAAGAAAGTTTTTTTTACATACGTTTTTCTCGTTTATTTTACATACAGGAACGGTTTTGAATTAATATTGTTTTGTATAGTAAGGCTAAGGCCCCTGTAAGTGTGGTATCAGATAGTACACCAATAGTGTGAGGATTAGATGGAGTGACAGATTTGTAGATGATTCCATACTAGAAAAATTTTGAACGAAAGGTGTTGAGTAGTCTCTCGGACACCACCTTACCGGTTAAGGGTTAACTTCTTAAAAAGACAGAAATGTATATTTTTACATATATCTAAGCTTTGTTATAAGACCCTGTAATACTTAAATAGCAAGTTAACATATGTATGAAAAATAGAACATATTTATGACTTAAATTAATACTGTGGAGCTAGCTGATATGGATATGTATTTTTTTTCTGATTATTTTGTGTTAATAATAGATTGGCGATGGTATCCAGACCAACAACCAACCACAAAACAAACTTACATTGAAAATGTAAATCATAGAAAAATTATAAAATGGTTTGGTGATAAGCCGTCTCGAAATAGTCCATTATCCATCCATACATTAGTGCAATTGGGAGAAGCTTCTGGCAAAAAAGCAGGGGATTGGTATGGTCCTGGATTTGTAGCACATTTATTAAGGTTCGTATCATTTAAATGAAAATATTTTTTAAAATAGTGTATAATGTTAATTCTTGATTTTTTTAGACAAGCCGTTATATTGGCATCCAAAGATAATTATGAATTTGACTCTCTTAATGTGTATGTTGCTCAGGATTGTGCAGGTAATTTACTTTATCATATAATTACTAGATCAAACTTACCTGAAGTTCGTTCGTAATTATATGAGGCGCCCAGTCCTTTGATATCGCCTAAATTACAAGGTAGTACGTGCTTCTATGCTTCTGCACACAAGGTTTAAAGAACAACGCCCTCCCCACTACACCCTCTCCATCAACAGTGTTCACAGGTGAACTCTTTCTGTTTAAAGTTAAGGTTTTGATGCCAAAGCCATTCATTGAACTGGGAGGGAGTGTTGTGATATCTTCGGACTGGATGCTTCATAATTATGATTGAACTTCAGGTAAGTGCCTTTAATTTAGTAATTCTATTTCGACATCCAGTCCTTTGATATCATCTAAATTACAAGGTTGTTTAAAGACTAGAGTTGCCATAAAACACATTCTTCTAAAAAGGTAGATAGTATAAAAGACAATTTAAAAAAGCGACGATTACCTTTTGAACATTTATTTAAATACCATACGAAACAAATAACATAAGATTTTTACATAAAACTTTATAACTTTTTTTTTAATAAATTTAGTAAACCTAACTATTATTATAATAAAAGAAAAATGACATAATCAATCTGATTTGTTCAAAGTCACTTGATCCAACTCAAAAACTGATTGCAAAAAATTGTTTGGTTGGATAAGAGGACTGTTATAAAATCGGGTAAGTATAAAGGAGGAATCGCCCCAACCTCCTGCTTTTCCGATAACATTTGCCCTAATCTTTAACCCATTAACTGAGACTTTGTTTGGATGCAACTCTGAAAGATTTCTTATACATAATAAAAAGGGCATAATGATCACCGCTCAAATGTCTTAAATCTTTGTTAAAACAGAGATATTTTTTAAGAGTAGACGCATACATAAGTTATGATTAGTTTTAAAGTATTGTAACGAATAGTAAACCCACATATGATGTCATCAAACATTCTAGATGTATGAGTCATCAACTGTATGACTCATCAATCAACACGTGCAAGTATGACTCATCAACACGCCTCATTGACGTCACTTATCGACAGCTGCGTGTATGACTCATCAACATGTCATCGAATATTCTAGATGTATGAGTCATCATATGAAAGATATAAATTGATTCGCGGGTAGAAGCAGGGCAGTTAATGTTTAACCGACGTCGTGTTGAAATGTACTCTGAATAATTAGTTAATACATAAATAGTTTTTATATAAATAAGTCCTCAAATAAATTTTGTCAATACCTAGCATTTTTAATAGTTTGTTAAATAGTTTATAGTTATAGTGTTTTTAATTAAGTGCATTGTAAATAATGTTTTCTTTATTAATAGACGATTTTAAACAGCATTTTTTGGTTATTTATTAAAAAGAACGTTACAGTGGTGTCAGGTGTGGAGTTGTAAAATAAATAAAATCGCGTAATAAATAAAGTGCTGTGAGAATAAATTTTTAGTGTTAAAAACAATTACAACAAATAATCAAAATGGCAATGAAATTGTTAAAAGATCTCAAAGTAATAGACTTAAAACACGAACTTGAAGAACGAGATTTAGACACAACGGGCCTTAAAAACGTGTTAATAAATCGGCTAAGACAATGGCTTTTGGAACAGCAAGAAGACCCTGAAAGTTTCCTCTTCGAAATACCTGGACCCGCAATTGATATTAATTTGTTATTAAGTAAAATGGAAGAGAATTTTAGAATGCTTAAAGAAGAATTATTGGAAAAGTCGGAAGAGAATTCTAGAAAGCTAATGGATAATACTAAAGCACTGGAAGAAAAAATTTTGGAGAATTCTAGAAAGTACGAAGAACATTCTAGAATGCTTAAAGAAGATTTACTAAAAAACGTAAGATTGCTCAAGGAAGAATTACTAGAAAAGTCAGAAGAAAGTTCTAGAAGGCTTAAGGAGAATTGCTGGACAATGTTAAAATTCCAGCGCGTTAGGACTATTAGAAATTAAATTGAAGAAACAAGATAGGGTAATAAAGATGGTAGAAGAGAAAATAGCCCAAATGCAATTACCACCAACAACTAAGAAAGACGATATAACCGAAATGCTGGAAGATAGAATGAGGCAACTACGGTTTCCCTCAACCTCTGAGTGGCCGTCTAATGAAGTAAAGAAACAGTTTAAAGAAGAAAAGGGTCCTGCCGTAGGGTTAAAAGTAAAACCACCCACGTTCGATGGAAAGATACCTTGGTCCACCTACTACAAACAATTTGAGGCGCCCGCTGGGGCTAACGGATGGACAGGCAAGGAAAAGGTCGTTCGTCTGGAAGAGAAGGTTTGCCAAGTATTAAGAACTACGTACCAAGTATTAAGAACGTCAACGACAACTGGTTGCCAGAAGATTGCAACGACAGCAGGAGGCTGATCCCCAACTAAAAATGGTACTGGAATGGAAGCGTGTGGGAGAAAGGCCTGCCTGGGAAGCTGTCAGCCCTTTCAACAGAACCCTAAAAGCATATTGGGCCCAATGGGAGTCCTTGAAGGTGGAAGATGATCTCCTGAAGCGAGTGCTGGAGAGTGATGATGGCACCACCATTAGGTCTCGGTTCGTGGTTCCAGGGAGCAGAGTGGCTACAGTATTGCGACATCTCCATGATGGTGCCTCAGGAGGACACTTCGGTGTGAAGAAGACTTGGGAGAAAGTTAGAGAGCGTTTTTATTGGGTCAATTGTAAAGAAGACGTGAAAGAGTGGTGCCGTAAATGCGAACTATGTGCCACTGGTAACGGACCCTTGGGGAAACGAAGAGCACCTATGAGGCAGTACAATGTGGGTAGTCCCCTGGAAAGAATAGCTATAGATATTGCCGGACCATTTCCCGAAACCGACGATGGGAATAAATACATCGTAGTGGCAATGGACTACTTTACCAAATGGCCAGAAGCATATGCCCTACCAAACCAGGAAGCTGCGACTGTTGCTGACGTACTAGTCAAAGAGTTTTTCAGTCGCTTCGGAGTGCCCATAGAGCTGCATTCGGATCAAGGCCGCAACTTTGAGTCTGTACTATTTGGACAAGTCTGTCGATTGTTGGGCATTCGCAAGACTCGGACCAAACCGTTACATCCGCAGTCCGATGGAATGGTAGAACGCATGAATCGGACAATGGGCAAATATTTGGTCAAGGTCGTCTCCGATCATCAACGAGACTGGGACCAATACCTGCATCTGTTCCTGATGGCTTATCGTGCATCGGTCCACGAAACAACCGGTCAGTCACCACCGTCTGTGATGTTTGGACGCGAGTTACGGTTACCGTGTGATCTGGAATTTGGGTCTCCACCTATAGAGCAGGAGGTAGCCGGGAATGATTATGTCATCAACTTAAAGAAGAAGTTGGAGGATATTCACGACCGAACCCGAAACAATAGTCGAATCGCGAGTGACCGGATGAAGGCTACGTACGATGTGAGAGCCCAAGAAGGAGGGTTTCAACCTGGAGAGCTTGTCTGGTTATACAACCCGCAAAGACGTCGTGGCTATTCTCCAAAGTTACAGCGAAATTGGGAGGGCCCATACCAGGTGAAGAAATGAATAAATGACTTGATTTATCGCATCCAGAAATTGCCAACAGGGAAACCAAAGGTGGTACACTCCAATCGTCTGGCGCACTATGAGGGAAACAATAACGTAGTCCCGGATCGAGAAGATGATGCTGAGGTGGCTATCAATACCGTAAGGCCTGAAGATGATCAGCCAACCTTTGGAGAATTTATGGCTGCATTTTCCGGAACTAGAAAAGCCCGATTCGGAGTCATGACCGAGATGCAACAAGACCTCTTCCGGGTCCCTGGTGATTATTCCATTGCCCACTGTGTCTCCGAGGATCTCCGCATGTCCAGGGGGATCGCAGTAGTGTTTAAATAAATTTGGACGGCTGGATGAACTTCAAGATCAGAATCCCTCTGTTGGCAAAGCCCTTCACTTGCCTGATCATGACCGCTCCATGTACTATTTGGTAACCAAGCAGTTTTACTACCAGAAACCGAGTTACGCCGACCTGTGGAGGGCATTATGGGATTTGAGGACCGAGTTGTTTAGGGGTATTAATAAATTGGCAGTTCCCAAACTCGGCTGTGGGCGGGACCAGTTGGATTGGAGAATCGTTCGAAACCTGCTGGAAGTTATTTTTAGAGATACGGATGTGAAGATCTTAAGCTTCGATCCCCAGCCCGCATCAAGGCCAACAAAGAGTGTAGACTGTTATTTCTACCGTAATGGAACATGTAGTCGAGGTGAAGACTGTCGATACCGTCACGACCCTTTCTACAGAAACCAGAGAATAAAACCTGTTCTGGTACAGAACAGACTTGAAGAGGGGGGCAGTGTAACGAATAGTAAATCCACATATGACGTCATCAAACATTCTAGATGTATGAGTCATCAACTGTATGACTCATCAATCAACACGTGCAAGTATGACTCATCGACACGCCTCATTGACGTCACTTATCGACAGCTGCGTGTATGACTCATCAACACGTCATCGAATATTCTAGATGTATGAGTCATCATATGAAAGATATAAATTGAGTCACGGGTAGAAGCAGGGCAGTTAATGTTTAACCAGCGTCATGTTGAAATGTACTCTGAATAATTAGTTAATACATAAATAGTTTTTATATAAATAAGTCCTCAAATAAATTTGTAAATACCTAGCATTTTTAATAGTTTGTTAAATAGTTTATAGTTATAGTGTTTTTTGATTATTATTTTAAAAAAGAATGTTACAGTATGGAGGATACATACAAACATGGTTGATATCAATTTGGTTTTGAAGTTTTTTATCAGATCCAGAATGAAAATCTTCAAGCTCGACTCTGATTCCTGAATGTTTGAACATTTTATTAACGAGATTGTTTGGATTCTCTGTCCCGTAGCAAGTGCCAAAAGTGTAACTATTTTGTTGGATACAGACTTCAGATCTGAATCTGGTATATCTTGTAAAAATTTTTAAAGAAAGAAACGGTTTACTTTGAACTTGAAGCAGTTAAATGCTTTTATCGACACTCCTCATTTCCAGATGGAGGATGTTAGGACAGTTGCTAGACTATTTAAAAGGGGGTGATATCAATAACATCAGTAAATACTTAAGATTCTCATACGATGGAATTATTTATGAGTTTAAATATTTATCGTTTGGTCTAACATCAAGGAACAAAAATAGGAGTAAGCGAAGATCGGGATAAGAAAACTAGAGAAATCAGGAAACGACTAATACCACACATGATAGAAGCCAGGAACAGGGGAAGGAGGGCACCGATTATAAGAGATAAGTTGAGAAGAATGGAGTGAGGAAGAACTAGAACTTACTACTAGGGTAGTAAAGGAAACGGGAAAAGATACGGAATCAGGGGGCAGCAAGGAGGGAACGAGGAAAAGAGACAGGTCCACCGATGAAGAAGAGGGGAAGCCCCCAAGGGAGCAATACTAAAAAAGAAAAACTGGGCGCAAACTATACTAGTGCACCACACGAAAGTAAAGCCAACGATCAAGGAGGAAGAACCGAATAGAATCCCCTGGAACATCACGAAAACAACATAGCATCAAAATAACTCAAAAAAACTAAGAAAAAATAAAAACCGGACGGAACAAACAATAATGAAGGGCAATGGAAATGGACAAACAGGAAGCAAAATAACAGAAGAAATAAAAGACAAAGAAGAAGAAACTCTGTTAAAAATAGCTACATGGAACATAACAATAAAGGGGAAGGAAGAAGAACTAATAGAAGAATTGAAGACGAGGAAAATACAAATATTAGGAGTAAGTGAGACCAAGAAAAACGGACAAGGATACAAACAACTCAATGAAGGGTACACACTATACTACTTGGGAAATGAAGAAGGACAGAAAATCAAAGAAGGTGTCGGAATAATAGTAACAGAAGAAATTAACCAAAGAATAAGGAGTTGGAACCCAATAAACTCAAGAATAATAGTAGCGAAAATAGAAATAGGAAGCAAGATAATAATAATACAAACATATGCTCCAATACAAGGAACAGAGGAAAAATACTACAATAATTACAAGAAACGTTAAAGAATTATAAACGAATGAAAATATAATATTAATGGGCGATTACAACGCAAGAGTTGGAAACGACAAAAATAGGGGACTAGGAAGTATAGGAGGAAAAGGAAAGGTGGAAAGAAATAGCAATGGAGAGAAACTATTACAATATTATAACAAATGACCTCAAAATAGGCAACACGTTCTATGAACAAGAAATCAAATATACATTCGAAACAATAGAAAGAAATGCGAGAAGTTTAATAGATTACATAATATATACCAAACAAATGGGTCAACTAGTACAAGGGGTTCAAATAAATAAAAATGCAAAACTAAACACACAACACAAGTTGGTAACAGCAGAGATTAACATTAACCTCCCAGAAAAAGAAAACACGAGAAATTACAAGGTAACAAAGATAGGAAAGTTAAAAGAGAGGGAAATAAGAGAAGAATACCAAAGAAGACTAGAAGAGGAACTTAACAAATTCAGTGAGACAACTACGACTAGCTTGTAATTTAGGTGATATCAAAGGACTGGACGCCGAAATATAATAATGTATTAGTCTGATTATGAGTATGATTTTGATTTTTTTTTTAGTTTATATTAGGGATGTATTAGAAGAATGTACCATAGGAGATAATGAAAAATGGAAATCATTGGTTTTGTTCATTCCAGTCCGTTTAGGTGCAGAAAAATTCAATCCAATATATGCCCCATGTCTTACTGCAATTTTAAGTTTAGAACAATGTATTGGCATCATTGGTGGACGTCCTAAACATTCCCTTTACTTTGTTGGTTATCAAGGTAGAATTAATTCTTTAATTAGTGATATTTTCTCTTTTTCTAATAATGTAATTGTTTTAGATGATAAATTAATAAATTTAGATCCTCATTACTGCCAAGAAATGGTAGATGTTTGGGCGGCAGATTTTCCTTTAGCTAGTTTTCACTGCCGATCTCCTAGAAAATTGCATCTTAGCAAAATGGATCCATCTTGCTGTATTGGCTTTTATTGTGCTACTAAAGAAGACTTTTTAAATCTCATTGAGATTGTTCAGACTGTATGTTTTAATTTAGCAAATAATAAGTGGTAATAATGTTCATTATTTTGCTTTAGTTGGTAGTACCCCCTGGCAGATCTGGACGTAACAACGAATATCCTATGTTTGTATTCTGTGATGGTTATAAAAGAGACTCTCAACCTCCTCCTGTTAGGCCATTACCACCTGATGTTGAGTATTGTGTTGAAGGACAAGATAGTGAATACATAGAAACTGAAGAATTTGAAATAATTTAGTTCAAAGAATTATCGAAACAATCATCTAGGAAATGAAGCAAAATATGGGAGCAACATGATATTTCGATACAATAATTTTAATTCACTACCCTTATTTTAGGATGTATATAGAATTGTTGCTTGGAATAAGCAAGTACCTAACAGTAAAAAGTTTAAAATGGAAAGTTAAAATTGTTCAAGTTATTGTTACTTCGTGATTATTTTTAATTTTTGCAAATTAGCATTTTAGTTATGGTTTTACAAAAATCTCCTACAGTAATGTGATTCGTAGATTTAATTTGAGTAAAATTACTCGATACCTCTCTATTTATTTAATAACTTATTATTCATACATTTATTATACATAAATACATACATATGATTGTCTGCAGTATGAGTTTTTATTTATCATTTTTTATTGTCCTTTAGAACAGCTATATCACGAGCCCTGCAAACTTTAAGTATGCATTATCAGACGAAATCTAGAGGAGCCCACTGAGAAAACTGTTGGAGGGGTCCACCCAATTTTAAATAACACTTCTCAAACAAACTCAAAAATCCAATCATTACATAATTTGAAGTTAAATTAACTTCAATTGAAACCAAAAGTGGAAGAACAGCGGTATAACAGGTAGCAAGGTCCATATGGAAGTTACTCATGGTGCCCCTCTTTTTGCAATAATTAATTTAAAAAAAACACTGCAAGATTGTATAATAACATGTATTGGACTGTAGTTAGACACAAGATTGTTAAAACAATACAAAAATTAAGAGCCGTCTGTGTACAGACCTTGGTGGAAGCAAGGATACTTTACTATACAAGATTGCTAGATAAGTGACTATTTTCGCCAATGATAGTGAAGAGATGTGACGTTATTGCAGACCATGTTGGATGTGTTCGGTATACTGTGCTTTATTATTTTGTACAGTTTTCTATCAATTTATTATTAGACGTTGTTACGTAAGTTCCAATAAAAATTAATAATAATTAATTCAATAACAGAATGATTATATTGATAAAAATAAGAATAAAATTAAATCAAAAAATTCTTGTTTTTTCTATTAGTTACAGTTTTGTTGCTTTTAGTTTAAAATTCCTGGGTTATTTTTTGCATTTAATGATGGCGAAAATTTAAATTATAACTCTGTGAAACCGCTACTACAATCAATTAATGGATCTGACGTCAAAATAAAAAATCAAATGGAACAAAACACAGTAGAGCTGGTGACTTGATGAGTAATTGCTTCAAAAATAATCAAATAGACAAAATAAACTGAGAAATAATATTTTCTAAATAAGATACGATTCACAGAAGTAGTTGTAGATATGACTCGTAATAATATAAATACATAAATTTCAGCTCCTCATTTTAAAATGAAAAATTTTAAAATTGCTCTCAAACTTCTTTCAAAAGACTGTTTTTTGTACAAATGTAGATTTGAAAGTGGAAGAACAGCGGTATAACAGGTAGCAAGGTCCATATGGAAGTTACTCATGGTGCCCCTCTTTTTGCAATAATTAATTTAAAAAAAACACTGCAAGATTGTATAATAACATGTATTGGACTGTAGTTAGACACAAGATTGTTAAAACAATACAAAAATTAAGAGCCGTCTGTGTACAGACCTTGGTGGAAGCAAGGATACTTTACTATACAAGATTGCTAGATAAGTGACTATTTTCGCCAATGATAGTGAAGAGATGTGACGTTATTGCAGACCATGTTGGATGTGTTCGGTATACTGTGCTTTATTATTTTGTACAGTTTTCTATCAATTTATTATTAGACGTTGTTACGTAAGTTCCAATAAAAATTAATAATAATTAATTCAATAACAGAATGATTATATTGATAAAAATAAGAATAAAATTAAATCAAAAAATTCTTGTTTTTTCTATTAGTTACAGTTTTGTTGCTTTTAGTTTAAATTCCTGGGTTATTTTTTGCATTTAATGATGGCGAAAATTTAAATTATAACTCTGTGAAACCGCTACTACAATCAATTAATGGATCTGACGTCAAAATAAAAAATCAAATGGAACAAAACACAGTAGAGCTGGTGACTTGATGAGTAATTGCTTCAAAAATAATCAAATAGACAAAATAAACTGAGAAATAATATTTTCTAAATAAGATACGATTCACAGAAGTAGTTGTAGATATGACTCGTAATAATATAAATACATAAATTTCAGCTCCTCATTTTAAAATGAAAAATTTTAAAATTGCTCTCAAACTTCTTTCAAAAGACTGTTTTTTGTACAAATGTAGATTTGAAAGTGGAAGAACAGCGGTATAACAGGTAGCAAGGTCCATATGGAAGTTACTCATGGTGCCCCTCTTTTTGCAATAATTAATTTAAAAAAAACACTGCAAGATTGTATAATAACATGTATTGGACTGTAGTTAGACACAAGATTGTTAAAACAATACAAAAATTAAGAGCCGTCTGTGTACAGACCTTGGTGGAAGCAAGGATACTTTACTATACAAGATTGCTAGATAAGTGACTATTTTCGCCAATGATAGTGAAGAGATGTGACGTTATTGCAGACCATGTTGGATGTGTTCGGTATACTGTGCTTTATTATTTTGTACAGTTTTCTATCAATTTATTATTAGACGTTGTTACGTAAGTTCCAATAAAAATTAATAATAATTAATTCAATAACAGAATGATTATATTGATAAAAATAAGAATAAAATTAAATCAAAAAATTCTTGTTTTTTCTATTAGTTACAGTTTTGTTGCTTTTAGTTTAAATTCCTGGGTTATTTTTTGCATTTAATGATGGCGAAAATTTAAATTATAACTCTGTGAAACCGCTACTACAATCAATTAATGGATCTGACGTCAAAATAAAAAATCAAATGGAACAAAACACAGTAGAGCTGGTGACTTGATGAGTAATTGCTTCAAAAATAATCAAATAGACAAAATAAACTGAGAAATAATATTTTCTAAATAAGATACGATTCACAGAAGTAGTTGTAGATATGACTCGTAATAATATAAATACATAAATTTCAGCTCCTCATTTTAAAATGAAAAATTTTAAAATTGCTCTCAAACTTCTTTCAAAAGACTGTTTTTTGTACAAATGTAGATTTGAAAGTGGAAGAACAGCGGTATAACAGGTAGCAAGGTCCATATGGAAGTTACTCATGGTGCCCCTCTTTTTGCAATAATTAATTTAAAAAAAACACTGCAAGATTGTATAATAACATGTATTGGACTGTAGTTAGACACAAGATTGTTAAAACAATACAAAAATTAAGAGCCGTCTGTGTACAGACCTTGGTGGAAGCAAGGATACTTTACTATACAAGATTGCTAGATAAGTGACTATTTTCGCCAATGATAGTGAAGAGATGTGACGTTATTGCAGACCATGTTGGATGTGTTCGGTATACTGTGCTTTATTATTTTGTACAGTTTTCTATCAATTTATTATTAGACGTTGTTACGTAAGTTCCAATAAAAATTAATAATAATTAATTCAATAACAGAATGATTATATTGATAAAAATAAGAATAAAATTAAATCAAAAAATTCTTGTTTTTTCTATTAGTTACAGTTTTGTTGCTTTTAGTTTAAATTCCTGGGTTATTTTTTGCATTTAATGATGGCGAAAATTTAAATTATAACTCTGTGAAACCGCTACTACAATCAATTAATGGATCTGACGTCAAAATAAAAAATCAAATGGAACAAAACACAGTAGAGCTGGTGACTTGATGAGTAATTGCTTCAAAAATAATCAAATAGACAAAATAAACTGAGAAATAATATTTTCTAAATAAGATACGATTCACAGAAGTAGTTGTAGATATGACTCGTAATAATATAAATACATAAATTTCAGCTCCTCATTTTAAAATGAAAAATTTTAAAATTGCTCTCAAACTTCTTTCAAAAGACTGTTTTTTGTACAAATGTAGATTTGAAAGATGTGTATTTTTTGTTTTCAATTAAAAAAAGTACAGGAAATTCCTTAAATTTCAAAATTAAAATTTAGCCCCCTACATTACATATTTACAAAAGTTTTAAAGCCAGCCTTAACAGAGATACGAAAAAAGGTGTAGTTTGTGTAGCTTATTTGGACGACATTTTATATGGTATCAAAGAGAATGATTGTTTTTGTTTAGCTTAAACAACTCTAGTAATGACTGGAAATAAAGATTATTGTTTCTTCTAGTGGTCTTTCCTTTTCTATAAGATGCCAGCCTTAATGGGCAAATGGACATCAAAGTAGTAATACCAATAGTTCAGCTATGAGGAATACATCAATATGTGTCATTCGAGTCTATGATATCGCTAAACAAAGAAAATGCCAAAAAGGGTCTGTGGACATATCGAACATGGTAAAAATGTTGAAACACATCTGTGGACAAATTGCCAAAAAATGTAAAACGATAGAAAACAGATAGCACTGTTTACCAAAACTATATATTACATTCAATTTATTTTAAAAAGCATCTTGCTCCAAGTTTTTGGAATAATCTTATGGTGTTTATTTTATTATAAAATATCAAAAACGCTATAAAAAAATATAGTATGTAACATTATTGCTTAAAATGATATTTAAGAGAAACATTTACATTAATGTATCAACGAGCGAAAGTCTCTCGAAGTAAGTGACTAGAACAATATTTTATTTTATGTTGTAGTAACATTTATTACAAAATTTTTTAATTGATAGATACTACCTTTCTTTTAACAGGATTCAGCAGAGATCATTTATTAAACCAAAGCAAAAGTTTTCCAAATAGTGGTAAAACAGTAATATTCGTTTTTTGATTTCAATTTACACCCTTTATTTCAGGTTATGATATTGGTGCAAAATTTACATTTTTATCATCAATTATTTGCTGTTGGGATCTCAGAAACCCACACAAACCAGTTCAAATTGGTACAATAAATATAATTGGCCAACAGGAAGTGAAACAACAAATAAATTGTATTGTTGAGTTTGGTTACTTTTTACAGAAAAAAACTCAAAATTCTTGGAATTCAACAGATCTTCAATATGAATTTTTAAATAAAAACATTCTGTTTAGGTCTTGAGGAAAACTGCTATTTAAAAATATTAATACCTGTTAATAAATAGGATAAATAAGAAAATCCCGGATTAAAAACCCTTTTTACAGTGTGCTTATTGAATGGCTTGGCCAGGTATGGTACCTAACAGAAGCTTTTTCCTGAAGCTAATCTCTATCCCTGTATTGATTGTTCAAGACCAGTTGTGAATAATTTGTACGTCTTTGAAATGGTTATTTACTAGTTTCTTTCAAAAAAACATTAAGAAAATCGACTATGTTGGGCGACCTACTTGTTCAGAACTACATTTTTTAACTAATAAGTTGCTGAAGGGACTCAGACAACAAAAAATCGAAGAATTCCCAGGACTTATGTACCGAGATTTCTCGGGTCAGAGACCCTAGTAAATACGGGAATTTTTTCAGTTAAAACAATTTCTCATGTAGTCATTAAAATTCAAAAACAATTTAATTATCATAGTTGCATTAAACAGCCTTAAAATGACTTATAGAACAGAGAAGTTTTCGCAGCACAAGAATTTCATCTGGATGAGACTCTTTATCATTACTGCCCACCCGCTGCCAATCGCCACGAGCCGCCACTGCTTCCATATTGCAATTTTATTCAAGTTTTATCAATTTAGCAAAAAGATAAACTACAGCTATTCAAGAACACTGGTCTGCAGAGAACTCAATAAATTAATATTATTAATCACCAATAAACAAAATCAATGTTCTGCTATTTCTAATATTACCTATTATAAAAATTTGTTAATAGTAGTAAGAAGACGTGGTTAGTGTGCATATGCAAAACCTGGGGCTGCGGCAATGGAACTTATATCATGCTCGTATGTATACATTAAAGCAGTATAGCAACATGTGTTGCTTTGTGATAGTCCCAGTTTTCCATACTTAGAAAGAACGCATAGATTTTCAAAATCAAAATTTTACCAGGTATTTCAAAACCAGAGCAATCGTATCAAAAAAAGCATACATTGAAATTAAAATGCAAAAGTTGTTGAGACAGTGTGATTTTTTAAGCACAACAATGTTAATGAAATGTATGCTGAATTGCAAGAAAATTTACAAAACTGTGTCACTAGTTTAATGTCAAACAATAACAATGAATAAGCAAAACAAGTGGTATACACAAGAACTCAAATTTCTTAAAAGTCAGCTAGATTATCTGTGTTAGATAGCTAGATTAATACGTAATGAAATAAATTGGGAAAATTACAGAATACCAAATATAATTATTATAATAAGTCTGTTAAAATGAGTAAATGTCAACATTACGAATGCGAGATCGATAAGCTTAAATACGATTCTAGCAGACTGTGGAAAATGTTAAAAGATCTATTAAAAAATAAAAAGGCTTGTAGCCCTAATTATATCAGTTTTAATGAAAAACAAATTATTACAACATTATTTTTTATAAGTAGAGTTGAACAAATTTATACGAGTATTAACAGCAATAGTTTAATCGATTTCAATAATATAGGAAGCAACTGCGAGGTGGTTTTTAACTTTTCTACAATTTCAGTTCAAGATCTTCAAAAAGCTATTAGCAGTATAAAAAATAAGAATTCTACAGACGGGATCACAATAAATATAATTAAAGATTCGATGCCTATTATAGGAGACATGTTGGTAAACATAATCAATAAATCATTTGAAACTTCAAAATTTCCACAGACTTGGAAAATGGCTACAGTTATTCCGGTGCAGAAAATTGCAGGGACTAGTAAGTGTGATGAATTAAGACCCATAAATATGTTACCCACATTAGAAACAATTATTGAGCAAATTGTTAAAATTCAATTAGTAGATTATGAAAATAATAAATTGCTTTTAGAATACCAATCAGGTTTTAGAAAACATCATTCTTGTGAAACATCATTAAATATGATCATAGCAAAATGGAAGGAACAAATGGATACAAATAAGAAAATAGTTGCGGTCTTTTTGAACTTAAAAAAAGCATTTGCAACAACTGATAGGGGTATCTTATTAAGAAAAATACGGGATTAATGGTTCAACCAATAGGTGGTTTAGGAATTATTTAACTAATAGACATTAATTCACCAGGTTTAATGATGTCAATTCATGCAGAAGACAATGCAATCTGGGGGTACCGCAAGGGTCAATCTTAGGTCCGTTATTATTTATTCTTTAAATCAATGATGTAGACATGAAACTTAATGTCTGTGATATAAATCTTTTTGCTGATGATACCTTAATAACAGCATCAGACCCAGATGTTAACCTAGCGATACAAAAGGTAAATTCAGATTTGACAATATAACAAGTTGGTTAAAACTTAATACTTCAAAAACTAAAGCTATGATAATATCAAACAAGCTATCGGCGGCTTCGCATTTAAAGTGTGAAAGTCCAAAAGAACTGTTTACAAAAAATGTAACATTTTTCATGTTGCCTGTCAATGCTTTTGCACTTGAGCCTGATTTTATTTTTGCTATTTAAGCGACATCTACTAATTATTTTCGAAATTTCTTACATTTATTTTATAAAAAAAGTAATAATTAACCAGATAGCATTAAATTCTCAATTTTTTAATTTTTGCACTTTTCATATGAAGCCGACGGTATGCTCTAATTTAACTGATGTGGTAAACATTGATAGACAAAATATAGAAATTGTTGACGATATGAAATATTTAGGAATTATGACAGATAATAGGCTAAGATTTAGCAATCATGTAGATTATGTTGTAAAGAAGACAGCTTAAAAGATAGGTTTCTTAGGTAAATTAAGCTATAAATTAAACATATGGTTTAGGAATATTAGTCTATAAGTAATATAATAGTATTATTGTGAAATATAATATAAATACAAAGATTAATTAAAGTTTCACAAGTTTCATTAGATTCTTAACCTGACAATATTGTCACTACGTTTGTTGTTGCACTGAAAACTCAGTGTCTTTGCAAATTTGTAGTTGGCTGCTACCTGTGAAACCTTCTGTTGTACGTCTTCTTGAATTAATTGCTTTTATTTCTATCTATGCTGTCCTGACGAGCATTAATAAGTGCTAAACACGTGTAGACTGCTGCAACTCACTTTTTCTTTTATATCTATTGCGCAATATACCATGATTATAACCTTTTTTTGCATGTAGGATTCGGTAATACTAGTCATTTGACACTTCCTGCTCCACTGCTGTTCATCTAATACCAATTATATTAGAATAATATGATAGACTGCTAGGTTAGTTTAAGTGATCAGGCTAATTGTAATTTTCTTAATTTTTAAAGTGGGTGTGTATTATTTGGTATTATATGCAGGTCATTTTTCAAAAAAACAGAAAGAGGTTATGGACATATATCTGAAAGAGGTTTAATCTGCGAAATATATATGTTTACAAATGGCCGATCGTGGAAAAAACACCAAAAAGTATAAAACATAGGTGTTTACCAAAACTATATATTACATCCCAATATTGGATAATTAATTATTTATTTTGAATATAACATGCAATTAACAATTTAATTTAATTTTAGTAACCTAATCCTAATAAGAATACAAAATAAGATTAAATAAGGACTGTATTGAAAAGAAAGTTGATATTTTTTAAATGCTCACAAAAGCAAACTGAAATATTTTTAAAATAATATCGATTGTAATTTGTTAATTGTAAAAAATTACAATGACACAAAGAAATTGTCATCACTTGCCATTCTCTAAATCAAACATGGCGTTCCGTCCTCACTGGACTACAGTGCCTTAATAAAAGACTTCAACCAGAGAAAAAGTAGAAAAGTGACCTTGACCTTATAAGGTAAGTTCCAGTGACATATTAGCTGCATACATCTGTATATTCAATTAACTTTTAATTGAACTTTCATATCCATTTCTCTCTCCCGACATTCATAAACTCTATGCAAGGGGGCCCCACGCCAAGACTTTGCACAGAGCCCTTCAACTACAAAAGCCAACTCCGGTCATGATAATTTCTGCCAATTAAGCGATTTTGAAAGGGGTAGAATTGTTGATACATGGGAGGTCTTTCTTATTTTTATTAAGGATTTTACCCAAAAAAAGTTGTACAAAAGATTTTTACAATAAAGTGTGAGTGTAAATATTTTAAAAATAAACATTTTTTCTAAGATTTTTCTTAATCTTAAAATCTTTAAAATTATAAATTATTATATTTTATAGATTGTTAATTGAATTTAAAATCTCTCCAGGTAAGATTTGAACCAAGTCCTGCAGGCATAAGACCTGGTGCTCTAAATATACTGCTGGCTTGAATTATAAGGTTCTGTTATTTACATTTTCTAAATAGCATAGAATCTTATTATATAGCATAGAATCTTATTATAACTCCAAGGCAGTGATATATCGAGCCTTGGCTGTTGCCTGCTGGTGGTATTGAAGGAAACAAATATTTCTTGTAAGGGAAGGCCTGTACACTCAAGTGACTTTTATATGCTTTTTGACACATAAAAGTTAAACTTCCTTTCAATGAGATACCTTTCTTACTATATATGATAAAGGGGAAAACCTTAACAAAAATACAAAAAGTTTTATATAATAAACTGTCAAAAAAATGTTAAAATAAAAATTATATAATACTGGTATAAATATACTTGGATGTTTTGTGATAGGGTAGGAAAGTTCTGAGAGGTATCTCCATGATATTGTTGTCAATCGTCCCTATTCATTAACTCCTTCAACTTTGATTACATGGTTCTGAGTTTTTGAATCACAGGTGAGATACCACATACTTTTTTGCTTGGCAGCACGCTGCTGTAGTATGCGAGTGCCACGTTCACGACTTCGTGTATGCAACAAATCTGTATAGTAATTTCACGTTGTAGGGCGCTGCCCTTCAGGTCAGCACATACGTTTATGTGGTTAGTACTATTTGGGCTGAGGAGAGCTGAAGGGAATGATTCCCAATTGTAGTTTCATTCAATAATCAAAAAAATGTTAATGTAGGTGATAGATCAATATCTGCTTGGTGAATTTATTGTTTCTAAGAGATTTTATTACGAATTGTAGTTATTGGTGATTATATGAAAAATATATTTTAATATTCTATTAAAAATCTATTTAATTAATAGCTTAAATAATATATATCTTTAACTAATTTTTTGCTTTTTATATTTTATTTTATAAAGTTGTGTTTTGTAAGTGTGTTCAAAAAATATATACGTTTATACGTTGTTCATTTGTTCTTGGTATCTTCATTAACTAAACATTAATCAGTGGATTCCCTGCAGTTTGAAGTGACTTTAAACTGAATCTAATAATGAAAAAAATTAGGAATAAAATAATTATTAACAGTTTTACAAGATTTATTGTAATTTATATACCTGACATAAAATGCCATTATCAAATGTCGAAACAATTGTCAAGTGTATAAATTATTTTATTTCTAATTTATTTCTTAATTATTGAGTTTCACGAAGTAAAGCTTGAGACAGTAAACTGAATCTAATATTAAACCAGTCTATATCTGCACATCCTTCATAAATTTAGAGGAATAAATTAAAATTGTCACTTCATTTGCTGATTGGCTACTTGCGAGACAAGCTTATGCTAGGTAAATTGCCGATGCGCAACCAGCGGTGTTTAATGTTTACAAGTATAACAGCTGACAGATGTCGGTTTTAAAACGTTGAAAAAGTTATTTCTTGTGTATTAGCAATATAGAAAATTAGTTAAAACAGAAATATAACTGCGTAGCTAACAAAAATGTTTTTGGTTTAAATTTAAAGTTGCTGCCAGTTAGTGGTAAGCTCAAGAGTTGTTTTAATGTCTTCTATCTTGTGTTCCTGTTCGTCCAAATTTACGAACACAGTATACTGTATAGCTTAAACTACTATGATACTACGATAGTTAGACCAGATTTAAATGTAGAGCCCTTAGTGAGTACAGAGGGGAGCAGTAGTTGAACTTAAGTTACTCTTTTTTGTCCTTTCATTCCACACAGTATAGTGCAGCACCCCCATCCTAAATATTCACTGGTCGCCACTGTTAGTAAATAAATAAATTATAACATGTTACAAAATTTTATTAAATATCTTTGACAATTACAAGGCTATATAATTAATGATCAACATTTACTGCGGAATATTTTAAAATATATTTTACATTATATTCTAAAAAGCATAAAAGTTTATATAGTATATATTATAAATTACACAATGTAATCTCTAAAAGAATGACCATTGTTTCAAATATATTTAAATTGCAAATATTAACCTTTGACAGCACCTTGATTTTTTTCAGTACACTACATATAAAATACAAAATGTGCTTAAATAGTTATTGTCTCTTTATTTTCTATCTAGATTATAAAAAAAATGTTATTGCTAGAAAAATAATATGATTGTATAGAGTTAAACCAAAAGTTCTCAAAGGGCTACTCAAATCTTCAGAAATATTAAAATTAAATCTGTAAATAAACCAATAATAACTGTTATATACAAAAAGTACAAGATTAAGACTGGTGTAAATTGCTGAATTATCCCAAAACTATATGTGATAATAAAACATGAGGAATTACAAAAAAATTCAAATTCTTTGCAGATGTTAATTATATTTTTGGAACAAATAACTGCATTACCTTAAAATCTTCGTTTTTAGATGATAATGCCAATTTAGTTCATTTATATGTTGAGAAATAAATTAAATAAAAATTTGACAATGAACCTGGTAGGTAGTGAATATCCAAAGATGGAGAGACTTAATCATCTTTATCTTATGTACTTCTTGCATAAAACAATCACTGTTAAGAAGGTATGTTTAAAGTTCAGCAGTTTTCAACCTAATAAGAGCAATCTGCTGGTGCACAGCAATTATACACTGTGTTCCTAAAGTAACCATTTGCCCCCAACTTAACTTTTGAAACCCTTAAAATTAAGAAAGCCAATCTTTTAAGATACAAAATAATATTAAAAATGCTCCTTTTGAGCAAACAAAATTGATTTATGCTGTAGTGACACCGCAAGTGATTATCACTTCCCATGGCACCATTTAAAATTATTGTGACGATGAACTGCAGCATAAATCAATTTTTTTGTTTGCTGAAAAAGTTGCATTGTTTTATTTTATATCTTAAAGGTTGATTTTCCTAATTTAAGTATTTCAAAAGTTAGTTATTGGGAGAGTGGGTATTATTTTAGGAACACAGCGATATGTATTAAATTAAATAAGACTCAATAATAAAGAACACATGCTTTGGGTACTATGCGAACCAGTGGTAGAACTATGTGTAACCTGAACATAAAGGACACTAGTTGGCTTGAATGAATCAAATGCATGTTTAATCTTTTTTTAATCAAAATCTTTCTCTGGCTAATGCTACATCAAGTAGTAGTAGAAGGCTAAAGCCTAGCAAGTAGGCCTTGCAGACCTTTTTTTATTTATCCTTATCTTAGCTAACTTAGTACTGCTTCATCTGTTCTTTCTGAATACCTTCCTGACTCGAATAGTGCATATGTTCTTTGATGTTTATCAAGTTTCTTTCAAAAATATGCTGAAAGAAGACTAAAAGTGTAGCATCTCTTCTTTTAAAAGTGTTTTAGTTGTTTATTCTGTAGCATCTGATGCAATATGCTTCTGGAACTAACGAGTATCTCTGCAATTAATCATATCTTGAATAAATGAATTTGGAATGTATTGGTAAAGTTTCAGTATTCTATAGCTTTCAAAATGGTAAATGGTCTGACCACAAAATTTGCAGGGTCATACCCATATGAATAACATCTTTTAATATCCATAACAGCTCACACATTCATACTACTGCATTCACTTCAAAGTATTCACTTAGTTAATACTACTGGTTTGTTCTGTGAATACAAGAATTTCAAAATTCATAAAGAAATTTGCTAGAAAAATTGATGCTTATACAGTAGTTTAATAGTTACCATTACATATGAAACAAGCAGCACGTGCATATTCTTAATTTCTTGGGTTATAATAATCTGAAGAGCACATGATTCCACTTGCTGTACATATCAACTCACCTTATATACAAGTGATTCGGTGTTCACTACATATGTGACGTTAGTGCTTTTTTTCTAACTGTAAATTAATACAAAATTAGCAATTCCTGATAATTTGGTAAATTCTAAGAAAATCTATGGTTTCATGTGGTGGTACAAGTACACAAACAATGTGAATTATGATTATAATACAGTTTTCTAAAAGGTTAAGAACTGCTGTCTTTATATTATGAGCCATATAACATGCTTGTGGATCACAACAGACATTTCAGCCATGGCGGTTGGTACATACGAAAAGCCAGAGCACAGGCTATGCAATATATATCTCGATCATGCTCGTATGCACATGTTAGAGCAACGTAGCAAAAATGCGGCATGTTCTCGTATGTACTGGCCGTCACAGCCTATGAGCCATGCTTTGAGAACCTTTGATTTAAAAATAATTAAAGATTAAGTACTCTTGTGCAGTTCTTTTGGACTACTTGTTTTTAAACATGCCAAAACTTTTGGCCAAATTTCATCAGAAGTGTTCCCTTTAAAATCATTAAAAATACCCACCTCTTTATAAAAATCTACCATAGGTCTTGTTAATCTATCGTAATCCTGTAATCTTTTCATAACTACTTCAGGTTTATCATCTTCACGTTGTACTAAAGCTTCTCCAGTGACATCGTCTTTGCCCTGAATCAGAAGATATTTGATAGTTGAATTCATTCTTATTATGTCTAAAACAATATGAAATTCTCACCGGAACTTTAGGTGCATTAAAGTCGATATTATATACTCTTCCACTTGGTAAATGAATCCAGCGACTTTTTACTCTTTCTATAATCACTTCAAATGGAACATTAAGATTAATAACTAAATTCAACTTATGCAATCCCCATAATTCTTTTGCCTGTGAAACTGTTCTAGGAAATCCTGAAGTGATATTCTTGTAAGGACCCCTGTTAAATAATAAAACTGTGATAGCTTACCATCTAATAACCAACTTTTATTGTTTAAACTTTTAATCTCATTAAGAATAAAACCAACCATTATAGAGTCGGGAACTAGTTCACCTTGACTAATATATTTTTTAGCCTGAATACCAAGTTCTAAAAAGTTAAATTACAAATCTACATCTTTAATATAAATGGTGAAATTATTTATCAAGATCTTTTCGAGTTCTTACCGGTATTATTTTTAATATTAAGTCGCAATTTATCTCCACTCGAAATATGTTCTAAATTGAAATTTTTTATAATACGAGATGATATGGTTCCTTTTCCTGAACCTGGAGCACCAAGTATTGCACACTTAAACACTTTTGTTGCCATTTTTTCGTTTCTAGCTTCTGTTCTGTAGTGAAGAGATACTCAATGAAATATGTATCTACTAAAGTGACCTTTGTACTAGGGTTTATTAAAGTATACAACAAATGAGTTTGAGAAAAAGTTTATCTATTTCTATGGAATTACATAAGGTTATAACAATACACTAGAAAAAATAAAATGTCCTGTAAAAAGCAATTTTAGTAGCATTAGAATTTATATAAAAACTAAATAATTAATACAAACATAATTTACTACATGCATCAGGAAACAAATAAATAAGAAACATGCAAATTTATACCAATAATATTTTCAGCTGCCTTGCCTATGACATTGACCAATAGAAATCAATGGAGGGAAATTTGAAACTACAGTTCTTGAATATAAAAGTAAAAAAATCAAAAATAAACTCTTTAAATATAAATTTATATGTGCACCCAACGAAATAATAACTTGTTAAAGTAAAATCTACTGAATATTACTATATATATGTAAATGATGTTAGTTTTAGAACAATACCTTAATACTAACTAAATACTAAGGTATTCCTCTACTTAAAAATTGTTTACAAAATTTCAAGGACAAAAGATAAAAATTCATAAATTTAAAATTTCTTTATCATTATTACATTATAGTGTGGATATTCTGTTAACCAGCAGCATGTCGGTGTGTAGCAAAACAAATACTTATTTTAGAATTATTTTAAATAAAAAATGTAGATTTGGGGTAAGTTTCACTTATATAATTCTATTTCTATATATTTTATTTTTATTTAAGAAAATAATTATTATAACTAAAAGTTTATAATAATTATGCTAATTACATCTAGAAAATCCATCTATATTAAATATGCAAATAATACTTTTTACACGTAGATAGTAACGTATCTTATTTATATTTTCAGCTAAATTCGGTCACATCATGTTTAAAACAAAAACCATCCACTTATTTGGAATTTAGTCAAAATGTAAATCAGAGTATTATTAGAAATATTCATACATCAAAAAGTCTATGTGCAAATATTTCATTTAATTTAACTGATATTGGAGAAGGAATAAGAGAAGTTGTAGTAAAAGAATGGTTTGTAAAAGTTGGAGACAAAGTTGCTCAATTTGATAATATTTGTGAAGTGCAAAGTGATAAAGCATCTGTTACAATAACTAGCAGATATGATGGAATTGTTACGAAACTTCATTACGATGTTGATGCCACAGCTTTTGTTGGGCAACCACTAGTAGACATAGAAACAGAAAACACTCAAAGTAAGATATTTAATAGAATTACATTATTATCATTCATTTTATATACAATTCATGTCAAAAATATTATTATAAAAGTGTATGTTGTTAATTTAACAAACT
The DNA here is from genome assembly GCA_929113105.1 of Agrypnus murinus. Classification (NCBI taxonomy): domain Eukaryota; kingdom Metazoa; phylum Arthropoda; class Insecta; order Coleoptera; family Elateridae; genus Agrypnus; species Agrypnus murinus. Next base: position 118,870,568 of record OV816023.1, on the reverse strand, counting down.
TTGCATGGCTATCTACCATTTAATTCAAACACTTTTATATTTTTCTAACTATCTAGTTTTAAAATTGAAAAATTTGCAAATCATTTAAATGAATGTTTTATTATCAAAATATTATAGATATTTTTATAATTCTATTAACAAACTCTCGAACACATTTCTTTTAATATAAAATGCAGATAATAATTTAATTAGAAGAATTATGATGACTGATAACAAAATTTTAAATTACACATTAGCTCCATGTTTATGCAATATGTAATTAATGTACAGGGTGTAGCTAAAATGTGTGAATATTATAAAACTTAGAAGATTTAAAGGATTTAAGAAAAACAGTACATCTTTGAAAATAGTATCTTTAATGGAGTTCTTTTCGATATTTTGAAGAGTACTACTTGTCTACTACTTTAAGTAGCAGCTCACACGTTAGTTACATTCCGTACGGGGTATGAACAGACAAAAATTTGTTATTTGATAGCTTATATTTATTATCTAAACAAAAGAATTCTTACAATAAAAACTTCTGTTGTGCTATTTATTTTGAGATAAAACGTTGAAAAGATAAAAAGTGTAATACTGGGGAGCCAGTACAAGGCAAAAATTTGTGAATATTTTACAAAGTACCTAGTAGTTTTATTAAATGTTACTGTTGTTAATAAATTAGTGTTGCAACTGCATTAAAATAAAATAATAATGTCAGGAATCATCGTCAGAAAAAAACACACATGGGGAAACAAAATTCTTGCGATTACAAATACAATCGTTCCTCAAATATATGTCATTATTAAAGTGTCTTTCATAATTTTTCCCACGACTTTTACCAGCGTCTTCAATATTTAACTCAGGTATAGGATGACTTTGCTTTTACCCCAAATTGTTCTTGATAAGTTAATTTAGACATTTCACTTAAATATAATGTCCATTTTTGAAGTATGTATGTACTTTGTATAATATACGATGTATTTCATATAGGTAAGTATATTATTGAAAATCAATTTCGTCGCTAAAACCTTTACTAAAAAATCTATTTCACTTAGAGCTCCTTTATTTTTCAATTCTTGCTATATAATGTAAAAACTGTCACAAATCTAAATTTGTTTAAAATAAAAATTAAAACATACATGTTGAAAGGAAATTGGTAACACACAAAAAATATATGTACATATTGATTTCCAATTTCTTCTCCCATGTATTAGTGTAGTACTACTAATACCTAATTTACTTATGTATTCATTTTTCTCACTATTTTTTCTTTCTTGTATTTGTTAAATTCATCGCCCTACAGACTTGTGGATATAATTTATTGTACAAAATCATACGCAACAAACAAACCAAGAAACATTTCAGTACTATGGTGAGCTGCAGTTCTTTTAATTTCTATGAAACTATCCATTCTGCACCTGTGAATCCATCCTATGGCAGGTGACAATTATTGAATTAGCTTGTCGCCTACTGCTAAAACACCATAGTTACACAGCGATTTCTGGACCCTTCTATCAAGCTAGCAGATTTGTATTATCTCAGCATTTATCTGACTGACTCACTAACTGGGTACATAATAAGTAACGCCCTTCAAAAACACAATGTATGTATGTATATCATGTGCATTAAATTTTGCATTTATTTTCATTCATTAATTCTGCAGTTACATTTTCATCTTAAAAAAAATAAAGTAAAAAAAACTTACATCAGTCAATTATCATAGCATGACAAGGTTGGTAAGAATGTTGGCAAAGATCAAAGAAAATTGAAATTTTAAGTCAGGGTGTAGCTTTTGGCCTTCAAAAATACAGTAATCACCAAGGGCAACCACATGGTTGCTGAATGGGTAGTTAAGCGCACAATTTCGTGTAGTCGCATGTATACCTAACCGTACCGTAACCTACCGTAATTTTATACCTATACATTCGACTACACGAAATTGTGCAATTAACTACCCATTCAGCACCCAGTTGGTTGGGCTTGGTAATCACACATGACTGCAACCTTGATATTTAGAACTTTTTACATGTTTGTACCTGTATTTTCTGATATTTATACATGTGACCAACAATGGGGTGCATCCCATTCTTCAGGAGATGGGAGAATACTCCCTTTTTGGCCTTTATTAATTATGCATTCCCTCTGTGTGCTTTATTGTTTAGTGATTAGTAATTTCTCAAGTATTGCATGCACGAAAGTTTATATAAAGAAAATAAATAGGAAGAAATTAACATTTTCTTAGAAATTATGAATCTCCATGGCTTTGTCAGTAAAATATCCTGTTATACCAAATTTCTGATTATTTATACTGTCATACCAAGTATAAAACGAATTCATTTTACATCATAACTATTTTAGGTACAAGCGATATAAGTAACAAAGGTATAGAAGAAACCATCACTCAAACAAATGAAGGTAAATTTTAAATTCAACATACAATGGCTAGAATTTAACTTATTAAACACATTTTAGATAAAGTAGAATCTCGAGAAATCTTATCTGATAGTAATCAAGAAATAGTATGCATTCCTTCAGTAAGAAGATTAGCAAAACAAAATAATGTAAATAATTAATCTGTATTACATTGCGATTTAATATAATGTATCTATATTATTTAAGGTGAATTTAATGAATATTCAAGGATCTGGGAAAAATGGAAGAATACTAAAAGAAGATATTATAAATTATTTAAATTCCCAAAAATCTCGGACAGAAATAATTACCAGTGTGAAAAGTATTCAAACTACACAAGATGATAAAACTGAAACAATTCGAGGTTTCAAGAAAGCTATGATCAAGACTATGACTGAAGCATTGGTAAGTACATACTTAATAATTTTTGTCTATGTATCTGATGAATACTGACAAACCATACCTTAGATCAAAACAGTAAACTATATAAAAGAATAGAATATAACTTAGGTGAAAAACATAATTTTTCATACATCTTGCATATATACAGGGTGTATTATCGGTTTTGTTACATAGACGAATAGCATGTAAAAACACAATTTCTCAAATATTCCCCCACCCCCTAATTATTTTAGAGGAAAAGTCACTACAGAAAAGTTGTAGATCTTATTGAATGCTTGCAAAACACCCCCACTTAAGCATTCTGTGTTACATAGTTTCCAAGATATAAGTGATTTTCTCGTATAGGAAATTAACATTGTAAATCAGAAATTTGCTAATAGCAATTACCACGTTAGAATTAGACATTAGGTGTAAATACAAGAATTATTACGCACAATTTCATGAAGCAAAATCACTCATCAGAATGTTACGATTGCTACCAGTGTGGAAGAAATAGATGAGAATTATCCAAGGAATTAATTTTTATAAAATTTTATTAGCCATAAGAACAGTTGTTAAATTATTCTAAAGAATTACTGTCTAGTTTATCATTTATGAATTAATTAATTATGAATTGTTAACTTGATTAGTTCATTAAAACATGTAGTGTAAATGCAAGAGTTATTTTTATTTGTGGTATAGTTCATTTTAATAAATTACTCACAATTTAAATAAAGTTAATAATTCATAATTAGTTTAAATGACAAATCAGGCAGCAATTCTTTAGAATAATTTGACAACTGTTGTCATGACTAATAAGATTTTATAAAAATAAATTCCTTGAAGGATTCTCATCTATTTCTTCCACGCATAGTGTAATTGGTAGCAATTGTAACATTCTGATAAGTAATTTTGCTCCATGAAACTGTGCTTAATAATTCTTGCATTTACACCTAATGTCTAAATCTAACGTAGTAATTGCTATTAGCAAACTCCTGATTTACAATGTTAATTTCTTATACTGGAAAATCACTTATATCTTGGAAACTGTGTAACACAGAATACTAAAGTGGGGGTGTTTTGAACAGCATTCAGTAAGATCTACAACTTTTCTACCGTGACTTTTTCTCTAAAATAATTAGGGAAGCCAATATTCAAGAAATTGTGTTTCTCCATGCTATTGTAACAAAATTGATAATACACCCTGTATTTGAAGCTTAGAAACTGTATTTGTGTCGTAATTATACAGTCTATAGTAATGAAAGCTTTTCAGTGTGAATACCTTAGTATAATGCATAGCAAGATGCTTTGAAACATCTGGAATAGGTGACACTAATACGATTATTATTATTGAAATACTAATATCTTCCCTTACTGTATGTCCCCACTTACTGCCTCCATAACCAGCTTTGAAATATCAGAAAATAAAGTAAATACCTTTCTCACTGATTGAACAGAAAATTCAGTTGTGTACTTTACTTTCTGAGGCAAGCCTGAAGTTGAAAAAGTAGAAAAAATGGTCTTTTGAAAGCATCTTACTTCCAATTCATTAGTAAATTCGATTTAAAAATAGCATCTTATTATATTTCCTTTAAGGCTTTTTTCGAAATATGTGACATACCATGCTTTCATGGAAAAATCGATCATGCAAAATGTGTAAAACTTATAAGTAGAATAAAGATTTTTTATATTTGCAACTTTTAGTGTTATGTGTTATATGTTCATAATGAAAGCAAGGTATACCTACTGCTGTGTTTAACATAACATACCTGCAATACTATAGCTTTGATATACCATGTCTGAATCCTGTAGTACGTACATATAACGGATGAAGTGAGCAGTAGCCCAGCAAGATGCCACGTAGGGCGAAGCAGCTTAGAAAGTCACTCGTTGTATGTACATAGTAAATGCTTCAGTATCTGTATAGAATTAAATGTTTATATGAGGGTCACGCCAATTTAATTTAATATCTTCTACGATTTTATTTTAAATATGCTTAAAGTAATTCTCCTCAGCAATGATACACTTCACCATTCTCTCTTTCTACTGCTTAAAACCTCCAACAAATCTTCTTTCAGAATACCTTCAAAACAAACGTGAACTGTGGTATCGATCGCTTCTTCAGACAAAAACCTTTTACCATGTAAATTCCTTTTAAGCCCAAAAAATAACCAAACGTCACACATTGCTAAATCAGGTAAGTACGGCAGGTGTTGTATAACTTTTATATTTTTTTTAGCCAAACTTCAGGCAAACATTTTTAAGTGTACCATTTAACTGTAACTGTCTTTTGTCCATCTAGCTTAATTGCTTTTACTAGGTCCGTAGTTCTAAAGAATACCGCATACATAGCTTTTTTTGTAGCTCGCTGCTTTTTGGTTATTGTTGGAGTTTCCATGTCTTCATGAATTCATACACGACTCTCCTGGCGGGTAGGTTTGTAGAAAAAAGAAATATAAGTTTCGTTATCTGTCTCTATTTTGAAAAAAAAAACTGGTATCCGCCATTATTTAAGAGATTTAAAATTTCATGACAAATTCTTACATGCTCTACTTTTTGGAAATCCGAAAGCTTATGTGGCACAAGAAGACTAATTGTTTTTTTTTAAATGCAGATGATCGTATATGATTGTGTGAACAGTTGAGGGTCCAATCTTGAATTGATGCTCTATTACCGTATAGGTGGCTTTATTGTCCGCTTCAATTATTCTTTGAACAGCAGCAATGGTTTTTCGGTAACAGCTGTGGAAAGACGTCCTGCTCCTTTTTGATGCTGAACAGAATTCCTGTCGCGTTCAAATTCCTCTAACCATCAGTAAATTGTAGCAAACGAAGATGCTTGTTCACTAAATGCTGAATCTAAACTTTCAAAAGCGCTTAAATCTTTTTTAAAATCACAATAGATCATGATTCTAAAATGCTGTCTGGTTACTTTCATTTTTTACATGTAATGTCACTTTAAGAAATTAATAACTTAAGTTGTAGCTAACGTGATTTCAACAACTATACTTCAAATGACAGATAACGAATTGCTTTAAATGACACTGTGTGTTTTGTTTTTCATGGCCCAATAGATTTTTTTATTCTCAATAAAATTGGCTTGACCCTTGTATAGAGATACACCAAATATTTCTGAATCTAACATGTTGATTGTGTAGATGATTTCATAGTTTGGTGCTGTGAATACTCAGGCCATTGTTTATAAAAAATAAGTTCAAGCTGTCTGTTCCAAGAATTCTTTGGAACAGCCCAAAGAGTATTATATACAATTCTAACAATCGATTATAATACAGGTACATGTAAAATAAGATTTCTTTTACAGAAAATTCCACATTTTGTTTATTGCGATGAAATTGCAATTACAAAGCTTTCAACAGTAAGAAAATCCTTAAAGAAACAAGCAGAAGATCTTGGAGTAAAGCTTACTTTCCTGCCCTTCATTATCAAAGCAGCATCAAATGCTCTCCGAGAATATCCTATTTTAAATGCTACATTAGATGCCAATTGTGAAAATATAACATACAAAAACTCACATAACATTGGGGTAGCTATGGATACAGCCGTAGGATTAGCAGTACCTATTATAAAAAATGTTGAGAAATTAACTATATTAGAAATTGCTAAGGAATTAAACAGGCTTATGAAATCTGGAAAAGAGGGTAATTTTACTACTGAAGATTTAACTGGTGGAACCTTTTCTATTTCTAATATTGGAGCTGTAAGTGAATATTATTCCAAATTTCTTATTTATTAAGTACGTAATATATTTTTCAGATCGGGGGAACTTATGCATCTCCAGTAATATTACCACCACAAGTAGCAATTATTGCAGTTGGTTCGGCAAAGGTAAGTGCTAGATTTATATTTAATGCCATGTTATTTACAATAAATTTTAGGTTGTACCACGTTACGATTCATCAATGAACATAATACCTGAAGAAATTATCAACTTGAGTGGCAGTGCTGATCACAGAATTGTTGATGGAGCAACAATGGCACATTTTGTAAATTCATTAAAAAAACAAATTGAAAATCCCTATCTTTTACTATTACATGCATAAATATTTTAATAAAGCAACTCTTTTTAAGTAGTTATGTATCATATCTATTTTATTATTTCGAACCATAAAAAATATATGGGGGTCTGATATCGCTTCTACAAACATAGCCCTACATAAACTGCGGGAAGCAGGCTATGAAGTTGAGTCTAGCACCATGTCATTATAACAAGTCTCTCACTTCAGCCACATTTGTACATGTGCTATGTGCATTAGTGATGGGATCTTGATACTACCCGGGTGACACTTGAAAACCACAAAAATTTGCCGTTTTAAGTGTCGACTGTTTACGGCACTCAACGACACTTCGCATTTACATCAAGCATGTGCTAGCGTGAATGTAATCTAATCGAAACGAGAAGTAGTCAAGATTCATAGCTACATTAATCATAAACTATAGAATAAAAAATAATTATATCGAGGGCATCAGATCAGAGGGGCGTATCCACCAAATGTGTGATCTTCAATTTATTAGGTCTTATTGATTTCTGGTATCGACCTGCGTGTTGTTACATACGGGTGTATATTTTGTAAGGCATTAATCTGGCCTTACAAAACATTCTCCCGTTTGTGACAACACGCAGGTCGATACCAGAAATCAATACAACATAAAAATTGAAGATAAAAATTTTGGCGGATACGCCCCTCTGATCTGATGCCCTCGATATGAATAAATTCTATTGGTTATATATTATTATGCATTAAGTGATTACATTAAAAAACATTAAATTATTTATGAAAGCAAATATTATGAAACAGAAATTTAAAAGAAACGAAACAAATTCTATAACTTGTAATTCTATTGATTGGATGTATTATAAAAACTATTTAAAAATGTAATTTGGCTGACGCTTTGGTCTTTAGTCGAGAACATTCTTTTGTTAAATATAATATTGCCTACAAGAGAAAAGTCTGTCGCAAGGAACTGACGTCGCTGGTATGGATAAATACCGCATTGCTAATTTTGAGAAAGAACTGGGTATTTTTTTCATTGTCTTTCTAAAATTTACATATAGCCTATAAAAATCTATTTTTGTGAGCTTTGTAAAATTCTTTTTTGAAGTCACGTTCTGCACTTAGTTAAAACAACATATTAGTTGTTATATCAGTTATTTACCCCTGAAATGAGATATGAGGGACGTTAAATAAAGTTACGTCTTCATTCCAAAGGATGAAGTTATTATAATTTATTATTATTTATGTAATTATTTGAATTTATTTTGCTGAAAACCCAAGATACAGGTATCACCCTCAATATTATACTAATACAAAAGAATTAGCAAAAGAAAAATCGGCAATATAATATTTTTATATATACGTCTCATTCAATGATTCTTGGCCATTTCAACAAATCTGCTTCTAATTTATTTTGTAAGAATGATCAAGCAACTTAAGAATTACACTCTAACAAGAGCGATACTATTCGCGAACAGTTTTGCGACCACGAATAGTATCGGGATACCCGACATTCTAGTTCCCATCACTACTGTGCATAGAAACGAATTTATACCTGAGCAACCAAAAGAGCCTGCAACACAAAAAACAAAGAAAGTCTAAAATGAAAATCTTTGAATGCTAACATTTTTATGAATTCTTTAAGGGAAGTTGGATAGGCCTATTACACTTCATAAAGAAAACTTTTCAAGGTGATGTACAGATAAGAGCAATCATATTGTGATAAAAAAAATATAAGCGACTATTTGGAGAAGGATTCACAAATGTTCACAATTACTCAGCACTTTGGTGCTGAACACTGGGTTAGTTTCTGAAGCAGAAACTAACGAGATTCTCGAGTCTAATAAACCAAAACACGTGTAGAAAACATTCTACATAATCTATGGAAACATTTAAATACAACAGTTTTTCTTAAAACTATTATATGCAATGTTTCACAAGGAGCCTACCGCGACTTCAGTCTTACTAATTAAAAATGTATACATTTACCTAGTTGGTAAAAGTATAACTTTTAACAGTATTTCGAATACTAACAAATCTTATTAGTTATAGATACTAATAATATACTTACAATAACCTAACCTAGAATGTTAGGTAGTATTAGAATTTAATATTATTTTAGGTTATTGCTAAGATGTACAAGTACATTCTAAAATCTTGCCAATACAAACTGTTACTGGAACATGTACATATTTAACAGGAAATGTGCACGTTGTCCAAATATGTACTTTTCCTGAGGAACCACAACATAGTTACACTAACCTTACTCTTAAGCATAAGCAAGTTATGCACTATTATCGTGCCACATTGGTAAAATTATACATTTACCAATTTGATTGGTCAATGTACATAAGGCATGTTTCCTAAAAGGTGTTAAAAAGCTGAAGACCTTTGACGGACATCGGAGAATACAAAAACCATTTGGTGTGTCACCAGGAATTTGGAGTATTTCATGAACAGAACTTCTAATAGTTTTGTCAATATTATCAAGAAAATGTTTATCAAGTTGTTCTATAGGGGCCGCTTGCAGAGAATATATAAGACAGGGTGGCAAATATTGATTCAAATCTGTTAGCTTCTGTTCACAATTGAGTAAATTTGATTTTGTTAGCGTCTCTAATTTTTAGAAAACTTGTTATTGTAGCTTTATGATCGAAAATTAACTTGTCTGAAGAATTTACACCCCGATATTTAATTTTGTCATTGAGTCCAATGGAAACAATAGGATCATTCCATATTCATGGAAATATTAATTTGTATTAAACTTCCATATTTGATCACTATAGCTGAAGATTTAGAGGAATTCATTTGTAGCCCAATTTTGTTCAATATATTCTCTGCAATCAATAACAGATTTTCAACTGAGTTTTTATTTTTTCCGATCAATACAATATCGTCAACGAAACTGAGAACCGAAACATAGTTGTCAGATCATGTGATCAATGCACACATTGAACAGAATAGGAGAAAGTGGAGCTCCCTGAAGATCGCCGGAATTAATATTGAAAGATTTAGATTTTCTCAACCACGAATCAATGAATGTCTTGTTACCTATCTGTAAATTTAGAATCAAATTTTGAAGATTTTATTAACAAAGAATTTATTGCAATTATATATTGTACACGACTCATTATAAATTCAGAAAACAAAAAAAATTCAATGATTTGACTGTCACTAATAATGCGAACTAGGTCTTTATTTATTTATTTACCATTATGACCAACATAAAAACCAATTACAGGTCAGAAAAAAGTAAATATACATGAAAAATGCAAATAATAATCAATATACACTAAAAAACAAATAAACCATAAACAACTTACTACTACTTGATAAAACAAAAAAAAAAGTCATAATAATAAATAATATAAAAAATAAAATAAAGGAAAATATGTACAAATAAAAATGATTGATTGAAACTCATTATAAATAAACAGTTTCCAACAAATATAGTAAATTATAATAAATATAAACAAAAACTAAATTTCATCTATAAATAGCTTAAATGTACAAGAAAGAAAACAGTTACAAAAACATCAATTCCTAATAATTTACCAGTTCTAATAAATATGTATGTATATGTAAATAAAAATCAATTAATCATTAAATTATTCATTGTAATGAAAGAATCAGAAATTAAGGTGCTTTTAAATTGGCTTACTGAGATTAGGAAAAGATGTCACAATTGGTTATTTGGTTGATTAAAAAGAACATTAATTAATGGCGAATTAAGGGCATAATTCGTTGTTTGATAAAACGTTTCAGAGCTTCTAGAATTATACTGTGGAATTCTGAAATTTAAGTCAAAATAAATTTGACAAGTCTATAAGTCCTCTAACAAGTTTAAAAATAAATAAGGTATTAGTAAATTTATGTCTACTTCCAAGAATATTTAGTTGAAATTCATGACACAACACAGAAGAATGAATGTCGTAAGGGTATTGATACATAAACTGCAGAAATTTCTTTTGAACCATTTCAGCTGTTTATGTGAACGAAATGGTAAGGAAGTCAGACAATTGAATAGTACTTTAAGTGACATCTCAGCGTTACTAAGTTACAAATTAATATCATCACTTAATTCCAACCAAAATATATTTGAGAATATTTCATTTTTAAAGTATGAAAAGAATAAATCCGACACTTGAATTTTAGAAATAATTGATATTCGGATTCCATTTATATTCAAAACATTATATTAAAAAAGAATGTAGCCAGCACTGACCGAAGCGACTGAGTTCGGCCCCGAACCCACCGGCGCAAAGAGATGTTCTCTTACTCGGCGGTACAATCCGGGCCTGGTCTCTCCTTCGTAAGGGTTACAAAGGCCTTTAAAGTTCTAGGATTTTGTTGCATTTGTTTTCAACATTTGTATAAGGAATGTGTTAATATCTAAAATCAATATAATTGGAGTTATTTATATCTTTTAATTTACCGGATTTATTGATTAATCAAATTAAATTAGAGTTCGCAATAAAAGTGTGTCACTAATCTTAAAAGAATCATTTGACCGTTCTAGTTTAGCAGACATCTTGGACGAACTGGTGTTTTTATGTTTTTGAATGGCTTCATTTGGACACCGAAATAGAAAAAATAGTGTAAAGTATTCATTTCATAAGACATTTTAGCGCACTTGTCCTTTAGAAAATTCCCCATTACGAGAGTGGTTTTTTTAAACTTAAGACATTTTATTTTAAATATTTTGCATATATACAATCCCGGGATTCTGGGATCCGAAAAGTTCAATCCCGAAATATCGGGAATGAAAATACGTTTTGGGATTGGATGCGCTAGTTATCATGTTAATCACAAAATGTATATTTTATTGTTTTTCTTTTATTAACAATGAAACTATTCAAATATTTTTTTATGATTAAAAGAGAATTCTGTTAAAGTTACTGGCAACAGTTGATTCGATATAAACAATTTGTAAACTAATATAAACTCTTAATTTGATAATGAGAAGGAATAAAAAAAGTGACCAAGCTATGAAAAATCCCGTTTTCCTATCAATTCTCCTCATATTTAAAGAAAGTTATTTTAAATTCAAAACCTTTTAAAGTTGCCTTATCAATTGTAAATCATCTTATGAAAGAAAGAAAAACATCAAATTTTCCAAGATGATGATAATATTCGTAATATCCTTATTAAAAATGTTGCTTTACAAATTCTTCTCCCTATGTCATATAAATTTTATAAATGGTATCTTCCCCTCAGAATTAGAAACTGCAATGGCGTGACCTATTTTGAAAAAAGATCTATTGTTAGCAGAAAATTATAGACCTATTATATTCTCTTACTTCTGATACTATTTCTCCTATATATAAATGACTTACCTTGCTTTAAAAATGCTAAACACATAGATCAAAACACTCTGAGATCTGCATATTTTGAACATTTCTATTTCATTATGTACTACGGAATCATTTTTTGGGGTGGTTCATGGGTTATATAGCAGATTTTAATTAAATTGAACCCTACTGTATTGATGATGTTACAAACATAGGTATTTTAAACTCATGTGAACTTTTAGGATTAGTTGCGATCAGAGTAAGAATCTGAAAAACAATTAAGTATTATTATGTGTAATACTAATTGGAAGTATTTCTATGTTAAGATAGATTACGATTGATGTAAACATGAGTTTACATAGCGATTGTGGTTCAATTAGTAGCATGCGAGACTACCGACCAAGGGACCCAGATTCGAACCCCCGGCCAATATATCACTGGATTCTTAAAATCACTTCTCCCTCGGAAGGCAATGACAAACCACCAAGCATACTTTGCCCAGTAAATTTCCCTGAAATTAATAAAAAATCCAAGTACTATGTTTGAAGTTCACCTTAAGCTGCATTCCTGCCCTATACTTGTGATCACTGGACACGCACAATACAGGTGTTCCTGTACTTGTATTTCCCTTCCGGGAAATACCAACGCTCTGAAATAGAGCACGTCACTCACAAAAGAAACATCAGTTACAAGCAGTGGTACTGCAGATTTTCCTGTGGTCTCGGCAAATGCACCGTGCTAATTCTACTTATTAATTAAGCCACCCTAGCAAGCACAATCACATTCATGCAGCAACTGGCATTAGCATCAATCATTCTCCCTACTAGACCTTTTCTCTTACGTGTACCATAAGGCATACTTTATATATTATTCGTAGTGCATATAAATATTATTATTATTATCAATAGGTGATTCTTAAAAAACTTATGGTAAATTTTTGATAGTAATCTATGATTTAAATAGGCAAATTCGTATTAATGAGGAATTCAGATTGCTGGATGTTCGAATAAAAACGTTGGTTTATGCTATGGTACTTTATTATAAAAAACTTAAATTATGTAATTTACTAATCTTATTACAAAGACTTTTATTATATTTTTTAGCTTTAAACATTCTTGCTCCTCCAAAGCGTGTGCTTGCATTTCTTGATCGTAATTTCAGTGTTTTTCTATTTCCTGTACCTTTGTCAGTTAGTTTTATTTTTCTTTTTATTAATGACTGTCGATTTATCAAAACCATATTTTAAAGCAATCATTTAATTGTTGAATAAATAATTTCCATTTTCTCTAATAGTTTTAATTATGTGTGTTTAAGTTTTGACATTTTTTAAATGAGATATGAATACCTCGGATACAAATTGTGTATAATAACAAAATTAAAAGAAAAAGATTTTAAGATAAACGATGTCATTGTATAAACAATTTCAGCAAAATTTCAACGTTCAAAACATTTAAGGCGCCTTTGTGATGATAGCAGTTACTATATTTAATTATTTATAGCTTATTTTTTATAACTATAGCCTTCAGTGTTTTATTACTCTTTATATTAATAAATAACAATAAAAGTGTTTGTTGATTTTCGTAGAATTTGTCTACAACGGTCGGATCATAATAGTATTAGCCAACAAATCGCAACAGCGGCGTCCTATAATCTCATTTATAATATTCACCTTCTAAGAACACTACATATTCAATTTTCTTATGTACAGTTGAATTATAAAGTAGACAAGTTATTAATAATTTTGGCATACTACACCAACGTTGACAGTCACAATTTTATATTTTTATTACGGAAGAGAGTACTATGGAGAAAGTCCTATTTAAAACAGGAATACTCTGCTGTGCCAATTATCTCGCAATAGTACATAGAACTTTTTTGTTGAGATTAAAGAGATTTGTTCGAATTAAAGAGGATTTTGGATTAAAGAGGTTTGTTCAAATTATAACTTGTAAATGTTCGGATTACTGGATATTCGCACTATATTATGATTATGGAGTGCTACTGTAACATTTTTGTAAATTACTCAGAAAGCTTACTCTTTTCTAAAGAGATTATATGTCAATAGAGATATTTTAATTTTTAGTTGAAGAAAAATGATATGTGAATCTTGTTTTATCCCACTTTAACTGCTGCAATCCTGTCTATATTCTTTGATAGTCCTTAATGTGAGTGATAAATATTGTATTCAAAAAAATTAAATCAATTAAATATTTTCAAATTTGCTATTGCCATTTTATATTTAAGTTGCATCGTTATAATCATATCTCAAATAAAATTAATAAATGAATATGGAAAATCTTTAGAAATACATGCACACACACATACTCTACTTACATTGAAATATTTATATGAAGTATCTCCTAGCTGTGTCCTGGTACTTCGTTCAACTGTACACCTTAGCAAGCACTTGCTACAACTGCGTGTTTGTTATACTAATCCATGTACTTTCATTATTTCAGAGGTATTGTGCATAACATAGTAAAACTCTTCCATTGGATATAAATGTCATCATTTAAAACAGTTCAAATGCTGTTTAAGAAAATATCTTTTACAATAAATCTTTGGGTCTGTTTTTATTCTCTGTCTACCTAACTACATTTATAATACAGTTTTAATAAAAACTGTTGTATTTAAATACTTCCATATATTATGTAGAATGCTCTGCATGTGATTCGGTTTATTAGACCTTGTTCAAGAGCTTCCTAAAAGGCAACCAGTTAGTTGTCTTCTACATAATATATGAAAGCATTTATATATAAGTTTTTCTTAAAACTATTTTAAACAAAGTTTCACAAGAAGCCTACTGTGACTTCAATTTAATTACATTTATAATTAAATGCATATTCATTCATTCTTTATTTTGTTCAACGGTTTATTTATTTTTCCTTTATTTAGTATGGTCTCCTGGTTAAAAAGAGTACATAGTCTTTGGCTAGATTTTGTCTTTTTCCTATTTCATAAAAGTGATTATTATTACAGTTAAAATCGATTATTACGACTCTTCTTGTAATACCAAACTGTTTTTAACGATTTGGTGCAAGAAGTTTGGAATTACGTATACTGCCTTTAATTAATATTCCACTTTTAACGATGACAATTATAACGACCGTTCGAATATAGCAACCATATTTCTAATCTCATTTTGGTTTGTTCAGTCGCCTATAATGATGTATGTGAAGTGTACACTACCGTTCACGGAAGTTCGAACACTTAGTTAAAATCCATAGAATGAATAATAACAAACAATTCTGCATATAAAAACTTGACCTGTTTAAATATTGGTAAATGCTAAACCTTTTCAATATACTTTTATAAATATTTTGCAAGTATTACTATTTTTACAACATCTGCATATAAAATTCTAAAAATTGCAGTACTATTTAAAAGGTCCTGTTCACGCCTGAATGCACGGACAATAAACCAGTATGTTCTGGGAATTTTGTAAATATATAAATATATAATAATAGGTATAAATACATTTTAGCATCCCCCACAACCACAAATTGCATTGAAAACTACAATAAACTGTAATAACGATTTAGAAGTGTTCGAGTGAACAGTATTTGCATAAAGACAACATGCGGTTGAGAAAGTTACTATCGTTACTCTACATTAAGAAGGGTATTCAGTTCAATAAATTACAAATACAACGGTATACAATGACAGGGAGCAATGAAGACAGTAATCGCCCGGGACCATCGAAAACAAGGATAACTGCTGAAGATACAAGACTAAAATTAATTAGTAAAAGACATAGAAGACTAACGGTACCAGAAATCACGGCAGAATTGAATAAAACTCGTACAGAAAAAGTGTCAGTTAGCGATGGTTGCATGAAGCAAACTTGCATTCGTGTGTAGCAATCTGTAAACCATTACTACGTCATGGAAATAGGCAAAAAAGTCTGCAGTGGGCAAAAGTACATAAGAATTGGACTTTGGAAAGTTGGAAGAAAGTTTTATGGGCCAATGAGTCCAAATATGAAAGTTTTGGACAAAGGCATAGGGTTTTGGTGCAAAGATCTTCAAGAGAAAAAATGTTGCCGTAATATATAATACCGACAATTAAGTACGGGGGAGGTTCCATGTTAGTTTGGGGTTGTTTTTCATTCGCTGGAGCAGGTGATGCAGTTAAGATAGACAGAATAAAAACGTGAGAAAAAAAGATTACAGAGACATCCTCGAAGAATACACTATTGCGTCAGGTCTACGTTTAAATGCAAAATAACAATCTTAAACACACCTCTGCATTGTACAAAGCAAGGGGTACATTCAGGCTCAAGCAGACAAAGGTAACCTAAAAGTTATGACAAAGTCGCCCAAATCGCCTGATTGGAACCCTATTGAATTATTGTCGGAAGTGCGTGATAGGCGAATCAGAACCAAATGTCCTACTTAACAACCAAAACTTCCCACAAAAAGAGTCGACGAAGATTCCAGTAGACGTTCTTCAAAAACTAATAAAATGCATGCCCAGAATAGTCCAAGCGATCATCTCCGCAACAGGTGGGTTTTTTTCTGAAAAAGAAGTAACAAAACAAATAATGAAAAAACAACAGATAAATGTTTGCTTAGATTGTTTCGCATTAATTCACAAAAATTACTACGAAACAATCTAAGCAAACATTATAATAAATACAAATTATAATAAATATTTTCACAATAAGGTTTTTCACTATTCTTAAACCTGTCCGAACTTCTGGGACTGTCTATTAATACTAGCTAGAAGCTAAAATCTATTAATACCATTTAACATAATTCCCAGAAGGTGCTGGTTTACTGCCTTGCATTCAAGTGTGAACAATAGGGCAATTTAAACCTTTATCTGCATATGTCGTAAAAAAAACAGTAATACTTTTAAAATATCTATAAAATTACGTACATTGGAAAACCTTTAAAAGGTTTAGCATTTACCAATATTTAAAACAGGTAATACTTTTCTATACAAAATATTTTATTATTCATCTTATGAACTTTGAATGTCCGAACTACTATGAACGGCAGTGTATATATAATTAAATATTTCTTTTATTTGTTTTTATTTTGTGTGATCATATTTGCAGATTTAAAACTAAGATTACAGTTCTTTGTAAACAGCAGTTGAGTAATGTTGAAGTTTACCATGTGATTTATTATTAGTGTAGATTTATTAACATGACGGCTTGTAAAAAACGAAAAACACTGACGATTGAACAAAAATTGAACATTATAAAAAAACTAGAAAGAAGTGCCACTAATGTAGATTTAGTCTTAATATTCATTACCAGAGACGAGAATTAAAAGCTGATAAAGAAATAAATGTAAAATAATGAAATGGGTGTCCAAAGCAACGATTTATTTATAAATGGAATAAACACATGTAAATAATAATTTAAATGTGAAATTTTATACATCCCTAATGTTGTTTTGTAAATCAAGTGGCAAATATCAAGAAATGAAGCATTTAGATAGTCGTCCAAACAATTTTATATGTTGATGTTCATTTAATTTATAAAGAAACCGGAAGACTTCCCAGGTGTTCCACTGCCGCACATGTTCGTTTAGAATTTCTCATTATCAACTACACCATACAATAGAATTAAGACAGTGGCGTGGAGTTTGTATATAACATCTTCTTCATGTATGAATCTATCACAAAATGGAGTAATATTGACTGATAAAATTATTGTGATGATTGTGAGTTGAATTATTTTTTATATAACACTTTTATTCCATCTAAATCACATAAATAAACATTACTAGACAAGATTATTGGAACGCCGATGATCCGACGTATTGCACAGGCTTATCAGCAAATCTTTCTCGTCTCTGTTCATTACAGATACGTACGTAGATATGTATAATTTATTAGTTTATGTATTTTTATTATTTATATTTTTTATTATTTTTTTATTCTTAGTATTTTTATTATTCAATAAATTCCTTTAACATGTTGTCTAGTATATGTACTACTAAAATAGAGACTTCCTTACAGGTATCCTTTAGGGGTATCTATTTAAATAAATTAAAACAGCAAAAACTGCTTATAGTGACTATCAGATATAGCGACGATGTTTGTGTAGTCTCTTGGTTGTCGTTATAACCGATTTTAACTGTATTGTTTTACTACAATTTAGCATTAACAAAGGATCATGTGTTAATTCTACAGAAATACAAATTTACATAAGCAAGTGTTTATTAGTATTTTGCAACCTCAGAAAAATGTTGCAAAGTATGACTGAAACAATTATATTTTAAAAATAAAAATTTTTTTATTACCTAAATTGAACTTACCTATATTAACTAAATAATTGTAGCGTAATGTAAAATTTTGGAAAAAACAAAGCACACAAGCAGTTTTATAACTGTTAACAATTGATAAACACCTGTGTTATGATGCATAATAAATTCTTATTTATCTAATTCTACAAATTTATATTATTTTTTATATAAAAGAATAACCTCTTTGACCTATTTACACATAAAAGTATGCTGTTTTGTAAAAGATGCTGGAAAAAGCACAAAAAGCATTAGAAATGTGGGTCCTTCATATATCAGCCCAATTTAGAGTTAGGTAGACATGTTTTGGCTGTCTAAATAATGATTGAAATTGTAACCACCACTTAACAGTCACACTATTTTTCAAATAACCGTTCTAAAATTGTTTTTTTCTCTATAATTTGGAAGTTCATCTGGTAAATATAATAGTAAAATAATGTTTCTTCAATAATTTCAAAGTTATATTAAAAAAAAATTAGAAAATCATGAAAAGCCTGGGTCAAGTCTAGTACAAGGCCAGGATCATTCGAAAAAGTCCAAAGGAGGAAAGGGGAGGTCAAAGTTGAAGATTTAGCCTTTTTTGCAATTTTGTTTTGCTTATACCTCGGCGACCGTAGAACCGACCCCACCATCCTCCGACGAAAGCCTGGGCAATTGCAAAAAATTTATCGAGGCCTTATCAGCCAAAAAATCGAAAGGAATGCTATGGAGATGCCTAGGCAACAGTTTTCGATAAAAACAAAAGACTAAGGTGTCGTGTTTTTTAAGTGGTCACCATGTTGGAATATAGGCGAAAATTGCCTACGCCATGAAAGTATGGTATGTAGTATAGCAGTAATCCCTCTAACCATCAGACCACGGTTGGACTGATTCGCTTTTGTTTCACTCCACCTCACAACTAAAAATGCTAAAACTTTACATTTTAAAAGAATGTACTTAAAAGCAGCAAAAAAACACAAACTGACAGCATAAAACATCCTGTATCAACTTGTGCTAAAACTACGCCTAAACATGTCCATCTCACTGATACTATACAGCTGAACACTTCATTCAATGAAAATACGTTGCTTTAGTATGTTGGGCGAATTGAAAAGTTTTCCATTTGTGCAAAATCTGAAGCAATTCTACTAAATCTTATATTCTAATGTACTTGATCTTTCATGACCTGTGAAAGTTGAATTATACATTGGATCACTTTAAACGTAATTTAAATTTTGTTCAGATATCAGGTTCTATAAGTCTACAAAGTTTCAAGCTATTATACAAAATCCAAAATTGTAATGTACTCGACATTTATCACCTAGATTGTGAGAATGCCTGCTTAGATTGTCCTGAGGATACATTAAACAGAAGGTTAAGAACTATTAGTATACTGACAGATCCATGTTTATAATACTTTTTGTGCCATGTTCTTTGCAAACAAACTTTTTTTTGAGAACTTAATCTGAGAATATGTTGCTAATAATCTAAATTTTTTATATTTTTATGTTGTATAGGTAATTTTGGTACAAAAGAAAAGAGATGAAATTCAACATTGCAGTATAGTATGCTCATATATATTAGCTTTATTTGAAAAATATCCACCATCCACTCAAAATTATTTATAACAATTTGTTATCCTTAGAAATATTTATTGATTTTTATTTATAAAAAATATATGTATATACTTTAGCCACCTCCTTTATATAAAATAGAACTTTGATAAGATCAAAAATATTTTGTAAAATCTTCAAGTAGCATAAATAACAACTTGTATAACAGTACTTAAGCGATAGCACACATGAATTAGTTAACAAAAGTCAACTGATAATAATTAGTTAAAAATTTTCTAAACAACCAACTGATCAACCACATAATTTTACAAAATAAGATACCTGCAATAGCTTAAACTTACACCAGCTTACACATTAAATTCAGAAATTAATACTGCAAATCATCGAAATTTGTCGACCTTAGGACACTGTATGTAAAAAACCTTTTCTGCTTTGGTATAGCTCCTGTAATTAAAACATAGGTACTTTTAGATTTTGGCGAACATTATCTAAGAAAACGGTATATGAAAGACTTCGGGCAATGACATCTAGATGATTCCAAAAAGTTATCAAAACTAACAATGTAACTTGTAAAATAAAGTAATCTTGTATCTACATTTGTAGCAACAGATATAATTGCCTCGATCATTTCAAAAGCGTGTTTTTAATTTTCTAACTACATACATTAGTTTGTTGTTTTTCAATATTATTACAATTAACAAAAATTATGATTTTTAAGCACTCTTTATACATAAGCATGTATGCATGTGCTAATATTATTAAATTATTTTGAGAGTAAGACTGTTTTTAAGGAATGTTTCGTATCAAATGCCAATGTTGAAAATTTTAAACTATTGCAGGTGTCTTAACATGTGAAGACAGATATAGTTGCATATCAAATTCATAAAGCGCACTGGTAATGTTAGTCAAAAAGAATTAGAATATTTTACAACCTATAAACAACTGATAAAATTATTAGTAACAACATGAGTAGAACACAAAATCACACATATACAAGATGTATACAACAGTACTATTCGTAAAATTTGATCCTAGTCAAGAATGAGAGTTAATTTTCACTATGCATTTGCCATTTTACAACCACCGTAAGGATTTTGTAGAATTCTGGGAGTAGTTTCCATCACTCTAAGAAGCAGTTCATCCAAATAATCCTCTAAATCAGCCATCTTTTTTCTACAATGCTCTACTTCGCCTTGCATATCGCACACAAGTACAATCAAATCCTTAAATTTTTTAATTATTTATTTATTGCAAGTAGAAAATTAAATAACAACTTACTTCACGTGATTTTCCATCGAATTTTTGCAACAACTCATTTGAAATTCTATTATTGTTGGAAGAAACTTTTGTGTCATTTTCTCCACCAATTATTATACGTTCGTGACTATTGAAATTAAATTTGTCATGTCTGGAATCTGCCGATTCATGTCTGTCTGAACCTTTAAAGAAAAAATACAATTAAAAATAAATATATTTATGTAATAGGAAACAAATAACCTATAAATTTAAATAAATACTAGGTCTTTAGTAATTTGAATGGCTTAGAAGAGATCAATGACTATTACATTGTTCATTTCATAAGGGGCATCAAGTACCCAGAGTGCTTGTTGTATTTCATTGTTTATGTTTCTATTTGAATATATTGAATTGAAGCGCTGCACTATATACTCGTCTACATTTCAAAATGACAAACTGTCATGTATAGTAAGATGTACATTAAATTTGCCTGTAAGATTGACTTTATGTATACATAATAATGTTTAAACAAAAAGTTATACTAAGCTAGTGTTGGCAAATGGAAATATTTCCACTTTGGAAATATTTCGAGAAGGAAACATTCAAAAATGTCCGATAAATTTCCAATAAATTTCTACCTTAACCTTGAATTGAATCGGTGAGTGGAGAAGTCTAAAAATGAAGTAAATTGAAATGTTTTTTGATCGTAACTTTGATTTTTGTAATGTTACAAAAATCTGGTTATGCTCACATCATTACTTAGTCCCATAGGCATAAGCCTATCTGTGGATAGTAAAGTCGTTATTCCTTTTAGTTTGCAAATTAATCAGTTACATTTGTTTCCCGAAAATCCCTTCTTCCATTTATCATTCAATTAGTGTACGCTTGCGCATTTAAATCTTTATCATTTATAATCACATTTTTAAATGTTGTACATCGTCTTTTCGCAGTTTTTAATTTTTAGTTCAAAACATTAAAATTGAGAAACAATAAAATAAAATTCTTATCATCATTCATCACTAATCCATCATCAGTGATAAAGGTAAATTTCATGGGGATCGTTAGTGTGCCATATTAAGTTTTATAATTAGGGGGAGCGCAGATAGTCTCGGACAATCAAATTACTAAGCCATCAATTAAAAAAAGAAACATAACGTTAAATCGCAATGTGTTCCATATGGCCTACATACAAATATAATTCAGTATTGGCGTCGCCGACCAATGATTTGCATATTACAGTGGGTTTTGTACCAACCAACTACCTGTGTACACTCCTATCATAGGAGATTATGACACAAAAAGCGTATGTAGCTTAACTTACTTTCTTGGCTGAATGTAATGTGTATTTTGTACCTGTATTTTACAACTACAATAGTAGTTATCTGATTCCGTTAATAAATTTAGTATTATTAATAGAAACATAGCATCGAAGTAATCGGGTAGTGCCGGATGCAAGTCAATCGGGTACCCTTGAACATTTTTCATAGCTTTAAACTTAACAAAAAGAATGTACAGTAAAACCTTGGATTATGAGTAACTTGGTTTGCGAGTGTTTTGCAGAACGAGCAAAAATCTTAATGAATTTTAACTTGATTAACGAGCGATGTCTTCCGTTACGAGTAAAATTTTTAATACGTATCCTGGGGTGGCCGTTATTTTGCAAAAGTTAAAATTTTTAGCTTCCCCCTCCTAGATCTCTTTAAAATGTCAAAAAAATGAGCTTGCATTTGGCCTGGAGAAATCTTAGCCCATTTGGTCAATATTAACCCGTGCAACCGAGAGGTTAAAGTTTAAATGGGATTTAACATGGATTTGGTGCATTTCTAGACTTTGTGATGAAACTTTTTATCTTTCTATGTTTATCTTTCTCGTTCTGTTGTATGTAAAATTTATATACTTATGTTGTTGAAACTGCTGAACACGAATATGATAAAATTCAAACTGTCAGAAAAACTCTTGACGGTTTACAGCTGTCAGAAAAGCAGTCAACTTCACTAAAATTAGCATTTTCGCAAAGCTGCCAAAGTTTTTTTGGCTTCAGATTAGTGTTAAGCAATTTCAACAACATAAGTATACAAAATTTCACGTTAAAACATAGAAAGATAAAAAAGTTATGCCATAAAGTTTCTATCAGTGCACCAAACCCATGTTAAATCCCATTTAAAAGTTTAACCTCTCGGTGGCACGGGTTAATATTGACCAAATGGGCTAAAATTTTGCACAGCTCATTTTTTGACATTTTAAAGAGATCTAGGAGGGGGACCTAAAAAATTTTAACTTTTGCAAAATAACGGCCACCCTAACGTATACACTTTGTCTGCCGACCGTCACCTTATTATAACTACATATCCTTAACAATTGAAGAATTTGGGTCAAGGCATCATCAACATCTGTGTAAACATATACGATAAGATAAGAGTGTAAACACCATCTAATGTTACCTCGACTGTTAAAAATGTCAGCAGATTTTACATTTTATTTGTCATCGATAAATACATACATCCTAATAACGGGTTATAATTAAAAATTTGATTATGTTTTAAGTGTCATAGTGACATGTCGTCATTTAAAGAAAAGTAATTATGCAAATTTTTAGTTATAACCTGTTAGTAATACAAAATAGGGAAAATTAAATCAATTTAATCGAATATATATAGTACACATTAAGCATCATGTTAGCTCTTCTTAAATAAAATCAATTTGTGACTACTGAACCTTTCAAACTCATCTGCTGTTTATCTTATCAGTTAAATTACAGAGGCGAGCGCGTGATCGTTTGTTTTATTTTTATGTATACGTATAGTATATGTATTTTTGTATCATTTTTATATGAATAATAAATAGTTGTGGAACGAATCATCCGAGTTTCCATTATTTGTTATGGGGAAATTTGCTTGATTTACGAGTGCTTTTAATTACAAGCACATGTCCGGAACGAATTATGCTCGTAAGCCAAGGTACCACTGTATTTTCTGGATAATTAGCAAAGATAAAAACACTTAATAAGTATGTCCGGGGCTACCCGGCATCTTTTCCATTGTCAAAAACTAGGGGATAAAATTCTCGTATTACTATACTTAAACGACTAAAAGATTTTTCTATTTTTTTGTACTAAAATGTTTGAAGAAGTTCCAATGTTAATTTTTAGTATAAAAATAAACATTAAAATTTGTTATTTTTGTGCATTTTTTGATATTTTTTTTAAATGTCCGGGGCCACTCAAACTTCCCCTATTTATTATTTGTTTATACCACTTAAACTACGTATGAGTTTCATTAACTTTTTTTTGACACTTGCCGTTTCAATAAGTTGCCGGAAATATTTCGACGGAAAGTTTCCAAAAAATAAGTTTCGGAAAATTTGTCAATACTACTAAGATATGACAACCTTTAGAAGTATATTTCATTTGTATTGTTGTCGATTCTATTATCATAATGCCTTTTAGGTGCAGTTTTGAACGTACACATTCTATAAGAGATTTATTTGGCATTTCACAGTTATCAGCATAGTTATTATTATTATATTGTTCTCAAGATTGTTTCCTAACAGTTATGTTTTTCAATAGTGATCGACCCATATCACTTTTTTTTTTGACGATAGGATATATCGTCCGATACCGATATTTACGTGCCGATAAACCGATGTATTGTATCGGCAAAATACACATTTTCAATTTTTAATCTCTAGTTTTTAGCATTAAAAATATTTATAAAAATGCGTTCCTGGTTTTTACTACATTATGAATTAACATAAATGTGTTTTTAACTAAGAATAATTTTGGAAAATTGCCAGTATGTAAAGACATTTTAAAATAATATCACCGTATTGAACTGCTTAAGTAATAAATAAAATTCTTTTAATATTTTTGTTATGGCGAAGTGCTGTTCCACTCGACAGCTGCAGTGGTGTCAAATTTCATAAACTTACTTGCATAAACAATTTACAATCAATTTATAGAGGATGTAGAAAATAAACGTTAAATGTGAATGCTAATTAACTATAAAAATAAAATACTGTTTTGGGCAAATCTTCTCAGCTGTTGATATGCATTATGTGCGTATTTTGTGTGAATCCCCGTTTGGCAGCCGTCATACGTCACGCCACTTATAAAAAACGATTGCAGACTATATTTCTTTGGTTGTATTTTGATACATTATGTATATGCAATGAAAATCTCGAAAGTCATTGTTACTTGCCGATATATCGGCAAGTTACCCGCCGATACGATACCGATAATCGGCGGCAGCTGCAGATATTCCGATTTACCGATATCAATATCGGTGTTGATCGATCACTATTCTTCAACTTCTGAGAGTATCACATTATTAAAACAAAAGCATGGTTTGAAGCACAGAAACAATTTACCTTATATTTTGCTTGTTAATTATAAACCATAAGCTAATGTTACAAAACGGCTAGTCACCGAAGATAACTGCATTGAATTTACCTACTTACCTCTTTTAATTTTTTTTAACTTTGACAACATGCTTTCCTTTT
This sequence comes from Agrypnus murinus, assembly GCA_929113105.1. Lineage (NCBI taxonomy): Eukaryota > Metazoa > Arthropoda > Insecta > Coleoptera > Elateridae > Agrypnus > Agrypnus murinus. The sequence goes on along the minus strand of OV816023.1, from coordinate 118,844,950 downwards.
CTTCTTTCTTCATAGGTTGAGGTGACTTATTAGAATGTATACTTATATTATCTTCTTTAACAGGCTCTGGTTGAGATTCAGGAACTACTTCTTCTTCTTCAATTCGAGCAGAAAGTTTAGGTGACTCCCATGATCGCCTATTTAACGATTCACTGCTACTTGGTTTTAGTAAGTCTGTAAAATCAGAAACATATATTGCTGTGGATTGTAATCCCAAAAGTTTGGAAATTGTTTAAAACTTTTATTTATAAGTATTATTTTTGAAGTAAATTTTAAACATGTACTTTTTACAAAGGTTAAATAAGATATTTTCTTCAGTTGTTATTAAACAATTTAGTTCAAGTTTTTAAGAATACATAATATAAAGTTGTGTGAGGTTAATTTTACATTTAGTTCTGTTTATATAATTTCAGATTAAATCAGCATCATGGACAATTACAGAAATTCAAAAGGTTTTATTTAATTAAATACAATCTTATTAATTTTACACTGATCTAACAAACTGAAATATGAATATAAAAAGGAAAAATTAAACTCGACTATAAAAGTTAAAAGCATAAGTGGTTTGATCACAGTTATGAAAGAAAGTGGTTTTGGATGGTGGACAGAGTAAAATTCCATAAACGGTGATTCACTACCTAATAATCGGACTTTAAGGATAAGCTTCTCTGGTCATTAGAAACATAAAACCTTAGTAACATTTTTTGATTAAATGTACTTGAAAATTTACAAATTTTGCCCTACGTTTTCAGAAAAGTACGTATAATTGATATAGGTCAGTGTTACGTCTAATAGGATTAAATGCAAACTCTTTAGAGATTGACACCATCAGTAAAAACGTGACATCTGTTGAATGTTGAAACGCATGCAGAATCATTTTAATACTGACCCATTTAATGATATCATTAAATTTGATTTGTTATTCGTTAATAATATGAGTTAATTAAATAAAGACATGATTAGATAATTTAATCTATCCATCAAATGTAATTCTAAAAAGTTCCTTTAGTAAAACCTTTATTCTTTTTTATGTTTTTACAGAATGAAATTGATGGATGGTAATTTGTTTACATAGTCTACATATTTAAGTAGTATAAAGTAGTAGTATACAAATAATGCCTAAGAATTAAGTACTGTTACTGTTTTATTACTGAACACTGCACTGTAACGGGTTTGCAATTTGTTATTATTTCTGAAACAAAATAGTACTGTTTATCTCCTTGATCTTCAAAATATGTGTCACTATTACATGTGCCTACTATACTTTTTTATTCACAAACCTGCAGACTTGTATTACACCTAAGGGTTAATGTGCCTGTTAAAAGAATTTGAAATTGTCTTACAATCAGAAATCATAAAACAAAAATACCGCTTTTGAAACATAGTATCAAACAAGAGGTCGTTTCCCAACATGTTTTGTTTATTTAATCCTGTTTATCTGTTGTTATTCTACAAAACACTTGGCCAAAATAAAGACGGCATTATAACTTTATTAAGCTACCCTTGCATATTCTAGAAAACAAGTCGTATTGTTTATCTGCTTGATCTTCAAAATATGTGTCATGTGCATTCTTACTATTCAATTTGAAAACATTGTGTTGAACTTCGATGCTGTTTTTCTCCAAAAGTATAGAAGTACAAGAAAAATGGTAGATAGGAATTTTTTTTCTTTAATGATTATTATCTAACCACTGGCAAAGTCTGACTATTCCGTAATGGGACACCATGTATAAATTATTTGCATTTTGGTGTTTCTATATGGCTATTAGCTATAGAATATAATCAAGCTACAAATCCAGAGATACTGATAAAATACTCCTACCTAGTGTTGCAACTTTTCATGAAAAGTTTGCATTTTTGAAAAGTTCGCTCAACTTTTCACGAAAAGTTGCAACCCTATAGTTGCAACGTTTCATGAAATGTTCGAATTTTTGAAAAGTTCGCTCAACTTTTCACGAAAAGTTGCAACACTACTCCTACCTTATATAAAATCAGACCAGTGGCAGCAGGTGAGAATTTAAGATGGGGTTGCTGCACTAAACCGTGTGGAATTAAAGGACAAAAAAGAGTAACTTATGAAGTTCAACTCCTGCTACCCTCTGTACTCATGAAAAGCTCTAACTTTAACTATCGTAGTATCATAGTTGTTTAAGCTATGCAGTATACGGCGTTCGTAATCTTGGAGGAATAGAAACATAAGATAGAATTACATTAAAATAATTCTTGAGCTTACCACTAACTGGCATTGCAGTTGCACAGTTATATTTCTGTTTTAACATTTTAATTTATTCCTCCGAATTAATGAAGGCCGTACAGATACAGACCTAGTTATTAGATTCAGTTTACTGTCTCAAGCTTTACTTTGTGAAACTCATTAATCAAGAAATAAAATAATTATTAACAGTTTCACAAGATTTATTGTAATTTATATACATGACAACTGTTTCGACATTTATGTTGATAATGCGATTTTATGTCAAAGCAATTGTCAGGTATATAAATAAATCTTGTAAAACTGTTAACAATTATTTTATTTCTAATTTATCTCATTATTAGATTTAATTTAAAGTCACTTCAAACTGCAGGGAATCCACGGATTAATATTTAGTTCATTAACATACCAAGAACAAATGGATGATGTATGTTATACGTATATTTATATTTTTTGAGAACACATTACAAAACACAACTTTAAAAAATTAAAATATAAAAACCAAACATTAGTTAAAAATATATCAGCTAACATATAAAATGTTCCAACAACAGCTGGCAGGAGTAAATATAAGGGGAAGGCCCAGAAGAACATGGTGGGAAGAAGTAGAAGCTGACATGAAAGTGCTTAATATAAGAAACTGGAAAGAGTGTGCACAAAATAGAAAGCTATGAAAAGAAAAAATACAAACCATCCCAGTCAACACTTATGTGACATTGACATCTCTGAGATGTACTTTTCTTGTAACTATGCTAACGTCGTCAGTGAGATATCCCTGCGATGTACCTGACACATTATATGATAACATCCAGTATGTAGACACCAACAGAACATCTCTGCGATGTCAGAATATAGATGTTCCACCCAGTTCCCCAGATGTCGCATTGATGTTGCTAGTGTAATGTGCAGTGGATAGTAGAATAAAGTTGAGCTTAACGCATTAAAATCAGAAAGGTAACGCCACTTTTATTTTGCGAGACAGTTCTTGCTTGAGTGTTATTGCGCACAATATTTGTTAAAAGTTTTGTTTATTATAAAGATGGCGGATGGTGGTTAAAGGATTTTTTAAACTGTCCATGGTTAGGTAAGTATAATACTGTCAAGAGTTGCAGGTAAAGTATATATAAATTTTATTGATTAAATAGTCCATTTACCAAAGGCTAGGGGCAGGTAATTCTACTTCCGATGATTTTGCTGCCATTACGTCAAATGTATACGCAATTTCTAATGTACCTAGTATATGTAGTGTACAATCTCTAATTTACCAGTTATGTTAAGTTGATGAATATTAAAATAGTTGCAGTTGCAAGTAAAAACGTAATTAAACTATATTTTAACTAAATCTATTACTTATTTTAAATAAGAAAGATAGATACATCGTTAAGATTGATTAAAAAGTAACTTATGGAATTCCATTTTACATATTACACCAAAAAAGTTTTGAAGTTTTTAAATAACAATCGTGAATCTTTAATCGTAAATCTTTATTGATTTAATTTTTTGTGGAAATCGTCAATTTAACTAGTAATATTAATAATGAATAATTTGAAGTTTATTTGATATGGATTGCGGTTTAATAAAAACACCAAGTTAATTTCAATACCTATATACAAAACGGTTTATTAAGTTGATATGCTGAACATGTGTTTCCACTGAAAATAGTTTTACGAGAGTGCCAAATTGTTAATTTATGATCTTTAAAAGGACTTATTGTTGCTTGCTTTATACCTAGCAGAAGGTTTTTGGAAGAAAGGCAAATACAACACAAAAGAGTGTACAAATGAAGGGTCCGAATGGATAACTACATCTGGTTCCGATACATCGACCACACCTCTGTTCTATTTTAGAATTGAATTCATATCCCATTTCTGAAGTTGTAGAAATAATCAATAAAACTAAGTAGTAATATAATGGATAATTTGAAGTTTGATTTTACGTTCCCATAAATTTTTAGAATGCAGTTATAAGTTAAAATCCTTTTAAATTTGTTGATTTACTTTTTCTCAATTTAAATTCGTTCTTACTTAATTTTAATTTCCAGCTTACGTTAAAATGCAGTGGAATTGTAAAGATAAAGAAACAAACAATTTTTCTTTGAATTAAAAAGGGAAACTTAAAAAGTGGAAGTGGAAAATAATTATTATTAAATATTTATTGTTATTATTATAATGTAATATTTATTTTTATACTTTAAATAATCTTAACCTATGTGTATATATATATTTTGGTTTTCGTATTACATTTTAATTTTTTTAATAAAATGATATTTTATGTACCTCTTGTGCGAATTTCTTATACATCCAAACCCAGCTACTAAGGAAAACATTAAAAATAACGCCAATTAAAATTTGATAATTTGCTTCATCAAGGTAAAATTAGACGTTAATCTTTAACGTTTTCCTAGAAACACGGCCTTTATGACATATATGTATATAAAGCATATACAGTATATATGTCCCAAAAGAAACTGATCTTGATCACTAGTTGAGTAAAATCTATTTCTGTATTAACATTTTAATAGTCAAATTACATGACATTTCAGTCACTCGTTTTGTGACCTCAAAAACATCTTAGTGTTATTGTTTCTTAGAATTATTCGAAAATGATAAGCGATAAGGTAGAAATAATGGGAACAGTACGGGAAAAGTATTATATTTAACAATTTGTTTTATTGTAGCATTTTACTTTTCATTCCCGTTATTTCTACAATCTTTTACGGATAATTCTAAGAAACAAGTTTTTCAAAAACGGTAGCAAAGCGAGTGAGCGATACGAAATAACATCGCAAAGATATCATTGTTGCGATGTATAATAGATGTTATTAATATATGACTCATCGATATCGCACAGTAACATCGCAATGACATTGCATAATTACATCTCATTGACATCGCTTAATAACATCTCATCAACATAACATGGCGATGTTATTGTTGCGGACATATTGCAGTGTTCGAGACATCCCTGGGATGTTTACATGTCGCGATGCGATATCAATGCGATGTGTCAGCGACGTTACGTGTTGATTAGGATAGGTCTATAGGCCTGAAGTGCTGAATATATTTATATAAAACAAAATAGAAAACAATGGTTGGGACATATATTTAGTTAGAATGGTTAACAGTAGAGGAACTAAAAAAAGTATTATTTGAAGAAAAGAAAATGCAAAGATCGTAAAGGAAGATCCAGAAAAAAATGGCTAAAGTCTATAGAAGAAAACTTTAAAAAAGCCTAGATCTTTCAAATTGGAAGATTTTAGCAGCCAATAGAAAGAGATGGAAAGAAGTACTAAACAAAGTCATAGACCTTAAATGCCTCTTGTGCTGATTTGCTGATGCTGAGAGAGAATGGTTAAGGGGTTGTCCTTTTACGTAATGCATATTTAGAAAAAATCTGATATTCCCTCTCTCTTGTGAAGCCTCGTAACGTACTCTGAACCCCCCTTCGATAACTAGGTAACGCTACTATCAACCCCCCCCCGCAATAATTTTAAAAAGCATGTAAACTCGGAAATCTTATGACGTTGACGAATATGAACACTCCAATACAGCGAAATTTGAAATATTATTTTATGAAATAATGAAATGTATAAAAATATTTAATTTGTTAAAATAATATTCATACTATCATTTTAAATCAATTTACAATTTAAAAATTAAATTTTTTCTTGAAAAAAGCTTTAAGTTACGTAACGATAAGCATAATATTAATAATTCCCCTTGTAACACTGTGTAACGCTATTAAAGAATTAAAAATAATAATATATTGCCCTTCAAATCTTACGTAATTTAGTTTTGTAATTTTTATTCTTCAGTAACAAGATCTGGCATTGCCACAGCTTGTTACCTGGTAACAGAACTCTTTAGCAATTGTTAAGGTGGCCGTCTGACGTTAAAACAATCGGTTTAGACAAAGACACAAATAATAACGTGTTCACTGACTGAGAGCTAGCTGCTGCGACCTACCGGCCAATAGTAGTAGGTAGTAAACTAATAAAACTAATGGATCAGTTCCCTTCCTTTGGCAGGTAAACAGTTATTTAGAACAAAAAAATTTAAAAGATAAGAGGTGGATTTAGCTTCATTTGTTGGGTGATGAGGTACTGTTTATTATTGTTTACATTTTTGTTTTGTCTATTGCATACAATTTGACCTTTGCATTATATATTTCTGCATTTGCAGTGTGTAAAACTTTGTCTTTTAGTGTTTTTTAAACTTTTTATTCCGCATATTTTAGAATTTAATTAAACAATATTGTTTTTAAGTGGTGTTTCGGACAATATTCAAAGATAAATCTGTTTCAGAAATCGTTCGAAAAGAAATCTGTTTCGAAACTGCTTAGTGATCAATTTTCAGCTTTTAGAAAACACTTAGATGACGCTACTTCTTGTTACAACTTTCAAGCTGCGCTGACGCCGACTGTCCCCATATCCAAGTTTATTTTGTGTAGGATATTTATTTACACCCTAAATAGAAGCTAATATTAAAATATTAGCTTTTACAAAACTCTTACACTTTTTGGTCGCCAGCTCCTGGGCTATAACCCCCTAAATCACAACCTGTAGGTGGTGAGTTCGAAGAAACAATGAGGGTAAACCACGCTCCCTAATAATTTTTCTCGGAAACTATTAGGTTTATCAAAATAAAAGAGGTTAGGCAAAATAAATTTTTTTTTATATCCCTACCAACAATGTCCGAGTGTTTTTTCCTACCTCAACTTTTTTCTGTGTTATCGAAGAAATGTTATACATGGATCAGCAATTTGCACCAGTAAATGTGCTCAAGGAACTTTCAGACGTAACTTTTTGTTGTCTCATATTCTTCATAAAGTAGCTAAGAAAAATTCGTTGAGAGCAGGCCGCAATCGTAGTCCAGTCATCTTTTACCTTAGCATCTCTTCGGCAAAATTCATCAGGTGTAATTATCGTTAATCTTGGTACCAGTCGGATGAAGATTTCGTATTGGCAATTTAATTCTTGGTAGAGTACACTGTACTAGTCATTTTTTATCCAATACATACAGGCTGTTTTGCCTTGTTTGAAATCCTTACAAGGAAGGCCTATGCAAAAATCTAAGGACTTACCTCAACTTTACGCTATTCATGAAAATTTATTCTAAAGAAGGATATCATTAAGATGCAGGATTTTGGGCGCTACAAAAAACAGTTTTTTGTCTGAAATGATTTAAAATGATGGAATAAAATACTGTTTTTAGTTTTTAATGATATTATTTTTAGTATTATTATATTTATTATAAGACTTAGACACTTAAAAGTGAGACGTGGGTGTTAACAAAGCAATTAGAAAATAAGTTGAATAGATGGGAAAGGAAGATGCTGCATCGAATTTTTGGAGGGTTTAAAGAAGAACAGAAGTGGAGGAGAACGACGAATAAAGAACTTGAAGAACTTTACCAGGACACAGACATAGGTAAAAGGATAAAGCAAAACAGACTAAGGTGGCTGGGACATATGAGAAAAGAAGAAAAAGATCCCATAAAAAACATTATACAGCAAGAACCAGAAGGCAGAAGAAAAAAAGGCGGGCCAAAAAAGACATGGTGGCAGCAAGTAGAGGTGGACCTACGAGAAGCAAACATCACAAACTGGAAAATAGAATGTTTGGATAAAAAGAAATGGAAAAAATTAATACAAGCTATTTAGAGTTAGGAACTAAAACATATTATTAAGTTATATGTCTGATATATTTTAAGTACTATAGGGTTATTGTATATAATTTTGTATTTTCGGCTAAAGCCATAGGCCTTAAAAGTTGAAATCGAAATAAAGAAGAACCATTCTTCCCGTCGCTAGAAGAAGTTACTGAAGCAATTAAAAAGCTTAAAAATAACAAAACCCCAGGAAGTGACATGATTCCAGCAGAATTTCTGAAATATGGAGGCCTGGCATTGTACAAAGAAATACATAAAATAATTAGCGACATATGGGTCAAAGAGAAAATGCCACGGGAATAAGAACAAGACGTCATAATAACAATACATAAGAAAGGAGAGGTGCAATTATAGAGGAATCACCTATTAAATACAGCGTACAAAGTCTTGGCATATCTGTTAAAGAGGAAGTTACAATGCTTCATGGAAAAGATAACTGGTGATTATCAACAAGGTTTTAGACCTGGGAGAAGCACGACAGATGCAATACACATCCTCAACCAAATACTAGAAAAGACCTATGCCCACAATTTAGATCTACATGTAATTTTTATAGACTTCAAAAACGCTTTCAACTCTATTAACAGAGGCAAAATGTTGAAAGCATTAAAAAACCTAGAGACCAGTAAAAAACTGAGCAGGCTAATTAGTATAACGCTGCAAAAAACAGATGTGGCGATACAAATAAATGGCATAACAACAAATAGTTTTAATGTCAATAAGGGGGTAAAGCAAGGAGATACTCTATCTGCCCTCATCTTCAATGTAGTGTTAGAAAATATAATACGAAGAATTAATATTCAAGGAAATCTTCCCAGCTAATCGTTTACGCAGATGACAGTCGTAATCAGCAGATGTAAGAAGGAGTCAATAGAAAAAATACAAAATCTTGAAAATGAAGCTAAATACTACGGCCTTTTCATTAATGAAAGTAAAACAAAATATATGAAGTATAACAAGTAAATATACAAAATTGTGTATTAAGCTTTTAATTTTTACAAGACATTTGTCTATAAGGGGAGTTTAGTTTTATTTAACCATGTAACTTTGTATATCTTTTTACTGTAAAATTAGTTAAATCTAGCCTCAACTTTCAATAGCAAAAAATTTTGTAAGAGTTTTCCACATCGAATTCCAATCGCCTATGGAATTTACTAATTAATGTTAATTAATAATGCTAACCTAAACAACAAAATAAAGAATCTGGATTACAACAATCTCGAGTGCAAAAATGCAAAATTCATCCAGGATCACGCGATAAAACATGCTGTAATTTAATTATAGTAACATTAATTTAGTTAATTTTAAGAAGAGAAGTTGAATGAGAATGAACATTTATTGCCCCTATCCATACTTAGTCATATCGTATGTCGCTGAAATTTTTAGCAGTTTAGAATCTAGACCATTAATGTCTGTTGTGCAATAGAATCTTCTAAATTTCCACAGCTACCCCTTAAAGAATTACCAGATCACTTTTAACAAAAATATAAAATAAAATTTAGATATTAAAGAGATTAAAACAATTAATAAATGAAAAGCAAAATTTAAAAAATTATGTATTTAAAAAACACAGGCAACAAGAAAATTAAATTAAGGAGGTTCGAGCGAAACTAATGAGTCAAAGTAGTGTTTGAATTTTTTTGTTTTACTTAATTCTTCAAATATTAATAAAAATTCATTTTTTTAATTTAGAATAATATAACAAGTTAATAAATTGATAATTGTTACTTTTTCAATAAAGAAAGTAATGAAATGACTTCGTTATTTTTGACTCATATGGTTTGATAAAAAGATGTTGCATCAGCACGCTGTTGTGTTTTTATATAACGGTGTATGTGTATATGCATGTGACATTTGGATAAACATGAACTGCAGATATAAAGGGAAATTTTGTAAGGGGGTAATTCCATATCAACTCAGGCAGGCAAATAGAAATCTGACAAACTCATCTCTCAGAATTTAATAAAATTTCAGTATGTTATAGACAGTAATAAACTAAAGACCCCATATTTTTTCTTTTTTTCTGAAAAAATTTCATTTCTGACTTATGAGGGGCGAAAGTTTTTCTGACACTGCCAATTTTTTCCGAAGTCGAACATTTTCTCACACTTAAAAAGGAATATCTTGAGAAATACTACAGATATTTGAATACAGTTTTTTTTGTCTGAAAGATCACATTTTTTTCTTTCATATGAATCATATTAGATAATGATGTGTAAAAAAACAACATGTCAGCGAGGCAAAATATTTTATTACAATATATATTTTTTTCTCAAAAACGCCATTAAAGAATTTTCTAATTTTTTCACAGGAGGTGCAAAACATCATCTACTTTGAGTGTGTAAAAGCCCAATTTCCAACTTTGCTTTTTGAATTTTTTATGATCATTTTTTTCATTAAAGTATGATCAAGCTTAAGGGTGTCCTGCAGACCTCCTGCAATTTCTTAACGAGAGAGTTAATAAACTTCAGAGAAGGACGAACATATTTTTGTGATATTATTATATATAAATCAGCATTGTATTTCTTGCTAACATTTAATAGCTGCTGACGTAACGCAGTCGAAGATACGTTACGGGATAGATGTTTTGCGGGCGATAGTTATATCTTATCGTTTTAAATTACCCAAACAGTCTTGGATATAAAATAAACACGTTTTAATACTATTGTATGTTTTATAGTATGCTACTGCTGTATGTATTATTATTGAAATTATTTAAATATTTCTCATTTCTAGACAGAGTTTTATTTTTTGAAATCAGACTTTTGAAGTTTTCTATTTTTCTCGAAGACCCGCCTTTATACCTATGCTATGTTAGCAATAAATTCCATCCATACATATTGTTTTTTAATTCCTCAAACGACTAATTTAGAATTTTTAACTTGATTTAAGTTTTTATAGAAAATCTCAAAAGATCAATCAGTTTATTAAACACAAAACAGATGGAAAAACTATTCTGAATAAACTGATAGAAAAAGCAATTCAAGATCTATTAGGAATATGCTATACGTATGTAATGTAATAATGGGTCATGTGAATAAAAGTAGTAAAAGCTTTTACTATGTATGTATCTATGATATTCTTATCGATTAAAAATCATATTTGTATTATTTTATTAACAGTAGGAAAAGCATTAATTCGCTACATTTTATTCACATAATAAAAGTGTTATAAAAAACATGTCAACTAAATATTCACAGTGCGAGACTTTTCGTATCGTAGAGTTTTTCTTTTGGAATGGAAAGTTTTTTGGAAAGACTAAATTTTAAAGTTTGAGAACTATTACGGAAATGCAGTGGCTTGAAAATTATTAAAAAGTACCTAAAGATATAGTATTTGAGGTGGTTTTGGGCTTGTTTGAAAGGAAATTGAAAGTAGATACAAACACAAATACTGCGTCAGGCAAAAGGATTGAACGTTTTTAAAAAATTGCTATGGAAATACTGTTTATTTGATAAACGTCAAATAGTGATAAAATTGTATTTTATTGTTGACAGTTTTGTGTTACAATGTACAATGTCTTTGTTGTAAATTCGTTTATTCTGATCCAGTCGTTTTCGTCATGATCTTAATTTGCCAGAGCGCGCTAAAGTTCCAACAAGAAATTCCATCTTTAGATGGATAAGCGATTTCAACGAAAAGGGCAGTGTAAGCTCAAAATTATCTGTCGTACCCGTACAGTTGGTACACAAGGGAGTATTGACAGCGTCACAGTAGCAGTTGAGCGGATTCTACAACTTTTGCAATTCGGCACTCGATTGCACCTCGAATTTCAGAGCGAAATTTTCGATGAATCTTACATCTGGATTTGGAATTCCGTCCGTATAAGATACAGATAGTCCAGAAGCTGAATCCTATTGATAAAGTTAAGAGCCTCAATTTCTGCAACCAATTTCTGAAAACATTGAACAACAATGCAGAAATTTTTTATAAACTGATCATGTATGAGGAAGCTCACTTCCAGCTTAGTGGGTACGTTAATCAGCAGAACCCACTTCATGACCAAAAGGTAAGTGTGGTGTGGAGTGTCCACATTTGGTGTGACCGGGTCATACTTTTTTTGAAGAAAGCGGCCACATTGTTACAGTCAATGCAGTTTGGTATGTTGAAAAGTTGGAAACATTTGTGGCTGCGGAGTTCCAAAGAATGGATTAAAATGAAGCATGATTCCAACAGACAGCGTCACAGCGGATGTTTTCAAATCGCCTAATTTCAAGGTTTGGTGACATTGTATGGCCCACAAGATCACCGGACCTAATGGTCCCGGATTTTTTTCTGTGGAGATTCTTAAAATGTAAATGTACTCTGCCCGTCCCCAAACATTTCTTGACCTTAAAAAGAGGATTCGTGAAGAGATAAATTCAATAAACAAAGATTTACTCAGAAACGATATGCGCAATTTCAGGATTAGATTGCAGCAATGAATAGAAGAAGACGGTGGTCATCTTAGGGATGTGATCTTTGCAAATTAAAAGTGTTATAACAGATTTCCAGAATTATACTTTTAGTTTTAGTAACAATTAGTCCAAATATATTGTTTGTTTCTTTACAGTGGCCGATTAAAAACCATACAATCATATTGCGGGACCCAGAATAAGTAACATTTTTGCACCAACAGGTTTTAAAATGCATTTAAAGCGCTAATTTGATTGGGGGGTAAGGAGAGAGGGGACAGAGAGCGTTATAGTTCACAGTAAATTCTTTTCCAAATGCTTTTCAAAAAGAAAAAGATATCAATGTCTCTCAAAACACATTTTTTTAATAGCCACTTTGAATATTGTGAGAAGCAGTTAGTTTCAGAGTCTGATGAGCATGGCGACGATTTCATTAGGTTGCAATGCCTATGGAAATTCGATACAGTACAGTAAAATGAAATGCCATGTTAGGGGGATTTGTGTTTGTTGCTAAGGAGTCTCTCCTTACGCGGAGGATAGCGCAGATGATGTCAACACATCCAACTCATACATACAAATCAGAAAGAAGCCAAAAAGGAAAAAGAAGAAAATAGAACAATAGAGTTAAGTAAAAATTGAATATTGAACACAATTAAAACAAAATAAAAACATAGATTCATAATTCAGCATTTAATTCAAAAAATTCATTTTTCCATGAAAAAACATTGCTATCAGTCTAAAATTGCAATATAATAAGGGACGTTCGGAGAACATTCTTTATGAAAAAGAAACGCCCTGTGTCACCTTTTTAACCCATCCTCCAATCAAATTAGCGCTTTAAATGCATTTAAAAGCGACCTTTAGTGGTGTAAAAATTTTACTTATATTTGTTTTTGTACCTCCTTTCAATTTCCTTTCAAAGCCCAAAAATACCTCGAAAACTATAATTTAGGTACTTATCCATACCATGATAGTTCTCAAACATTCATTCTATTATTTTTAATGGAGCTTAAATCAATTCATTTCTCAAAATTCACACTTATAAAAAACTATTTGAGATCAACGATGAGTCAATCGAGGCTTTCCGGCTTAGCTTTATTGTCTATTGGAAATAACATCTGAAATTGATTTTGAAGATGTTATAAATGAGTTTGCTGCTTTAAAATGTAAAAGAAAATTGTTGTAAAAGAGACATAGAATCATAGTCAGTCATTTTTGTTCTTATTTAATATTGTAATCTTTCGTGCAATAAATAAAATAGTACATTTGTTAGTAATTTTATTGTTTTATTATTGTAAAACTTGATTTGCTTTATTGTATTGTTTGTTTTCTTGTGTTATTGTATAACTCTCTAAATCTTCATTAATTTATAGGATTTATAAACTTTTTTACATCTAAGTATAGGGGTGATACCATTACTTCTGCCCCGGGTGACACCCACCGTAGCTACGCCACTGCATGTTATGTAAACATTTTATTTACGCGAATGATATAATAATTCAGTTTCCAACGTCTTTTTCAAAGTTAAAAAATATAACTTCCTCACTTATTTTGTAGGAAATTTAGCGTACTGTTAGGCTGTAAAAAACATTTTTCGATAAAAGTTGTCAAACATATTTTCTATGGTACTTTTACGAGGCACTATAACATTACTTATAGCATGTTTCTTGTGATTTGCCCACCGTCCTTTAAAAGGACGTTTTCACTTATAATATACCAAGTGCATTGATTATTGCCGGAAATTTTTTGAGTGACATTTCTGCAACGTCATAATTGCACGACACGAAGTGGAGTGCAATTAGTTGCAGAAATGCACGAAAGTAAAATTTCCAGGCATAATCAATGCACGAGGATATATTCGGAAAGAAAATCGTGACGACACAAACCATTTCTACCTATTTTAAATTTTGATTATCACTGTCAAGTTGTAACATAACATAGTTAGCCGTGGTATCCAAAATTAAAATTGACAGGAAACGTTTATTACAATAGTTGTGTATTTAATTTCAATTGATTTATTCTAGTTTTTTGTAATTTGTTCAGTTGTATAGTTTAAATAAATTTGACATTTTTGACAGAAAAATTTCCACTTATTAATTTCAGTTAGGTTGGTCTACCTACAAAAAATTTCCAAAAAATTTTTTAGTTGCCATGGTAACGGCTCCTGAGCTAGTTTTTTTATTGGTCACTACTGAGTGTCGTACGATTTTCAGTTTAATTTATTGCTAGTTATTCTAAGCCCAAGAGATGTCATCAAAGTAGATAATTGTACTAATGACTTCATTTGATCGAATGATTTCGTTATTTTAACGGTTTTTGTAACAGTACATTTAATGACAAATTTCCATTGTTGTAACAACGAAGCACTTAACCAGTTGGGCAAATTTGCAAAAGTGAGACCGCTTTTCACTATGATCGATGAAACATTTTTGGAAAATGCACCTTAGTCTGAATATCATAGTCGATGAAGCCATGGTGCCTTATATTGGTAGGCACCCGTGCAAGCAAGTTATAAATGCCAAACCGATTAGGTATGGCTTCACATTTTGGGTTGGTACTACTGACAAAGGATATACAGCATTGTTGAACCCTAGCAGGGATCCAACAGTAAAATAAGGAACGTATATAAGGAATTCAGAAGGAATGAGTCCGTGGGTGGTTTTGGAATATGCAAAAGTTCTTCTTTCTAACTGAAAATTTTGCTACCATCTGTATTTTGACAATTTTTTCACTACTACTATATCATGATTGGATGGAGTGGCTAAACTCGGTGTTAGAGGTACCGGGACAATTCGTGAGAACAGAATTATAGTTACCGGAACGACTAGTGAAAAAAATGATGAGAAATAAAAAAACATACATAGTATCGTATAAAATATAATAGTACTATCGTATATTTGTGGCACACTGGATTTTCTTTTTTATTTTTCTCTATTTATATAGTACCTCTACTATTAAGAAAACGTCAAGGACTAAAAGTATTTCGCAAAAAAAGAAATTGGGCAAGAAATATCTGGGTTAAGAAAGATTATAGTTTTTCCAACTGTTTTGTTATGAAATGTTTTTTAAATTTTGAAAAATAAAAAAAAATTGTAGATGAGATTTATTGCTATCATAACATAGCCAAAGATTATTAATGTTTTTTCTTATTTTATTATACTTTTCATCAGATACGTTTATCAGAAACGCAAAAAGATCAATGTTAGAATTTTAAAATAATTTTAATTTTTATAATTTTAGTACGTTTTATACAATGCGCGTATAAAATCTGGAACTATCCAAAGAAATCTTTTATTAAATATTTTGAGAAAAATCCTCGAACACATCGATTTTAAATGAGACATATTTTAATGTAATTGTTATTTGTAGATGGTCTAGTGTTTCAGAGTTACGGCGATAGCAAAAATTTTTTTAATTGGAAACCCTAATTTTTTATGATGGATTTGGAAAGATACTGCAGTTCTAAGACCAAATATGCTAAAAAAGTATGATACTGTATTAAGAAATTTCCGAGATAATTGCTTTTAAAGTTTTAAAACAAAAATTAAAAAACAATTCTGAGTTCCTAGAATTGCATTATCTTTCCAAATCCATCATAAAAAATTAGGGTTTCCATTTAAAAAAATTTTCACTATCGCCAATACTCAGAAACAAAAGACGATCTACAAATAACAATTACACTAAAATATGTCTCATTTAAGATAAAAATCGACGTGTTCGAGGATTTTTTCAAAAATATTTAATAAATAGTATATTAAGTATCGAGAACAGTAAGGACAGTTTACCGATCGACGACAATGTTTGGCCGCCAATATTGGAGGAGATCGGTAAACTCCTTACTGTTTGAGATGCTTATACTATTTTTTGTACGACCATTATGAATACAAATGTATTAACTAAGGAAATATCTCTAAGATGGTAAAAAATAGATTCAAGATAATTTATTTTTACCCTGTATATCCACCAACCATTAAGTAGGTTTTGTCGTTACCATGGATACGTTTGTAATTTTATTTTTGAATGTTACGATATTTTTGTCGTTTTAACATAAATAAATAGATAGTTGTTATTATTATTTATTGGGTATTTTTTCACAGCAAATTTAAATAAAAAACATAATTTTTTTAAATAGTTCAATAATTATTTAGAAAATAATGATTTTTCACGAAAGAGACATCCAAAGATGATTCATTTATTTTATAAATTACATATAATTTACTTACCGTTCTGTTTTTGACAGAACTGAACGGTAAGTAATTACTTACCGACGCGTTGTTGCTTAGTAACCAGTAAACATAACCTACTGTTCTAAAACCAAGTTTGGTAAACAATCCGATATTGCAGGGTCGTACAAAAAGGTTTATTTCGATAGTTCCAGACTTTATACGCGCACTGTACAGTCTATATTTTATTAATTTTAATTTTGTGTTGTAATGCACACAAATGATTAATTTTCATAAATAAATTTAAACTTTTTGTAACCTTCTTATTCTAGTACGGTAATTTCAATTAATTTTTCTTTCTAAATTAATTCATTTTTATTCGCCCGATGCGAATAAAAAATGCACCTATTATTAATATTTCTGTGCGAGTGTTATTGTATTTATCAAGTATTTATCACTTGAAATGTATATAACAACAGAAGAACAGTAATTAGTTTTCAAGGTTTTTTATAAATAAATTAATTATAATAAACTATGAGGTAGATTTAATATAAGGTAATGCATATTAACCAAATTTATAAAGAATTTCTTACTAAGTACTAGTCAATTTCTTTATAGTTTTTAAAACGTATTGAATTTCTCTTCATGCATTTTGTAAGTGATACTGTCGCGACGGAATGTCGCCTGGCTGCCTGATTAAAATATCCGAGAATTATACTACTGTTAGCCCCTAATGTTAGATAATTTCGAAGCTCCTCTGTTAATTGGATTGCCTATTTTCCATTTTTTATTTTAATAACTATTAACTTTTAAACAAATTCATAAAAACAGCCTAGTACCAAAAATAATATGTTTGCAAAATAAAGTAAAACCACAATCCTGGCTGTATTACCCGTTGAGAAAAACTATTATAAATTTTTTTTTCTAAATCAACCTATTTTAACTGTGTGAACCAAATTTTCATAAAATATAGAAACTGCCTACTGTATATTTATATAAGAGTCCTTCACTGTATTTTCTGGAATTTAATTTATAAAAACAAGTCCTAAAAACTATTACATTTTTTGGATACTTCTAACTATCCTGCAGGACAGCCTTAAGTTCCTCATCATTAGAAATATAAAACCTTTTTATGATATCATTTTTGATTAAATACAACTAAAAATCCAAAAATGTAGTAGAATTTAAATTTTAAAAGCTTTAAGGATTTAATTGATGTAGTGAATGTTTTTGTAGATCAAATACATATTTTTAAAAGGAAGGAAATGAAAGGTACTAAAATAACTGACAAAACTGCATATAAACTAATAAAATAATAAAAACAGAATGAAGAAAATTCTGAGATGAATTTTCCACTCCTGCCTGTCTTGGTATAGAATCCACCGTAACTTAATATAGATTTTTAGATTTTTATTTTTACTTTTCAGATTCTTAGGATAATTATTATAGTTACTTCATATTCATATCATGACGTTATTTAGTTATATTCTCTATTTTTTATTAAACTGAATGAATGGACTTTTATATTCAAATATACCTAACCACCCACAGTAATTTTTAATAATTAACTTCTATGCAGTTTTAATGGAACTTAAATATTATTAAAAACTTATGTATCTATTTATCTATTAATCTATTTATTATTTTATATATAAATTTCATAGAATCAATAAACATTTTAATACGCTAAACAAGCTTTATTAATGAGCGATTTCAAATATATTATTTATTTATTCAAGAACTAAAATCTTTCTAACTTCTGAATCATCAATTTCGAAATTAAAGCGAGAAAAATTAATTTCTCATCTCGTCTCTCTTTTTCATTATATTTCTATCTTTTTCATTATATTTCTATCTTTTTCATTATATTTCTATCTTTTTCATTATATTTCTATCTTTTTCATTATATTTCTATCTTTTTCATTATATTTCTATCTTTTTCTTTTCTCTCAGTTGCTCCCGTGACATTGCCAAACTTTCAGTAATATGTATCACTGTCGATAAACGAGATTAAGAAATAAAGCTTAACTTCAATTATTTATTTAAATAATTACAATGGTGACAATATATTGTTAAAATGTTATAATATTTTAAAAGTATTCAACTTTATTACATATGTGGTTTTTTATTCTTCAAACTTGGGAAAATAATATTGAAAATAATACAAAGTCATGACGGTAGCTTGTCAGTGTACTGACTGTCGGTGTCTGTGTCTCAAACCTCCTTAAACAATTGGCAACAAAATTTGATGATTTGTGGAACGCAAGTGAAAATCCAGTTCTCCCAAGAATCCCAGGTAAGTATTTTTTCTTGTAGAGGTTGACACAGAATGGTTAATTCCTTTTAACAAAATAGATTAAATTTCTATGAACAACTTCTTATTTCTTTCAAAATGTGTTGGAAGGTGGAAAGTAAAATTCTTCAGTAGCAGCGATAATACCAAGGTGAAGCTAAACTTGATTTGCGGTAGAGTTTCTTACAAGAAAATGTACATATCTATTATTGTCATTACAATTACATGCCTTCTGGTATATTTTTGGCGCATTAAAATTAATAGGTAAAAAATACATCTTCTTCATGTCTTCGTCATTTCCAAGAACATCTGTTGTTAGTTGAGTGGGCTTTTCCTATTTTACAGCCCGTACGATATTTGTTGAGCCAAAATTCCTAGAATACCGCTAGGTCACTTTCTCGGAAATAACCGCGTTCGACACCCAAGGCGTCGCCGGCTTTCACCAGTTCACCTTAGCAACTTGTAGTGATGCTGAGGATAACTTTGAAAAATTATCAGATAGGGGCTGTAGTACGTTACGCAAATAAATTTTTCTTTGTTTATTCCTTTTTTTGTATTATATTATTGTATTGTATAATAACATGTACCTAGATGATAGTCACAAATTATTGTAATAAAAGAAATAAAAACACATGACTTACAAGATTTCAAATATTTTTTACAAACAATCTATTCAAAGCACACACGTTGTGTTCCCAGAAAAGAACGTCATGGACTTTCTCCATTCTGGGAATTCTGGCTCAGCAAATATCATACGGGATGTACTTTTGTTTGATAATAAGTGTGATTGGCATTATATAGATGCTGCTATGGTTTTGTATTTAAATCCAAATAAAGTGAGCGATATTTATAATTGGCATGGTCAAATTAAAATAAGATAATGATAGATAGTTTTTGAAAAGAAATATAACTCCGTTCGATACCAATATTAAATATAGTTTATTGCAATTTAACAGTTAGAGGAAAATTTATTAAAAAGTTCTTATTTATGTTTATTGTTTCAACCAATAAATGTAATGTAGCCATTTTGATGTCTATGTTCGTAAAATCGTGATTATCCACAAAAAGAGGAACATTTTAAATATTTTGTGGGCACCAGGACAGGTAAAGCAAAAGCGGGACGTCTGCTCACCTTAAGACTGAGTGTAGCGTGTGATTGGTTTAAAAGCAAACAGATCTGTGGCTTAAGGGATGTGATGTAGGAAACATGTTGAAACTTGTTCATATCTGATCTGTAAAGTTTGAGAAGTCAGCCAACATTAGATTTCTGTCAAAATTTAACATTAATGAGGTAAAGTAAAAAAATATAGTAAAAAAAGTAATAAATGCCATTTAAGAGAAAATAGTTAAATGCAAATTTCTCAAAAGTTCATACGTGGTGGTAAAAATTTGAAAATATTTTCAGAACCAACATAAAAAAGTACGTACGGTACACGCATTAAAGTATAGAAAAAGCCTTTGTTGGCTTGTGTAACTGTTACTATTAAGGATATTAAAAATGGTAAAAAATAATAATAATACTAAAGTTTATTTGTGTACAAAGGAAGAAATACAATAAATATATCTGTTTACATGCATATCTAAACATTAACCAAGAACATGCACAAATAAACAGGAAAAATTACCCCACAAAAGTTTTTAAAACTGCGCGTGGAGTTTGAACACATTAAAAAAAGAATAACAAAAAATAAATAGATTGAAATATATGTAAAAGATGAGGAAATACAGTTTATAAAAATTAATATTTATTAAAATATTTGTGTAAGAAAACCATTTATGTTAATTTAACAGTCTTTTTATACTATGCGCTTTGACCATAATCTATCAAGCTATGAATTTTTTGACGATCTTCGTTTAATAAATACAATTTAATCTTGTACTTATACAATGCTAATGAATTTATACCAAATTTTATCAGTTCTGGTAGAGTATTGAATAACCTGGCAGACAGGTACATGAAATTTCTTTGACCTACAGTCTTTACTGATGATTTGGTAAGCAATGATCTGGCAATTCTGCATCTTGTACGATACATGTGATCAACATACGCCATAGAAGATTTGTTTTTATAAATATAAATCATCATTTGTAAGAAAAATAGTTGTCGTATATGTAGCACTTGAGCATCTTTAAACAGATAATTTGAATACGTACTCTCCCTATTCAGTAGAATTTTAAGAAACCTCTTTTGTATTATTTCTAATTGCAAAAGGTGAGTCTTTGCAACACCTCCCCATCCCAGAAATGCATATGTAAGGCGAGATTCGACTAAAACAAAATATACAGATTTGAGTTGCTGGGGATCAAGGATCTTTGAGAGATATCTAAATTTATACAGAAGACTCCTTAAAGTACGAGAGACATTGTTGATGTGAGTATCCCACTTCAGATGCTGGTCTATAGTAACACTATAGATATTTTGTTTTTTTGACATGCACAATCTGATGAGAGACGTCGTCATCAACAATATGCAAGGTCTGAAAATTAGGCAATCTACTCTTTGTACATGAAAACTGTTTTACTGAAATTAATTGTTAGCAATTTATGCTGTAGCCAACATACTATTTTCTTGATATCACTTTCGGCTTTGGTTTTCAGTTCATCCCAAGTCTTTGCTGAATATATGACCGCTGTATCATCGGCAAAACTAATAATTTTACCTTCCAGTTGGAGTGATAGTAAGCCATTTACATATATCGAAAATAGTATGGGCCCCAACACCGTTCCTTGAGGAACTCCGTATTCAATTTTTCTGGTTGAGCTAATAGTATTGTTAATTCTTACTACCTGCGTTCAATCCTTCAAGTAGCTAGAAAAAAGTTGTAATGCTGTACCACATATACCTAGGTCACTTAAGGCTTCCAACAATTGGGGGTGGCTGACTGTGTCGAACGCTTTTGCAAGGTCTAAGAAGACACACAATGAGGCTTCGTTATTGTCCAAATGGTTATAGACACAATTAGTTAGCAGTGAAATAGCATTCCGAGTGCATTTACCCTCTCGAAAACCAAATTGCAAATCAGATAGCAAGTTATATTTCTTCAAATAAGTGCCATAATCAATCATTTTGTTTATTAAGTATGCTAATGGCGAAGCTATTTCACCACTAATTTCTCTGAGTGTTTCAGATGTTATTGAATCTGGACCAGGGGCTTTTTTTATATTTAATGGCTTTATTATATTACAAATTTCTATAGCATCAGTTGGTAAAAGAAAAAATGAATGGGAGCATGTAGTGACCTGCGGTAGTGGCGTTTTTGGTTTAACAATTCTTGAAGCATAGTCTCGCCCTACATTTGCATAATACTCGTTAAAAGCATTTGCCATATCTAAATCTTTGTTAATTACATTATTTTCAATAACTATTTGTTTTATACCCTTATTTTCGTTTCTTCCTCCAATATTTTTGATAGTATTCCACAAAGCTTTGGAACAATGAATATTTTTGTGAAATTCTTTTTTATAATATTCTATTTTAACTTGTTTAATTAAGTTATTTAAAATTGTTCGATAATTTTGGAATTCCTGTTTAATTACTAGATTATTAGGATTTTGTTTTACTTTTCTATACATTTCATCCCTTACATTGATTGACTTAATTAAACCCCTGTGTTATCCAAGACTTTCTTTTAATTTTGTTTCTTTTTTCTTTGATTATTTTTGTATGCTTATCAATTAATTCTGTTAACTTCTGCAAGAATGCTGTTACTGATGCTTCAATATTTGCTAAATTATTAAGAAAGTTCCAATTAGTTAATTGCAAGTCTGATTTTAAGTTTTTATAATTGATTACTTTTTTAAACTTTATAAAATAATTCGATGTCGTTGCAGTAATAGGCAAGTGGATTATTGTTGGTAAATGATCTGTTAAAGGTAATTGTAAGGTAAAGGAAGGGTAGTCCAACTCATTAATAAGATCTTTACTTTTCACAAAAATGTGGAAATAAGCAAGAACATCAAAACCATTAAATATTTATCTTGTATTATATGTTCATAATTTAAGTAAGAGTTTTTAATAAATATGATTCAAATTATTTTGATTTGCATAATTTTTAAACAGCCAGTTTTATTTAAAATCATTGGTCTTGCATTTTTCCATACTTAAATTCAAATAATAAAATAAAAAAGTATTTAGTATTGTTTACCGATAGATAAAAGTGTCTTTTTGAAATTTTTCACACATACCTCATTTAATATTCTGAATAATCTTAGTATGTAGTTTTTTGTTGCATCTTGTACAGAAATAATATTTGACTTAAAAAGAAAGCACTTCTTCAGCAATTACCAGATGATGTTGTTAACTTTAAAAAGTTGGAAATATGCTTAAAATTAGTTTCAAACCAAGCAGTTCTAGATTTTTAAATATGAAATTCAACTCAAAGATTATTTGCCCATTATATGTATTATCAAGTTGATATGGGTACACCTAGAGTTCTTAAATGAAAACTTTAACTGTGTTATTTAAGAGTTAGGACACGGATGTCAAAATCTATCTCTTTCTAGGCCAAAACTAAGCTGTCTGAAACAGAGATACTTTTTACTTTAGTGACAATATCCAGCAGCTGTCAGTAATAAATTTTAGGTTATGCTGTCATGTTTATTCTTATGCATGTAAAACTTTTTAATATACACATTATCATTTATTTACTGTTATTTTTAAAACTACTGTTATATCAATTTTATAGTATCTAATAATTTAAGACGGCTTTTAATAAAGTATTACCTGTACCTAATTTCAGATTTATATAATTGTCATATTGACAGTTTAGTTTATTAAACCAATTTTCATGATTACCAACTTTCTAATAGTTTCAAAATATAAAATGTCACTAGGAAAATTTGACATGCGTGACTTAACTCTAAATAACACCTAGCTCAGGTTATATTTAGGAATTCTAGGTACACCCAGTATCCATACTGATATACTACCGGATTGTTTTTTAAATTTTGTGTTATAAACAATTGGGTTGCACTAACAACTACAAACAAATAATTAGGTCATGCAACAAAAAGGTTGAAAAATGCTGGTATATATGCTCTTGAAGTGCCTCCCCAGTTTCTTACTATATTGCTTTCTTGAGAGATACCTTAGATAAATATCTTAGAAAGCTTCAATGTTGTCAGTTTTAAAAATTAATAGTTTTGATATCTCTTAAAAGAACTAGTGGAGAATGTTATTAGACTTTTTAGTTCAGTTTTCATTTTAGAATGAAATTCATGGTGCAGAACTTTACCTTTCAAATGATTGCACGCTGTATAAGGAAAATAAACTACTACTACATATAAAATTACTTACTCTTTGATTGTTTTCCATACAACTTTAATTCCCATTCATCTTGCACTTTTTGTTCGGCTCGAGGTGGTTTTACTGGAGGTGCATTTCCACCAGAACTTTTGCGTAAAAGTTCACCTCCAGCCAAATTCTCAAGAGATGCTACAGAAGAACTTCCTAGTGTTCCTGAGTGACTAACTGTTTGATTCAATGAACTGCCTGAACTTTTATGTGACAAATCATCAAACTAAAATATAAAATTACCAACTTAACTAATATCTCAAAAAATCCATATTCTAGGCTTACTGTAAATTCGTCATCATCTTCGCTAACGACGCCAGGATCTGCATCTTCAATAGTTTGTTTACTTTTAAATGTGGGCCCAAAATTATTTCTACGTTGCAAGCTTCCTACACTTCCAATAGATGAACCATCATCATTTTCTCCATCTTTCTTCTTCCCCTTTAAATGCATTTTTGAACCAATGGATTTAGCAAATTTCTTTATACCTTTACGTTTCTCGATACTTGTTATACTTAATAAACTGCCTCCAACAGACTGAGCCATATGAGAAAGTTGTCCAATGGAAGACTTATGTTTTTCTTTTTTACTTAAGTCCGTTAAACTTCCTGATTTTACAACAAATGCTATCTTTACTTCTAATTGTCCACGGTCCTTATTTTTACTCTCTTTTCCTGATGCATTAATTTTAATTAGATTAAGTTAATTTAACTTTTTATTTTAATATTTTATACCTGGCTTGCTTTGTAATGTATACCAACGATTTCTTGGTCTTTCGTACACATCTAATTCATTTAAGGGTATAACTGCTCTACCAAGAAATTCATCAACTCCAAGAAAGTTCCTATGTAGAGTCGTTAAGATAATTTCAGCCTTATTTCCTTGGTCAGGTATAGGACTGCAATAATTCATCAATTATATTGGTACTTAAATGTAGCATTAATAATGTTATTTACAAGTTAAGACTACAAGCTTGTACCGGGACTTAAATGATAGGACAACCCTTGTCCAAATATGATACCTTTTAAACAAGATATCTATATCTATCAAGAAAGTTCTACAAACTGACCTTTGATGAGGTCAAACGTGGTCCACGTGGGAAGTAAGATTTTCTGTTGGTCTATAGCTTAATTTTATGATGATATGTCATAATGAAAATGCCAAAGGATATTCACTAATAAATAAGATTAAGTTATAGACCAATGAATCCAAAAATTATTCTTTCTATGCATGGCAATTTGATCTACAGCTCTCCTATATTTTAGTCCTGGTACAAGTAAGAACATAGGTTTAGTCTAGGAAAATAAAATACGATCATACTGACATATTGAAATTATTTTTATGGGCGATATTTAAATTCAGTTTAATTTAAAAAATTTAAAAAAGTTTTTGTTTTTATACTATTCCATAAGAATCTGTATAAATAATTTCAACATGTTACTATGATCACAGTTAATTTTCTATACACTAATGGCCAGTTTCACAAAGCTTGATTAAACTCTGATTAATTAATTGTGACTAAATTTGAAATCTATAAATATAATTAAACAAGATTCAAGGTCTGTTAAATCTCAGCCAATGAAATTTCTGAATTTCGAATTTAATGACAATTAAGTTAATCAAGAAGAACTTAAGCAAGCTTTGTAAACCCCGCCATAAATATCTTATGCTGGGCTGACATTTCTAATGACATTTGTAAAAAATCTTAATGCTTTTTTATTAAGAAAGTCAGAATTTTCAGTATTTTTTGTCAATGTTTTTAGAAAAGTACATACAATTATAATGTGTGTGCGATGATTCATTAAATATCAGTTACATTTGTAGTATAAGCAGTAGACATAACAAATTCTCAAGAAGAAAACGTTTTGTTTACAGCTGCATACCATCAGGAAGCAATAACAAACTGTTATCACTATGGCGAAGTTTTGCTATGCATGTTATTTCCTTTTGTAAACAACTTTAATCAGGATTTTACACTTGCAATAACCAAATAATAATTTTAATTATATTATTATTAGTAGTTAATTATTGTCAACCAATTAATTAATCAATTACTTATTGAAATATTAAAATGTCTAAATAACGAATAAAATAAGCCTGTAAGTTTGAATTCTATTATTTATTAGCCTTAAGGAGTATTGATATAGATGATCACTCTAATTTTAATCTCACAATGTTTACATCAAATAAGTACCCTAACTGCTTATCTCTATTTTAAACTAGCTGTTCATTTATTCATACTACTATTACACTATTATGCGCTAAATGTACGTTACACCTATACTCTCTATGGAAAAGTCATATGTGCAAACTCTCAGATAACAAAATTGTAATAGGTACCCAGAAAAAAATTGCACAACAAATTACATAAATAATAGATTTACACGAAATAATTTAAAACAAGGTTATGAATTTGAATCAAAACTCTTCAGCAATTGGTCCAAATTTCTAGGAAGTCATAAAATTCACACCACAGGACATACCATTTTCTAATCAAAACAAACATCACTGATTCTCAGGATGGAGTAATTCAGAAACTACAAACTGCTTTTAATAAGATTAGGCCAACTTCTGCAAAACCCCATACTTAGAAACACCCTTTTGTATACAAAGATTTGAATACATGTTTTTGTTAATAGCAATTTGTACACAGTGGCCTACAGCCTCTGTACTCTGATACCTACAAGGCATCAACTGGAGCAAATAACTTTGTTACCCTTAATATAAATAACAAGGATATTAATATATTCATTAATCGGCTCAAACCTGCACATACAGAAAATGAACACAATGTATAACCAACCTTTTAAAAAAAGTTATGTTTAATTTATAATCACATCCTTTCATTTGAGGGGGAAGTAAATGTAGTGTAGATTTTTTTAGTCAATAAAATCTTTGACAATAGAATAGAATGCATGCTATTGTATCAATTTGTTGTAAATTAAGACTAGGCAAATCTGAAATTCTTCTACTGGTTGTCAGTACGATAACATATCTACTACCATACTCCATTGAGTTGAAACTGTGCAAACATCACTTGAAGAACAAAATCACTTTACAGCTCATCAACCTCACATCCTAGGTGTCTGATGATCTTTGGGTCAGATCAACTCTTGTGGAGTGAGGCCTACAGAGCCTAGAGCTACAAGCCTGTTTCCTCTTGCATAATGAATCCCTAGAGATTTTTGTATGGTGTCCTGACTCACTCTCATGTTTTCTTCTTCACTGTTAATGACTGGCTGTTCCTACCCAAAGGAAACCTTGCGTAATGCAAACCCATATTATATTCCTTCATACTTTACCTGGTATGACGTTACATTATGTCGTTGATTACCAGTCTAGCAAAACAAGCCTAAAGAGAGTGGTGAAAATTATAGAAAAAAAAGTGTCAAAATTGTCAGAATTTCTGAAGAGGTCATTTTCTGTTTTGAAGTACATATATTAAAAACAGACTAAGAAATTGTCAATGAACATTGAAAAAGATCTGCTTTTAGATGTTGATAACAGGAAAGTTATTAGCCTTACAAGGTCCAGTAGTCTATTTGAAGTGCTACATTTAAATATTATTCACTTTTCTCTTACTTTTTTACAATAAATTGTATATTATTAAATATAAGTATCTAATAATATATAATGTATCTCATTTCTAAATGTTTTTATAGTTTAAGTGAGTTGTTTGTTATTTGTTAAGTATAATATGTTATCTACACTTTCTTTGTTGTAGTTATATAATGTTAATTAAGAATATTTAAACTTTATATGTTTACCATTATTTTGACGTGTCTATATCACTATGTGATCTTATACAGACTGAATAAATTATTATTATTATTATTATAAGGTTTTTTATTCTATAAAGGTTGCTACAGTTTCCGGATTCATACCACTACGTCCACCTCTGGTTCTTCTCAAAAAGGAAAGAACAGAAACAAATCTGTCTCAATTCAGTCAAATCTGACTAGTTTAGTTTTGAGATCGTTAATTTTATTCCTCCTTAAAATCTAAGTGTACCTCAATACATCTACTTTTTGGAAACTTGTAAATACACTGTAAAGGTATTCAAGAATGTATTGGTTAAAGAAAGAATGTAGATATTTAACATAAGGAGCATTTAAGATACTTAAAACAGTAGCAGGTGTTTATTATTTTGAAGCAATGCACTTGATATAAAAACCTTCATAAAAAATGGTAGAGAAGACAACGTATTTGTCTCAGAAAATTTTACCTAAGGGTGTAACCCTTTACATTTGTAATGACCATAGTACTTTTTGCATGATCGGAATAAAAAATCTAAATAAAAAGAAGTTAGTACTTATTTTTACTAAAACGTTGATTAAGTAGGATTTGATTTATTCGATTTTTACATTTTACAGAATTGGATTCGATATGTACACGTACACAGATGCGATTACAAGACCAGGAAATGGCTAAATATTAGAGAATTTTGCAGCCTGATTGTACCGTTGACACGATTGGTGCAAACTTTGAATGTGGGGGTCCTGCACATGATTACATGACACAGTTTTATCGTGAATCTCGACCTATGCATGTCCACTTATAGAATATTTTACAGTTGATTTAAAAGCGCTATCAATACTATAGGTACATATGGTAATATTGATAAACCTCTACAATTGTGAATGTTGCTTTAAAAACTTTATCAATGGTGAGAAAAAAAAAATAATGCATTTTCTTTCAGCACAATAAAAATAGAAACAAAAATACATAAACTTTTAATTGTAATATAATGTATAAAATACTATATACAAATCGATATAAACAGTTTGTTGAAAAGAAGGTTTATCTGTCAAGTCTATTTTCAAATAAAAAGAAAAATTATGACGTTTATTATGAATGTATTCATGTTAACTTGAACCACAAACTGTAAAATAAATATGTTGTACAGAATGTCGATTTTTATAAAATAACACATTTCATAATTATACTTTTATATTGGTATCTTTTAATCATAATATTAATCAAAGTTCATTTTATTAAAAACTGATCGTTTTATTATTTCACTTGTATTAATTTTGGCCACAATGTTCCATCTCTATATTTTAAAAGTGAAGCCAATTGCTACCATCTCTACATCTCTACACCCATTTCCAGTCAGCTGCTTGCTTTCATTTATATCAAGATCAACATAAAATGTCAAATTGAAGATTCTAGATCGATAGTTGTAATAATCTAAATCCATACAAAATATTGTTATACAATTGAATTCCAATACCAGATATTATTTATTAACAATCGGTAAGTCTAAACTTTCAATAATTTCCATCATTTTTATCAGTTAATAAATTTTTCCTTCTTTGAGAAATAATTTTCAATGTTATCATAATTTCTGTTTATACTTTTAAACAATTAACTTAAACACTGTGTTTATATTGGATTAACCACATTTTATGTTTGACATTTAAATTATATCCTCGAAATTTTTAAACTGATGTAAACTAATTTCAATTATTTTTCTTTTTAATATAACCTTGCAAAAATCTGATTTGAAGCACTCCATAGGAGCGTGTTGAACCGGTCAAACATGCTTTTCACATATTATATCAAAATGAACCAATCTTTATATAATAATTTATATCAATTATGTGGTTAAGATGCTACTCTTCTCATTTCCAATAAAACATCTTATCAAAAAGCTTTAAAAATATCAAACTTGAATATTACTCAATGGTACTACACAAACAAAATACCTCTTTAAAATGAAACACAAATCTTGGCAATAAATTCTACAGATGAGTAGTTATAGTGCATACATCTTAAATACAACCTGTTCTGTTTTTTCAGATAAATTTTGACTTGACTAGTTTTATTTACAATAAGAAAATGTTTTTCTCCATTTATTTCAAATACCTGAAGTGAGGTTATGCTACTCATAGAACGGGATTTCTAGAATTTGCATGAAATGTGCCTGCTAACTATTTTAATACGGGTTGTATATTCCTAACATGATTGAAAATCATATCAATATATAAATATATAGTAGAGTTCTCGGAGCTCAGAAACTTACAAAAAAAAAACACATTTTGTGGGACTTCGAGGTAAGAATGTATAAATTGCATAGAATTGTAGATTAGGTTCTGTAGATTCTAAAACTGCAACTTGTAAAAAAATTGTATAATGTAAAAGGGCACTAATTAAGAAATTTTAAGTTAAGTGCGTAAGTGCCAAAATTGAAAAATTGGAATTTTAACGTCATTCTGGAGAGATTCCGAAAATAATTAGTAGATGTCACTTAAATAGCAAAAATAAAATCAGGCACAAGTGCAAAACCATTGACAACAACATGAAAAGCTGTTTCATGTTCGCACTTTTCATATGAAGACAATGATATGGAATAACAGTGTTGATCCACAACCCAGCCTGCCTGTACAACGTTTCAGACGTCGGATGGACCTTAGTAGACGACAAAATAGTACCTGTTATACAAACATTATCGGCTTTATCTGAAAACTTAAATATTTTGATAGCAAGTGGGTGTAAAAAAAGTATTCTATTAATTCATTTTAACTGTTATGTAAGTACAAGAAAATTTATTTTTAGATTGCAGAAGTAAAACTTGCAGCTGTAAAAGAAATAATATTACTTGCATTGGATCAAATCTATGGGACATCAAGTATGGGACAGAAATCATGCTAAGATTTTATAAAAATTCCATCATTTCCATCTCAACAAATGGGTTAAGATAGTTTGGAAGATTATCTGATAGCTATTAACGTGATCTTTAATAGTTTCAATCTATGTATTTACACTACATTTGATTGTTTTTTTACTTTTTTTTATTTTCCCTGTTTGTTTTTGTTAAATTTATAATTTTATAACAGAATATATACTTTTGTTACGAATAATTGCAAGCAGAAAACAAAAATAAAAATTTATTAGCAAATGATCAGAAGAGACAAAATAAATATGTACATGCGGGATATGGCGCGGTAAAAGAAGAGATGTGACCGCTTATGATTCAGCAAGGGAGCACCTACGGCCAGTCATCTATCAGAATGAACATTGTCTTACATTTTATTACATATCTCCGTTAATATTTATTTAAAATTCATAAATCAAGAACAATCGTAATTGCGAATAACATGATTACAATTTCACAAGAATACATTTTTTTTGTTAAATGCTACGTTTCCCGAGATAAAACGGTGTAAAGCAAAAACTAGTCGAATTTAATTAGGATTTTGTAGTGCTTGAAACCAGAAACTTGCATAAATGTGAAACCTTCTCAATTTAAGCTTATGAGATTTACGTGCTTTTTCAAACGCAAGCTCTTATTAAGTCTTTATAATTAATAAGAATCTGTACAAAAATATACATAATTTTCTATTACAGAGGTAGCTTATATCTTCTATTTTCCATACATGTACTTAACTGAGATTTAACTTGAACGTTTCAAATAGTGCCCTTTTGCATCACACAATTTTTTGACATGTTGCAGTTTTAGAATCTACAGAACCAAAGCTACAATTCTATATAATGTATACATTTTTACCTTAAAGTCCCATAAGTCATAATTTGATGTAAATTGCACTCGACTAATATACATTATATACATAAGAAGCTTTTAAGAGACTGTCTCCGAGAAACTGCACGAAATTGGAAACAGAAAAATTTCATGTTCTCCAATTTGCTTCAAACTTTCCGGTATGAGTCTTTAACACATAGAGACTGTACCGACCGAAGAAGGTATCGCTTATATTGATAAGCTGGGCATAACAGGGCGGTAAAGGTCAAAATGCTAACTTTGTGAAGAAGCATCGTATACTCACATACTATAGCTCATTTTGACAGGCTCGGCAAGTAGAACAACTTTTGTCTTTTGGTGCATTTGGAAATTCCTACTGTGCACAAAGTTATGCCAAGAAAACTACTGAAAAATGGTACATCTTGGTGGTTTTAACCATTTTCTCAGGAATTCAGAAGGTTTGCCACCATAAGCTGCATATCTTTAGAATCTACGAGAAATTTCGCTCCAGATAAACTTACATTTATGCACTGAGTCCGGGTCGCCTGGGAGAACTAGTTCAAAATGTACAGTACAAAAGTACAACAAAATCTTCTCTCTTGTCTATCTCAACAAATATTACTCCAAACTAAGCATTGTTATATGTCATTTGAAGCGTCTCGACGAGAGCTACACCATGGAATACAAAGGCATTATAGTTTTTAGGTTTTGCCATAATATGGTAATTAGCGGTGAAAAATGTTTTTTGATAAATGATTGGCAACTATAGCTTAATCCTAAGGGTAAGCATGACATATTATACATTTTCAGAATCCGCTCGTTTAGATGAATAACTGTCTCTTTGTACCCTCTTGATCGAAACATTCCCTGAAAAGTTGAACGGCATTTGTAGAGACTTCATTTCGAGACATGCTTGGAGAGGGAAATAAACGTAACAGCAGAAATTATAAATATGTACAACAATAGAGAAAATATTTATACAATTAAACAACAGATTTCTCAGCAATGTTCAATTTATAAAACTCAGAAATATTTGTATTAGGTCGTTAAGAAAAATCTGAAAATAAGGAATATTAGTACATACTATATTAGTAAATAAGTAAGGAACACTATTAGTAAAAATCGCCTTGACGCCTAAAATGCTGTAGGTCGCAACCTCGACAGCAAAGTTAGTGATAAAATTATACTAATTCCTAATAAACGGCACGACGACAAAAATATAAAACTCAACAAGAATACTAACGTATGAAAAACTCGAAGACTATTATAATCGAAACAGTGAATAATCTTCCATTCTCATACTAAAAAATGGTGGTTTTAACCACTTTTTTATAGATTTAGAAGGTTTGCCACCATAAGCTGCCTATTTTCAAAATCTACGATAAATTTCGCTCCAGATACACTTACATCCATGCATTGACTCCGGGTCGCCTGGGAGATGTACACCAAGATGGCGGTACAAAAGTACAACAAAATCTTTTGTCATGTCTATCTCAACAAAATTACTCCAAACTATGCACTGTTATGTCATTTGAAGCGTCTCGACGAGAGCTACACCAAGTGATACAAAAGCATGTCAATTTCAGTTTTTGTCATAATATGGTTGGAAATGTGGTTTTTCGACAAATCACTGGAAACTACCTGAATCCTCAGGGTAAGGGTGATATATTATACATTTTCAGAATCCTCTCATCTACGTGATATAGTCTATATCATGAGTTTTCTATTTTTGTCATCGTGGGGTTTATTAGGAATTAGTATAATTTTATCACTAACTTTGCTGTCGAGGTTGCGACCTACAGCATTTTAGGTGTCGAGGCGATTTTTACTAATAGTGTTCGTTACTTATTTACTAATATAGTATGTACTAATATTCCTTATTTTCAGATTTTTCTTAACGACCTAATACAAATATTTCTGAGTTTTATAAATTGAACATTGCTGAGAAATCTGTTGTTTAATTGTATAAATATTTTCTCTATTGTTGTACATATTTATAATTTCTGCTGTTACGTTTATTTCCCTCTCCAAGCATGTCTCGAAATGAAGTCTCTACAAATGCTGTTCAACTTTTCAGGGAATTTTTGGATCAAGATGGTACAAAGAGAAAGTTATTCATCTAAACGAGCGGATTCTGAAAATGTATAATATGTCATGCTTACCCTTAGGATTAAGCTATAGTTGCCAATCATTTATCAAAAAACATTTTTCACCGCTAATTACCATATTATGGCAAAACCTAAAAACCATAATGCCTTTGTATTCCATGGTGTAGCTCTCGTCGAGACGCTTCGAATGATATATAACAATGCTTAGTTTGGAGTAATATTTGTTGAGATAGACAAGAGAGAAGATTTTTTGTACTTTTGTACCGTACATTTTGAACTAGTTCTCCCAGGCGACCCGGACTCATTGCATAAATGTAAGTGTATCTGGAGCAGAATTTATCGTAGATTAAGATATGCAGCTTATGGTGGCAAACCTTCTGAATTCCTGAGAAAATGGTTAAAACCACCAAGATGTACCATTTTTCAGTAGTTTTCTTGGCATAACTTTGTGCACAGTAGGAATTGCCAAATGCACCAACAGACAATAGTTGTTCTACTTGCCAAGCCTGTCAAAATGAGCTATAGTATGTGAGTATACGATGCTTCTACGCAAAGTTAACATTTTGACCTTTACCCTCCCTGCTACGCCCAGCTTATCAATATAAGTGATGTCTTCTTCGGTCAGTACGGCCTTTATGTGTTAAAGAATCATACCTGAAAGTTTGAAGCAAATTGGAAAACATGAAATTATTTCTTTTTCCATTTAATGCAAATTTATTTCAGTTTCTCGGAGGCAACCTCTTAATAATGCTGGGAATTGGTCAGGGTTGACTAAAACACCCGTTGTTAATTTTATTATCACTATGATTGACAATTTTAAAAAGTTTCAGGAAGTTTCCAATTTTATATATTATGGTTTACTTTCCACATTATTCATCAACATCCAGTTATTTGCCTTTGATGGAGGAATAAATTAGTCCAAAAGCTCAGCTAAAATTAACAAAGGGTGTTTCATTCGGCCCTGACCAATCCCCAACATTATTAAAGTTTTTTGGTTATTATTTCCGCCTACATTATATTTGTATGGTATATTCATTATGTATTTACTTATCATTCTAGAACCATCAGTATCAGTATATCTATAGTGAAATAACGAATAAAACCATAGTAATGGGTTTTAAGGCTGATCTTTTCACTTCCATATAACTGTAACTGGCAGTTAATTATCGAAGATACAATTAGTCGGCTTCACATGAAAAGTGCGTAAGTCCGAAAAGGCTGTTTACAAGAAATGCAACACTTTTCATCAGTGCTTTTGCATTTGTGCCTGATTTTATTTTTGCTATTTAAGTGACATTTACTAATTATTTTCGTAATTTCTAACATTTATTTTGTAGAAAAAATAATATTTAACCAGATGACGTTAAAATCTCAATTTATCAATTTTGGCACCTACGCACTTTTCATATGAAGTCAACGAATTGTAACTACACATATCAACTAACTTCCAGATCAATTTAAGAGGAAATGAAAAGATGGGCCTTAAAACCTGTTGCTATGGTTTAAATTGTTATTTTCCTATAGATATGTCTGAATTAAGTAGTTATTGATTCGTAATCTAATAAGAGTTCAGTTGTTTGTTGTTTTAAACAAATATAATAAACTGCAATGCCTTTAACAAGAGATCAGATTGCTGAAATAAATACCTGCATTGAAAATTCTATAAAGAAATCTTTAGAAAACCCAGACTTTATAGACAATCTAGTAAAGAAGGTCAGCATGTCCATGTATGATATCAACAAAAGTATACAAGAAAATCTCGCCCCTATCTTAGAAGAAAATAAAATCCTAAAACGAATGGTTTAGAACAATATTCTAAGAGAAACAACGTACTTATGTTTGGGGTAAAAGAAAAGCCTAAAGAAACTCTGGAGGACGACGTTTTAAACATTTTTCAAGAGAAACATAATTTAAATATCACCAACGAATCCATACATAAAAACTCATAGTACCAGCAAATATATGGAGGGTAAAACAAGACCAGTAATAATGAAATTTATTAGCTACAAAACGTGATAACAAATTTTAAACAACAGAAGAAAGATAAGAGGTACCAGCTAAGCTATTCGAGAAGATCTGAAGAAACAACATTTAAGAATCTTACAAAAGGTACAAGAAAAGATTGGTCGATATAATACTTGGACCTATGACCGAACAGTCTTTGGATGATGTGAAAATCGACTTTTTGTAATTAAATCCGATAAAGATCTAAATAAATTCCTTGAAACAGCTACCGATCATTCTATAGCAGACGATAAATAAATATGAATAGATAATATTCTAACCTGTGTTTTGCGATCAAATAATATTTTGTTTACTGTAATTTTTTTAAGTAACGTCCATAAATAATTAATTCATATTTTAGTATTACAATTCATTTTCATAACATTCATATTATTCTGCTGATTTTATTGTAACGTTTATTATTATTATTTTATTATCTTATTATTATTGTTTTTGTTTTAGTTTATCTATATGACAGTCAATTGTTTGCAAATCAGTTACATCAACAGATGTTCGCTGCTACCTAAAGTTAATGAAGTTAAAGTATTATTTGCAGATTTTAATATCTTGGCTATAAGTGAGAAACAAATCAAATACAAATCAATTTGACGGGATGGGCGGATTAAATATTACCATGATAAAATTATGCTGTCCTTTTGTATTGCAGTACTTAGTACACATCATTAACTCATGTATATTAAAAATAAGATTTCCCGACAGTTGGAAGTCAGCTCTGGTAACATTAATAGCAAAATGTGAACAACCTACAAGGTATAGGGTTTACAGTAGTGATGGGTTCTCGACACCACCCGCGTATCACGACACTTGAGAGTCGAAACCATTATGACGTCAGAAGTGTCGACTCTTCACGATACTTTAACGACACTTCGCCTTTACATCATGCACGCGCTAGTGTAAATGTAATCCAGTTGAAACGAGAAGCAGTCAAGATTCATAGCTGCATAAATCATAAGCAAACTAAAACAATTATTTGAGTAAATTCTGTTATGGTTATATATTTATGCATTAAGTACATTAAAAGACATTAAATTATTTATACACCGTGTTCGTTCTAACATTTGCTATAGGAAATTAGTATGGGAAATCTGAAATATGCCAAATAGTTTGTTCTCGAATAAAAGTCGGTGAAATTAATAGTTGCAATCGATAGATAAGATATTCTAACGTACTGTCCAAAAATATTACCCTTAATAACAATCCCAATTCTTCAAAAATTATAAATTCATGAATTATTTGCAAAACATTAATTTAAAAGCCAAAACCTGAAAAGTTGACGTGAAGCCTTCGTGGTTCAATGCCAACGGTGGCTTGCTAAACTGCACGGGCTGGTAGAATGCAAGATCGAACCCCGTTACAAGCATAACTATTTTTTAAATTTTATTTGTCATTAATCTTTAATTTAATAACAATTTAAATAATTTGTTATTATTCTTTTATTCGAAAAACGTACAAGAAATAATACATTACAAATAAAAAATAATGGTACCTAATTAATAAGACATGAAATCAAGAATTCTCATTACGTATTTATTTCAAATTAAAATAAATAAAATGTAAAATAAGTACTTGTCAATACTGAAACTTTAAATGTATTTAAATCTTCAGGATTTTGAGTGTTAATTAACTAATATTGTAAAAATTCGTTTTTGTAGTATGCAGTATGAAAAAGCATCGTCAGTTTTCATTTCTAATTTATTATTTCTTGTACGTTTTTCAAATAAGAGAATAATAACAAATTATTTAAATTGTTATTAAATTAAAGATTAATGACAAATAAAATTAAAAAAAAAGTTATGCTTGTAACGGGGTTCGATCTTGCATTCCACCAGCCCGTGCAGTTTAACAAGCCACCGTTGGCATTGAACCATGGAGGCTTCACGTAAACTTTTCAGGTTTCGGCTTTTAAATTAATGTTTTGCAAATAATTCATGAATTTATAATTTTAACTAAAAAAATCTACAACAAAATAGTTTTATATGTACGTCTTATTCAGTGATTGTTGGCCAGTTCAACAAATCTGCCTTTAATTTCTTTGTAAGAATGATCAAGCAACTTCGAATTACACTCTAATAAGAACGATACTGTTCGACACGAAGTGTCGCGACACTTCAAGTGTCACGACCACGAACAGTATCACGACACTCGACACCCAAGTTCCCATCACTAGTTTACAGGCCAATTAGTATATTACCAACATTATACACGATATTTGAAAAAGTAATTAATTCACAACTTCGGCAATATTTAGAATGTGATCAGTTGTTTCCATCATGCCAATCAGGATTTCAACCTGCTAGTTGTTGTACAACCCGCCTTGTTAAAAATAACAGATATCTTGGAAGCTTGTGATGAAGGAAAATGTACATTATTGACTATCTTAGATTTTAGCAAGGCATTTGACACAATAAATCATGGGTGATGGCTTAGTATATTACACTTCCTTGGTCGTGATGCAGTTGGTCTTTTTCAGAATTATCTGAATAATAGAACACAAAGGGTCAGGACATCTGCTGCTTGTTGATCTTGAGAGGTGACAGGGATTTATATTAGGACCTCTGCTGTTCACCTTGTATACCAGAAGTATTTTTTATTGTGTAGGGATCTGTAATGTTCATATGTATGCAGATGATACTCCTTTCTTAAAAAACGATCTAAACGGAGACCAAGAGATTTCCCAGAGTGTTCTCATCTTACCAGTGCCACATCACTGTCATTCTGGAAAGACTTAACATGTTTCTAAAGAATATGTAGGAATCCTTAGTAACTTATTTTTTATTTTGTTACATTTAGAACAATTATTACAATTAGAATTAATCTATGTAGGCAAATATCACAAAAAATTAATTTTTCCAAAATGTTCCGTTTTTATCCAATTTTTCTCAAAAAGAAAACGGAGTTTTTGCTGGCACTCAAATTTTCTGAAAAAGTTTTCAACTCTGCTTAGGAGTAGTATTTTATGTACATAGGGGAATCAAACATCAAGTAGAATATTTTAAAAGAAAACAAACAGAATTGTTGTATTCAAAGTCAAATCAAATCAAGACTCTTAACATAAGCATAATCCAAATACATGCTCCTACAGACACATCAACAGAATAAGAGACTGAAGACTCCTTAGATGAAGTGACAAAAGACGAAAGGCAAACTTTGAAGTACATCATCGTGATGGGGAATTCATAAAACGAAAAGGGTTAACGTTGGATGTGGATTTCCCCCCTCTAACAGACTTTACAAGAATTGAATTGGCTACATTTTTATCTAATAAAAAATGTAGAATAATGGGAATAAATATCATTTCAAATTAGTTAAGACTATAGAATGGTAAAGATATCAATATATGCATAAAGAAAGCGATAAGAGCATCAAAAGACAGAAGCCCAAGAAACAATATAAATCTTAATGGTTTTAACCCATTTCCAGCCAATGTTGCGTTAACGCAACACTCCAGATGAATTTTTTTTAAGTATGTTGAGTCCAATTTATATCTGTTTTTATAACTTCTGTATGATTTTATAGTATGAAATTAAATGTAGCATATTTTTTTCTATTTAAATTCAGCTTTTATTTTATCAAAATTACAGCCTGAATCTATTGAATTTTGAATACTATTACATGGGTGACAGAAACGTCGTTAAAAAAATTACTCGCACAATTAGAATTTTTAATTTTTATCTAGAATGGCTCTGAAAAGATTAAAAAATGTTACTGTTGATATAAAAAGTAAAAAACTTATATAGTTTCGAAAAAACGTGATTATAAATTAGAGCGTTGGCTTGATGAGGGATACAAATGTACATATCCTGCATTGTTAAAAGTTCCTGCATTTTTGGTGTTAAATGGTGAAATGGGTTAAATCTGTTGTGGTTACAGTGTTGTTTCTTGTGCTAGTAAATACTTGCACAAGAAGCAAATTTATATTCGAAAAAGGGTATAGGATACTACACCGATCGGACACAACTCCGACCGTGGACACTACATCGCCCGCAAGCGGTGGACACTTTGCCGACCGTGGGCACTATGCTGACCGCAAGCGGTGGACACTATGTCGACTGCAAGCGGTAGACACTCTACCAATTGTGCACAACCTAAGGTCATATAGTAGAAAACATCTCAGAGATTATATTTGTGAAAACCATATAAAAATTGACCAACAGGTTAATTAGTTTTAGCTTTTATGGAACTTTATGTTTGTATTCACATCAGAATTGTAACTATGGACGGCTCTTAAGGGTCTCCAGTTTGTGATCGGCGCTGTGTCGAGGATCGGCGAGGTGTACAGCGATATTTATTTAAGGGGTTGGCGTCGTCTCCAAGTTCGGCAAAGTGTCCCTCGCTTGCGGTCGGCATAGTGTCCACGGTCGGCAAAGCCTCCACTGCTTGCAGTCGGCATAGTGCCCACAATTGGCAAAGTGTCCACAGGATGCGGTCGGCGTACTTTCCACGGTCAGCTAAGTGTCTACGGTCGGGAAAGTGTCCAGTAGCAAAATTTATTTGAAGGGTCGGCTTAGTGTTGTCGGTCGGCAAAGTGTTCAAAACCGCCAGTCAGGTAGTATCCACGGTGGGCATTGTGTCCCCGGTCGGAGTTGTGCATTGGCCTGATGGTGGTATCCTCCCAATGTTGCGTTTACGCAACGTTAATTTTTTTTATGTTCTAATATATTATTTAATTTTTTTTGTGTTAAACAGCTTCAGTTAATGTTAATAAAAATATCAAAACACAAAAAAAAAATTAATTTGTAGTTTTTCTTTAGTAGTGGTTTTAAATGGGTTAATGTGTCATTAGGAAGATTTCCATCTTTAGAATTATCAAAAGAATTGGTGATAAGAAATGCACATCCATAGGTCGTTATTTTGAAATCTAATTTGCATACTTTTTACATAGTAATGTTACAGAGCACTAATACGGAGGATGTTAAAATTATGGAACATACCAAATAAAACTGAAATAAATAATTTTCTTAAGCTCTGAAACACGTTGATTTTCTTTTTAAAAAACATTTGTATGTAAAAATCATTTTCCAATATTAATTTATTTTCAAGTGATAACGTCTCATCAGAATTGTATTAAATGGCAATCCTAATTTTTTCGTAATTTGGATAGCTCCCTCAATTGTCTAAATGACAGTAAAAAAACCTTATATCAGAACATTTTTATGAAATAAATCATTTAATGTTTTATAAATAACCATTTTTTTTATAAATATAATATTTATAATTATAGATTTAAGTTTTATTTTCAATTAACATAAATATACATAGTACATATACATAGTACATATACATAGTTTAAAGACGGTCGGTACAATCTTGAGGTGAGGAAGTGCATTGCGGGGGAAAAAAAGAAAAAACTTGGTAACTGTGCAAACACAAAAACAAAAAATATATTAGTCAAAAAAATTGATAAAGTAAAAATGTTATTATTTTCATTCTATATTTCATACTTATTTCTGCTCAACAAAACGGCTGGATTTTGGCAGTAGCACTCAGATCCAAAACAATTAAGGCATTATTTGAAACTCGATATCATATCATATCATTCAAAATCAGGTTGTCCACGATCTGTAAATACATCTCGCTTACAACACAGTCTCAAACAACGTCTTAATCGCAATCCTCAGCAATCATTTAGAAAACTGGCAAAAGCAGCAATTGAAACAAACAGAAAAACGATACATAAAATTGTTAAAACCACTTTTCATTTAACTCCCTACAAGCTTAAGAAGGCACACATTCTTACAGATAATATGAAAAGAGTAAATCTTCAAAGAGCCATATTTTAACCAAAAATAAAAGAAAAGAATCATCACAAATGATGTGGGCGAAACTGTAAAAAGCATCTAGAATTACACAAAACCCACGCTGTAATCTAAATGATACAATAAACAATAAATGAGCTGGAAAGATTGAGTAATGAAACAAACTGTTTTTAATTGAAACTGTGTAAAATCAGCAATGAAAATCTGTTGGTACGTACGTCACTGATTTTTTAGCAACGTAGAATTTGTACTCTTATCTTATCTCTCCCCGGGTCATATTAATTTATTCAGATGTGATTACAAAAATGACTCATTTCTTGTATTTACAGTTGAAGTATAGAGGATTACTACGACTCTCCGGAAACGGCAATTATCGCAAGATTTTGTTTTCTGATGAGAAATTATTTACAATTGAACAATCATGTAATCCCCATAATAACAGAATATGGTCACAAAGCTTTGAGAGAGTAAACTTGACTGTACGTAAAGTTTCAAGATTGCAGAAATTTGCATCTGCTATAATACATTGGCACTGAAGAATGGCCACCTTACTCGTCAGATCTTAATCCATTTAATTATTCCCTATGGAGTATTCTGGAGAATAGCTTGTGCTACATCTCATGCAAATATTGAATCGCTGAAGCAATTTTTTACTGCTGCATGCGAAGATATCAATGCTAACATAGTGTGGAAAATTGTAAAACATTTACCAAAATGTTTGGGACCTATAATTAGAGAGAGGAGAGGTTACATTGACTTTAGTCTTGTTATTTGTTCAGTACATAACAATTATTGTAAATATATATTTTAACTACAGCTTCTTGATTTATTTAAATTTTAAAATTAAATTAAAACTTAAATTCGATTTTAATTTAAAACAAAAGCTTTTTGACATAATACTCTTTTAAAGTACTTTTATGTGTCATGTCGAGAGTCATACAGTCTCAAATGTTCGACGGCGACGAATAGGGGGTTTTCCCATCTGTTACAATATTATATATTCCGTACTTGAGATGAGAGTCAAAATTCATAACTCACTGAGATCTCGCAGAATATGTAGGTGTTATTAGAGAACTGTTAACAGACAAATGGAAGGTTTCACAAAGCTTGATTAAGTAAGCTTAATCAAGCTTTGTGAAACTGGCCAGAACATTAACAGAAAATAGAAATAGAATATAATCTTATCAAACAGGTTGTATTTAAATTTAAAAACTACCACTACTAAATATATAATATTGATTATTGAAAATTTTTAAATAAATACAGATGTTTTTGATTTTTTCTTTTTGTTTACACTTGATCTCTGCCGGAATACCTTCAATGCCAGTTCCAGTTCCGAGAAAATCAAACAAAGGAACATCCCTATCTTTAGCTGCAGTTTTGTAAATAAACAATAAATGGTTTTACCCCTACACTTTTATTATATTCAAACTGTGTATTATCCATGGACCTGATATTTTTGTAATCGTAAGTAGAAAGAAAGAAAGTAATATCTTGCTGTGCAAGCAATAAAAAGTGTTAACTAATTAATAAAACAGCAAAGAAAACATGCAAAATGCTATGTTTTTAAATGATACAGATAGATAAATAAAGAAAAGAACCTTAAATAAGTTATTTACATTAAATTACATTTTTATAAATTATAACATTTCATTATTTTGTCAATCGAGAAAACTTTACTAACGTTTCATATTTCGTTCATGGCGACTCATTTAATTCTAACGCATAATGATTTGTATGAAAAGCTTTTAATTTCTCGATCATTCGATTTACAAAAGCATCT
The DNA here is from genome assembly GCA_929113105.1 of Agrypnus murinus. Taxonomy (NCBI): domain Eukaryota; kingdom Metazoa; phylum Arthropoda; class Insecta; order Coleoptera; family Elateridae; genus Agrypnus; species Agrypnus murinus. The sequence goes on along the minus strand of OV816023.1, from coordinate 118,801,771 downwards.
CTTTCGATCGTTTGTACTTCAATTCCTTTAATTTTTAACAAAAAGCAATGCACTTCCAATCCAACCCATACCATTTTATTGCTAGTCATAAATTAACTTAAAGTACAAAGGGTGAGTTGCAACCGCCCGCTGCAAACTGGAATGGAAACGTTTGATTATTAGTTCGTGCTGACAGTGTTGATATGCGAATAGCGGCTATATGGTTGTAATTACGAGAAAAAAAAATTGGTCCTTAATTAGAACTAAATCATAGCGTAAAAAGTTTTTATTTTTATTAAAGTGGTGAAACTTGATTGCCAGTTGGCGCTGCCAGTCTTGATATGCGAATAGCGGCTATATGGTTGTAATCACGAGAAAAAAAAATTTGGTCCAAATTTGTTCTTAATTTGAACTAAATGATAGCGTAGAAATTTTTTATTTTTATTAAAGTGGGGGTGCTAGCTTCATTGCCAATTAACGCTGCCAGTCTTGGTATGTGAATAGTGGCTATATGGTTATAATTACAAGAAAAAAAATTTGGTCCAAATTTGTCCTTAATTAGAACTAAATAGTAATGTAGAAAATTTTCAGTTTTGTTAAAGTGGGGGTGCTAGCTTGAGCTCAAGCCAGCACCCCCACTTTTAAAATGAGAATTGCGGCCAAACGTTATTGGTACAAATTTAATTTTTTTGGTACAAATTTGTCCTTAATTAGTACTAAATTGTAGGCTAATTTTTTTAAAATTTTTTTGAAGTGGGGGTGCTAGCTTTATTGACGTCTGAAATTAGTCAAATTTGATGATGCCGCTGATGAAGAATGGCCGCCATTATCAAATAGTTACCAGTAAAAATTTAAAAAAAATGTTTTCTTTCATGTAAAGACTAGGGTAACAAGCATTTTCATCAAAATCAAAAATAGTGCAGCAACTCTTTTTTTTTAAAAATTTGATGATTTCATTTGGAATAACCCATTGGCCAATATTGACATGCATTCTACCATAAATGATAATACATAAATTATATTATATATCGTGTTAACAATTTGATACTGTTTATTTTCTAATAAAAATTTCTTTTATATTTATAATTTTTTAAAATAAGAAAAACTTAATAAGTCTGACTAGGTATTTGACTATTACATTTCGACTTATAAAGTCAATTTTTTTTATTTAAAGAACACATTCTGGATATTTTATAAACACACTACAATAATGTTTTACACAATTAGAATATACATGAATCATAAACACACCTTATAAGAAAACTTTTTCTAAAAAGTTTTTAATAGTAAGTACACATTGACTTCAAAATTTTATTATTTTAATTTTAAGAGCAAACTACTTAATAACTTACAGCTCACATTCTTCATGCCACTCGACGGATTGTTCTGCTTTTTCTTTGACGGATGTTTGATATTTGGTTTTGCCCAAGGCGATAGTAACAAAACAATCATTAGTATTATGTTTTCCCTTCGTAAGAAGTCCAGATGCTCTCTGAACTGATAAAGATAAAAGTAATAATTAGCAACAAGTTAATTTTATTTAAAATGATTATTCTTAAGTACAGTAGAAAAGTAAAAGCAATTTTTGAAAAATCAATTAAAAGAAGAATAATACATACCTGTAACTTGTACATGTGTAGGCATCCACATTTTTTCTAATTAATAATAATAGACTGATGATAATTGTGTTAATGAAATTATAAAAGAATGTTTATTATTATTTACGTCAAGTATGATGAGTAATAAAATGATAACACTATAAGGATGAAAACTTCTTGTTATTACTGATTTCAGCAAAATTCGAAATAGTGTGTTTGATAGTGTAATCTCATTCTTCAATCTATAAAATGCCGTTACTAGAAAGAATTCTCATGGTTTATTATTGCTATTATATTTAAAGTAGTTCACAAGGTTCACAACCATCATAGGCCACAAAATAATAATATTCCCAATATCACATTTGTCCGACTTTTAAAGTGGTGATTCTATTCCATCGACGGTAATATATCACAAATAGACAGAAGTGCCTATTCTATAGGCACCTTTGATAACAAAAATTCCAGAAACCTTTTTACATTATTTTTTATTTACGAACATTTTAATTACTTACATTATAGAATCTGTCCATAAAGTAAGGCCAATTATCAAATTCTCAAAGGTTCTCAACATCAAAATCGAAAAATATAAATTTGCATCTTTCATAGTCATATCATAGGATTATAGATCATGGTTTAGGGTCCTATTCTGTATCTTATAACCAGTGTATACAGTACCTAGATACTTTTATGGTACCTAGATACGTATCTAGATACTTTTAAAATTTTGTAACTGTATTTGGATCTAGGTACATTTTTTGTAGTATCTGTGTATCTATATTGTGCAGATACTATTTTAATATTTTTATAATTTTATAATACAAAAACTATCATAAATGATGTGTGGAATTGTAAATTTGAAATAAACCATCGAGCATAATTAAACCATTTTTTTATGGAATTGTTTTGAAATCTACTAGATGGTAGACAACTAGTTAAACAATTAGAGTCACTACATCTAGTCAGCCTAGCTATGTTGGCGTATCAGAGTACCGCAATCGACGCCATATTGGGGCATAGGAAGTCTGAAATTTAGTATTTCGTAAATTACAATCGCATCTTACGTATCTGGTATATTACAAGTTCGGGCTGTCAGAATGGAAAGTATGTAGAAAAACCTTTTAAACTAAACGTGAATTTAATTAAATACAATTTGATAATAATATTTAACAATTTCGGGCTTTTTTCGCCCAAAAATGGCGTCGTTTGCGGTACTATGATCCGCCAGCATGGCCTGACTGACTAGATGTAGTGACTCTATAAACAATGGATATTGTTATAGAATGGTGATATTATCGATTGTGTGAGGAAGACGCATTCTTGCCGGTCCAGGGCAGTCGTGCCGACTGTACCATAATTATGGTACTTATACAACCATTTACAGCTTGTACCAACGTACCACAATTAGATAAAAATGTACCATAGTTTCAGATATGTAGAGAATACATGTAATAAAGAGAAATCATTCTTTATTAAATGTAATGGTTATTTAATATTTACGTAAAAGTCTGGAATGTATATTTTACTGGACTTGTAGCTAAGTACCACGACAAGCTACAGGTGAGTTCTCTAAGTACTGCGAGTATGCGTATAGTCTGCGAGTACAGTAAAGGCACTATACGGGCTTTGTTACACACTCCTATTTTTTTGTCAACAGTCAATTTGAGAACTTTTAAAGTAAAAACTATCCCAAGATAGCTTTTTAAAATATGTTAAAGAGTAAGTAAGTATAATCTATACGGTTACATGAAGGATAACCAAAAGCAACCAGATTTAGCGAATTTTGTGGTGTAATAGTACTAGGAACTTGCAAAATTGTTATAGTGTGAATCGTACCAACACCTACTTTGAAATTAGGTTATCAGAAAAAGAAAGAATATCTAGGCTATGATGGTTTCTGATAAAGTGGTAAAACATTTTCTAGGTTTTTAAACAATGAAAACTATTAGAGTTTATTCAAATTATTAATATTCTGCACAATACCAAGACTGAAGATCACATAATTATCATGTTTGGAATGGTTTACTAATGATTTATTTTACATTTTTATTAAAATATTAACTCAAGTGTGACAAGTACACATAATAATTCTAAAAAGTGGAAAGGTTTGAATGCACACTGTCCTTATCTTTAGATATTGGTTTTGGCTTAATAACAATTATGCATTTTTAATATGTATAAATTTTAATAAATATTGCTGTCCTAGACTAATCTTGGAATTGGTGCTTAGTTAAATGACTATTTTCGGTACGATAAATTGACTAGTAAGTTCTTATTTTAGCGGTGATTACAGTAAAACAAGTATCTACAAATGTATCTAGAGACATTATGTAACGCTTTGTATTTGGATCTAGATACTTCACTGCAAAAGCATCTATATCTGTATCTAGGTACCTTTTTCTGATAGTATCTGTATCTGTATCTAGATACACAAAATAATGTATTTGTTACAACACTGCTTATAACATACATGTTATGGAAAAGTAAGCGTAATGTTACATACTACGGTTATTCTGTATCTTACAGTAATGTAAGCTAACAGTTGTTAAATAATATGTGATATGTTATAACGGCTGTTACGTTACAGCTGCTTTCGGCTTGCCGTTATCATCGTAACATGGGAAATTTAGATAGTTCTAAAAACATTGCAATAATAAAAATAAAGAAACTTTCGGAGACTTTTGGCTCGTTGTATATACAAAAAAGTTCATCTAATTATGAGGATAGTGCATTCGGCTAGCTTGTACTCTCGTCTCCTCTAGTGTACGCGATTACTGTTGTCTATTGAATTGCCACGGTATCTTCCTAGTAGGATGAACCCCTAAGTATATTATTACATGTAGGTAATGATATGGACCCATATAGAATTTGCCTATGTTGAACAAACGGACCAATATTGGACCAGTGTCGAAATGATAACACTGGCAAGTACTTGGACCATTTTACATAACCAAGATTGGGGCCCAATGTTGTTATGTTGGTATTTCATACTGGTACAATATTGGTTGTATATCGATTGTACACCGGTGTATAATAACGATCATTATTATATTTTTTAATTATATTATATTCTACACTAAGAAACATAGTTAGATCAAGGGCGTTAATATGACGACGCGGACATAACTTTTACAAGTCATTTTTCTCAGTGTATAATTATATAACTGCGGATATTATAATGTATTATTATATTATTAATTGTTACAAGAACTTTGTTTATTAAACACAATAATTTTCTTAAATCAACAAAATCATACAACAACATAGATTTTGTTGAATCAAGGTATTATTTTCTGTGTGTAATTAGCCAATATTAACTCAACAATGTTAATATGTTGGTATAACCGGTCTCATACTGACACAATATGGATGGATATCAATTGCACACCGGTGTAGATTAATGATCGTTATTATATTTTTTAATTATATTGTATTATACACTGAGAAAAATGGTTCGTAAAAGTTATGTCCGCGTCGTCATATTAACGCTCCTGATCTATAATTTTTAAACTAATAGATTTTTCAAACTATGTTTCTCAGTGTACAATATAATATAATTAAAAAATATAATAATGATCATTATTATACACCGGTGTGCAACCAATATACTGCCAATATTGTGTCAGTATGAGACCAGAGTTATATCAGCATATCAACCAATATTGGCTGCCAATATAAAATGGACCAAGTACTTGCCAGTGTTATCATTTCGACACTGTCCCAATATTGGTAACAACGGTGACAATGGTGAGCCAATATTGGTCACTTTTATGAACATTTTATGGAATTAATTTAATTAACGACTTACTTAATAGTAACAATTACTTGCTACACACTTAACAACGAAAACCACAACGAATGAAATAAAGATGAAATGTAAAGATCAGAAACCTAACTTTTTATTCTACTCTATATAAACCTAAAAACGTCCACTTCTGCTGTTACGCTACAGGAACCGTAAACATACACTTTACAGAATAAGTTTTTCATAACGACCTTTATAAGACCATGTTAGATAACATAATGTTACTAGACATAATGTAATATAACGTTAAGATACAGAATAGGACCCTTAGTGGCTATAGATTACTAGATCATTATCAGTCACATTTTGTTCAGGTAAAATATGTTGAGTAGAGAGTAACGTGGTATATTTATGTTAACATTCAGCATAACTTAAATATTTCACCAGTCACTGCGAAAACATTTATTCTTTAGCACTATGTGGCTTTATAGTCTATTGTTTCCAAAGTAAACGGTAGCTGATAAGTGGCACCTTTTGGGCTGCTCTCCATTAAAAACACAACTAAAGATCAATGGACCACTTAACCAGCAAAAGCTAATACGTAGTCAACTCCAGCAGTTGACTCCAGTAATCCAGGGCAAGACAATTTCGGAACGTCGAAATATCTCGATGATAAAGAGGAGTTAGTCAAAAGGAGGGGGAGTATAATTTAGTTAGACTCTAGATTACAACGGTACAATATTCAGCAAATCTTTAAAAGTTTCTTAGACCTGTTAGCGCTTACATTCAGTCACAGTGTCATTAACCAACAAGACACTTCTTGGGACGCCCAAATTTCCAAATCAGATGACAAGTAGGGGAAATTATATGACAGATGATATGACGCGGGAGGGGGGCGTGAAACTTTTGAAACTTCTCTTTAATCAGACATCCCACTGCAAATCTTTAAAAGTGTCTTAGACCTGTTGTCGATTACATTCAGTCATAGTGTCATTAGCTGACAATACAGTTCTCGGGACGCCCAAATAACCAGATGAGATGACAAAGAGAGATAATTAAATTCTTTGAAGTATCTCGTTGACCTGTCTGAGCTTTACTTTAACCTTAATTTAGTTATAGCAAAACAACAAAAAAATTCTCTAGACACCAAAGCATCCAGATTATATGACGGGTGGGGGTGGGGTTGGGTTTAAACTTTGAAACTCTTCTTTAACCAGCGAAAGATAATCCGTAGTCAAGTACAGTAGACAAGGATAAGTAAGAAAAACTCGTTTAGATAGATTGGGATTTACAACGCAAATCATTTAAAGTCTCTTATACCTGCTAGCGCTAACATACAGTGATAGAATGATTAACCGACAAGACATTTCTCGGAACATTGAAATATCCAGATCAGTTAGTAGGGGGGGGGGGTTAAATATTTGGAATTGTCTTGATCTGCCTAGAGGTAGAATTTAGGTAGATTCCAGATTAATGGGTGTAATCATAAAGCAAGTCTTTAAAAATTTATTAGACCTGTTAGCGCTTATATTCAGTCACAGTGTCATTAACTGACAAAACAGTTTGCGGGACACTCAAGTATCCAAATCAGATGACAGAGAATGGGAAATGTAATTCTTTGAAGTGTTTTGTTGATCTGTCTGAGCTTTACTTTAACCTTAATTTAGTCACGGCAAACCGACAAAAAACACCGAAGCATCCAGATAATATAACGTGAGGTTAAAACTTTGAAACTTCTCTTTAACTAGCGAAAGCTAATTCGTATTCAAGTACAGTAGCCAAGGACAAGTTCATGGCAATTTCACGGCAAAGGTTGGCGAAGGGGGGGATAGAAGTTCGGTAGATTCCAGATTGACAAACCAGCCATCCCATCGCAAATCTTTAAAACTTTCTTGCCGTAATCAATTTTTTACAAAAGATAGTATTTTTTAGTAAAAAACAAATACGTCAAGAAATTTTGAAAATATTAATAAATTAATAAATATAAAATGTATGTCATTATTGTCTTATCTTTACAGTTGGCTTGTTATGAATCAGCCTGTTTTTAAGCACGTACAAATTTTGTTTACGGAAGAACAGTGCTGATTACAATTTTCGTAGAATTAGTCACCCGACTAATCTGCTTCGGATGTTTATTATTGTTAAACAACGGCTGTCATCATCAGTTTGTTTGATTTTCTAAAACAAGGTCAAAACCGACCCAGCTGTAGAATGAGATTATTCTCGTTATACGCAATTAAGATAAAAAAAAATTATTAACTATTTTGTTCCTTTTGATGTCTTCTATCACCCCTTAAAATTAACGCGCCGTATCTGCTTCCACCAGAAAACTAAATAGTAATTGATTTAGTCTTTTAAAACCCCGTATTACATATATCTTGTATTATTATTCTGTAATTGTATTACACAGGGTGAAACTAAACTGTAGGTCGCTACTTAGTGTAGTAGTTATCAAAACAGTTAAAAAGTTTTAAAAAAGGTATGTAAAAGTTGTAGGATATTGAGATCTAGAGCATCAACATTTTTTTCTTTTCGCCTCATAATCTTCGGTCACTGGCAAACAATTGATATAGTTTATATATCGTATACTATAATAGAGGAAATAGAGGTTATCTTAAGTGAGCTAAAATCGAACAGCTGCTGAGTAGAACCATCGCACCTGAAACAGCTCAATATACCTCGCTCTAATACCACTGTGTACTTGTCCATAAACGCATCGGTTTTTGCTTGGTGAGCGACTATAGCGTCCTGAAAACGTAAGTTGCGCTTGTTGAAGGTGCGGTTTCAGTTCTTGGATGTGTTCTTTTGCGAAGATATTTGTGTGTTATTTCAGAAACACAAAATATATAGTCTACCAAAGGTATGCTCTGGAGCACACTAAGGAAGGAACAGTCAAAAAGAGTGAGTTCAAGTGCGTGAGTCTAAGTGAGTAAGATCAAGTGAGTGAGTCCAAAAGTCAAAGGAGTTAGTTCATGTGAGTGAATTCTAGTCAGTGAATCAAGTGAGTGATTCTAAGTGAGTGAGTCGAAGTGATTGAGTCCATGTGAGTCAGACCAAGTGAGTGAGTCCAATTGAGTTAGTCCAAATAAGTGAATCTAGTTGCATGAGTTCGAGTGCGTAAATCCAAGTGAATGTGTCCAAGTGAGTGAGTCCAAGTGAGTAAGTCCAAGTGAATGATCCAAGTAAGTGGTTCCAGGTGAATGAATCCAGGCGAGTGGGTCTAATAGGACTTCCAATTTTTATTTTTTTTTGCGATTTCAAAAAATTAAAAACTTTATATATTTATGTACTACATAACGTCATGTTTGGTAGATATGTACAAAATATATCAAATGTGGTTATTTGCAAAAACTATGTGCAAAAACGAGTTTCAAAATTTTGTTTAAATTTTTTACAAATGTCAAGAAGGTAAATTTATATTAAAATGTATTATCACATGTTTATGTTATATAAAACGTTTTTATTCGATTTATTTTTACATTAATTATACAACACCATGCATATAAGTGTACAGGTAGACGCGTTTATTATGGACATATATACATTATCTTAGAATTACAAGTTTGATAAAAACAATTTTTATATAAAGGTTGTTTTTGTCAAAATAATTTATAATCTTTTAGTAATGCCATATTTTTTGCTTGTTTATATACAGGTGATAAAATATAGATCATTTTTTTTAAATAGAACACCCTGTGCGTTATTAGATTTTTTGAATAACGCCCTTGAAGACAATTATAAGATTATAACTATAATACAGTGTGTGAGTAAATTCTTTTGCTAGTTTTTTTTATTTATTTTTTTTTTAATTTCTATTTATTCTTATTAGCCTGCTGCCTAAATCTCTTACCAAATGAAAACTGTTTTATTTATAATTGTTTTTTGGAAAAAAAAGTCAGTTTATAAAAAGTTTTGCTTCGCTTCAACACATCCTGCCATTAAAATAAGCCTATCCGTATACAGAGTGAAAGAAAGAGTGCCATTTTAAATTTTACTTTCTTTATTGTTTAACATTCAGTAAAAAATTATTATTTGTTTTTGTTGCTTGCTTGTTTTGTTGCTGCCAGATAATTGTTGCTTCTGTAATTTAATAAGTTAAATCAAATATTCAACTAGGCTTATTTCGGTAACTTAATCACTGGTATTATAACTCTATGTAAAAAGATATATATTTTTAATTAATCAATAACTCAAAATTAATTGAATTGAAATTAATTATTAATCCTCTTGTATACACAAACAAAACAAGCCATGTTGCTCAAAAGAAAGCAGAATATGTTAGATTTAAATCAGATATTTTTGTTTTAAACAAAATCATGATTTAAATCAGTTTTTCATTCAAATTATTTTTTCTGAATTTAAACGCCAAAAATACCTTTCCTGACCGTCTTCCTTTTAGGGATTATTTCTAAAGGGGTGGAAAAACCATCGGCATAAGTAAGAGCGAAGAGCGGTAAGAGTATCTTTGTCACTTAGAAATTCTAGGTAAAGTGCATTAGCTACATGTGGTTATTATTATTACTAGGTATTTTCTAAGAGAATTCACAAAGTTTGTATTATTCACCTAAATTTTAAAATGGGAATGTGCAGGTACATATTATTGGTTAGTGTTTATTTGTATTTCAAAGAGAACACATTCTTTTAAAAATGCCTGGTCGTCGTCGTAACGCAGATCTCAGAAAAATCAATTTTGAAAGTAAAAAGTGATGGAAAAACTAGTGTGCAGGCTATTTGTAAAAATAAGTGTGGATACACGAGGACTTGTGGAACGGACGAAAAATATTTGTCCAAGTGGTTCCTTTACTTCTTCGTCAGGCGCGGAAATTGATAACTATTACGACATGGTTGATAACGGTGAGTATTTAAATATAAAAAAGTTGGTGCTCAAGCATTAAAACATTTTGATTTTTGCTTTAGAAATGTGAATCTGTCCAAGTCAGAAAAAGGAAGGGGGGTTAACTTTCATAAAATGGATAAATTACAAATCAGTATAATTTATCTGAATTTAAAAAAGATTTATATTAAATAAATAAATTTAAATGAAGAAAATCGATTATTTTGATAGTTTTCATAACCTAAAATTAAAAAAAAATACAAACATTAAAATTGAGGACACTCTTTTTTGATCACCCTGTTCACGATAGGTTAATTTTAATGGCAGTGTTAGAGGTTTTAAGTAAAGCAAAATTTTTTGCGACTTTTCTCGAAAAAGTAATAATAAAACAGTTTTCCATTTGGTCAGAAAATCTACCAAGAATTTGGCAAGAGAATAACGTGACCATATTTATATTTGAAAAATGTCAATGACGGACAAAACACACAAAATACGAATTTTTTAAAATAGGTGATAGATTGATATCGTATACCTACATACCGTTATTATTTAAACTTCTTCAATTATTACTATAATAAAAATAAACAAACAAAAACTTGTAATTAGAAATAGTCTAACAAAAGCATAAATACAGGGTGTTTCACTAAGGTTCGTATCCTCTGGACAGGTAAATTAATAATATCATTAGTGACTATTTTTCATAGTAACCGAGTAAAAAATTGTTTTTGAAAAGTGGGTTGGTGGTCACTGGTCTAAGAATAGCAGTTGGAGCTGGATGTACCTAACTGCATTTTCAACGTGATATCTGATACATTGATGCAGCTTGTTTCGTTTTACTTTTATTTCCAGCAGTTCCCAAAAGTTTTTTCCTCAATTCGTTCCTCAAAAGCAAATGTTTTTTGATGTGCGTAAAATCAAAAATGGCATAAAGATTTTTTGTTCCTATTGACGAGTACTATTAGGGGAGATCCGGCTGTGTTGGACCCCTTTTTGAATTACGTCCTTTAATCTTTACATACGATGATTTACATTTTTATAAAATATGTCTCGCCTCAAACGGATATTTATTTAATAATTGACGCAAAAAGGAACGGTCTATTTTATATATTTTTTATTTTATCTATTGTAATATGTAATACAACAAGTGTGTCATCATAGCCTGATACCAGGTAATGTTGGCATCCTAAGCAGAAAACTAAAAGACATTATGCATAAACTTTTTTCTTGATATTATTAGGGTCACATAAGCATATAGGTATTAACAAATAATAGAACTAAATGTATTTATTTTAACTTTTAACATCTTAAATAAATCGTACCGTATCTTATAATGCCATGTGAGAACAAAAAAAATTAAAAACTCAAGAAATATTTTGGAAAACATATGGATTTTCCTTAACAGATGAACACAAACACTCAAACATCTATTTTTTTAATTAGTGTGTATGTGTCAAAAATATTATAGTATTATTATATTCCATCATAGCCGGGATATCATGGGTCCAACATGCCCGACCTGTATAGGTTTTAGATTTTTCGCAATAAAACCGAAATTATATAACATAGACCTTCCACTACACAATGGTAATTAAGGTTAGGTTTAACATATTTCCAGAAAAAATGTTAAAATAAAAACTTGCAAAATTTTATGAAAACATATTTTCGAAAATATCAAATAAAAAAGTTTCAGACCTACTTTTTCCAACAAATCAAAATTTAATCAAGAAATTTTAACATTCACACCAAAACTTTTTTCTCGTAAGGCCCCATGTTACATGACACTCTACCAAGAACATATCGGTGTTGCCAACTCAGGATATCTGAAATAATGCAAGGCTACAAACATAGCCAGGGATACATCACAGCCCCATCTCCCCTACTTGTCCAGGGGATATGAAATAAATGATGCATAAAAAAGTGTTTCTACACGATAAAGATCGAGGCCGTCGTTTCATCACATGCTCTTTAGTCTTTAGGCGGGATGCTGATGCAATGCAGGAAGAAAAGTGTCAATACCGGACGGCCTGTCAAAATGACGGATGGATGGTCAGTTTACAAGAGAACCGTTTCGAACTTATTGCTTATTTTTTATCAGTAAACAGTCAATATTCAAATTGAGCTAACAAAGTTGCTGATAGACTTTTCGATATTTTATTTGCTCAAAAAAAATCTAGTTTTATCTATTTAGAGATTTTAGGTGTCCAATAATAAATTTAAAAATTGTTATACAGTGTGACAAATTCCGAAAATCATAGACTTTCTAAATTTTTGAGTGGAACACCTTTATAACTGTATTATCTAATACGTGAAGTTGAAAAAAGTCCTGTTGAAGACAAATCCAACGGTATACGGAGTGGTCCATAAGGTATGCACCAGACCTGACCAGCGCATTTCTGATGGCATTTGGAACAAAAAATCTTAATAAAGCTTTTTGATTAGAGAAAGTAAAGATTTTTAGTAATTTTTACGTTTTTAGAAAAGTACGTATAAAATTATAACGCGCTAAAGTTAAAGTTAATTGTGTGTCAACTTTGGAATTTTCAAACCACACAAACATGAACTTTTTGTTTTGATTATTTGACAACGATGTAAATTCCAATTGGAATTTTGAAAGGTCTGCATTTATCACTGACCTATTAGTACTGTACACACTTTTCTAAAAATGTGTTAAATATTCCAAATTTTGAAGTTGACTTAATAAAAGATGTTACTAAGGTATTATGTTTCTAATGAGTTGCGAAGCTTATACTTAAACATGAATAGAAAGATTAATGCGCGTATATAAACATATAACAAAGGGATAATAATGGGAATTCGCGCAAGAGATTTATAAGTGAAAGTTAGTTGCAGCCGTATACACGTGTTTCGCACTATTCGCAACTAACTGTGCGAAACACGTGTATACGGCTGCAACTAACTTTCTCTTATAAATCTCTTGCGCGAATTCCCATTATTATCCCTTTGTTATACTTATACTTAAAGTTTTACTATTGGCTATGAAATCGCAGTGTTTTATACATTTTTATTTCAATCTAATAAAGGACCCTACAGAATTTTTCTGGAAAATGGCTTTTATCAGATTGCTCTAAGACTTTGCTGAGAGATAGTCTTCGATGTGTAGATCGAAAGTGTCAATGAACACAAAGTCTAAAAATTTATAGTTTTCGAATTACAGACGTTTGAAGTTCACAATATTTGCACCCTGCAGAATTCTTATGGGATATGGATCTCGGACAAAATTATGTAAACTTTGGTAAATGATAGTCCCATATGTGTAAATCAAAAGTGTCAAGAGACCCCCAAGTCCAACAAATTATGATTTTTGAATTACAGCCGTTTGAAGTTGAATAATTAAAAAATTGTCAACTTCAAATTTGCTGTAACTCTAAAACTATAATTTTTTGAACTTTCTGTTCCTTCACACTTTGTATCTACACATTAGAGACTACCATTTCCCATAAGGATTCTACGGGTGCAAAACTGTTAACTTCAGACGGATGTAGTTCGAAAACTATAATTTTTTGAATTTTGTCGTCCCCCATTGACACTTTTGATCTACACATCGAAAGATATCTTTCAGCAAAGTTTCAGAGCAATCTCATGAAAGCCATTTTCCATAAGCATTCTGCGGGGTCCTTTCTTATTTATATGTACTTATCTATTACTATTGTCTATAATAAAAATCAATAGATTAATTAAAGTTTCACAAGTTTTAATATAAATTCTTAACCTTACAATTGTTTCGACAAACAAATGCCATTATCAAAGATAGATAATATTGATAAACAAACATGTTGCTAAGGATAAATACAGAAAATAGAACTAGATACAATACATACAAAAACTAAATATCTAACACTTCTAATAAAGGAGAATTACTAAGTTCATATCTTGTATATACAAGATATCATGAAATCCGGTATTTACCGTTTGAATTGTTTTTTTTTGTAACTCGGTTTATATTGGACAAACACTTAGAAATTTCGACATTCGATACAAAGAACACGTACGCTTATAGAAATAAACACCCAGAAAAATCGAATTATGCCAAACACCTGTTGGAACAGAACCACCTAATGACATCTCAAAATAACATCAAATTCTTACATTTTTGCAACAACAAACACAAATTAAACATTTTAGACGTTTTTGAACTATACAAACATAATCGCGCGGTACCTTTAATGAATGAACAAACTGAACTTAGTAATTCTCTATTATTAGAAGTATTAGATATTTAGTATTTGTTTGTATTGATTCTAGTTACCTATTTTCTGTATTTATCCTTAGCAACGTGTTTGTTTATCAATCTTATTTACCTTTGATGATGACATTTAATGTCGAAACAATTGTAAGGTTAAGAATTTATATTAAAACTTGTAAAACTTTAATCAATCTATTGATTTTTATTATATTTTATAAATTAATACTTTTTATTAATACCTAGTTTTTTTTAATTTGGTGTGAAAAAATATATAAAATATTGAGAACGAAATCAACAATGTGTATGCAGAAATCTTATTTTACACAGTATCCAAAGTCATTATTAGTACCGAATTTGATTGTCCATCTGCTTTACGCACGAAACAAGGTTTTACAGCTTAGCACGAAACGCTCACAAATTGTATATACATACATATTACTTGAGGAAGTTTTACTTCATCCAAGAAATACAAATAATAATAAATTATTATTATTGTCACTTTTGCTGAGACCACATTTAATTTATTCTTAAATAAATCTGAGAACTTAGACGAACGTATAAAAATACCCGAATGAAACTTAAAACAATTTCTAAAATTGGTTGGTTACTCTAATAAAAAGTGATTTATGCAATCTTTATTCCTTATAAAGACATAATAAATGATTTCTAATGATGATGATTTTTACGTTTTAAAAGTTAAATGGTCCTGTGCTGCTTGCAAAAGCTTTAAGCACTAACTTTAACACCAGATTCTGTGTTATAGTGACTTATAATTACTATAGCAGTTACTATTTAATAGCTATATTATTTAATCTTAATTTATTGGAACAAAATGGCAGAATAAAAGAATAATCGCGAGGTAAAAAAGAAATGTAGTTCAAAAATAAATTTACAATTCGATAATTGATAATTTGATAAAAAGTTTATTGTATAATCTTACCACTACTCTTAGTATAGTTTGCCATGAGTTTGTTTTACGCCACTCCTATACGAGATCATAAAGCCAACTTTTGGGCACCTACATTGAACGCTAGACGATTATTGTGTTTCTGCCCGCGTAATAAGACGGCAGACGTTGACAATCCTGAATTCAGAAGCAAAGTACAGATTGTTTAAACAAGAAAATTGCAGTTTCTTTGTGGTTGTTTGTGTTAGTGGTTGTTTTGATTAAGTTACCTATCGTGTGAGTGCATTCCAGGTAATTTGGTTTATTTTATTAAAATTCTCTTTTATTTTCTAAAATAAGAATCAAATTTCTAAATGATCATATATCACCTGATTCTCTCTTAGGTTAGGTTTATATAATTCAACGGCTCTTTTGGTTTAAAATGGCCAACCGTAAATTCTGATTTCATTTTTTACATGCTACAAGGGTGCTTTATTACTATATGAAAAGATCGATCATCGAATGGTTTATAAATTGAATTATCATATGTTCACTAGTTTACGTTAAAAATTAAAGCTACGCTACAAACCAACTTATTTTATGAGATATATTCATTTATTTATATATTTTGTCGGGTCTTTATTTTTTATATTTTTAACAAAACACCTCGCAATTTTTACCCCGATTTTTTTTTATTTACGAAATGGCTCTTGTTGCTAGATCGAAGTATTGATCCCTGCACGTGTGTATTCCATGTTAACTTTTATGAAATTCCATTGGGGGGGTTTACAAACACAGCCGTTTCTCGTCCCCAGATTGGCAGAGAACTCAAAAACAAATAAAAAAAATGCAATTAAAGCATTAGCAGAAATGAACATTGTAAAAAAGGGTAAAAAGAACCAAAACAAAAACAAATGAGAACCAGAGATTGCTCGTCACGGTGGCGTTCTGGTCGTGGTCTTCTGGTTTAACAGTGAATAAGGGCGTCTATATTCAAAATTGTATTCCATAATTAAAAGGGGGTAATATTTATACTTCGGAAAGAAGGGGCAATATTCTATCATAAGAATGAAAGCCAGATATATATCTATATATGAATAGAAAACTTGGTCAGAAGAAGAAGATTGGCCAGAGCACGCCTTACGTGTCAGGAAATACCTTTTGTAGCGGAAAATAAAAATCCTCCATAAGTGTCACAACTTCATCCGATTAAAGACTTTTGGACTTTGAAATTTTAAAAATTCAAAATGGTAGGTGCACAAAGATTACATTAGTAAATAAACTATTTTAAAGCCATTGCAAGAAAAATTAGTGAATCTCTCCAATTAACTCAAAAAAACATATATTTAAAACGATATTAATGCAACTTGCTCATATATTTACCAGAGCTCAATACTAAAGTATGAATTTTTATCACTTTTGACAGAGTAGTTGGCGATCAAAACGTCCACTATGTCAATTCAGGTAGTGTTTTCTAATACGTATTATCCTTGTTTATTAGTAGTTCAAATGATGCCATGTTTGCATGCCATGTATTATAGGAATGTTTTCCATAGGAATGAGTTGTAACATACGCTTTTTGATTTATTTCAAATTTTGTACAATTGTTATACTCCTAAAGATAAGTAAAAATCTAAAATATTAAATATTAACTGAAGTGGTTCTTGAGTTGTGCCTTTCTAAAGTGTATTGCCTTTATATTGGGCTCCTGAAATCTTTTACCTTGAATTTTTCAGAAAACATGATTAGAAATTCTGAAAAAACTGGATATAGAGTTGCATATTTTTTAAATACGTGTGCCAAATTTCAGTTTGGGATCTCAACGGAATCATTACTAAATTATTTTAACAAAATAGCAATGTACAACATTTTAACATAAATATATGTATATTTCAATATTGTGAACATTAGAGTCTTGTTTTATAAATGATTGTTCTGAGTAATTACTTACAAAAGATCTGGGCTAGATAAAACGTTAATTAACAAATGCCTGTGAGTTTTTAAAATTTTTAAAATTATTTGTGAAACGTTACCTAAATAAAATATCCTGGGTACACTTGTCAAGAAAATTTTTCAGTATTATCAGAACACAAATTGTTATCAACTATAATAAATTAAAATCACTATGACACACAATAAAGAAAATTTTAATTTAATGCACAGTAATAAGTGATGTAAAATACTGGATGTTATATGTAATTGCATTTCCTGATAACTTAAACTGTATATCGGTCTGTTGCCTTATTTGGATCTACTTTGCTTAAAATCTGCTTGTAGGATACTGTTAGGATATCTGGTATTTGCGGAAAAACAAATATTGGTGCAGGACTAGCAGGATGACACGGTGACTTCATATTTTTTACTATCTGAAGACATCATATGGGCTAACCACTACTTGCATTTATATTCACATGTAACAAAATTTGTAATTTAATATATTTTGAATGTAGGTCTAATTAGTTCATCAAATATGGAAGTATAAATGTCTCATTACTAGCAGAGTAGAATTTTGTTGCTATTTTATTTTTTGAGATAGGTATAAAACAGTGAAATTTCTGTGTCCCGACTATTGTTTTTGCTTTATCGAACTGTTCATGGGAAATTAAGATTTACAGGTATTTGGTATGATACATAAATACTATGCACTATTCAGGCTCGTATCCAGAATTTTCTTTCGGGGGAGGGGGGCTAACATATTCAATCAAATATAATTATTACCAAAAAAATCTTTTATACAATAAAATAAACTTTAAAGTAAAAAACTTTGAAGTCGCATCTTCAGCCCTACCAGCCACCCCCCCCCCCCCCGACTACGTGCCTGGCACTATTGGCTTCATAATGATCTAGGACAGCAGGGCTAATATGATGGTGTTTCTACATGAAAAAAAAGAATAAAATACCATCATATTAGTCTTGCTGTCTCAATTTTAAATTTGGCAGACATAGGTATCTAAAGAATATGCAGTTTTAAAAAATCCAAGAATTTGTTAATAACCGTTTTATCTAACCCATATTTTTGTAAGTAATTACTCAGAACAAAGAATAATCATTCATAAAACAAAACTCTAATGTTACCAATATTGAAGAAATGTTTATGTTAAAATGTTGAACATTGCTATTTTGTTAAAATGATTTAGTAATGATCGCATTGATCCCAAGTTGAAAGTTTGGAACACATATTTAAAATATACGCAACTTTATGTCAATTTTTTTCAGAATTTTTAATCATGTTTTCTGAAAAATTCAAAGTGAAAGACTTCAAGGGCTCAATATAATTTTTTTTCCACATTAAAGTGTGTCATGCTACCCATAAATCCAAAGCCCAAATGATGGACTTTAAAACAGTTTTTGTTTCGTTTCTTTATCTTATTTCTATCAAAAGTTATAAAGAAAAGCATAAACGCCAACATGCTCAAAATCACTCATTTTTGTACACTTTAGAAATATAAAGGCAATACACTTTAGAAAGGCACAACTCAACAACCACTTGAGTTAAAAATATACTATTTTAGATATTTACTTATCTTTAGAAGTATAATAGTTGTGTCAAATTTGAAAAAATCAAAGAGAGTGACGGTCAAAACTTAAAAAAAAATTTGATCACTTGGTGTGGAATTACCCTTGGGCAAAGTTTAATTTATTGGTTCTACTACGTGACAGCTTGGTCCACTGCGTCACATTATTCGACGTTACTAACTGGACTTGTGACTTGGACAATTAGCAGAAAATTATGAATAACACAATATCTAACTAAATATGCTTATTTGTTGATAGATGATTATTTCGGTACAATCTTAGTTAGCAGTATCCTAAAAGCTCAAATAGAAATTATTATTATTTATCACAATATTCACGTGACTTAGCAGACATGCAGTTTACACAGGCACTCGCCAATAATAATAATAACACTGTGCTACACATGAAATATATCAGACCTCTTACCTATATGAACGGTTTGATATTGAAGAATAAAGACTTTTCACACTTGCAGAATTTCCCCATCACTTCGAGTTTTTTTCCCAGCCCCCTGAATGTACCACACGCAGTTTTGGTGCCTTGTGCTACTCTAATGACCAAAACCTAGCTATTTCTTGTCATATTTTGGAAATCTTTTTTCTTCTCGGAAGATAAGAAGTGTAGCTTTACAAAAGTTCAAAAATAATGAAACTCTGTAAAGAAATTACTGAGTTATAGCCGTAACAGTCACGAAAAAAAGTTTTTTTTTGGAATTTCATCGGTTCAAAATAATATTTACTCAACAAATAAATTTTTTTTCTCTTCATTTATTGAAGATATATTTTGTTTCATTTCTAGGAAATTTTTGTGTTTTTAAATTAGTTAACAAATGACCGTGTTATGGCCGATAATATACAAAACAACAATTTCTTTTCATTATTTTAATATGACATTATACTCCACTAGCCAGTCAATTAATACGTTTTACCTTGCAAAAACTCAAGTAATTTTGGATTTTGTATAAGTTTTGTATGTTGGGACCCTTATTAGAAATCCAAGCTTTCGATCATGGCGTTCGCCTCGCGGGCTGATATATTGAAGAATCGAGAAAAATTTTGATCTTTCTTTGGTTTTCGCAGAATATCTCCTAAGCGACATCGCTTAGGAAATATATCAGACCTCTTACCTTTTGATATTGAACGGTTTGATATTCAAGAATAAAGATTTTTCACACTTGCAGAATTTCCCCATCACTTCGAGTTCTCACGAAGCGACATCGCTTAGGAGATAAGAAGATAATAACCATGTTTGTCGTAAAACACATGTTTTACGTCAAACATGGTTATTTTTAATTTTAAAGCAGACTAAATTTGCTACAGTATGAGTGCAGAATGACTTTGCGGAACCCAATAGTTTCCAAGATACAGCTCTTCAAAATTTTGGTAGTTATGTTACAAGGCTTATGTAGTTGTGTTAGAAGGCTCGGGTTATGTGAGAAGGCTTCATATCCACATGCCGCTCAGGTGTTACTAAGTTAATATCACAGTATTTCTTAACTTCATCAAAGATGTTCTGAAGATGTACCATTTCTAGAGTCCATCGAGTAAACACACTGTATGTGATTCCACGACCACGCATCAGTCGTCCAGATCTTTCATCGTCTTAATCAGTGTTTGTTCTATGGTCATATCTGACCATATATCGGACCAAAACTTTTTTGGGCATCTGGTGGTGAAATATCCTTCAGTTATGAATTTATTGTATACAACAGCATCCATTCCTTCTTCCGATTATGTCAACATGTCTTGCAAATAGAGATGTGCAATTGTGCAAGCTCAACATAAAAAATAGCATAAAAGAATGGCAGCATTTTTTGAACGGAAACAAGATGAAGAGCCCTGTTTCCCATTCGCTCCTAGCTGTATCTCGACAATACTCAAAGTGTAGCAAATCTAGTCTACTTTAAAAATAAAAATAACCACGTTTCGTTGTAAACACATCGTTAACAAGATATTCTTCGAAAACCGAGGAATTGTCGAAATTTTCATTTTTTTCAATATGGCGGTGGTGCACCAAGGTTGCAAACTTGAATTTTTAATAAGGACCCCAACATACAAAACGTACACAAAACTCTTTCTGAAGATATTATATTATATGCCAATGGACTAAAGGGCATCTTTTAATCCTGAATGTGAAATTTATTTTTCCGAACTTAAGCAAGGGAATAAACACACGCGAGATTAAAAGGCTATTTTTTTCTGTGATGTATACGCTATTTTTTGCACGACCAAAAGTCGCTAAAACCCCGAAATCTTCGAAAATACTCTTAAACATCATTCTGACAATGGAAATTTTTAACACCAAAATCACATAATTATAATAATAATAAAATAATAATAAATAGTAGGTTAGGTTTCCTTGGATATAACGTGATTATTTTACTTTACTCCCTATGGAGTAAAATAGCTACTTTACTCCCTCCTTTGAGGGAGTGAAATAGAGCTTTACATATAGGCCATATAGTTTTATCGTGTCTGCTTTAGGCTATAACTTAGTAATTTCTTTACCGGTTTTCATTATTTATTGAACTTTTGTAAAGCAACACTTCTTCTCTTCCCAGTAGAAAAAAGATTTCGAAAATGTGACAAGAAAATAAAAATCTAGAAATGAAACAAAATATATCTTCCATAAATGAAGAGAAAAAAAATAGTTATTTGTTGTATAAATCTTTTTTTGAACAGCTGAAACTTGAAAAGTTCCAAAAAAAAAGACTTTTCTTCGTAACTGTTTCAGGCTATAACTCGGTCATTTTTTTACCACTATCAACACAGTTATGTAGGTGGGAGGTCTTGTATATTTATTTTTTTATTTGCTATGTAATAATCTGTACAACCCATTATAGTAGAGTGCTCGGGTAAGATTATTTTCACTTCCGTGGGGGTTTCGGTGTTACAAGCTGAAATTTTCAGGAATCAAAGATATTGGCCTTATAAATCCAAATTTCGAAGTTGTCAAAAATCTGAATGTGCAAAAGGGCACAATTCGCGAAATGTGAGTTATATACACAGGAGAAAAGTAGAAACAAATCTCTAAATTTTCATGTTAAAAAAGTGTCTAAGTTTGTACGGCGTCTATTTTTAACGATTTTTTGAAATTTTGTGAGTACATATAGGACTCAAAGAGATGCATTTCTTTAAATTGAAATATCTCGAAATGAAGCACAGAAAAAATGTAGGAAAATTGACCAACGTTTCTATTTACACACTATTATCTCAGAAAGCAAGGCCTAAATCAAAAAAAGTTATTCTTTCAAAAATATTAAGACGTCATTTGACAATGCGATGGTCCATGTTTCATAATTTTCGGCTGCACATTAAGGTAATTATGTAATTAATTATGTAGCAATCACATTTTGAACGATTTTGCGGGCAATATTTGCCTCGCGTCCCCACTCTTCTGCAGCGTTGTCTGTCTCTACATTCACCGTAGCTCGATCGCACTCCCACTGGTTAACGATTTGTTAATAAAATAAGGGTCTGTTGATATGTATAAAGTAAATCCAATTTTTAATTGAGATTAAAGGGTAATAATAAAATAGTTGGATTTTCGATTCGCAGTCACGATCGTAGTCAGGAAACCAACATTAAAATTTAATAATTTCAAATACATTTTGAACTTGAAGACTGTACTTTATCGCAATTTAACGTAGGTACATGTGTTAAATTTAATTTGTAATCATAATACATAATAGTTATAAAATACCTAAAAAATTGTTATTCATCATCTGAGCTTTCAGATTCTATTACGCTGGCATCCATTAATGTAAGGAGGTAAATTCAAATTAAATTTAAACAAAACACTTTCCACAACTAATTTTTATTTTCATATATATATTTCGCCCACCAGGTGGACATCATCAGTGAAACTAAAATGACAACTTACAATATAATCACAGTTTAAAAATTTTCTTAAGAAGTGGGGAGAAGTGTGAGCAACGTATTGAATAAGGGATTTAAATCAATATTGATTAATTTGTTTTTATTTTTATGCATATGAATAGCTTCTTTTATGCTTAACAATTTTGGTTGGTTGACTTCTTCTAATAAATTAATGTTTTTCATATTATGTCCCTTACCCAATACGTGCTCCACTATTGCCGATTTTTCGCTAAAATTGTTCTTAACACAATACAAGTGTTCTCTAAATCTAGTCTTTATGTTTCTTTTGGTCATGCCGACATATTTTTTATCACAATTATCACAGATGATTTCATAAATACCAGATTTTTCTAAGTTGTTAATTTTATCTTTAGTGCTACCTAAAAAGTTTTTAATTTTATAGGGAGCAGAAGAAAAAACAGGTGTAATATTTATTTCTTTAAAAACCTTAGTAAACTTATTACTTAGTTTATGATGAAAGATAAACTTTTTCTTTTTTTGTTCGTCTTTTTCTTTAGTTAACGTAGAAATATTATTTACATTTACCTTCTGTTTTTTCTTCTTTTCTAATTTTAAAATAAGTTCTTTATTGTATCCGTTTCTTATTGCTGTGTTAATAATAAAATCTAATTCTTTTTTATACCTGACCTCATTTAGTGGTATATGCAGCATACGGTGGATCATGCTATTAAACGCAGCCATTTTGTGGTTCCAGGGATGATAAGAATTTTTTGGAATATACCTTATGGAACTAGTGGGTTTCCTATAAATATCGAATTCCAAGTGTGAATCCACCTTTATTATTTTTATATCCAAAAAGGGTAAAGCATTCTTGTTTTCATTTTCTAGAGTGAACTTAATGGTTTCAAACTTGGAATTCATAACATTTAAAAATTCTTCTAAATTATCATCCTTTTTAATAATTGAATTATGAATTCCAAGTTTGAAACCATTAAGTTCACTCTAGAAAATGAAAACAAGAATGCTTTACCCTTTTTGGATATAAAAATAATAAAGGTGGATTCACACTTGGAATTCGATATTTATAGGAAACCCACTAGTTCCATAAGGTATATTCCAAAGAATTCTTATCATCCCTGGAACCACAAAATGGCTGCGTTTAATAGCATGATCCACCGTATGCTGCATATACCACTAAATGAGGTCAGGTATAAAAAAGAATTAGATTTTATTATTAACACAGCAATAAGAAACGGATACAATAAAGAACTTATTTTAAAATTAGAAAAGAAGAAAAAACAGAAGGTAAATGTAAATAATATTTCTACGTTAACTAAAGAAAAAGACGAACAAAAAAAGAAAAAGTTTATCTTTCATCATAAACTAAGTAATAAGTTTACTAAGGTTTTTAAAGAAATAAATATTACACCTGTTTTTTCTTCTGCTCCCTATAAAATTAAAAACTTTTTAGGTAGCACTAAAGATAAAATTAACAACTTAGAAAAATCTGGTATTTATGAAATCATCTGTGATAATTGTGATAAAAAATATGTCGGCATGACCAAAAGAAACATAAAGACTAGATTTAGAGAACACTTGTATTGTGTTAAGAACAATTTTAGCGAAAAATCGGCAATAGTGGAGCACGTATTGGGTAAGGGACATAATATGAAAAACATTAATTTATTAGAAGAAGTCAACCAACCAAAATTGTTAAGCATAAAAGAAGCTATTCATATGCATAAAAATAAAAACAAATTAATCAATATTGATTTAAATCCCTTATTCAATACGTTGCTCACACTTCTCCCCACTTCTTAAGAAAATTTTTAAACTGTGATTATATTGTAAGTTGTCATTTTAGTTTCACTGATGATGTCCACCTGGTGGGCGAAATATATATATGAAAATAAAAATTAGTTGTGGAAAGTGTTTTGTTTAAATTTAATTTGAATTTACCTCCTTAACCTAATACCCACAGTGCTCTACTAGATAATTAATCCATTAATGTGTTTGAAATAGTCCAGGGGTTTTTGCAAGATTGTTGAATAACACATCTGCAGGAACTAATACAACTCATCTGCGTCTTGCATTTACAAATTTTGGTAACACATTCTAGAAAAAAGCGTTTTAGAAACTGCCTCATCTGCAAAATAATTACGCATTCACCTTTCTTGCATCCACATGAAGATAGTGCTGTTAACTCAGACGGAAAGGGTGGAAGAGTTGTTAAAACTGGAATGACCTCACCGTTTTCATTGCAATGCCAACCAAACTGTTCAAAATTTGGAAGTGTTTGTAACGGTGTCAAAGAATTTTCCCACACAAGTGCTTGGAAATACGACCGCAAACAATGCTGTTTCAAAGCATCTTCAGTTGGTGGTAATTTGGATATTGGTGTTGAAGCGGCCATAATACCCCTTAATTTATCTACACATTGAATGTCTGTTGTTTTGGAGTATAATTGAATGACAAAACTTTGAATTTTAGCAAACATTTCATCAGAAAATTCTTTTACACCGACTCCATTTAAATAGTCGCTATATTCCAGATATATTTTCCAACAAGTCTTTTTGCCCATTCCTGTAAATTGACTTGTGGTATCACACCCAGTGAGGGCGTGAAACGCTGGCAGGTTTTTAACCAAGTTTTCGGGTAGACTTATGTCGTGAACGGGAATGTATCGCATAGAATCATGTTTCCCTGTCTTTATCCATACTTCAGGAGTGAGATGTTGTCTAAAGTGCAACAATAACACTAAGACATCAGTATCGTTACAATCAACAATGCACCTTGAATAACCTGATCTCTTTGCGGACAGGATGTGTAATAAAATGCGTGTGTCTGCTTCTTCATGATCAGATATTAGTAATTCAGGAGCATCTACTTGAAAGTTGGCTTTGTAATCTGTCACACAGTTGAAACCCCCACTAGTAGCAAATTCAACAGGTTTTTCTCTGAAGTAGATAAATTTTCGGATAAGAAATTGGTCAATCGTTTTTTATTAAGTACTGAATGTATGAATAGATTCCAGCGCTGTGGTAACGGCGTATCTTCGTTTGCTATAATCTTGTTTATAGTACTTCTTTGTCCACGTTTAAGTCGTGTTATTCCTTTTATAGAGTGTTCTTTGTAATGATCAAATACCATATCAATTCTTTGTGCTCCCAATTTATTATAATAATAATTTATTCTGTCAGCAAAAATACCGGCATATTCTCCGAATGTGTTACATTTTGGTGGTTTACCTATACTTTGCACCATTGCCATCCCATCAATAATAAAGCATACTTTGAGGTCTTTGCAATCAGGAAGAGTCTTCTCGGGTTTGGTAAAATTTTCAATAATGCCCCCTAGAGCACTTTTATTAGACGGTGTAGCCAGTTGTCTATTCACTGTTAAAGACATGGGAAAAGTAGTTAATTCATGTCGAAAGATAAGATTGTAGTTTACAGTTCTTCCCATTTCTTTAACTGCTAGGATTTTTTGTAAGAACTGTTGCCCTTCCAAAGTTTGAGTTTTCTGAGAAGATTTAGTTTCTCTACAACTGGTAGGTAATTTGTCCCCAACATTATTTTTTTTTAAAGGTTTGTAAAATCCTGATGTGTCCATACTTTCAGAGAAAGATTTAAGTGCCGTTTCACCGATTTGCTTTGCATTTAGTCGAAAAGATTGTAAAGCTATGGGATAAACTTCTTTTGTTGACAGAGAAATTAGGGCATCTAAAGTGTCATTAAATACACCAAATTTCAGAAATTGGTCGACCAACTTCAATGCAGTTTGTTCATCTACTATTACTCGTTGTTTTCCAGTTTTGATATTTTGACTAGAAATACAGCTATCTAATTTTAATGCAACAGTGAAGGTTTCTATCATTCGTCCAATTTCATTAAAGCTCAAAAACCATTCGTCGAGCCTAGTACTATTTTTCGTTAAGCCAACAATTCCCCCTGCATCTTTGGAAGCCTTATTTACATGTTCGAGGGCCTGATCGACAGAAATTATATTGAACCCATCATATCGCCGTTTTACTACAAAATTTCCTTCGCAGAATTCCTGATACACTGTAGGAGCTTTATATGCTAAATGTAGCATGTCACATAGATACACTGAACCCCATCTAGCATAGTTGCTGTGGTCATAAGCAAAAAACCAGGGCAACATGTTTCTGAAACTTTGCAAGTGTAAATCCCACCGGCCTGTTCTTTCACTGTACATGAACTCTAACAAAATTTCCACCATTTCCATATAAGTGTACCAAAACTGGAAAGTAGGAGGCTGACTCTCTACAAACTCCTTAAATGCCTCAGATAATTCACTGACATTGTTGACCAGTTCAACAAAATTGTTAATGATTCCCTGCTTCGCCATTATTTTACAAATACTACTTGCCATTAATCTACTCTTATTGACGACGTGAATATTGTCATTTTTACAGTCCATCAGCCATGTTTCAAACATTGGAAGTAATATCCTTAACAAACTCTCATATGTTAATTTGTGAGCCCTAATAGCCTTATTCAACTTTTTTCCCTGCATTATACCGATAACAGTAGCATCTCCATATACGTTAGATTCTAGCCACACATCGCTTAGACCGGAATTGTCCATATGTTGTCCAATAGCTTTCAAAAAGTTCATCATTATATGAAATCCCCCCAATCGAATAATAAAGTTTGAACATTCATCGGGTTTCAGCCACTGAATTTCTTTTGCTTTATGGTATATAGCTTGATCAAACGTGATAATTGTATACATGTTGTTTAATTTCGCTGCAATATCACTACATCGTTTCATTGTTGTCCAAACAGTATCATAATCAGATGCAACATAGGGCAAAAGGGGAAGGTAACCGTAGGTTGTGACACTAGTATCATCCTTATGTATCAGTCTACTAAATCCAGACCATTGTGGTATCGTTACTGCTTTTTGTGAAATATCACGGCTGGTTGCCGTTCTACAAAAAATCCACGCTAAATTGTAAGAAGAGATGAATGTTTTTTTCTCGTTTTCACAGAGCATATTTTTGTTATTTATTAGAGGTGTTACTTTTCCTGATTTATTGTAATTAATTTTTCGTAGTAAGTGAAAGTGTTCAGGAATCTCAAGCTTGATTTTGTATGGTAAAATTTTTGGTACAGTACATGATTCTGTTTCTACGCTAGGTGGTCCTTTTTGAAATGCTATCATTTGTGTGGCGTGAAAAGTCGCTGCTTTATCTAACGTTTCTTCCAGTATATCGATATTGTCTGCTGCGAACTGTACCAATCTATTGGGAACAAGTTGCTTAGGAATATAGCAATTATCGTTGCGACAGTACCTAGTTATCTCTTCCTGTGCAATAGTATTTCTCAACCTTAATACATCCTTATAAGAGGCGGAATGTCCACATGTATGGAGTGCTTCAATAATTTTTTTGGATCTTGTTTCTTGATGCACCATAATACCTAGCCCAATGTGTTTAGGTGTTAACCTTTTCCCTTTAAATCGATTGTAAATGATGTCTTGACAGATGTTTATCACTCCGGTGTTGTTTTCATTTCCATCTGATGAAATTAATAAACCAATGACCCAAGCAAGGCTCTGTGGTATATATTTCTTATAAGAATCAACACTCAAGTCCCGGTAATCTACATGATCTGGCATGTTGTCTATTTCTTTTCCAATATCCGTGCAAATTTTGTGTATTTCAGATAATTCTGACGAGCCAATGAACAAAGATGAATTAGTTGCTGTTGAGGTAGAAGCAGCTTCAATAAAACTGTATACAACGGCAGATTTTGTGACTGATGGTATGATCACTGATGATTCGTTCACTTTTTTAGACTTCACTATTTCTATTTTGGAACCGAAATGATTTCTAATTTCTTCTGTTAAGGATCGTTTTGATTTATTTCCACCTAATGTTAAATATCTTTCGAAAATAGATGTTACAGCAAATCCTTTCCCTTTTTCAATTCCTTTCTGTATTTCATGTAGCACTAATGTTAAGGTTTCATCTTTTTCGTTTTTGATTCTTTGGTGAGTTTCCTCCATGCTCAATTTTGGTGACAATATTTTCTCTACTTCTCGCATTCCGCCAACTAAACACCCAATATGGTACTTGACCTCCATAGCAATCAGATCGTTGTCACCGATTTTTTTTAATAAGTGTACTTGTTTACTTGCTATATACCGAATTTTATCTTCAATATTTTTTGACATAACCTGCGACAAACGTTTTCCAATTAAACGTTTTTGGCAGAATACACATCTGTTAATGTTAAAAACATCTCTTCTTAGCGATCTTCCGACGGGGGGAGGTGGATGAATACCAATTTCCTGATAGTACTGCTCTCTTTGGACTTTACCTTTTAAAACTTCTATATTTTTTTGCTAGTATAGCTTGCATAACATGTTTTATGCCATTGCAAATTTTGCCAATTGGACTGTTTTATGTTGTCCACTATTTTCTGAATATGCTTCTCAGATATTTTTGTTATTAGTTCTCGTAATTTAACAGCTTTAATAAATGTAACCGACGTTTTTGCTGTTAAATTTACGGTACAGCCTCCTTTTTTCTTGCAAAGTATGCAAGCGGGACCTTGTTTAACGTAAAATTTTAATACAGAATCAAGCTCGCTGCCTGAACTTGTAGTATCGGTCGTACTATCCATAATCTGTTAGATTTTTTTCTAGTTATAATTACCTTGAATTTACATTTGTGTTTTCTTACCTGTTTTGAAAAGGAGAGGTATAATAATAAGTAATAATAACACTTGACAACAATATTCTCACTGTAACACACACACTCCAAACAGGTACTTAACCAGTGGGAGTGCGATCGAGCTACGGTGAATGTAGAGACAGACAACGCTGCAGAAGAGTGGGGACGCGAGGCAAATATTGCCCGCAAAATCGTTCAAAATGTGATTGCTACATAATTAATTACATAATTACCTTAATGTGCAGCCGAAAATTATGAAACATGGACCATCGCATTGTCAAATGACGTCTTAATATTTTTGAAAGAATAACTTTTTTTGATTTAGGCCTTGCTTTCTGAGATAATAGTGTGTAAATAGAAAAGTTGGTCAATTTTCCTACATTTTTTCTGTGCTTCATTTCGAGATATTTCCATTTAAAGAAATGCATCTCTTTGAGTCCTATATGTACTCACAAAATTTCAAAAAATCGTTAAAAATAGACGCCGTACAAGCTTAGACACTTTTTTAACATGAAAATTTAGAGATTTGTTTCTACTTTTCTCCGGTGTATATAACTCAAATTTCGCGAATTGTGCCCTTTTGCACATTCAGATTTTTGACAACTTCGAAATTTGGATTTATAAGGCCAATATCTTTGATTCCTGAAAATTTCAGCTTGTAACACCGAAACCCCCACGGAAGTGATTTTTAAACGATTTTCGCAGCACGGAGCTCTCCACTATTACCCGGAGAACAAGACCATATAAGTTATGAAGCTTGTGCGGGAGGGAGGGAGCGATGATTATCATTATGTAAGCCCAACGTGAGGCTGCAGCCGACTTGCAGATGGTACAGCGCAAATCCTACATTTGTACCACAGCTAAGGAAAAGCTGCAGAAAACCTTAACCAGATCTGCTGGTACCGGGCCGCTTGGGTGAGAGTCTATCACGCTAGACACTACACTACCAAGGCTGTTTTTGAACTGATAACTCGAAATTTCATTTTTAACTGCCAAAATTATATTATGAATCAAAGCACTAGTTATGCGTTATCCAATATGTTTGTTAGTTTCGCGTTTGGTTGCTTTACATTTTTATTAGTATGGCACAACTTAGATTTTGTGACACAACGGAAAAATATAGGGACAATGTTCAATTATAGATAAAATGAAATTGGAATGAAATATGATTTAGATATTTGGTGGATGATAAGAACAACAAGGGTAAATACAGGTAGTTTATTTATTTACTTCTTATTAAGGAGGTTATTTTACTAGGACTGTTTTTGATCATGAAGTATATCTGGGAACATGGGGTTTTGTATATCAGCAAGAGCAAAGAAAATGCCCTTTTTTTCGTATTGTTAGTATAATTTTTTAATCAGTAGTATAAAATGAGTTTGGTATATCTATACTATTAATGTGTATACGATAAATAATATAAATTATGTACTGCAATTCCAATTATTGGTACATTTACGGAGGGACAGTGAGATTTCGAGTGACTAGGAAATAGTTTATTGATTCACATGGATAAGACAAAATCAGTTTCGGCTTTAGAACAAGAAATTCGAATTATGTTCCGCAAAAAGAGAAAGGCTCTACGTAGGAGAGTATGTTTTTGCATTAAAAGTGTAAGTATACTTATACTATATGTAAAATTATCAAACAAATAAAAGTGTTAATATACACTTTTCCTTTGCGAATTGCTACTATTATACTTTGTAGCAATGTAAATGTAACATAAACATATAAAAATATATATATTTTTTTGTTCATTTTAATTTCATCAAATCTGGCGACGACGAAGTACACTCGGTTCACCTTTGGCAAAAGACAAAACGGCGCCTCCTTTTTCTAACCTATCTCTCAAAAAAATTAATAAATAAAAACGTAATAAGAAATTACTTATTCTACAACTGTCTAAAAAAAGTTGGCTTTTATATATGTCATTATTAAAGCTCAAAATTTTCAGTTTTTTCGCAGATCTAACTTTTGTCATGTTACCGTGGTAAGCGGTTAACACCATGAAACAAAGCTTTTTAACGGTTTTGATAAACAGTTTTTTCCGGTTTTCGCTGTCGCCTAATCAAGTTGTTTATTTTTTTATATGATACTACAATCGTAGGCAAAAACATTGTGTCTTGACAATGTTGCAAATATCGCGCGCTAGATACAAAAATAACCATTTTGCATTCGTTTAGCCAGATCTGATAACTAAGTGGTATGTGGTATTGATAAAACTTCGTTTTAGGTTTGAATTTTCATGTGTGACTAAAGGAAAAATAACAAATAGCAACTTTTTTGCACTTCTAATAACATTAGTAGCTCTCAAAGGTAGGGAAACAGTTAAAAAAGTGTTCCGACTTAAAAGCGGGGCTGAGACCGCCAAAATTGGCTTGGATACGTCTGTTGAATATAGCGATTTGAGTTTTTATAGTAGCATCGCTGAAAACAAGCTTTATCATTGTGTGATAAATAACTAAAACCATATACAGTAGCCTCTCGTTGGAATGAATACTCTATTAAATGAACAATTCGTTTATATTACAATAAAGGTTATTATTATATGAACAACAAAAATTTAAAAATGAACATGTTCGATTCAATGATTAGCATCAATTACCGAAATGTATAACTTACTTTGCTGTATGAATAATCTCTCAGTAATAATTTTTGTATACCAGACAGTGTAGTTCAGTTATAAAATATATTTAAGTTAATAAATATAATAAAGCCATTTTAAAGAAAACATTCAATTGAGTGAACATCTTGTTTGTATAAACAAGCTTAGTTTTAATTAGTTCACATAATCGACAGACTACTGTATACAGCATGTTCATTTAATGCGTAATTGTTCGATATCGCCTATACTATTAAAAACTTTCAACATACATTTATTTGATTTTCAAAAATATTCTTTGCGAGTAGTAGTATCCTGGTAAGGTCCTGCAATCAGTATTAAAATGTTACCAAAATATGTTTATATACAGGATGCTCAAATTTTACTTACAAATTTTCATGATATTAAATCAAATTTACCGTTTCAAATGGAACACCCTTATGTTTTACCGAACGTTGGTGCTTTGACTAGGATTTTATCCACTCTGGAAATATCTTTATCATCAGCCATTTGTGGCGTTGACAAATTATGATTATTTTTAAATTAAATTATTACGTTATTACATTTTAGAAAACGGCCCGATTCCAACAATTTTAGGTTATTTTACAAATGAAAAACACAGATCTACAAAACGTATGTTAAAGAAATTCTTCCATTTTGATTTATGTATAGCTCGATGCGAGTAATAAAATTTTGTCTAAGTCGATGGTGCAATACTTTCGAAAAACTTGACTCATTCTTTCTTTCATATTATCTCAGGTGGTAGGAGATGACTGACATACCTAGAATTTTACGTTCATCTCCATAAAAGAAGTCCATACTGGCCAGATCGGGAGATCTGACAGGCCAGTTAATTGGCGCCCCCTCGGCTTATCTATTAAGTCCGGAAATTTGCTCAAGATACTCGTACTCTCTTATGGAAATGTGCTGAAGTCACATACATATCTTCCTTAACTACCGTTAGAACATGCTGCAGTAAATGTTACAGATCTTCTTATACAAACTCAAAAATTATTTCTTATCAAGTGGTGCTCAAAAATGGTTCAATTGCATAATCATGAATTATACCCCCAAACATTGAGTGATCACTTATGTTGAAAGTTCGAAACTAGAACAGCATAAGACGTAACCTCCGAGAATAAAGAGGCCACGAACAAGGCTTGTGTCACGTGATCTGACGTCACGAATGCCGGCTGGTGACTTGCGGGGACAGGCGATGCGTACAAGTCAAACGCCATTGCAGTTTAGATTTGCTGTGTTCGTAGTCGTGTGAACTAGACTCTTTTTCGGAAGCTTTTCTTTCAAAAATTCTCATAAATAAGTTCAAATAAGTTAAAGTGTTAAATTAAAGGTGTAGAATTTCAGATTTACCTGATTTATGTGAAGACAATTTATAAAATCAGTGAAAAGAGACTGTTTCTCAATTGCCGTATCGAGTGTGGGCGTTGGCAGAAATGGCCGCTGATAAATTTTGTATTTGAAAGCTGTTTTATTACTTATAAAATAACTTTCGGTTGGTGTCGTTCATAATATGATTGTGTATTGTGTCGTTTACCTATATAAAATACAATTTCATAAATATTTTGATTAGTTAATCAAAAAAGCCAACAGTTTGACGAGATACTTGGGTGAGTCTTGTTTATTTCATTAAAAATGCCTGATAAATGTTGCGTGCCTAATTGCTCAAGCAATTACGATAGTACCCATACGTATGTGTCCGTCTTTTCTTTTCCAAAAGATGAAGAGTTGAAGAAAACGTGAATTAAATGCATTCATAGAGACTCATTTAATCCAACAAAACATTCAGTAGTATGTATTAAACATTTCTCAGAGTCATCGGTTATAACAATAATATGATAAATATGAAACTGAATTTCTAAAGACAGGTAAACAAAGGATTATTTTACGGGAATTGACAATGTTAAAATTGGAAAAATATGTACACGAAATCAATGAGAAATGTATTTTATGTAGCAAAACGTTGAAGTCGATATTGTTAAAAAATTGTCATATTCTTGCCAATATATTTCTCAATAACTATTCAAAAATAATCAAAGATAAAATTAACACCCAAAACATGGATCTATCAAAGAGAAAACTGATTAAATTTAATGATTAAGAAGTTATAAAACACATTAACGCATGGAGATAGGGCTATTGGCGAGGCCTCCATAAGAGCCAACGCGTCTATCATTGGTACCTCAACGGTGACGTGGAAAACCCTATTCATTGTTTTTTATCATAATATAAGTGCTTTTTTTGAAATAATATTCAGTTTTACTCAGAAATATACAAGTGTCTTTATGTTGGGTATTTTACGTTTCGCAATTGTTAGCCGGTTTTCGTGACGTCACGATTGCTTGGTAGCGGCCTCTTTATTCTCGGAGGTTACGCATAAGAGTCTTCAGTAGTATAAAAGTAAAAACTATGCCGATTTATAAAACCGTTTCTATGAAACGTTGATTCGTCAGACAGTAACCCATATTTGAAAAATACGCTTCCCTCATTTTGTTCTGTGTTCATTGACAAAATGTTACCCATTCCCGAAATTGTTATAAGTAAGCTTTTGGCAGAGCTGATCGTGGTAAGGATAGAATCTGTTTTTTTAGGATTTTGCAATTGGCAAATTTTTAGTAACCAGATTTCTGATTATTTTCCTGACACTTAATTCCCTATAAATGCGCTCATTTGTCGCGGTCTATCCAAAGGGATGAACTCCTCGCCCATGATTAGGACTACTCTCACTACGTGTGACTTCATCGCCCGATCGAATCTAACCTCAGATATAGCGGGACTTGGTTTTGAATGGTTTTGCCACCCTGATCTCAGTTATATGCCTGGTATGTCCCTAACAGAGCTTCGTTTCGAGTCTACCAAAGTAAATCCCGGTATGTACCTGTTAAGGTGAAGTTGTCTTGTACGTGAGAGGCTATATATTCGCATCAACGCCTTTTAAGCGTAGTGTTCTAGACGATTTCTGAGCATCAGACTACCCGGTGGCATTCAGTTTGCCATAGGTCAGTGGGCGCACCCACTGTCCGGGATAAACCTCACTTTAATTTTCCTCCATTCGCCTAAGTCAGGTAGCGGGTAACTAGTACCATATCCGACCCCAACGTCACGGACCCTCATGTTAGCAGAACTTCTTCTGCAACGTTTATGAGTCATCGTCGAGAAACACGTTTGAGGTGTCGGGTATGACTAGTATCCGAGACTAGCTTGGGAGCAGACCACACGGCGTTCACCTGTAGAACTGGTTGTTGTCTACCCAATCCCAGGTTTGTCTGGGTAACGGATGACACAGTCAGAAAATAAAGTATGTTAGAGTTACACTATCTAGACAGTCAAATATTCTTTAGTCTTTCGAAACATATTTTCTGAGGCTGTCTTCTCCACGAAGATTTTGGACGTATATGTAGTGCCGCACCAAGCGTGATGAGCGCTGTCGTACAAATTTATGTATGCGCCCTCAATTTATCTAAAGTAATTTTTTAATAGGATAATGCTACGAAAGTGGAAAAGGCTTCTCAAAAAGTAGGGCTCCTAGATAACTCTGATGAGACTGAAGTCTAAATCGTGTAACCACGGGAAGCAGAGCTAAGTTCGTAGAGAAGTGACCTGAAAATGGCAAAAGAGATCTTACCGAAACCTCGTCAATCATTGTCTGGTTCTTCGAGGAGCCAAATGTGTATATATATATATATATATATATATATATATATATATATATATATATATATATATATATATATATATATATATGTATATGTATATATATATATATATATATATATATATATATGTATATGTATATATATATATATATATATATATATATATGTATATATATATATATATATGTATATATATATATATATATATATATATATATATATATATATATATATATATATATATATATGTATATATATATATATATATATATATATATATATATATATATATATATATATATATATATATATATATATATATATATATATATATATGTTACATTTTAAGTTTCCGCGGATATTATATGATACTTCACTACTTTTCCGGGTTTCACTCCGCGTATTCACTATTCGGCTCCTAGAGGAACCAGACAATGGTTGACGACGTTTCGGCAAGATCACACTTGCCATCTTCAGGTCACTTCTAACTTCCTTCTGCTTCGCGTGGTTACACGATGTAGACTGACGTCTTGCTGTAGCGGTTGGTCTTTATATATGGTTACGGTGTTGCGCATGGTTGCAGTCGGCTGGTTTTTGGCGCGGCTGCGTGTCATTGGTCTCGCTTGATCCGGTGGCTTTCTCTCGCTTTCCCTTTTATCATTCTGCTGTGCTGGTTTTCGCTTCTTGACGGTGATGCTGGTTATAGCTGGTTTCCAAGCTGATGGTAGTCGCTGTGTATCGTCCCTGGTATTAAGATTGTTCGGACGTTTCTCGATCTCAATGGCTTCTCTTATGGTTCGTCGGGTCTTATGTTGTATATTCGCTAAAACTTCTGTATTTTCGAAATCTATGTTATGAGATGTACCACTTCACTTGTACACGTTCTCTCATTTTTGTTGACTGCATTTCGGTGTTCTTCTCTTCTTACTTGAATTCTTCTGTTGGTCTGCCCTATGTAGGATTCCCCGCAGTCTTTACAAGGGATCTCGTATACTCCTTGGCTTTCTAGTGGTATTTTTGCTTTTGCGGATGGAAGCATGTTTCCAATCTTCTTGTCGGTGTTGAAGATGGTGTCGATGTTGTGTTTTCTCAGCACTCTACTTATTTTGTCCGTGGTCCCTTTGATGTACGGTAAGTGCGCTTTGGATACCGATGTTTCTTCTTCCTTTGGCTTTGGGTCCCTTGGTGTTAACGCTTTCTTGATATTTCTGGAAGAGAAACCATTTTGTTTTAATGCCAACTTCACCTGTTCTAGTTCTTGATGTTTATTATCGTCATCAGTCAATCGTTGTGATCTGGTTATTAATGTCTTGACTACTGACTGTAGTTGCGCTGGGTGGTGATGTGACTGCGCGTTCAGGTAGCGATTTGTGTGGGTTGATTTTCGGTATACTGTGTATCCCAGGCTGCCGTCTTCCTTCTTGATTATAGATACATCTAGGAAAGGTAGTTGATTGTCCTTTTCCACCTCCATTGTGAATTTGATCTTCTGGTGTATGTTGTTTAGATGCTGTAAGAAGGTCTGCAGCTTCTCTTCTCCATGGGTCCATATAATAAAAGTATCGTCTACATATCTTAGCCATAGTTTAGGTTTGTCACTTGCCGTTTCTATTGCTCGGACTTCTAATTCTTCCATGAATAGGTTCGCTATTACCGGCGATAAAGGTGATCCCATAGGTGCTCCTTCCACTTGTTTGTACCGTTGATCTTTGTAGATGAAGTAGGTGTTGTTTAGGCAGTGTCTTGTTAACTCGATGATTTCATTTGGGACTTGGTATTTCCGTTGTATCATATCTACTGCTTCTTTTACTGGAACATTCGTGAATAAAGAGGTTACATCAAAGCTTACCAGCAGATC
The DNA here is from genome assembly GCA_929113105.1 of Agrypnus murinus. Lineage (NCBI taxonomy): Eukaryota > Metazoa > Arthropoda > Insecta > Coleoptera > Elateridae > Agrypnus > Agrypnus murinus. The sequence continues at coordinate 118,764,333 of OV816023.1, read as the reverse complement.
TCCTGGTGCCACTGTTATGTCTTTTATACGCTCGATGAAGTGGCTTGCGTTCTTTACGTAAGATTCGGCTTCTTCGGCATAAGGTTGCAGTTGCTTGGCCAGGAATTTCGCTAGAGGTTGCAGTGGTGATCCAATGGAGCTTACGATGGGTCTTAGTGGTACACCTTCCTTGTGGACTTTTGGTAATCCGTACAGCTTAGGGCATGATGACGACTTCTCTCTCGGAATTAGTTGTAACTGTTGTTCTTGACTGTTTCAGTATATAATATATATATATATATATATATATATATATATATATATATATATATATATATATATATATATATATATATATATATTATATATATAATATATATATAATATATATATAATATATATAATATATATATAATATATATATAATATATATATATATATATATATATATATATATATATATATATATATATATATAATATATATATATATATATATATATTGCTGTAATATCTCATTTATAAAAAAATAGTATTTTGCTTTGCCCCACATTAAGAAATGCCCCGCGTTGACAGCGACATAAATAAATGCAGTGATATTGGATAATTAAAAATAATAAATTATTTTTAAAAATTTTATTATATATTTTGAAACTGTGAATAATTGCCGTTTGATCGTAGATAATTACTTTATAATAAATTGATTTTTAAAATGACTGAACTTTGGATATGCTTTTCAACTTCCCTCTTTTATAAATTCTAATATGATTTGAAAATACCTTTTAATAGATTTAATATTGCAATGGTTATATAAAATTAATGTTACGTTAGTTCTTGACTAACTCAAGTTTACGTAAGAGAGTTGGGCGCCAGTTAAATAACTTAACATAACAGAATTAAATTTAATAAAGACTCATCTCAGGGTGAATGTGGATTCTTGTGGTATTAAAAAAATATACAAATTGAAATTTAAAAACACTTCTAAAATTGAAAACTTAATTAATTTTTAACTATTACTAAATTGTTCAAATCACTTTACTACACTTTTACAAACGATAGTCTCTTCTTCAGCAAATGCCAATACAAAAAGGAAATAACTTCCTACCTTTTTATAATATTTCTTCTTTCCTTTTACTATAGATGTCCTCTTTCCCAAACCATTGGCAGATTAGATCACTTTATGTTGACCCAGGGTTGGTCTCCAATTCCGGTTGACTTTCTTCTTTTGTTTATTAATTGCGGGTACAATTTCCCTTTTTCGTAGGATACTTATAGTTGTTTTTGTGTTTAATTAAATAAAACACCCGTTTATGGTTTTAACGTAGATTTATTATCTTGCTTAACTTTAGCAAGTAATTTATGCCGTATTCAAATCACCAACTAACTTAACTTGTCTATATTAAGACTAAACTATTTACAATTTTATAATATTCTCAACCACGACTTTACTCTGTCGCTTTATATTGGTAAGTGTTCTTTTATCTTACACGACTTTACTCCGTCGCTTTCTATCAGTAATTGCTCCTAAAATTATGATTTTCTATGCTTATATACCATTGACTATTTACATAATTATATTACACTATTTGACGTCACCTTACGAACTAATACAAACTGTACACTCATATAATACATAATAGCAGATTAATATTCTTTATAAAAATGACACATCTATTACAGATTAATTACACAATACTTTTACGCAATAATAACGATCTATTTACAAACAAAAACCTTAAAGAATCACATAACCCGTCGATAAATTTATTTGAAATTATACATAAATGAATTACATAATAACAAACTTGCGAACTGGATGTTACGTATACTTAAGTAATCGGTGAGTAAGATATTTGATAATAAATAAAGAAACATGTATTATTTAACCTTATTAAAAAGTATACACATTGATTGTATAATCAATGACACACCATAAAATAGCTCAAATTTATTTTTAACTGGAAAAGTTGATAAAAATATTCCAAAAGTGTTAGTATTTAACAAAAATTTTAGATTTTCACAAAATTTTCAAAATTTTCCAAAATTTTGAAACTACCATCCACAGCAATATATATATATATATATATATATATATATATATATATATATATATATATATATATATATATATATATATATATATATATATATATATGGGTAATTCTTTCTTTACTCAACCACCGGCTAGGTCCAAGAATTGGCGCAACTTAGAAAGGCCAGCGGGGACTCATTTTAAAGCTTGAAACCTCTACTTTCGGATGTCACATGTCTGCTATATGAAAAAATTTATGTTTGACCCCTAAAACAGAGTAAACACGTATCCAGTTCCAAAAAAATTTTAAAGTTGAAAAAATTAGAAAAAAAAATTTTTAATATTTGTTTTTAGAACTGGATACGTGTTTACTCTGTTTTAGGGGTCAAACATAAGTTGAAGAAAACAGTGTAATGTTTGGAACCGGTTGCAACGGTTTTAGCACTACCAACGAGTTATATTTCTCTAAAAAACAAATTGGATTCCTAATTTGATAGTATTAACTGAGTGTGAATGCTGAGTTTATTTTTTACATTTAGATTTTAGACCTGGCAATCCTGCTTTTTTAAGCATCTACTATGGCAGTGATGGCGAACCTTTTTGAGAAGTGGGTCAAATTTTGTTATTATTTTTTTTAATACTAGTCCGTGGGTCACTAAGTCAGTGGTGTCAATTGGAAGGGGAGAGGGGTAAAAAGGGTACCAATAATGTGGAAAGCGGGAGATCGTTTCGATCGCTTCATTTGACGTCAAATATAAGTATCCTAGGTTTGCACGGTCCCTCGACGCGACCTTACCTGAGGCCATCAAAAGAACCACGAAATCTTCGGATCTTTTTTAGTTTTTCGCTTATAACTTTAAAGCAGTGCTTTCCAACGAAAAATTCACTATTACAAGAATTAGGTAGGTCAAAATCACTGTTATTTTGTTTTTATTCCTTTTGATTGAAATATGGCAGCCCTATTTGTTTCGTAGTGTACGCAGTTTTTGGATGTAAACGTAAATCTTGATGTTATCTAATGTCTGGCGTGCCGGACTTTCACCCAAGCGGCCCGGGTTCGACTCCCGGCGCTGGCAGATCTGGTTAAGGTTTTCTGCAGTTTCCCTTAGCTGTAACACAAATGTGGGATTTGCGCTGTTCCATCTATAAGTCGGCTGCAGCCGCACATTGGGCCTACATAATAATAATAATCGCCCCCTCCCTCCCGCACAAGCTTATAGCTTCTGGGGCCTTGGTTAAGGTTATGGGTTGTAGTAATTATTATTATTATTATTATTATTATTATAACGAGAATTTAAAAAGCCCATAAATACCAAAATAGTACAGTTTCAGAGTTAGAGTATTTTATACATAAACTACCTCTAACTGTGTACTTTTAAAAAGAAAATCAGCCCTAAGACTTTAATTCCATCTGGATATATGAAATATGCTCCCCTAAAAAGCGGAAATTTTTGTAAAAACGTTGTTAAACTTTGGAGTTAAATTGCACCCATAAGTAAGCATCCTACGAAAATTATGTTTAGATTAAAAGCTGTAATCTGACATGTGAGCAATACAATGGTTTCTATCGCTTGTCTCTAGGACCACCCCTTCTTGAGATATCAAGATTTACGTTTACATCAAAAAACTGCAAGAAACGTCGTGCACCATGAAAAAAATATGGCTGCGATATTTCAATCAAAAGGAATAAAAATAAAATAACAGCGGTTTTGATCTACCAATACTTAGATGTGATGACACACGAAAAAATTTTTTGTTCGAAATGATCGAGCGACCAGTACTGCAGCACTTCATATGGATTGATCCCAATTGCTGTAATGCGGGATGACAAAGAAATGGCCATTAGTTTAATCCGGCAACCTCTACAATATCAAAGCTTAGGTATTTCCCGACTTATATTAGCAATCAGAATGAGTCCAACGGGTTTTTTTATACGGCCTCTGGGTGTCCGGTCTGACGGAAAGTCGAAAATTTGTAAAATTGTCATTTTTCGACTGTCGATTTCGACCATACCACTGGACCCAATTTAAAGTGTTGGATACTCATCCGACGCAGAATTTAATGCTCTTTAATTCTTGTAATAGTGAAGTTTTCGTTGGAAAACACCGCTTTAAGGTTATAAGCGAAAAACTAAAAAGGTCCAAAGATTTCGTAGTTCTTTGGATGCTCTCAGGTAAGCTCGCGTCGAGGTACCGTGCAAACCTAGGAAACTTATATTTAACGTCAACTGAAGCGATCGAAGCGATCTCCCGCTTTCCAACATTTATTTCCACCAACGGTCCCAATCGGGTCTAATTTTACTGGCCTAATTAGATATTTATACTTTAATTTTTTTAATATTTTCGATTGTCTATTCTCTCTTTTATGATATAAAAAATAAGTTTATAAAAATCAACGCGTGAGTCATTTAAAAAGCCTTCGTGGGTCAGTGTCTGACCCGCGGTTCATAGATTCGCCACCACTGTACTATGGTTATTAATTCTTTTAAGGAATAGTTTATTTTAGAGACAATAAAACTAAAATACTCCGAATACCAAATGTCAAAACAAAAGTAAACGATAAGTTTCATTGAAATGTTAATTTATGTCATGGCTAACCAATTTAGGTAAGCCATGCTTACCTAATACCTTGCCATGTTCTAAGCTATTTAGCTTAGAAGTTCCGGTGGTTACGAGTTGGGTGCTGGGCCACGCAGGTAACCCGCGCCGTGTTACGACTTGGCTGCGGGAAGGTTACGAGTTGGATGCCGAAGTAATCACGTGTCGCATGTGGTATAACTGTTTTTAGATGACAAGATAGATGCCGAATCCTGAATCATTGTGGCATTTAGGCTATTTGTTATGTTTGGCAAATGAACTGCACCTAATATTAAAAAATAATAATTTACTAAAATAATCAGGAAAATTATTGAACTTTATTTAAAATAACTAATATAAATTTCCACGGTGAGTTGGTTGAAAAAGACAAACGTTACAAAATAAGAACATTATATACTATGTACTTATTCAATAAAAGTTAATTTTTACTCTTTTAATATCGGCAGTTGTTAAATTTTCTCCTCTCAATTCTTCACGTAAAATCTTCATTTGGCGTTTTGTGATGTCCTCCACAGCTTTTCTCTTCAACTTTTCGAATAGGCTACTAATGGTATGGAGGGTTCTGGATTATCGGCCGCACCCAACTCGCATATGATCCTTTTTATTGACTAGGTAAAATGTAATTAGTGGCACCCAAGTTCAGTAGTCTTTTGATGGGAATTTTGAGAAGATAAACGCCATCCATTATCCGAGAAGGCACGTTTTTTAATTTTATTTCCATTATAAAAAACTACGAATTTAAGCGGAGATGCCTTAATGGAGAAACCTACGATACTTAGAATATAAAGTAAGCTGTGCTAACAACTAATCCACTGAAGTTGCCTAAATATTAAGTATATTGTGCTGAAGTGTAAACTTTAAAGTACCATCAAATGCAAGATGCCGAAAGTTTAGAGGTATTGCAGATTGTGATAATAAAACTGCCGAAATTATCACAAAAAATAAATTCTGAGAAAAAAAACTCATACTTTGATAACGTCGCACCTAATACGAAGAAAATAGTTTAATATTGGTTTGGGTTTTTAATTTTAATAGGTGGTTAATTTTTAATAAAACACGTGTTTGGGTGCGTGTGCGCGCTTTCACGTTCATGTGTGATTGTATGTATGATTTCGTAACGGTTCAAATGGTTTTACTAGTAGTTATTTATCAGGCAATGATAAAGCTTGCTTTTAGCTGTGCTACTATAAAAACACAATACATTATAAAACAACCAACAATAAGAACAATTAAAAAAGCCTTCAAGATTTAGGTTATTTATATATTTAGTACCATACGTTTGTCGTTATTTCTGCTTTTATTATTCTGTCTTTTGTTTTGTTTACGTTTGTTGTTGTTTTGTTTTTGTTTGAAATACTATAATACTCTTTATTTTAAAATAAAATAGTCTTTACTTTTGCTAAAAATATTTAAATGTTGCATTTGTTTAATATACTGTGTAAGTTATACCGACTATTTAGTACTATTACGTCTTATGTAGGTACCTTTAATTACTTTGTTGTTTTAACCGGTACATTTTAAGGATCAGTATATTTTTTTGTAAGCACTACCATTAAGAGAATTGTTTTTGTTAACTTTTTATATACCTTACCATGCGATTATGTATTTGAAATTTCTAATTTCTGAAACATTAATATGTTTCAAAACCTGCATTTTAAAAAGTAGGTCTTTGTTTATTCTAGTATATCTCAAACACACACGAGTTTATATTATTATAAAGTGAATGAAGTACTCCTTGGGCGAATAATGTACACAGATGCTATATAAAAAACACTGTATCAATAGTGTCATAAAATAATAGAGAATCAGGTGTTGTGTTACTTGTCAGGCCATCGATTTAATCATTTCAAATATTTACAGCCTACTAAATTGTCTATCAGATCACAATATGGATGCGATAAAAATAGATGAAGCAGAAGAAGGAAATAAATATTCGCAGCATCAACTAATATTATATAACTCTGCAATGACAGAAGAACCTGCGACTTCTAATGCAGAAAGAGAGAAATGTCTAAACTTATTTACAAAGTGGAGCGAAACAGATCAAGTTCAATTTGTAAAAGATATTCTTAGCAAGATGTGTGGCACTCAACATGGCCACGTAAATTTATATTTACAATTATTGTTACAACGTGATTTTATTTCACTTTTACCAAAGAAAGGATTGCAGCATGTGGCTGAAAATATTCTTTTTTATTTAGATGCGCAAAGCCTATGTAGGGCGGAATTAGTATGTACGGAATGGTTGGAAGTTATATCTGAAGGAAAGGTTTGGAAGAAGCTACTGGAAAGGAAAATCCAAACAGATTCTTTCTGGAAACGTTTAGCACAAAGAGGTCGATGGATTCAATACTTGTTTAAACCAAAACCTGGAGAAGATTATCATTTACCGTTATTTTATAAAGAGGTGTATGCAAAAGCTATCTTAGACATTAAAAGACTAGAACACAATTGGCGAACTGGTAGATGTGTACTGCAAGGAATCGATTGTGAATCTGAAAGTTTCAGAAAAGGGGTTTATTGTTTACAATACGATAATCAGAAGATTGTATCGGGATTTAGAGACTATACTATTAAAGTATGGGATAAACGTTTATTAAAACTTACTAAAGTTTTGAGAGGCCATTCTGGTTCCGTTGTATGTTTACAGTATAATGATAAGATAATCATTAGCGGTTCAACCGATTCGACCATCCGAGTTTGGGACGTTAATTCTGGCAAAATGATTAATACCATAATACATCATACTGCAGCTATCTTGTGTGTAAAGTTTAACGACACAGTATTGGTAGCTTGTTCAAAAGATCGTACGATTACTGTATGGGATATAACGTCTCCAACTAATATCTTATTTAAAAAAGAATTGTTGGGGCATATATCAGGGGTGAATGCTGTAGATTTTGATGAAAAGTATATCGTTTCTGGTTCTGCGGATAGCACTATAAAAGTATGGAACGTTTCAACTTACATATGTGTGCGTACGTTATATGGACATAAAGGAGCCGTATGTTGTATGCAATATAAAGATAATGTAATAGTTAGTGGTGGTTTTGATAAGGCCATAAGACTATGGGATGTTGAATCTGGTGCCTGTTTGAGAATTTTAACAGGTCATGGACAGTTAGTGCGTTGCCTTCGATTTGATTCAAAACGAATTGTTAGCGGAGATTATGATGGCAAAATTAAAGTATGGGACTTTCTTACAGCATTAAACCCGCGTGTTCCAGAAAATCTAGTGTGCCTACAAACCTTAACGAAACATACAGATCGTGTGATTGCACTTCAGTTTGACGAATTTGAAATATTGAGCGGTTCATGTGATGATAAAATACTTACTTGGATCTTTTAAAGTTATTTAGTGGCCGACTTACATCCCGTATTACAAAAGGACTGCGCTAGTGTTAAAACGTTTGAAGTTAACATACTATTTTTTTGTTATTAGAATATTGTAAAATATATTGTGAAGAATATTAGTTGTATAATATAATATACGCTGCCATTTTTATTTTCTTAATTTTAAATTATTTTGGTAAATATCCAAGAAAAGGAAAACGTTGGTTTAAAAATATCACTGCGAACTTTCTGGTAGGTTCAAATGTTTAATTATCATTTTCATGAAATTGAGATCAAGAAACTAAATATTGTGTAGCCATTGAAGCAACTTAAAAATTAAATATAGCAATCTAATAAGTCTGATTAAATCCATTACGCAGATCAAAATCCAACTTGAAAAACTTATTATTAAACCAAAATAAAAAAAGATACATTCTGTTAATACAAAAATTAAAATTTGAAGGTACCAAATTTGTAGCTATATTACAAAAAGTTAAATCACTTGAAGTTGGCAAAGCTGCTAAATGATTAGTTGTGATAGCTTCTGAAGTTTTAAAAAAGTTCTGCTAGTTTAAAGAGTTTAAGCTAGTTCTACAGATTTGTACACGTTTAAACACAGGTAAGTATTATACTATTATATATTTCAAGTGAACTAGGGGAAGCAGAGTAAAAGTTACTTAAAGTAACGTTTTCAAGTCCTACTTGTACCTTAAAATTAGATTTTTGTTTACTTACCAGTGGACGGTCTTGCATTTTTTTCTCCAATTTCGTGTGTTAGCAGTCACCGTTACAAAAAAAAGACTGCATAAAGGAACTTACAACTCAATAAAACGTTCTCATTACTGGCATCAGTATGTAAATTATCTCTGTGGGGTATAGTTTGATTGATACATTAAGAGTTGAATGACATAGGAGATTTAGAGTTAAGGCGGTTCAAGAAATAAAACGGTAGAATAGACTACAATAGTACAATAAAGAAAGCAAAGTAGTCAGAAAGCCATAACTAGTGTACAAGATCTTGACAGTACGTGTAATTATAGATACGTCACAAGTGTTTTCTATTTCCGTACATAGGTGCAATTGCCTTGCATTGTGCTACCACCGATTGACATAATATATCACGCGATGTCTATTACTTTTATTTCATGCATTTTTTGTTTCACTTTCAATTTACAAAATAAAATAAGTTTTCGATCTCCAAAACGTCGGAGCTGAATTCTCATTCTTCAGCATATCAATTTGTTTGTGTCTAATCCTTTTAATTTTTTGTAGACATTTACATTTCTAGTAATACAATCTGGCATACTACTGTCGTACACTGAGATTTTGGGTACTGGTTATAGATACACGGCGTTGGATTCTTGCAGCAAACCCTAGCCGTGAACGTACAGAGTTTCAAACAAAACCACCCCTACTGATGAGTCCAACAATTGTCTAGGGGTGTTTTGTTTTAAATGCTGTACCTCTTACATTATTTAAGCGGGTTTGGGTTTTAGATGTCTTGGAATTACACACAAATATTATATATTACATATTTTTCATTCGTTGCTCACTTCAAGCGATAGACATTTAATTATTATTCATTTGACCTCTGAGATTTCTCAGCATTTTCAATGCTGCTGTAGCAAACTATCCTCTGTCTGAGCTTAAACATTCTTTTTCAGGTTATTATTCTCAAAAAAAAAACATGATTCCTGCTGAGTGTTAACCTGGTATATTATTTTTACCATTTCTTTATGTTCCTCTAATGAATTTATTGCTACGTTCAAAAGGCAGTCTTGATTTACGATTTAGCGATTTTGTCTTTACAATTTCTTCTAATAAATCAATGTACAGAGCACAGGGTTAATCTAGCACATTTTGACAGCTTTATTTGGCGTTTCTTTATTTAGCTGCACGTTCTGGGTTTTGGGTTATCATCGACCCTATTTTCGCAAAATCAGCGACGCTCAACAAATATTCTTTGTCGCCAGATGTCTGTATAATCTTTCAAAAAGTTGCAACTGCGCATTACGTTTATACTCTATATTGCTTTTTGAGGTTTCAGAAATCTGAAGTCCACTATGAAAGCAAAGTTAGTTTATAGCCATGCAATTTAATCCGGAGAAAATATGTAGGTATAAATAAAATTGGAAAGAATGGAAACTTTTTTAATCATTACCTACAATGAGTATTTAATTAGTTGACCCATAAGCGAATCATAGAACACCACGGTCAACAAGGTAATGCAAGACTTTTTAAGCATCTATTATAAAAGCTAACTATTTTTCTAGAAAATATATTATTTATTTAGATCGTTTGCAATTTAATTATTTGGATCTTTAAACAAATACGTCTAATATTTTGTAGTATGTTCAACTACTATATGAACGAACTAATGTATGTCTTCATAAATCCGCCGGTAAAAATTACTTATTTGTATGTATTGCTTGTCTAGGCGAATTAGACGGGAACAGATAAAATGGACAATCTGTGTTAAACATATTTTATAAAAATGGGTGTATTCGAAACCAGTACAGCGATACAGCCTGCTTGAGACAATTCAGAAGCGCTTGCTTCGTACAGTGTGACAAATGACATACAGCGTAAAATCCTTTTATATTTTATTCAGCGTTTTATTTTAGGCTGGATTTGAACCGCTACATAAAGCAGGTGTTTTGAGGTTTGTAAATAAACTTGAGCCTGCCAGATGAAGTTTTATGATTTACTATAAATTATAGCCTAAACTACAGATATGATATTGTTGAATGCGTGGGAAATTGTGCTGGATACGACAAAAGCAACAAAAATTCCTTTATTTTAAACGACCTCAAAGAATACAAGTAATAAGAAAATTAGGTTAAATATGAGTTAACTTGAGTTAAATGAGTAAAAATGAGTTAAGGTTTTGGCGGGATATATAAATGGTTTTAAAAATTATGTTGAGGTTACACAAAAAACGTTGAATTTAATTGTCCTAATCAAATAAAATTTATTTCGTTTGAATAATAAATATCGACAGAATAATTATGCAATATCTTTTTAGTTTGGTAGTGTGTTCTGCCATTCGCACTAATTTTTGCTAATAACAGATGTAAACACGAACACTGCACGTTTGACAGAGTTGTAGCATCTTTAAGTAATGTTTTGTGCTTGGTTTTAAACGTTAATGAAGTTTTGGCGGGATATATAAATTATTAAAAAAATTATTGTGAAGTTATACAAAAAAATACTTTTACTTTAATTTTGTTAATCGAATAATAAAAACTATTTAGTTGTTATATAATAATTGATTGATCGATTAATCGATTGACTGACTAATCGATTATTTAAACCATTAAATTAAACAATTCGAATTCGAATAGCGGGGTTCGGAATAGCGGGACTCTACATATGCTTTTTGAAAAAGTACGTTTTTCAACAAAAATGATTTTCCTAAAAGAGAAAGAGAATACCGAAGGTCGAGTTAACCCCAACAGTATTCGAAAAAGTACATCACAAGTGCGTCATATAAGCTGACCATCGAAAAAGATCCGTGAAGTTGGGCGTACCCATGTTCAGGATTTTTGTGAAAATTATGTCAAGAATTAGTGCTGCTCAATTTGTGCCGCAAAATTTATAATTTGTGCTGGTTCCCAGAACGATATATTAAAAAAACAATGGGTACGTGCAACTTCACGCTGGACGTACCCATGTCGGGGAATTTAATCAAACTAGGGGTTATAATTAGTGCTCAGTTTGTGCTAATTTGTGTTGCAAAAATTATAATTTGTGCTGCCTCTCTGAACGAGATATTATGAAAAACAATGGGTATGTCCACTATGAGCTAGACGTGCACGTACATTTGTGTTACCCCTCTGTACGAGATATTAAAATAAATGATAGCTATGCTCAACTTCACACTAAACGTACTCGTGTCAGGGAATCGAACCACTAAATAAGTTACCAGTCATAAATATCCAAATATTTAGCATTAAAATAGCGCTTTTTCATTTTTGCTTGCTTTTTATGTCGCGAATATGGAAATACGTAGTTCATTGAAGATGTCGAATAATTTTTTTAAATGTTATATTTTGTCCGATAACCAATATTCTGAATCTCTTCCCTATTATGAATAAGAAGATATTCTATATTGTTTAGAGTTACAGTTGGAACCTTTGTAGGAATATCAGAGAAACTATCGCTTTTACTTTCACGTTGATATTCGGCATCTACTATAACTGATAGACAGTGCTTTTTGTCCACTTCACACTTTTGATTAATAGTAATTTTACTAGATTTCGAAAAATAGCTATCTAGAGGACTAACAATTTTTTTCTTCTAGAAAGAAATCTACAACAATAAAGTAAGTTAATTATTATTATATAATACTACTATCAAAATTAGCATTCAGGGCGCTATAAAAGTTTTGTAACGATTGAATCTTAATCATTTACTAATTTTTTGAGAAATAAATGTACACTCCTCCAATTTCTCTAAGAAGTTTTCTACTAAGGTCTTTATTGTATACTGTTTCAAAATTAAATAGCCAGTAAGTGACTTAGGCTGATCATAAAATAAGGGTCTTCTGTTTGGGATACAATAATTCAATCACATATTTGAGAAATAGTTCAAACAACACAATAAATCGTTTTATGTGAAAAGAAGTTATTGTCTCAAAATTGTAACTGTGTTGCCTCAGGACTATACAATACTATATAAGTGTGATGCTATTTTTTAGAATTTTTAGGTTTAATTTGTTACACTACATTTTAACGGTGTCTTCTAACCACTCATTGTATTTTACTAATTGCCAATACGTATTTCGGTAATGATGTTACCTTTTTCTAGGCATACAATCGTCTGTATGTTGTGATAAGCCACAGTCCTTACAATCCAATATTAGTGTTTAATTTGTTATGTAATCATTAAAATTAAAGAATTTCTATTTTTTAAAATTTCTCAAATTATGCATATTTTGATATAGTGATAGCAAACGGACGTATGTGGGTTCCCTATTTTAAACACAAAACTATAATTAAAAAAATACTTTTTTGTAAAATATTAAATATGCTATGAAATTTGTTGATATTCTAATAACCCTGTAAACCACGTAATGAAATGGAAATAAAATAATCCATAAAACATTTACAATATTTATTGAAATTTCTACACCTGACAATATTATTTTGATACTAGGCATCATCAAAGGTAAATGTCTGTCTTTTATTAGTTGATTTCTATTTCATTTCAGGATTATGGAGTTTCACGAAGTAAAGCTTGAAACAAGAAACTCACGTAGACAAACATCCTCGTTTTCTAATTATACTATAAATAATATTAGGAAGTACTTTAAAAAATTTACAGGAGCGCAGTTTAAATGCTTATAAAAACTTATAGATGATATGAACCTAATTCTTTGAAATGTTGTAACTAGCAATGTTGTTAGTTCCAACATTTCAGAGAAGTCATCATTTCATCAGTAATAAAGTTTTTATAAGCATTTAAACCGCACTATTTTAAAGTTGCTAAAAAATAGTTACACCAGTATGCATTAACGGCGACGATAATAGCTATTAAATATATAATTCTTAGAAAACTTAAAAAGCATTTATATATTTAATATAATTTGGTATAAGTTAGCAAACAAATAAATGAATTATCGAATATGAAGGGCAAATTCAAGGAGGGGCGGTCTTGGCCATCGCCCCCTCCTCTTTGATTTAGATGTTAAGTAAAAAATTGCATGAGATTTATCGAAATTCTACAATAATTGTTGGATGTGTCAATATTCATACTTCACAAAGGACTTTGATTCTTATGGGGTCTTTCCATGCGAAATCGATCACTAAAATGGATCGATCACACGGAGTTCAACGAAAATCAATTAGAAGGTAGTAATCAACTAAAGAACATAACTTTCATTCACGAATTTGCTAGATTACGCAGAACTTCAGAAATATTCAAACTGAAAAAATTATTATCAAAACTGCTTGCACGTATTTAAAAGAAATATAAATATCTATATTTTCTAATCAAAATATTTTCTAATAATTTTATAATAGCTATTATATCCAAACAAATTTACAATAAAGTGCTTCCTAATATTATTTATAATATAATTATAAAACGAGGATGTTTAACTACGTGATTTACGGAGATTTTTGTTTTAAGATTTACTTTGTGAAATTCCATGATCCTGAAATGAAATAGAAATCAACTAATAAAAGATAGACCTTTGATGATACCTAGTATCAAAATAATATTGTCAGGTATGGAAATTTCAATAAATATTGTACATGTCTTTGATTATTTTATTTCCATTTCATTACGTAGTTTACAGGGTTATTAGAATATCAACAAATTTAATCACACATTTGAGAACATAGTACTATTTTGGACATATGGAATATTTTACAAAAAAGTATTTTTTTAATTATAGTTTCATGTTTAAAATAGGAAACCCACATACGTCCGTTTGCTATCACTATATCAAAATATTCACAATTTGAGAAATTTTAAAAATAGAAATTCTATAGTTTTGATGATTACATAACAAAATAAACACTAATAATGAATTGTAAGGACTGTGACTTATCACAACATACAGACAGTTATATGCCTAGAAAAAGGTAACACCGTTACCGAAATACGTATTGGCAGTTGAGTATACAATGAGTGGTTAGGAGACACCGTTAAAATATAGTGTAACAAATTAAACCTAAAAATTCTAATAAAATTGCATGACATTTATATAGTCCTGAGGCAACACATTTACAATTTTGAGACAATAACTTCTTTTCACATAAAACTGTTTCTTGTGTTGTTTGAGCTATTTCTCAAATGTGTGATTGAATTATTGTACCCAGGCAGAAGACCCTTATTTTATGATCAGCCTAAGTAACTTTTAATTTTGAAACAATATACAATAGAGACCTTAGTAGAAAACTTCTTAGAGAAATTGGACGAGTGTACAGTTATTTTCCAAAAAATTAGTAAGTGATTAAGATTCAATCGTTACAAAACTTTCATAGCGCCCTCAACTCTAATTTTGATAGTAGTATTATATAATAATAATTAACTTATTTTATTGTTGTAGATTTCTTTCTAGAAGAAAATGTTGCTAGTCCTCTAGATATGTAGTTATTTTTCAAAATCTAGTAAAACTACTTAATCAAAAATGTGAAGTGGACACTGTCTATCAGTTATAGTAGATGCCGAATATCAACATGAAATTAGAAGCGATTGTATCCTTGATATTCCTATAGAGGGTCATCTTCTTATTCATCATAGGGAAAAGATTCAGAATATTGATGATCGGACAAAATATAACATTTTAAAAAATCATTGGGCACCTCCAATGAACTACGTATTTCCATATTCGCAATATAAAAAGCAAGCAAAAAATGCAAAAACGCTATTTTAATGCCAAATATTTGAATATTTATGGCTGGTAACTTATTTATTGGTTCGATTCCCTGACACGAGTACATTTAGTGTGAAGTTGGGCGTAGCTATCATTTATTTTAATATCTTGTACAGAGGGGTAACACAATGTTAATTTTTATGGCACAAATTAGCACAAAGAGAACACTAATTATGCCCCGTAGTTTGGTTAAATTCCCTCGCATGCAGTGGCATTACTACCGCCCCCGCAGACCCCGCGACGCGAGGGGCGCAACCCTTCGAAAGGCGCTGCTTTCGTGAAGTTTTATTTCGTTGGAAATAGACATTTTAAACAAACATAGGAGGTAAAAGATATATGAATCAATAAAAGGGAATATGCATATGCTACATTGCTCCAAACAAGTAGAGTATATTTATCGTGTTACAATAATGACGACGACGCTAACAATAACCGAAACACTTTCGTCGTACGTACTTCGTGCTGTGCTTGTAAATTGTAATGAAATTTGAAAATTGTTTAAGAACTTCAAATGTGCTGACTTGTTGGATCAAGAGATTGATAATTTTTGGAGAAATATATGGCTGCTCTCCAGTCTAGGTCCGCCACCCGCACTCGCACATGCTATATACCATTCAAAGCGTCTCATCGAGCTGAACAATAGTGAAGTTTGGGGGGGGGTAGTTTCCGAGATAATCGTCAAAAACTTTTTTAGAAGAGAAGCCATAGCCTTCCACCCCCACCTTACCTGAAAATGCATGTTTTAATGCGTATGCAACCCAAACTAACCTAACCAAAAATTGAATTAGAACACGTTTATTGATGAAAAATGCAAACCTAAATTAAACCTAACTTAAACTAGGTGAGGTTAGGTTAGGCTGAGTTACATTCCGTTAGGTTAGGTTAGAACACTATTGATCAGGATGATCAATACCATATAGGATATACCATCAAATGGTATATACCATGTGCGAGTGGGACCTAATCTAAAGTTTTATCAAATGTATTAAGAGGTTTTATAGGGGAAATAAAAAGAAACAATGGACAATTTAATTGACCAGTTCACCTGCGCTAAAGCCTTGAAAAAACTATAATGGGTGTTAAATCTCATTAATCATATAAAAAATGCATTGAAAACATACAAGCAAATGAAAAAGTAATGAATTAATATATGTATTAGCTATTGCATACTTTACCGACTTAGCAAAAGTTACCTAGGAACAATTGTATATATGAGGGACGCAAAAATAAGTCTCGCAGGGGCGCGCAATCTTACATAGTTACGCCACTGCACACATGGGCACGTCTAGCTCATAGTGGACATACCTATTGTTTTTCTTAATATCTCGCTCAGAGAGGCAGCACAAATTATAATTTTTGTAGCACAAATTGAGCACTAATTATCCCCCCTAGTGTAATTAAATTCCCCGACATGGGTACGTCCAGCGTGAAGTTGGCCGTACCTATTGTTTTTTTTTAATATCTCGTTCTGGGAACTAGCACAAATTATAAATTTTGCAGCACAAATTGAGCACTAATTCTTGACATATTCTTCACAAAAATCCTGAACATGGGTACGCCCAGTTTCACGAATCTTTTTCGATGGTCAGCTTATATGACGCACTTGTGATGTACTTTTTCGAATACTGTTGGGGTTAACTCGACCTTCGGTATTCTCTATCTTTTAGGAAAATTATTTTTGTTGATGAACCCCGCTATTCTGAAAATCCGCCTATTCCGAACAACAGAGTTCAGAAAAATACCGAGTTTTCTTAACTTAAAAACAGGAGAAATTAAAAAGACGTTCGTGAAAAACGTACATTCGTACGCTCGTTCACCACGAGCCGATCAACGCTGTATAGAGCTGACACTAGCAGATGTCCCCGCACTTGTCGCAGATGTTCCGCTAAACCGAACAGTGTTAGGAATTAGTTAGGAATAGCGGGGCTCTACTTGGGAGACGCTTTGCTGATTGTGTTCTAAAAGAAGCAAACTGATTTTCTTTTATTGGTTGACTTAATACACAAAATATACGTAATGAAAATATATTAGCACAAATTGAGCATTAATTATCCCCCCCCCCTAGTTTGTTTAAATTCTCCGATATGAATACGTTCAGCGTGAAGTTGGACGTACCCATTGTTTTTTTTTTAATATCTCTTTCAGGGGACCAGCTTAATTTATAATTTTTGCGGCACAAATTAACACAAATTGAGCACTAATTATTGACATAATCTTTACAAAAATCCTGAACATGGCTACGCCCAACTTCACGGACCTCATCACAAACGTACAGTGAAACGATAGTTAGATAATTCAGACCATGATATACTTAGTACAACAAAGAATTGAAAGAAGTATTTGCCATTTTACAATATAATGTTTGCTTCGCGTTTTGCCAAGCACACGCGATATAGACGGATATATCTTAAGCATCTTGTTGCGGCACTGATCCAATATTTAAATATAATCGTGATCTATGAGATAATTACGATATAATTCGCAAGTTCGATTCTCAGAAATGGATTCATTTAAAAATATTATAGTCATCTCTAATTCTGATTCCGTTACTGCTACAAAATCGAATAGACACAACATATACCTAGAATTGATCTGTACTATACTTATAAATTTTAAATAAAATTTATAACTATAGCGTCTAGCCCCCGAGTATCACTACACTAATCCTGAACTTAACGCATGCGTTTTGTGCAGCGTCTTGACTTCAATTCGATAGGATATGTGCAAATTAATATTAAATATATTATTAATTACAGTTCTGATTAGAAGTAGATAAATACATAATTAACTTTTTTTAGTTAATGATTGCATATAGATTGTATAAGTTAAAAAAAACAAAGACCAAATCCAAATTAACGTTTTTCCAAGGAAAGTCATAGTCATTACCTTTTGGTTTTAATAAAAGAAACTTTAGTAAACTTTAAATATTTATTTATTATAATGAAATAATGAATAAAAAATAAGTTTTATCACTGCAAGTCCATAATTACGCTCTCCACTTTAAGAAATGTGCCTCAAAATAAAAATATAAATCCACAAAGAAGACTATTTTCAACTCAAAAACAGAAGAAGAAAAGATGCAATTTAATTTCTAAAGCCACAGGTGTAGATATCGGAAACATTGCCCTGCAATTAGTACTTAATAAAAATGATGCCTAATAATAGTGAAGGGGATTTTCCCACTGTAAAAACTTGCAGTGATAAAAATATATTTTTATTGATTATTTCATTCTAATAAATATTTAAAGTTTACTGAAGTTTTTTTTTATTGAAACAAAAAGGCAATGACCATAGTCATTACCTTTTCAAGGTTTTATGGTTTTCAAGGTAAAGTTGTAACTTTACTTTCAAAACCCGTTAATTTTAATTTATACAGTCTATATACAATCATTAATTTAAAAAAAGGTAAGTATGTACCTACTCCTAAACAGAAGTATAATTTTTAATATATTTAATATTTATTTACACGTTTTATCGGATTGAAGAGTCACAACACGCTTTTTATTAAAACCAAAACTTAATGTCTTTCTTTGAAAAAACGTTAATTTGGATTTGGTCGTTTGTGTTTTTTAACTTATATAATCTATATGCAATAATTAACTAAAAAAAGTTAATTATGTATTTATCTACTTCTAATCAGAACTGTAATTAATAATATATTTATTATTATAATATATTATAATAATATATTTATTATTTAATAATATTAATTTGCACATATATCCTATCGAATTGAAGTCAAGACGCTGCACAAAACGCATGCGTTAAGTTCAGGCTTAGTGTAGTGATACTCGGGGGTTAGACGCTAGTAAATTTATAAAGCTAGTAATATAAATTAATGAAATAAATAAAGATTAGTAAAAGTTTCACAGTTTTATTAAAATACAACCTGACAATATTGTTTCGACAGCTATGTTGTCATTATCAAAGGTAATATAATTATAAACAAACACGTCGCTAAGGTAGATACAAAATAGGTAACTAGATAAAATAATAATAATAATCATAATTAAATATCTAATACTTCCAGTAACGGAGAATTACTGAGCTCAAGTTGTTCATTCATTAAAGGTACCCTGAGTTTGTGTTTGTATATCTCAAAGGCTTCTAAAATGTCTAATTTGCGTTTGTTATTACAAAAATGTAGGAATTTAATATTATTTTGAGGAGTCATTGTGTGATTTTGTTCTAAAAGGTGCTTGGCGTAATTAGATTTTTCAGGATGTTTATTTTTGTAATGACGTACGTGTTCTCTATATCTTATGTCAAAATTTCGAAGTGTTTGCCCAATATATACCGAACTACAAAAAGAACAATTTAAACGGTAAATGCCCGATTTCATTATATCATGTGTTCTGTCTTTAGCATTAAAAAAAATGAAAAAGTGTTAGTGTTGGTTTTAAATGTTATTTTATAATTGTTGGTTTTTCTTAGTATATGTGCAATTTTTTCTGATATTTTGCCAAAATATGGTATAGATATGTAATTTGTGTCTTCTGTTTGATTGTGAATGGGATATAACATATTCTTTTGATAGCTAACCTATAATCTTTTTGTTTAATTAAAGTGTCAATCATGTTCGGATTGTAATGATTTGCATGTGCTAGTTGTTTAATGGTTGATATCTCTTTGCTAAAATCTGATTTTGTTAGTGGAATAGTTAAAGCTCTGTGTACTAATGATTTGTAGGCTGCTATTTTATGTGTATTATGGTGACAAGATTCATTTGGTATTGTTATGTCTGTTTGTGTTGGTTTTCTGTATATGGAAAATTCAAATAGATTGTCTGCGTTAATCTTGATATTTAAGTCGAGAAAGTTTATAGCCCTGTTTTGTTCTGTTTCTAGTGTAAATTTTATGTTAGGGTGGATACTGTTAATAAGAATTAGACATTCATTGATAACCTCAAAAGAACTGTCAAAACAAGCTAAAATGTCATCAACATAACGAAACCAGAAGATAATGTGTTTAGAGAGGTTTAATTCAAATATTCGATCTTCGAACTTGTCCATAAATATGTTAGCTAATAGAGGACTTAGAGAATTACCCATAGGTAAACCATCCTTTTGTAAATAAATTATGTTATTAAAAGTGAAATAATTTTGACTTATACAAAGGTCAAATAATTGAATTCACTCTAACCTTTTAACTAATTTTATATTACTATTGATCAAGAAACTATCTAATAAAGGAATACATTATTGTGGGGGTATTCTGTAGAACATGTTGCAAATATCAAGATTAACGCAAACAATCTATTTGAATTTTCCATATACAAAAAACCAACACAAACAGACATAACAATACCAAATGAATCTTGTCACCATAATACACATAAAATAGCAGCCTACAGATCATTAGTACACAGAGCTTTAACTATTCCACTAACAAAATCAGATTTTAGCAAAGAGATATCAACCATTAAACAACTAGCACATGCAAATCATTACAATCCGAACATGATTGACACTTTAATTAAATAAAAAGATTATAGGTTAGCTATCAAAAGAATATGTTACATCCCATTGACAATCAAACAGAAGACACAAATTACATATCTATACCATATTTTGGCAAAATATCAGAAAAAATTGTACATATACTAAGAAAAACCAACAATTATAAAATAACATTTAAAACCAACACTAACACTTTTTCATTTTTATTTAATGCTAAAGACAGAACACATGATATAATGAAATCGGGCATTTACCGTTTAAATTGTTCTTTTTGTAGTTCGGTATATATTGGGCAAACACTTCAATTTTGAATAAGATATAAAGAACACGTACGTTATTACAAAAATAAACATCCTAAAAAATCTAATTACGCCAAACACCTTTTAGAACAAAATCACACAATGACTCCTCAAAATAATATTAAATTCCTACATTTTTGTAATAACAAACGCAAATTAGACATTTTAGAAGCCTTTGAGATATACAAACACAAACTCAGGGTACCTTTAATGAATGAACAACTTGAGCTCAGTAATTCTCCGTTACTGGAAGTATTAGATATTTAATTCTGATTATTATTATTATTTTATCTAGTTACCTATTTTTGTATCTACCTTAGCGACGTGTTTGTTTATAATTATATTACCTTTGATAATGACAGCATAGCTGTCGAAACAATATTGTCAGGTTGTATTTTAATAAAACTGTGAAACTTTTACTAATCTTTATTTATTTCTTGATTATGGAGTTCCACAAAGTAAGGCTGGAAACAATAAACAAAAATATAAATTAAGTTTATAAATTGTAAACTACCGCGTTAACATTTAATTTGATTTAAGTCATGTGCAGTAGAGACTTCTTTGACCTTGTACATCAAAAGGGGATAGCTCTACTATAGTAGGTTGATTAATGCTTCTCTCCTATCAGCAGCGTGCAGTGCATACGAAACAGTGGAAGCAGTCGCGATACGACGTATGCGCTATTACGCTCGTACGCAATGTATACGAGCGTGATAGCGCATACGTCGTATCGGGACTGCTTCCACTGTCTCGTATGCACGGCACGCTGCTGTCTTCTATACATCTCACTGTAATCTTACATGGTTTATAGAATACACGCAATAGAAACTTAATACATATGTGAGACATAACAATAAACATGCTGATAATATTATTACTTGTAGTCCTTTACGTCTCTTCCTGTCTGTTGAATCACAAGTTTATACAGTTTCTTTTAGCGTATCTGAAATTTATTGATAACCGTATCTATTAGTATAATAAAAACAATCGCATTCTTCGTCTTATACATCCCTCATAAATTCTTAAAATGTTTATATTATTTCTTTTTATATTATAATAATGGTTACTGACATCGGCATTCGTGCGCAAAGAGGAAGGGATTTGCCAAAAAAGACAATAAACTCTTGTAACATACTGCGTTAAGATAAAGAAACGTTTCGAGATCACTTTCACTAATTTTCTACAATATCTAAAATTTATTTTCTTGTGACTAGTTTGCTTTAATTTATTCAGAAGATTATTTTCAATTCAATGTAATTTGAAGTTAAAGTTTTCGTGATTTTTAAATTAAAGTCTTGGAATGTTCCCGCGTTAGCATTTATATAGTTCGATTCGAGTCATGTGCAGTAAAGGCTTTTTGTGACCTTGTACATCCAATAGGGATAGCACTATTGTATTATACTTATCTCGTAATGCATCTGTCATCTGTCTCACTTTATTTAGTTCACTTTAATCTTACAGGGTTTATAGAATACACCCAATAAAGACTTAATCAGAGATGCCAAAAAGGCTACAAATGTAGGGGATTGGGAAGCATGTCTAGCGACAATAATTAATTTTTGAGATTTACCGATTTTTTTTACTACTTTTATGAAAATTGAAATACATTTTTTGAGTATTTTTAAATAGGTATAATAATTTAATGTAAAAAATACATCTAACGTATTTCCATGCCGTTAATTGTTTGTTTATTATTAATTATTCCTGCCTTATGCTTTTCGAGATAATTTTTGATGCCCTGACATTGCCTAAATTGCAAAAATTGCTACAGGATTTTGCATTTCATTATATGTAGTTTTATTTCAAATGTCTTCAAGTTCGAACAGATTTCAGCGATTTTATGGGTTATTAAATAACGATATTACTACTCTAATTAGGTAATAGAACTTTTGTTTCGTTAAACTTTAACAATAAAAGTTTAACAATAAAATGGTAAAATAATGTTTTTTTAATTCTAACTAAAAATTAATTTAAGAAATTTAGCGACTTGATTGGTAAAATAGCGACGTTTACAAACCAGTTAGCGACTTGTAACGAACTAGAACTGGCAACACTGAAATAATGCATTTATCAGACATAACAATAAACATGCAGATACTAAATATTATTACTTGTACCCATTTATATCTCTTCCTGCCTGTTGAATCACAAGTTTATACAATTTTATTTTATCGCAGGTAATTTATTGATAACCGTATCTACTAGAAATAGTATAATAAGAACAATCGCATTCTTCATTAATCCAATATCTAACCTTCGTCTCATATAGTTCTCATATGTTCTTAAAATATTTGTTTTAAATAATAATAGTTACTCGAATAGAATAGAAAGGTGGAGTTATATATCTATATTTATTTTAATTGAAACAACTTTAACATAAAATATATAAAGAGTAATTTTCAGTAAAGGACGTCGACGACGACGTTCAAGGGCAAAGAAGGGGGGTATTATCTGCCAAAAAGACAATAAACTCTTGTAACATACTACACTAAGATAAAGAAACTTTTCGAGAGTATTTTCACCAATTTTCTACAATATCTAAAATTTTCTTGTAATGGAAACTGTGAGACATTATATATATGATGGATTGGTGGAAGTACCTATTTCATGTTTTGTTTTGTCTTCATTGAAATTTAATATTTGGTTATATGAATATAATAACATACTCAAAATAGCATTAGCAAGACATAAGAGGCGTTATTAGTATGTCGATTGGAATATAATTACTCACTAGAAATATTTCTAAGTTTTGACTAAATTGGGACTGTATAAAACCATAGTTCACAATACTTTTCTTTAATTTATTCACAAGATCATTTTCGATTCAATGTAATTTGTAATGTAATTTCAATGTAAGTTAAAGCTTTCGCGATCTTTAAATTAAAGTCTTTGAATGATGCCACATTTTTTGAATACTGTATATGCCCATCAATTGAAGAGAACGTGTCTAGTACTGAATCACGCCGACTGATTTCAGCAATAAATAATAAAAAAATTATTTTAGTTAATTAATCAAATTAGATAACTTTTATTCGAGGGGTCAACGACATTTGTATTCACAGCTGTTTACGGTGTTTCGTAATAACATCAAATTTTTGCTACGTTCTATGTAGCAAAGTTGAGCGGAAACACCTTACGGAATGTTATAGTTACTTCTTAGATAATGCTTTTAAACAATTCTTATTTTGAAAGACTAACAACTACCTACATGTGCTACAAATGTCCAAATACGGTGGCTCATCTCAAGATGTTCTCTAGTTTTTTGTTTCTAAAACATACACGTTTGTATGTACTATACCATCAGGACCGGCTAGCAACTCTTAACTAAATTGCTAACGAGCCCTACGTACTTTTCATCGATGCACAAGAAACTGTAAATGAACACGAATCTGAAACTAGCAATATGGAACTCTAATGGTTCAATTAATCAAATCTTCTGAAATTTCAACATTTGAAAGAACACATAACATACACATAATGCTAATGTCAGAATCAGACTACACTAACCGTAGTTATCTTCGTATCCATGGATATGCGATCTATGACACAAAGTACCGGATGGGACGACGCATAGAGTTACTGCTGTTATTTTTAGAAATGCTATCAAGCATAATGAAAACCTAAGGTATAGAACGGTACTAGCCCAAGTACCGTTATTTTTCCTGATAGACGAAATGTTTTCTTGCACTTTATTAAGCCTCGATGTTGTCTTCCACAACGAATATACTAACTTCTGTTGGAGTTAAGTTCTCCGAATAATTTTGAATGGCCTAACTTTTTTTATTCAAGAGTAGTTATTTAACGTGCCTAACAGCTGAATTAAATCTTGTTTTATCTATTGGAGGTCTAGATGTGATTCATATTTTTCTCGGCCTTCTTTTTTTAAAGATGGCCTCCTCAACAGCTTTAGAGCACTGTTATTTCTGGGTTGTTATTAGGTAGTGAAGTTGTTTCCCAAGCCGCCTTTTGTGTGATTTGAGTTAGATCTTCTACAGGTTCATCAATTTCTCTGGCGAATTTTAACGAAATATTTATGTTGGTTTTTTTCTTACAAAGAGAAGCAGGTTTTTTACTTAAAAATTATGTCTGAATAACACTAAGATCGGAGAGTGATCAGAGGGGAGATCATAATTCTTCCATACTAAATAATCTTTTGGCTGGCATTTCTTTAGTAACACGAAGTCGGTTAAATCACTAGTTCAGTAGGTTTGCCCGTTGCTGAGACTCCTAAGTTATTGTTTTCTAGACATTTTTTAAGCTCTATTACTCTAGGTGTTATCAGACGGGAGCCCCATCTGTAATGCTTGACATTATAATCGCCATCCGCTAAGAATGTGTTGCCCATATTAGCAAAGAATTGTATATATGTATCTTGCTTTAATATATGCCTAGGAGGACAATAAATTGCAGAAAGACAGATTGTACCATGTTTGTCGTTTCTAATAATGTTTGTAGCATGTAGCCTGTTGTTTAGTACTTTGGGGCTACCTGATCCTTTAACTGAATAGTGATTAGTGATTCTGTTCTATGAAACTGTGCTTAATAATTCTTGCATTTATACGTAATGTTTAAATCCAACGTAGTAAATGTTATTATCCAATTTCCCATTTACAGTGTTATTTTCCGATATCGCTTATATCTTGCAAAACTAACACAAAATGGTAAAACGGAGTGTTTTGAATAGTACTCAATAATATCTGCAACTTTTCTATGGTGACTTTTCCTCTAAAATAATTAGGGCAGCCGATATCTGAGAAATAGTATTTTTACATGCTATTCGTTTATGTTACAAAACCGATAATATACCCTGTATAAATGTATTTTGTTGTTTTCTTGAGGATCTAATCTAGGGAAAACATAGGTAGCGAGCTTTTTTCTTTCTACTTATTACATTTGTAATGTTTCTGACTTTAAGTCCCAGTTTATTTATTTCTTCGATCATGTCCTGAGTACTAGGTGTCACATGTAGATTTTTAATTACTACGCGAAAGCTGCGATCTTGATGTAACTGATATATGTGAAATTTGACATAATGTAGTTTCAGCTAATTTCGGCGGCTCTCTATACTGCTATGTCTTTAGTGATCAATTTAGTGCTGTTTCTATCTATTATTTTTGTTCTTTTGGACTCTTGTTTCAGTAGACTGTAAACTGTATTGAGTTTATAAAGAATAAAATTTTGCTGTTTGTGAAATCCAACTAACCCCCTTATTATTATATGTAGTTTTTCACAGAAAACGAGAATTCTTGTAATTTTCATTCGGTAAAAGTTAGGCATGTGGTTTTTTATTTGCTAAAATAGTTTTATTTTATATTTTACTTTAAAGGTTTTTAAAATACCGACAAAGAAAAAATGAGAATTGAAATTTGAACAGGAATGAATTACGATCTGGCCTGCATTTGCAACTTCCGTTTTTTGCGAAAAGTTTAACACATGTATTTTCAAAAAGTTTTTCTGTTTACTTTTTGCAGTTCTTTCACAAAAATACGGACAAGTACGTTTCAAGTTTTTACAAAAAGGTCAGGAGTAATAATTTATGTTTAATCCTTTAATCCTTACTTTATCGGCTTTTAAAACGATATACGATAAAATCTAAATACAATCGAAATCCATACTCTTAAAAGGTACTCTGAACCAGGAATGAAATTTACAAGAATATTCTTGTAAATTTCATTCCTGGTTCAGTACCTTTTAAGCGTACGGATTTCGATTGTATTTAGATTTTATCGTAAAAAAAGTTTTATCGTTTATCCTTTTAAAAGCCGATAAAGTAAGTATTAAAGGATTAAAGATAAATTATTTTGGAAGTGCACATCTTATCGAAATTCGATATATAACGTTCGAAATATATCAAAATTTACAGAATAAGGAGGTAAGAGTTACGTAAATTACGCAAGATTGTAATTGATAGATATGGGTGATGGGGATAAATCCTTACTTTTTCTTTGTCGACTTGTTCTTCGTCTCCTGATCTCAGGAAAGTCCAATCAGGAGGCGATTGTTGTTAATATACCAGCTGCAATTTTAGCTTTTGGTCACAAAGTTTCAATAACAAACGTTCAACATATCAAATAAATTAAATGGGTTGAGTAACATTGCTCGGACGGAATTTCTCAAGGAAGCTATCTCCAATTTACAAATTATAATAGGTTTTACGACATTACAGCATAATGTCATAAGCGGAGATATATGACATTATTTTTATAATAATTTGTTTTGTGGCTTTTTGATAATTAAATTTAAATAGTAACAGAAAAATAAATATTCTCAATAAATGTAAACATAAAATTAACGTACATAGACTATGGACGGAACAACGTTCTTGTTGTATTTATTTTGTAGCTATATATTCCCACATAGCAAATAAAAATTGCAGCACACTTTCAAAAATTTGCCATTGCAAATCAAAATATTTGCAGAAAAGTTGTCTTTGCAAACATGAATATTTGCATAAAATTTTCGGAAAAGATTGAAGTTTTCCCTTGACAAACTTGCAGCAAATTTGTTCAAAATATTTGCAAAAAAATTGTCTCTGCAAACTTTCAGCAAATTATGAAAATAAAATTTGTTACAAATATTTACCAAAAATTTGTAATAAACTTGATTTTTATTTATTTTTTTTAATTTATAGAATTACGAAAACCGTAGTATTATCCATTGTTGCGAGTATGGAGCTTATTATTAACGCTTATGGAAAAAATAAACAGAAAAAAATTATTTATAAATCGTATATTTATAGAATATATTATTATCATTTGTTGTTATCATCCGCGTGTCATCCATTATTACCTCCACGTCGGCTGTTCGCTTGTCTTGTTCTCTAAAACACAAAATTGTAATGATTTGTAATTGTTTTACTTTGCTAACGCATAGTAATGTATAACGTATACTAATTTTGTGCACATGGACGAAAAAGAATTCAACTAGATTTATAAAATATCAATTTAACAAGATATACATAATAATAATACACTTAAGCAAAAGTAATATTAGCTAGGTAAGTAATAGAACATTTCGTAGTTACCAAATTCATTGAGAAGGGTTGTTTCACTTGTTCAATTTAGTTTTCACGTTTCAGCAGATAACGATAACCACAAATGATCACAATGTAAAATGGCGAATTAGCGACCACTGAAGCCTGTTTGCAGCGTGGGCAAACACTCAACTATCTTCGACGCGCGCATCTTTGTCGGGACAAGCGAAAATAAATTTGCTACAAAATTGCTAACGCAAATTTATGTTCGCAATTGAAAGTTAAGCGAAAGGCAAATTTGCTGAAAACTTTCATGCTATCTGGGTTGTTGCTTAAAGTTTTTGTAAATTCTTAGTAAATTTACTATTCCTTTACTATTCCTTCAATAAATATTGGAGTAGTTTTAATCTTGTCCATTTCTCCCGTTTTTTCTTTGCATTGGGTTTGTGAATAAATAAATAATTTATTAAGCGGTACCTACAAGACCGACAGGTCAAGTGGAAAACAGCAGCTGAAAGTAATTTTAAAATTTTTTGCAATATACTAAGCTTATACGACTTTAAACTAACTACGGCATTACTTAACACCCCTCTTGGTATTTAAAAACAAAAATTAAAGATGGCGTCCAGTCGCCATTTTAAAAAAGTGATTTGTAGAATCTTTCAAATTGTCACATACTAATCATATTGTCTAAGTTCGAAGCTGTTGCTATTTAAAAAAAATATATGGCGGCTTATTAAATTCCCCAATCTTTTTCTCCAGTTGAAAATAATCCACAATTTGCAATGATACGATCAAAGAAGATCCCAGGATGCCATTTACATAGTCATCATCATGCATTATATCATTAGTTTATTTGAAACAGAAAATAACATCTCAGGTGGTAAACAGTATCTGGATACCATTTTCAATTTTTTAAATTTTGGCACTATATTACTTAGTATTTAAAAACAAAAATCAAAGATGGCGTCCAGTCGCCATTTTGAAAATCTAAGAATTAGAAATTAGAAATTAGTATTTTCTCCATATATGTATTAGTGGTCTACAGTGTCTGCCATAAAGTTGGATCCATATGGAGAGTAGGAGGTCCTAGGTGATAAAAAAAAGCATGTATCTATTTTTCTGTGGAATTCACATTTAGAGGTTGAAATCCCTGTTTTATTTTTGTGACTTTTGTTGTTTTAAGAGTTAAAAGCAGTTTTTCATATTCTTTTCTGTACAAATTTGTTTCAACTGATATCTGTTACAATATTAGAAGCAACGATAAAATACTTACTACCCTCTGTAGCAGAATAATTGTCAAAAACTACCCTTCGTATATTCTCTTAAATATGCATTATTAATCTCTAAATGTAAATTTACGCACAAAAAAATATATGCTTTATCACCTAGGATCTACTACTCACCTACAAGATTGTAGAAAAATTTAGGCCGACACCAATCTAATGTCCCTTGTTAGTAATAGTTTCACTTCTGGGCAATTACATTTTTCGAATACTCACTTGTGAAGTTATGAAATTCTAAAACTGACCTTAGTCCTTAGTTTCTAAGACAAAACTTTTCAAAAATAAAACAAAAATGACAAATTAACAGCAGTTATCTTTTTTGTTTTGTTTATGCTTTTATTTAGAAAAATTTACTTTTGCATTTCTAAAACCAGTGCCACAAAGAAACATTTTTCTTAACATTTCTATGTTTGTTTTTTCAACATTTCTTGTTTGTTCTTCGAAGCAAAACATTTCTCAACTTTTGTATTGTATTGTTTTATATTGTTAGCAGCAAGTACCAGAAATATTAAAAATACAATTTATTATTCTTCATACCAAAGTATTTAAGTAGTAGCAAAGAAATCTGTGCTCTCAAATTACTGTAGAAATGCCTGACCTGACCCTGATAATTGCTTCTGGTCGGTCCGTTGTCACTACGATGAGGTCAAATTTAGTGTTGATGATGCAATACTCACCTACCCCCAAAATTCAACACTCATCATACATTTACTGATGCTAGTCCTGTTGTTAACATTAATTCCCACACTATTTTCCAACACAACCCTAATTATTTTAGCAATTTCATTATAACTGATTTAAACTAATAAACTGTCATGATTTTATCAAACAACCAACTATGTTTTGTTCTAGGTGTCAGGTGTGTAATAAATAGTTTGATATTCCTTGCTTTTGACATCTTTGTTTTGACAACTAAATTAATTAATTATTGCCCTAGACCATTCGAATGCTGCCCTAATGCATATACCCTAACGAGAGAGGATAGTCATCATCCTCATTTATCAATAACTTCAAAAATCTCTAGAAAGAATAACATACGCTTGGAAAGTAACGACTAGCATATCAAACCAGGATCGATAATATAGAGTGTATCGCAAATTAGGCAGCACCCCTGTCCTTATATCTTTATTATTTTTTATCCAATTTGAACCAAATTTTCCTTAAAGATAGAATTCAGGTCTACTTGTAACAAAAAAATCCATTCATTTACTTCAAATGCGAAGCCACCTGGGATACCAAAATTAATGGAAAAAATTATATTAGAAATTTTTTATCAAAAAGTTTTATTAACAAAGGTTGTTCAGAATTGGCCATAAAACTTAAATCCAACATTTTATTAAAAACAAAAAAATTAAAAAAATTTTGCAAAAATTCAATGTAAATGAAGAAAAAAACAATATTTTATTCTTAAATAAAGGTATTTCCCAGTATTTTCAACTAAAACACAAACAAAAATTAAAAACAATATTTCATTAGTTAAAAAACGATATTCTCAACTAACTCACCATAAAATATCGTTTCTTTTTTATTTTAATTGTATTCTTCTCGAAAACATAAAATCGATGTCATCATCTGAGTACATTGTCTTATAGAATATCATCTAGTAGTGAAATTAGTAATTTCTGTATATGTATAAAATTGTATATGTATTACTACTATTGTAAAATTATGAGGACAATAAATTATTATTATTGTTATTATATCAGGACGGCAGAACAGATGGAATTAATAAAAGCAACTAACTCAGAAAAATGTAACAACTATAAGGTTTCACTGATAGTAGCCAACCGCACATTTGCAGCATCGGGAATAAATTTTGGTAATGTGTGCCAAAAATAAAGTACAACAATTTAAAAAATGCAACATGTTGTTTACTGTCAATTTTTGGATCGACATATGATGTTGAATCATTGTACTCAACAATGAAACTGATTAAATCGAAGTTATGTTCACAGTTGACTAACCATCTAAAAGAATTAATAAGAAGTTCAATTTCTAATTGTCAACCTGATTGTCAAAAATTAATTTCAACATTACAAATTCATAAACCTTCAACTAGCAAAAAGTAAATAAAAAAAAATGTAATAAATAAATATGTAAAAATTGTCAAAATAAATACATTGTGATTCAGAAAAAAAACTTTTATTTTTTTTACCAAGAACTTTAGGTGCGGCTCCCAATATTTTCAGGTAGGTAACTGGAGCTCTTGCTGCAAAAAGTCTAACCACTCCTGTTATATATTCATGAAGGCGAGTTGACGAAAATGCCCTATATGGCAGCATTTTTTAGCAATTTTATTAAAGATGCTGTTGAAACTCATAAAATTAGTGACAAGTGTATCCATTGCAAAAAAAGAAATCTGCGTGTTAAATTAGTTTGATTTCCGAAGTATCAAAGACTATTGCTAAAGTTCATAGGGAAACATTTTTTCAGGTATTTTTGTTTATTTAGATTTACCATTCACGTAACCAGGTCATTTCTGTAATTATTCTTTCTGGTATTTATAGCAACTCTATTAAATGCTCTACATCTGAAAATAAATATTTAACATTAATTTAATATTGTTGTAGCAAAATTGGTTGATTTTATACAATGTAATAATCTAATCCTCTACCGAATTTATAATTTAATTTACCATTAAATTAGAATTGTTTTAATT
Organism: Agrypnus murinus; assembly: GCA_929113105.1. Classification (NCBI taxonomy): domain Eukaryota; kingdom Metazoa; phylum Arthropoda; class Insecta; order Coleoptera; family Elateridae; genus Agrypnus; species Agrypnus murinus. Next base: position 118,732,333 of record OV816023.1, on the reverse strand, counting down.
GTTCAAGTCTCAATCTTAATCATTTATCAAAATAGATTTAAATAATAAACAATCAATAAATTCTCTATACTTTTTTATTTTATAATTTATAGAAGATTAAGAGTTAAATTATTTTTATTAGTCGTTATAATTTATAGTTGATGTATACATATAATAATACACCATTCAGATGGAAACTGTTCATTTAAATTCGAAAATGCAGTATAAGCATCTAAATTTTTTCTTTTTCAAGTCTTCAAAAAGCTGTTTTAAAACAATTACAAAAAAAATGTTTTAAACATATGTTTAAAACATGTTTAAAAAGAAATAGTTTAAAACTTAGTTTGATGTTTTGAACTTGATTTAAACATGTGTTTTAAATAAGGTTTTAAACATGCCTATATCCCAAGGTTAGTAATACGCTCTTTGAACAGCAACATGGATTTATGAGTAAACGGTCTACTACCACAAATTTAAGCTGCTTTTTAAAGTTTTTGTCAAATGCTTTGGACAATAAAAAGCAAGTCGATATTGTTTTGACAGACTTCTTTCTCCAAAGAATTTGACAGAATTAATCATGCTCAAAATATTTAAAAGCGCCCTAGAAATAATTCAATACTAATAAAATTTACATGACTTAATCGATATTGTTGTTGTATATATACAGGGTGTTTTATAAGGTATGTACCAGACTCGCATTTCTGATGGCATTTAGAACAAAAATCTTTAATAAAGTGTTTTGATTAGAGACAGTCAAAATTTTAGTAATTTTGATGGACGTTCTTAGGAAAGTACGTATAAAATTATAACGCGCTGATGGTGATATTGATATCACTAATAAAAAATGAAGTTAACTGTGTAGGTGTAAACTATGAAATTTCAAAGCCAGACAAATATGATGAGGTCACATTTCACTGTGTATTTTTACGGCCTAGCTACTCCAAACTCACCTTTTCCAAGCGCCCACTTGTGTACAAACTGTGACCGTGACCTTGAATATCTCTTTACTGTAAAATTGGTTAAATCTAGCCACAATTCTCAATAGCAAGAAATTCGGTAGGAGTTTTCCACATCGAGTTCCAATCGTCTATGGAATTTACTAATTAGTGTTAATTAATGATGCCAAACTAAACAAGAAAATGAAAGATCTGGGTCACAAAAATCAGGAGGGCAAAAATGCAAAATGCATCCCGGATCACGCAAAGCTCAAGCGATAGCCACACTGTAATTTAATTACAGTGACATTAATTTAAATAGTTTTAAGAAGAGAAGTAAAATGAAAATGAACATTTGTTGTCCTATCCATAGTTATATCGTACGTCGCTGACATTTTTAACAGTTTAGATAATATCAAAGTGTTTCTTGCAATCTGATCTCATTTTATCTGTTTACACAGGTGTTGATCACGCATTGAAATAATGCCTTGTTTTGACTACATTAATTAAATTACTAAATGTTTTAGTAAGGAGAACCCCAGATTTAATGTCCGTCAAATTTTATGTCATCGTTTACAATGACTTGACCTACACCAATATCCTTTTCCTAATTATCGGTGTTCGAGGAATTATTATTTAAGTGACTGACCTCATAAAATTGTATTGTAAAAAGGATCATGTTTCATATTGCAGAATCAGCAATGTAAACATAACAAAACATAAAACAATCGTTTTGAAGGTATAAAACAAATCCTACTATATGTGCTAAAAACATTGTACCCTTCTTTATTTGCATTTTTTTTCGAAAACCGCTTCTGAAAAAAATTCTGTGAGAAAAATAGAGAATTGTTGTTTGTCTTAGCAGGGGCGGATCCAGAGAATTATTTTGAGGGGAAAAAATTTTGAAAAAATAATTGTTTTAAATAAATAATAATGAAGCAAACATTGTTTGTTTTTATCCTATGTATATTTATTTATCAATGTTATATTTTGCACAATATTTAATAAACATTAACTACTTTTACATTCAAAATTTATTTAACTATAATACTAAAGTATAATACGATATATAAAGATATATAAGGTATATAAAATTTTGGAGGGGAAATTTGCCCCATATCCTCCCCCTTGGACCCGCGCCTGGTCTTAGCCATGTCTTAACTACTTGCCGCGTTTGATGTCCTTGTTATAATACACCCTGTATATAAGCACTTGTTAAAAATATATTTGTACCTGCTACTCCGCTTATTTAGAAAAATGTTTGAATGTCCATTTTTAAGATGGTTACTCACAACCGTTACAACCCGTAACATTTATGCAAGAAAACAAATGTAGTCGTCAAAATAAAATCTTTTGATATTTTATATTTATATTAATTTCAAATGGTTTATTTTACTTTATAGTTGCAAAAGTGTCAAGTATTAAGCGATTTGATACAAAATGTAAATAATTGCTGTACCAAAAACAAACAATTTGCCACTTGTTGTATACCATTAGAATTTTTATGAGCTAAGCAAAATTAAAACCCCTCAAAGTAGTATTCATTGGAAACTCGCTCATCTGACATGTTATTCTACTTTAAACACACCCCAGGAATTCAATAAGCACTCTGCTCCTCACACCATGCTTCCATCAAACTCACTCCCTTACCCTATTAAAATATTCATCAAAAATCCACTTAATGTGACGTGTTACTCGACTGTAAAATGCCACAGAAGTCCAGGAAACAACTTTAAGTTCGCTGCTCCTCACTTCAAGCTCCTACCCACATTCCCCTCAGCTCGCCAAGCTCTATCAAAATATTCATCAAAAACCTACCTAGTACTATGTCATATCATTTGACTTCAGATCATCACAAAAGTCCAATAAACAACTTCAACTACTTTAAACTTTTCGCTGCAGAACCACAAAGGTGTTAAAAGAAAAAAACCTTTCTGCTGTTCACTCCATGCTCCTAACTCCATTCCCCCTAGCCCTCTGAAATCCATTAAAACATTCATCAACAAGCTCACTAATGTGACATATCATATGAATCCATATTCCCAGGGAAGTTCAATAAAACAATTTTTTAAGCATTTTGCTTACCACCACGTGGTCTCCCAAAAATAAACCAAAAATATCCACCTGAGACCTTATACATATACATCAATTAACTTCCCTCGATAACACATGTTCACCCCATGCTCCTACCTCCATTCCCCCTAAGCCCTCTGAAACCCATTAAAAGATTCATCGACAAGCCCACCAATGTGACATATCATACGACTCCATATCTCCAGGGAAGTTCAATAAAACAATTTTTTAAGCATTTTGCTTACCACCACATGGTCTCCCAAAAATAAACCAAAAATATCCACCTGAGACCTTATATATATACATCAATTAACTTCCCTCGATAACACATGTTCACCTCATGCTCCTACCTCCATTCTCCCTAGCCCTCTGAAGCCCATTAAAACATTCATTGACCCCCACTAATGTGACATATCATATGACTCCATATTCCCAGGGAAGTTCAATAAAACAATTTTTTAAGCATTTTGCTTACCACCACGTGGTCTCCCAAAAATAAACCAAAAATATCCACCTGAGACCTTATACATATACATCAATTAACTTCCCTCGATAACACATGTTCACCCCATGCTCCTACCTCCATTCCCCCTAAGCCCTCTGAAACCCATTAAAAGATTCATCGACAAGCCCACCAATGTGACATATCATACGACTCCATATCCCCAGGGAAGTTCAATAAAACAATTTTTTAAGCATTTTGCTTACCACCACATGGTCTCCCAAAAATAAACCAAAAATATCCACCTGAGACCTTATATATATACATCAATTAACTTCCCTCGATAACACATGTTCACCCCATGCTCCTACCTCCATTCTCCCTAGCCCTCTGAAGCCCATTAAAACATTCATTGACCCCACTAATGTGACATATCATATGACTCCATATTCCCAGGGAAGTTCAATAAAACAATTTTTTAAGCATTTTGCTTACCACCACGTGGTCTCCCAAAAATAAACCAAAAATATCCACCTGAGACCTTATACATATACATCAATTAACTTCCCTTGATAACACATGTTCACCCCATGCTCCTACCTCCATTCTCCCTAGCCCTCTGAAGCCCATTAAAACATTCATGGACCCCACTAATGTGACATATCATATGACTCCATATTCCCAGGGAAGTTCAATAAAACAATTTTTTAAGCATTTTGCTTACCACCACATGGTCTTCCAAAAATAAACCAAAAATATCCACGTGAGACCTTATACATATACACCAATTAACTTCCCTCGATAACACATGTTCACCCCATGCTCCTACCTCCATTCTCCCTAGCCCTCTGAAGCCCATTAAAACATTCATCGACCCCACTAATGTGACATATCATATGACTCCATATTCCCAGGGAAGTTCAATAAAACAATTTTTTAAGCATTTTGCTTACCACCACGTGGTCTCCCAAAAATAAACCAAAAATATCCACCCGAGACCTTATACATCGTCGCCATCAATGCATACTGGCATAACTCTGTTTTAGTAACTTTACAGGAGAGCTGTTTAAAGTTTTTACCAAAGTTTCAATGCTTATAAAAACTTTATTACGGATGATATGAACTTAATTTTCTGAAATGTTGCAACTGGCAACAGGTAACTTAATGGCATAATGATAATTATTTTCTACACCAACAAGTTTTTTTTATTTAGGGGCAAATACGACATACGCCTGTTTGTCATAATAAATATGCCACTGAAGGAAGATACCTACGCCTAAATAGGAAATATTATGTTTAAAAATAAATAACAACGGTTTTAAAGAATTTATATTATTAATTGTTAGTATTTATGGAAATGTAAATAAAAGAATAAATTAAACTTATATACATAATATTTTAATATAAAAACCAAAAACAATAAACAGCTAAAAACTTATTAAATAAAGAATAATGAATGAATTAGTTTTTAAAAGTGTACAAAAATAGTTTACGAAATTAAAATTTTATTGGAAGATACTATCATAATGCATTAAACACAGCAAAAAAGAAATCAGAAATCATTATTAAAAATGATAAGTTATTGCATACAGTAAAAACTTAATTTTCAATAAATTATTTTTTTATTAATGAGGTAAAGAAGTATAAAACTGTTTGTGTTCTGGCTGTCTAATGGGAGGTTTTAGCCCCAAACAGAGAGAATGTATATCTTCATATTTTTTGTTGAAATTTTAATTGGCCCTTTATTGAGCCGAGACAAATTGTCTGATAAGTTACTAATGTTTCTAATGAAAAAGCCAAGAAATGTAGGGACCAACTTCATTAAAACTAAACAGCAAAAATAATACATTATTGTGGTACTTTGCATTATTTGTATATCATAACTATAAGTTACGCACGTAGAACGTTACAAAATTTAAACTTTTTTATAATTTAATTTATTCACCTTAATTGAATGCCTTATTATACATAAAATTCCCGCGTCTCGATTTATTTTTTCCGAGACTTGAGACAACAAAAAATTGAGCCAATTGCATTTACAATTAGATTAGTTATTATAGTGTATAATATTCTTAAATTATGAATAATGTCTCGTTTTTGCTAAAAGGTATTTTGATTCTTATTATTAAAACTGAGAATTAACTTATGTTCATCTAAGATCTAGATAAACACTTTTGAGATATAATCAAAAATGTGTATGATAAATTTAAAAATGAGAATGGCCGTAATAGTTATTACACTAACCTGATGGTATTTATGATTCAACAAGAATATATTATGATGTATATACATATAATGAATGATTGTTATATTTATTTTATTGGTACGTACACTCTAGACTCTATACAATCACTTACTTGAACACCCCAAGACATAATGACGAATTTTTAAGAATTTTCTCAAATATAAAATATGCGGCTAGTTTTTAAAAATAAACAGATGTAAATACTTACCATAAATTACAGGCAGGTTTGCCCAGATGGATTGCTATGGTTTCTTGCAAGTTATAAATCATTATCACAATTTAAAAGTTTATTTTGCTGCAAAAGAGAATTTCCAAAATACTAAACCAACATTTTGTAATTCAAGTATTTTTTAGTTAAAACAAGTGTAGACACACTTTTTAAGTAATTACAATAGAATACGTACTATGCAATAATTAAAACCTCTAAGCATTGAAAACAATGACGAAATACGCCCGTTTGTGACAAAAAAATATTTTAATTTAGGAGTTAGGTCCTCATTTTTTAAATAATATCTTCTAATCAGTAAACAATTAGGCTGTAATTGTCTAATATGTTATAGACAATATCAAGATGAAGCGTTGTGTGTCATTATCTCATTTTTGCTATTTTTCGAGATACACCCCTTTGCATTAATGACGACGACATATACATCAATTAACTTCCCTCCATAATACATGTCGAATGATACCATTCCAGGTACATTACTCCTTTCCTTACGGTCTCTCGCTGACTCTAGAGTTTGCGAGGGATCTGTATCACGGTACTGTCCAGCAACTTATACTGCTGCAAAAGGTCATACATGCAGTACATCAACCAACTCTCCTCCATAGTGCAAATGGAATCACTCATAAGCAATACTCTACTTGGGGAGTTATGAAATTGTAAACACTAACTAACTTTAGTCCTGTTTCAGATAAAAAAGGTTTATAAAGTAGTTGAACCAAAAATAAGAGTTCAGTAGTTTTATCACATTTGTTTCTTTCAACATTTCGTTTGTTTTTTGAAAAAGAATTCTGTAAAAATGCCTGACCTGATCCTGAAAACCGCCTGAGAATTGCTTCTAGTTTCAGCCTGTTACCACTATGAGGTGCACAAATCAAATTTAATGTCGGTCTTGATGATACAGTACTCAGCTACTCCCATAATTGAGCACTCATCTTTCAACATACATATGCTTCTGCTAGTCCTGTTGAACACTATTTCTTTATTTACCAAAGAAGTCTCCAAGTTCAAATGATTTTACCAATTTCAGAATAACGGTGGTAGAAACTAATAAACTGTCGACAATATTTCAAATTCTTTATTAGAGAAATATTTTTTATTTATATAAACATGTTACATTAAGTACTAAAGTTGTAATAAAATATATTACTATTCAAACACACTATTGATATTATTACTAATATATTATTATTTAAAAACAAAATATATCTATATTATAACGTAAACATATATAGTAAAACTAATTCCCTCATTCTATTAAAACTATCTTGTAATGAAATTCTTTGCGTTGTCTAATACGACTGAGAGATCTCAATGGATAGCGGTGATGAATTCCAGGAACTTTAACTTCTAATTGAAGAAGATTCAACTTTCTGGGATCTATTCCCTCACCTACAGTATTGCGTACAACATCACTTAATGCTCCCAGAACAAACTCGTAAGAACCATCAGCCACATCCCAAAGGTTCTGAATATAAAAAATAACATTAATTTTCATTCCACTATGGCTATTAATATAGCAATTAATACATAAATAAAATTAATTAACAGCAAGCTAAAATAAAATTTTAAAAATACTAGTAATGAAGCTAAAAAACTTACAGGAGCCTCTTGAGTAGCCCTTCCTTGAGCTAGTTCTCGAGGACCATTTCCACCTCTGTTTGTATAACGTAAACGTTCTTTATAGGCAACTGCAACTCTTAAAAGAGCAATTGCGTCAAGCACTGGCATATGATAGATGAATCTTACATTTGCTGATATATTAACAGGAAGATCCATGTTTGCTGACTTCTATGTCGATAATTACCAGTCAAATTATACTATAAGCACAACCGCAGTATCGAATTTCTAAATGTAATTTACGCACTGCAACAATGGTGCAACAAGTATTTACAAATGCCTGCCAGATCCCGCTAACACACAGCGAATGTACAAGACTGTGTCGAGTCGGCGCGTTGCTTAAATAGAAACGTTGCACTAGTAGTAACTCCGTCTAGAAAACATTCATTCGAAATGAACAAATTATCTAATGGAAATTATCTATATTAATAAATGAAGCGTGTATGAATTATGCACATTTTATTATAGAAATTGTCTTCGCGGCCAGTGACCAGTGACGGCGGTAGATTGAAGTGTTAATGACGAGATTTTAAATATTTTAATTGATACAAAATTTCAATCATTAACAGCTTCAAATACTGAAAGGTTTTAGAAACTTCCTTGAAAATTTGAAATAGAAATTTTGAATTAACGCAAGACGACTATCTCGTAAGTTTCTAAATTGTGGGTATATAAAGCATTGAATCACTGAGACTGATAGGCTGTTAAAATTTAAGATTCTGTAATTTTGGATTTATGAAATTTTCAGTTGTAAATCTTACACACCAAAACAGAATGCTCTGATTTCTGCAGCTTCTGAAAGACAACTCAACGACTTGATAGTTAAGATATGATGATGCTAAAACTTCGAAAATCCGAAACTAAGCATTCTTAAAGTTTGTATACTTCAGATTGGAATCAATCAGATTAGAACATTTTATTTGCTTTATTTAGTTCCTTTGCACACTGTTCAATATGAGAAGTTGAATTTTGGACTGTTCTGGCGATGTTGACAATCATGGAGAATTATATATAAAATACTACCTAAACATTGGAGGATGTTAAATATTTTCGGAATGTTTAAACTCGTTTTAAGTATTGTTTCTGGTAGTAATTAATCAGTTCCTACTTAAAGTTGATAATATCGAGGTAGTAAAGATACGTCTTAATAACGTCAACATCTGGTAATAACTCGTCATAAGACGTCAGTGGACCAAAAGTAGACGACATAATAACGTCTAGTACATCACATTAAAATGACCGTAAGTGATGTGCCACATATCACGTCATATTGTCGTCTTTTTTGGATAATATATTTATATAAATATATATTTTATCGGTTTTCAGTCAAAAACTAAATGTTGCGATACCGCATTTTGCATCGTTAGTAATATTAGCATTATTATTTCAAAGATACTTTTTTCTGTTATAATTTCCATAATAGTACCTGTATGTTTTAGTAGGGCTATTGCAAAGGCTCATTGTGTTTAAAGCGTGTTACTGCGAGAAATACAAACATTTATCTTTATTATTTTCGTAGAAATATTATTTTTAGTACATTCTTAATATTTCATAAATTCCAACAGCAATTCATGGTGTTGCAATAAATTTTGCGCCGAACGGTTGGGTTTACGATGGCGCTACTTTCAACCAATAGGTGAAGGTGCCGCTTACGCGATATGCGCTCGCAGTTCATCTTGGTTGTCAGTACCAGTCTTTATTTTTTCATTTATGTGCAGTTTGCCCCCTCTGAAATATTTGATTTGATAGTTTAAGAAAAACCTTAATCGTCAAAGAATAAGTATCCATATATGTACTTCTAGCGAACTGAACATTTTTGTAGTGAAGAACTTAAAGTATGGCCTATTGCAGAAGTATTTAGCAAATGCGTTGTTTTGGCTTTTAAGGAAAGTTTTGTGGCGATGCCTATTATTCATAGTATTTGATTTATCTTTGAACATTTTTGTAAGACTTCAAAGGAAACATTGTAATCTGAGATGCCATTCATTAGAAATAATGAGACAAAGGTCAATAAAAACTAGGTTGTGAACTATGTTATCTTTAATTTTAAAAAAACGTCATATTAACGTGTTTGTAAGACGTGAGACTAATGTCTAGCTTATAACTTCATTGTTCTGAAACATTACGAAATCATTACTACGTCATCCAACCACTCAGTGGCCAGTTTTTCACGTCATTTTTACGTGACTTTGATATCTGGGATTAGATATTTGTACGCGGTTCGGCTTGCAAATTGCATATATTTATTTGTGTTTATATTGAAAGAAAAGAAGTGGAAGAACGTCTTACCAATATATGGCTCATTTTACTAGTTTATTCAAATCTTGAGCAAGATGTCCCTGTATAAAGACGCACCACTGTAGATGGTTTGCCTCAGAGACGGACCTGTTTTTGCATTTTAATGTCGCACTAAACTTAGCTTTTTCTTCTTACGTCATAGTAGAATCGCTATTAAAAAGATTCTTTATTTCTTATTAACTTATTTGTAGCCGACCCACACGGCAACGAACGGTTTTAAATTGACTGTATAACGATCTGAGATATTTATAATTATTTGATCAGTTGTATTTTAGTTCACCAGAGGGTTTTTATTTAATATCAGTTTTTAATTAATATCGTTTGTAATACTGTTTATATGTGTAATTTCTCGTTTTAATTATCCGATAAAACTGAAGTAATCAAGAAAGAAAGGAAAGGAAAGTACATATGATTACTATGTATGTGTCAGGTGTCTACTAGTATTTAATACTAATAGTTGGAGCGCAGTACTACAATATGTAGATTTTACATATCTTTATTTGCCTATTTTTACCAATACATGTTGAGTAAGAAGAAATAATAAGTATAGCGTTCCTACCTACCTCAGCCCGTTGATTATGACCACAATTTCTTAATTTTTAAAAATAGCAATATTAGATTACAATTATTTGAGAAATATACAGCTAATAGTTAGTGTTGTTCTTAACTAAATGCTGACTGGCTAAGATTGTTACCGAATACATATTTTAATAAGAATGCCGCATTTCCCCATAACATGGCCCCATACGATTAAAACTTAGCTACGCCTATGGGGATTAGTTAGGATTATATGCAGATGTCATCTAACTGACTATTATGTAGGTATTAGGCGAGAGCTTGATGCGTTCAAAATATTATCCAATAATATTCTTTACTCCTTCCCGCGCTAGTGTATTTTGATAAACACATGGTTTTGTTTGTAAACACATTTTTAGTGATTGTTCTATTTATTTTCTTTTTAAATGAAGGACTTTAATAATAGTTGATGTTTAAGATGAAATTTCATTACAAATAGCATTAATAAAGAACCTTAAGAAAATTTCTGATTTAATCTAGTTGATTGCAGGGTTTGGCTAATAAATGGTAATTAGTTGTAATAAATTATAAAGACATACTGACTTCTTAATATTTAAAGTTACAAACTATAATAATTGATTTGTTTTCAGAATTCAGCATTTAACAATCAACAAAAAAAATGAAGAAACCCTATTATAGTTATTACAAACATGTATAGTGACCATATTATAGTCATTAGAGAATCTTCAAACAAACGTTGCTTAGTAATGTGATGCCACTATTGTATTGCGTATTTCCTAAGCAACTGCATGTTATTCTAAATGATCCAGAGCATATGTGAATAAGCTTAAAGCAAAATTACATTCAATCAGCTTGATATGATTTATACAAAATTCCAGATTTATTTAGTGGGGAACATGTCGTTAGACTTAATCCCCACGTTCCTTCCAAGAGGAAGTGATTGAGATACGCCCAATCAACGTGCATTTGCATAGCAAATACAACCTTCAGTAACTCACCGGTTATATAGTGAGGTTGCCTATTCATCTTCTACTAGCTCTCTATGCTAGTACCAGAGCTATAAATGTGCTCATCAGTCGCGGTCCATCCCAAGGGATGAACCCCTTGTCCAGTATTAGGACAATTCCCACTACATGGATCTTCACTGCCTGATCGAGTGTAACCTCATATGTGGCGAGACTTGGTTTTGCCACACCGACCTCCCAGTTGTCGGCATGGTGTGCCCCAGACAGAGCTTTGTTTCGAGTCTACCTAAGTAGAATTCCGTTATGTACCCGATAAGGTAAAATTGTCTTGAACATTTAAGCATAGTACTCTAAAGGGTTTCTGAGGATCAGACGAATGGAACCATGGATGGATCAGCCAAAGCCTGACCCCCGTACTTTCATCTCCGATACACTACCCGGTGTTCATGCAGAGTTTCCCATATGTCAGCGGGCGAACTCCCTGGCCTGGATAAACCTCACGTTGATTCTCTTCTATTTGTCTAGGCCAGGCAGCTGGTAACTAGCACTATATACTCCCTGACGTCAGGTGAGAATCCAATCGACCCACACCGGTACCTCATGTTAATAGAACTTGAAGTGAGAATGAACACCGTATGGTCTGCATCCAGGCTAGTCTCGGATACTAGTTATGCCGGACACCTCAAAACAACTGCCCTCATTCATCCAACATGATTTATACAGTACTGAATTCAATGGTTTGATTTAAGTTAAGTTAATCAAATTTCTAATATTTGACAACATAGTAAATAAGTAACATAATTAATTTCTTTTTGATATCTACCATTGTGTACAGTTTTTTTAATAATTTTTCTTTATATTAAACAAATATGTTTTCCTATTTGTTTTGAGACAGACCATCTACACAGATAATTAGTGATTGATGACACAAATCCTTAAAAAATTCCTGGTTTTGATGAATGTTCAAGGCATGATCAATAGAAATTGGATGACATGAATCTATAGCAGCACATTTAACGCAGCAACAAATTAGATTTAATGCATCCCTTAAAAAAATCAGATGTTTTTTATTTGTAACTATATTTGGGACATTACGTTTTCAGGCAATAAGCAATATATTTTGCTATTCCTTATTTAAAAGCATTTTATGATCTCTATTTTTGTAGAGATTGTGCAGATAATATATTTTAAATAGTGTACACAGTTTATTTGTGCACCCAATATTACAATACATTCATAAAGATATTTCAATTACTCTTTTTAGTTATTAGGGTTTGTTTATGCCTGGAACAAGGATGAAATGCGATCTGCTGTTTTTACAAAATACTAGAGTGATCTTTATAGTAATTCTTTTTTATTTAAATTAAAACTTTCATAAATAGTATTTAGTTGTGATTTTTAATTGCAATTGATGTATTAATTAAAACAAAGATTAATTGCAATTAAATTTAGTTACAGACTGCAATTAAGAAGTTAGTTGCAATTAATTATAATTGCAATTGAAATGTCACAATTAAATCTTCAATCTACTGATTAATTTATTAAAACTTTAATTGATTGATGCCCAACACTGATTACGATAAGTGCTTGTTTACTACATAATCTGAAGCGAAAATATATGTATGTTACGCAGTTTAACAAGTATCCTTTGCACGAACACTTCTTTCAAATAGTATAAGCAATTCTTTGTTTTATTAACATATAGCTTTTAATGAAAACTCTTCCATGAAATTCTAGCTCCTACTTTTGATGTTGAATATACCCATGTAAGATCTAGTAGGCTAACAAAGGGTGTGGTTGATAAAGTACTTCTATTGTTAAAGGTAGGTTTATGTTAGTGACAGCAAACAGTCCGTTATATCAATTTCTGGCAAACAATTTTTTATTAAGGGGAAGATTCGCTAGTAGAAAAGTAATGTGTTCGTATCTGCAAAATAACTTTTTTATTTATGTAAATAGTGACACGGGACAAAAAGCAATTTGTTAAGATAGGTTTTCTGTAGGTACCTACGACTCGAATATCTTTACAAAACGTAATCTGTTTTAGAAAAAAATTGCTAAAGTTAGTATATTTTCGACTAATCAAAGCAGGCCTGATAAACATAAAATTAAATAAATCTCGTCGTAGGTACTTCAATTTAAGTTTTTTCTTTCATTTAGTAAAAACCCCATCGTATAATGTCTTCTACTTTTTAAAATATCTTACATTTACGATGATAAGATACGGGTTTTTTTCTTAATACAATTGCCTAACTATCAGGCGCAATGGCAATAGTTTTCGATGGTTAATTACTCATGCAGGCTACACTGTTAAAATAAGTTCATATTATGCGCGGTCTATTATTATTTATGGTATTTTATTTTATTCCTTAATTTAATTTAATTGAATCTTATTTCTTAATTTAACTGAAACGTTGATTGCAAAAAGGGTATACTAAGTTGCAATTTTAACAAAAATCAAATTTCTGTCGGAAATTACACGTCCTACTAAATAAAAGGTATATCAGTTTTTTTCACTTATCATTGCTTGAGGTGTCCATACAACGAATATACAATAATTGCGGTTCGTAATATGTAACTGTCCTTGTATTTGAAAGTAATAATTATGAGTTCTTTTTAAACAGATTTCACCAGCCCGGTTTTCCAAAAATTTAATTTTCTTTTCTTTAACAACACTTATAACTTTTATCCTTGCAGCTGATGCAGGGCATTTGATTTCAATTAATCCGTCATCGCTTAATAGTCCGTCTGGTGATGCAAAAAGAAATCATCTTTATCAATAGTTATTATATTATCAGTTTCATGATATTGTCCCCATCGTGTAGCAAGATTTCCTTTAAAAGTGCCATACAACAGATTTTAGACTATATTTTTACAATGTGTTATAATAAATAATAATAATAATAGGTCCCATTATTCCCTTAAGGGACACATGGTTTTAATATAGTCCTTCCAACTCTTCTTGTCTACTGCTATTTGTGCCAGCTCCGAAATCGTCATCGTTTCCTTTTCTGCTATATTTCTCCAGGTACCTTTTGGATGCCCCCTTTTTCTGTTTCCTTCAGAATTCCATTTTAGTATCTTCTTACCAATTTCATTTCCATTTTTACGCAGAGTGAGCCCCAGCCAGCCATACTTTCTCCTTCTTATCTCCATATTTATATCTGCTTGGTTTGTTCTTCTCCATCACTCTTCATTTCTAATGGTTTCTTTTAACAATGTGTTAAGCTTTTCATTTTACAAATCTTACCAAAATTAGAAGCTGTTATTCGCGATGATCTTTCTTGACGCCAAAGTAGATTATTATTCTGACCAGTTGTTTCTAACTGTATCAGATGTAATTCGTCTTTAATTTTTTCATTACTTGTAAAATTTCTTTTAAAGAATCTTCTTCTGCCGATAACCTGCATGTTTTCTTCCTCTACTTTTCCATATTCGCTATCGGCTGGTACCGACTTGTAAGTCTTCCTTCTTTGTGATTTTTCACTTAAACGGTCTCTTTCGACATGTAACCCACTTTTATTTGGTTTTCGCAGCTTTCACGTAGTTTTTGTAAATTGTCCAGGACTTTTGCCAATTACCTTTTTATGGATTACGTTCGAAATATGGCCTGGTTCAAGATTGAAAGTTAAAGCAGCTGCTTCGCATCGTGTTTTATAGGAACTATTTCCCGTAAAGGTAATTCGTTTACCTCCTGTATATTTTGCAACTATAGAGTTTAACATTCGACAGCGTTATTGTCCATATTTCATGGCAAAACTTTCAGAATTAAGCGCTACTCTGTCAGTAACAACCATTATGTCTTGATATTATCCCGAGTCTTTGAAGTCAATAATCCAATTGTTTTCATTTTCACGTTTGGGTCCTTGCAAAAGTAAGTGGCGCAATTATTGTGATCCCCAAAAACATGATGAGAACAGTTCAAAATGTCATTTCTCAGCTGTTGTACTCTCTCACAATGAGTTAAAGTTGCATTTGTAATATAAAAAAGAACGACACCTTGTATACCCGACTTCATTCGTTTGATAGAGTTGTTCAGCTTATTCATATTATACAACAAAAAACAATTATCATTGTGCTGCTTATTATTTTTTGGGTCAGTTCTCTTAATTTACTACAAAAATTTCGTAGAAGATGATTACGACATTCGATTTTTTTAATTACTTTCTGTCCATACTCAATTGCTTCCTTCTGGAAGGAACGTCGGGATTAACTCTAACGACAGGTGCTCCACGTTAAACATTCTTGGATTTTTTACCATACGGACGAACTTCCAATTCTTAAGACATTTATGCGGGGGAGCTTCAGAATGTTTTGATTTACCATGGTTACACATACAACAGTATTTATTTGTAATCCCTAAGAATAACACCTTTTTTTCGTTTTTTTTACCAACAATAACGCCAACTCCGACAGCTGCATTATAGTTGGTTCTGTATTATCTTTTACTCCAGGATCCATCTGCAATAACAGTAATGAATGTAATGCCGTCTGAATCAACTCGGCCTTCTTCAATTGCTAAACGGGATTCTTCTAAAACAGCTTTTTCCATATATTCCCATGCAGTTTCTTCAATATAAGTAGCAAGAAGTTGTTCTGCTTTTGCATAAAGATTTGGGCCCATGCAAGGAATATCACAATTAGCCAACATTTTCTTCAATTGTGAGTACATCCTATTCCGGTTGCGATACTTTTTAGAACTGCTGCCTTGTTTAAATATCCATTGCCTGATCATTACAGTCAGTTGATATAACAATGTTAACTCCGCACATCTCACATTGAACAACAATTTTACTTTGCAGGTCAATTCTTTGCTCAGAAACCATTTTCAGATGTTCCTTTCTACGCGAAAACAATCCAACATGAGGAAAATGTATAATTGCATTAAAAAATTAGGAATTTCTACAATTCTCCTTCCACTGACATCTTCGTGCTCTTTTTTAACATTGAACACCTCATTTTCAACGTCAGTAGTATAAGTAGGTGGAATTTCTTCTGGGCTGTGGCTACTATTTGTGGAAGTACAAAGTTGATGTGCTGGAGCTGAAAGTTGATCAAATGAAGTTGAAGGTTGACCTGTTGAAGTTGAAGGTTGATCTTATGAAGATGAAGTTTGATCTAATGAAATTAAAGGTTAATCAACAGAAACAAATTCTGCTGATTGTACTTTTTGGGAAGACCTTGTAAAACCAGAAACGTTTTGCATTCTTCGACGTATGCTCTTTCTTCTAGCTGATACCGTTAATCGTGGCATAATCTTACATAAATAAATTGCACGTACAATATGGTATATAAGTACTTGTTACACTTCACTACGTTACACTAGAATACACTACACGATAATTACACTATGCTATATTAATACTTGCTACGCTTACTTATGTAAGCGTACTTATGTACTAACACGAAAACTATAGCAGTACGGTAAACATTTGTAAACTTATGTAAAAATTTCGTTGTCTGTGGTACAGTTGGTTTCAGAAAAATCGAATACACTTTATAAATCAGTAGTCCATGATTATGAAAATTTTTTACAATGTAAAATGATCTTTATTTATTTAGGTTATGTTTTGTGACATAAGTTGACAACTAACTTTGACATTTTATTTGTCATTGTGACAACATGATTTATACCACTTAAAAAGGCTGTACTCGATTATTTTGAAACCAACTGTACATAAAAATGCAACAACCAAGCTCAACAAATTTTTCAAACGGATTCGTAAAACTGCGATTACAAAATTACATTCCGATGTTCTGTTTTAAAGGTTGAGTTAAAAGTGGCTGGACAGGCTGCTTTTTGACTAGTTCTGATGTAATGCATCTTTAAACGCTATTATTATAAAGTAGTTATCTTTGCCGAGACTTTGTCATTTTTATTAGACCCGTACCGCAAGTACCGCTATAGTATAATAAAGCAGGCTTTGGGATAATTTACAAATTTACGATAGGGTTTGCAAGAAGTCTACAATAATAGTCGGTTTATGTGAACAGAAGGTATTGTGCCTTTTACAAAATGCCGAAAACGAAGGATTCCCTAGAAGTTTTTCTTTTAATAGACAATATAGGGGAGGGTCGCCCCAATTGGACCGCCTCCTAAATTGAACCAGTCAATTATCTTTTTAAAGACTAGAGTCACTCTATATTACCTATAAGAGTTGAGCCAACGCGAATGTCAATCCGCCATTTTGGATCCAAAAATATACATTGCAAAAATGATTGGTTATGTTTGCCTGGCAAATGTCAAATGTTTCATAACCTGACATTTATTTCATTATAATTTACCATAGTTTATTTGAATTGATTAATATAATAAAATTCCTAAATAGAGTAATATATATATTCATATTATTTGCAAAATTGAGAAAAGAAGAAACTACTCTCAGCTACAAAAAAAACTGTTAATGTCTCTTGTGCTCTAGTAAGTCAATTTCCATTTGAATTATTTCCGTAACAAAAACACTGGAAAAGTAGTGAAAATATTTTGCTTTTTTAAATCGTTTTATTTCAGAGTTATTACTCAGTAACATATTTTGCATATTTTATCAAATGGGGCGACCAAGATAGATATTTTTAACTTCAAACTGTCTACTGATAAGTTTTTTGTAAAGAATAGTCGACCACCTATTCCACTAAAGTCTTCGCAAATGTATGGCATACATTCAGGCAATAACATTTTTGTGTTAAATAAATAAATTTATAGAATAAGAGATAGCTGTTCTGGAACGTAGAGACAATGCATAATTAGAAGCAAGACCATATGACTAGTGAATTACAACGTGTACCTATCGAGATCAATCATGCAAAACTAAAAGATCTTCAAGCCCTTTGTGCAGTATTATCTAATCGAGAACACCGTGGTTTCTATGATATTCTGGGCACTAATGAAGACCTAGGTGACATTGTCGAGGACGACAACAGCAGTGCTTACATATATTTTTTCTTTCATGCTAGAGATATGAATCTTTTGTTTAAAAAAGTATATACATACCTATTTTAATTTTTTTTAAATCTGCCAGACCGATTTAATTAAAATGTATCTTATGTTTAATAAAAAAATAACAAATCTGTTTTGCCAAATTTTCGTCAAAAACCACAGATTTTTGGATTGTGTAAGAATGTTTCATAAACTGCACATAATTCCAAATAATAAAAACTTTGGCCTTACATTAGTTTTTGGTTCTCCTAAAGGCTACAGTTTTTTGACAAATGCCGTGTTTGACATCAACCCTTCAATTGCAATTTATATTTCTTAAAAACTTGAAGAGAAATACATAAAAATTCTTACTAAACATCATATTATTTGTCAAATTAAGGGCGATCTTTTCACCACCTTGTAACTTTATTTGTCAGTTAATTGTTATGGATACAATTTATCCTATGGATACAATTGCAGAAACAGTTGTAACCATAGTAAGTAACTTCCACATAAATTTATGAGGAAGTGAAAAGACCTGTCGTATTATTACATAATTTTATCAAACTTCGTGTTTTTAAATTGGCATTAGTGCAAATGGATCCAACCAATCAGCGTCAATTCCCGCGTTGGCCCAACTCTTATAAGTAATATAGAGTGACTCTATTAAAGACTATATTGCAATGCCATCTATCGTCGAAAATAGTAACAGGAGGACTATAGAATGCTGTAGTTTCAATATGACTACAGTGTTCCCGCGATTATCGATGTAATTGCAAATTGTATGTTTATGCCTTCATTTATGTAATTTTCTCCATATGTTTCGTAAAGACTGGTGCAGAAAATTTCGGAAATGTCTGGAAGGCAGTATATACCATTATTTTGTTATACTATTTTAAACAGTCTCGCGCAATTTCGGCGCTGATTATAATTTGAAAAAAAAAAGATTCAGGTTAAATTGAATAAAACGAATGAGTTGCCTAAATTGAACTGGTTAGGTTCATTGAAAAGACAAATGGCAAACAGTTCTTCTGATGGTTTGGCAAAGTCGTGTGCAGAAGATGCTTCATGTCTTTATTGTAAGGATATAACTACCTGAATTCACTTGAAAATGAATGCACGGTGCCTAAGTAGTGCATAGTGGGCCTACGAAGAATGTGCTGGGGTAGAAGATGAGGATTTCCATCTTCCAGTCGTTAGACTTAACAGGTTTATTGTGATTTCTAGTATAATATTACCCAGTGTCATAGTAAATAATTAAGTTTTTTTTGGTTTTATTATTTAGAACGATGTTTATTTGAATATCTGCTAGTCGTTAAAATTAGGGAACTCTTGGTTCAATTTAGGCGACTGGTTCCCTAAATCGAACTGATTCCACATTTTTCTAATTTATTATTTTAATGGAGAATTTATGTTTTTTTCAATATATTTTTTAATTGAATATATGATAAACATTATAAAGTATGCCTTAGTGTGAATTTTAATTGAAATAACCGACAATGACCTGAAATACCAACTTTTTCTAAAAAAGGTTCAATTTGGGCGGCTCTCCCCTACTTTCGGTAAAGTGCAGTTTTTCAACGCTCACTTAGAACACCAACTAGTGATAATATATGTAGCAAGAAAATTTTGTTAAATCATATCAAATTATTTAAGAAATTACCTACCAAATAAATTTTGTTTTAGTAATTCAACCATGATCGCAAACGACGATAACATCATAATTACTAATTAAATTAAGAAAATGAACAATATCGCTGATACTTGATAATATTATATTTTACTTTTCTTTTAATTAAATATTAGGTGCATTATCACGAATATCCTATAGATACGCATTATTATTACTATTTATACACAGAATTATTAAAGCAAATGAACATTCCATTGTAACAGTGTATATCATATTTCAGTCTCAACTTTGTTGTGACTCATTCACGTTAGAAGCAATTAGATTTTGCTTGCAAGTTAGATCTGCAAATACATACAGCATTTATTAGTCAGCTATGTGTGTCTCACTTCTAACTATTTGATCTTCGTTGCAAAATATATCAGGCTATAGCGAATCTTGGCCTTAATAATCCTTCATCATCAGCTGTTACATGATGACCTCTTTTTTTCATAGTCTGCTTTTTTAGAGAATAACAGAGCTGAAAAAGACTTATCTGCAGTAGCACCATTCAAACTAATTTTTATCTTCTTTATCTTTAGCATCTTACAGGGACGTCGGAAGTATTTTCACTTAGGGGGGGCGAATTTCGATTTCATAGATAAGATACAATAAATATAAAAAGGATGATATAATAATTAAGCCAGGGATGCTCAATACTGCTAGCTCCTTGAAAGTAAAATAAAAATGTTTTATTTTTAAAAGGTAATTATTTTAATTTGACCTAATTATCAACTATATAAAATATTTGTTAACAAATAATTAACTATATTATTTGATGTTACTTTTATATAAGTATCACGTGCCTTTAGCTTGATGTTTATCCACTAAACCAGCGGTTCTTAACCATTTAGTTTCAATACTCTTTTCCCACTTTTCTCTTAACATTATTTTCTTATGAACGTTTGTTTTGCATTTCAAGGTCATCTGCCGGCGTTTATAGTTTATCAAAAACGATATTGTTTAGTCTTTGTTTAGTATTGTTTTTCGATAAACTATAAACAAAACGATATCGTTTATCGATGAACCATCCATAAACGATAAATCGCCGGCGGATGATCTAGAAATGCAAAATGAACGTTCATAAGAAAATACATACAATTTCGTGCTAGAACTCACATAGCGTATCTACTGACCACACTCATAAACTTACGTAAAAACATACAAAGTACAGAGATACTCCAATTAATTGTTCTTACTGTAGTAGTGTCGGAAATATGCTATTTGGAAATTTCCGATTAGATAGGGTGCACGTCCATCTTGCATATGTGCTTCCTTAAGACAAATTAATAGAAACTTACAAGATAACAAACCAATTTTCCTATAAAAAGAGACTATAGTTTCAGACAGGGTTTATTTCTGAATGCTTTTACTTTCCTTAAGTTCGAGTTTTCCGCACAAATAAATTGTTTTGAGGACTGCTCATTTTACTAAACTGACACTAAATTATTGATACAAATTTTAAACTTTTCATCAAATTTCACTTATTTTATTTTGAAATTACAAAAATAACTTATATCGACGTCTATTACTTATATAAAGAATAATACATATAGATAATCAATGATAGAAGGTTCGAACTTTTGCTCGAATACCAGCCAGACATCCTTCGCTGAAATCCTTTGGCTAGGTGCACCCCAGATTTGTTTGAATTCTTTGATTGTTTTAGCTGCTCAGCCACCACTTCTCAAGTTTCTTTTTATAATACCCCAGTAGCGCTCTATGGATGAAGCTTAGGACAGTGTGGTAAAATTTACATTTTTAGAATTCAAAAGTTCCAGGGTCGTACCAGAATATTGGGCAGATGCAAAATCTGCCCAACACAACATGGAAACGTGTATACGATATAAAGTAAGGATAATAAACGTTATTGTATACATTCTTTTCTGTAGACGTCGCCTTCAATAGTACCAGTTGTAAAAAATGTTGAACTTTTAAGATCATGAGAACGCATGGCTTGCCAAACAAGGATTTTCTTCCCGAGTTCATCTATTTTAATTGTTTTTACACTATTATTTACACCTTCTCCTATAACTACATTGTAAAATTGAGGCCCTGGGCCCGTATTCTTGAACTCATACGAACAAGTCTCGCATACGAGATGACGTAGTTTGTACGTCATAAGATGCAACTTAGCCAAGCAAATATTAGAAGGTAATAGAGAATTACGTCATCTCGTATGCGAAACTCAAGAATAAGGGCCCTGGTAACGCAAAGCTGTCCATTTTGACGCACATTTCATCATACGTATAAAAACGCAATGAATTTTAAATCAAAACGCTGTACAACTTTCCTTAAACAATTTTTTTATTAATTAATTTATTATTTTCAACTATTTTTGCTAACTCCTTCTTTTATAGTTATTTTACGTACAGGCAAGCATTTTTCTGATTTTAACAGCTTCACAACATTCTTCTCAGCTCTTGCATTTATCAAGCCTCTTCTGCGTCGTGATTTAGGCAACTCATCAAGCATGCGATCCTTCTTATTTTTTTTGATAATTTGTGAAATCGCCGACATTGAACATTTTGACAATGTTTGTAATTTTTGACAACGTAAAGACAGAATGATTGTCGCAATCTTTTGGGGGCCCCGTGTACCACAGGCTAAGAACCACTGCTCTAAACGACGGGCGAACTATCTGCAAACAGATTTACCATCTAGAAAAACCCAAACAAATAATTTAATCTCAAGAAAGTTGAAACTATTTTTGCATCCCTGCTTTTTATTAGTGAAATGACTGAGCGGGAAATTAAAATAATAATTTTTAAATCATTAAGAATAAGTAACTAAGAGAAAATAAATAAAAATAATTAAACTCATCTAAATAATAATAATTGTATTAGTAAAAACAAATTAATCGTATAATATTTAATTAAAATAAATGTATTTTATACTTTCATTCTTGTTTCTAGGGGGGCGACGTCCCCCTGCTCTAAGATAGAGAGGGCTGTTTGCCCCCTCTGTCCCATACTTCCGACGCCCCTGGCATCTTAATATTCCTCATTTTAACAATGCTGATCAATTAGATAACAAAAGCATTCTCATGCACAACTTGATAGAATTTTTTAACTTTACTCAGTTTAATACGATCGTTAACGCTGATGGTCGACTTCTTGACCTTATAATATCTAGTGTCGATTGTGAAGTTTGTCATGATTAGGTATAGGATTTCTATGCATTTGCATGTTTCTTCTGCTTATAGCAAACATATGCAGAGTTATATTTCTACATGTTTAAGCCACATATGAATCACATATGTCAATTTGAAAGTGCATATACATGCATATTTAGGTGTTTTTATAAATGCATGCATATTTTAGCATTTTTGAATGAGTGTGCATATTTTACCACTTTTTGAGCGTTTTACATGCTTTAATTATGAAATTTCTAATAGTTTTTAAATACTTTTAGCATTTTAGACAACCAACCAAGGGCGGCTTAGTTGAGTCTAGGGGAAACCCATAATTTAAGCTTATTGTTAAATACTAGGTTTTAAAATATTTTACTGCCTTAATCATCTGTGTACTATAATATTTTCTAAGAAAGAAAAAGTTTCAACTAAAATTTAAATACTTACATCCTGCGGTATTGTGATAAATAGGTATTAGGAAATTCCAGACCCTTTGCCTGTACTTTTGTTTACTAATCTTGTAATCTTTCAATTAAGACAGTTCAGAAATTGCAAACTGCATTTCAGTTTGAAATTTTAGAGTGTAAAGATGAGTAAAGAAAAACGGTCCGTGTCTGTTACACTTCGAAGATATGTTAAGGAATTCAGTGTTCTTACAACTGACGATAAGGTGTTGTATTGTACAGTGTGCGACGATAAAGTGACTGCAACGAAACCCTTAGTGCATTAGTGGCTGCAGATATCCCGTTAAGTAAAATTAATCACTCAGCATTTCGTAATTTTCTGGAAGAAATTTCAAAAATGCCAATACCCGATAATAATAATAATAATAATAATGTTTATTCACTAAAGATAAGAAGTTTACACACATAACACATTGCAACACATAAAAACAGTAACAATAAAAACTAGGGTACATAACAAGATACTTAAAAATACAGATTACGTGAATAAACAAAGAAAATGCACAGAAGTAGTAAGTAACTACTTGTATATGTGCAAGATAATTAAAAAGTAGTACATAAATACAAATTATTGTAATGTAGACATAGCCGTGTAAAAAAAAAAATAACCGTGAGTAGTGATAATAGTCTGTTTAAAAAAAAAGTATCAAAGAATCGTAATAACGACATAGTAGAGAATCACATCAAATTATATTAAGTTCGTGTAGACATAATAAGGTATATGTAAGTATAATATAGGAAATATTTATCTTCGACAACATAAGATGATTATTATTAGTTCTGATTGACTAAATCAGAAAAGATAGATCTGTTCGTCTGTAATATCCAGTTTTTTATGGCTTTTTTGTACGGTATATATTTTGTTATGTTTTTTATACTATGAGGTAATCTATTAAAGATTCGTGAGGCTAAATAATGTGCAGTTCTTTGACCAATAGTTTTCTGACTACGAGGATTACAGATACCTTGATGATGACGGGTATTATAAGAGTGTGCAAATGGTGTCAATTTTATTTTTCCTTGGTGTATAAATAGTAATATCTTTTTGCAAAAAAGTTGTCGTACATCACCAATTTGTAATTCTTTATATAAAGAATCTGATGGATATGTTTTTGTTTTGTTATATAAAGTTTTCATAACCTATTTTTGAATTATATTTAGCTGCTCCAAGTAACAGTCATTTACGCCTCCCCATCCAATAAGCCCATAAGATAACAGCGACTCTATTAGTGAAAAGTAGATAGTTTTTAAATGAGTTACTGGGAGAAAATCTCTGAGGTATTTAAATCTAGGTAAATGTCCTCGTATTTTTTTAATTAATTCTTTTATTTGAAGATCCCAACGCATATGACGATCTACTTTAATACCAAGGTATTTTGTATTTTCTGCTTCGGGAATTTGAGAATTCAAGCCAACATTTAAGGGTCCTAAATTAGGCAATCCGCTGATATAAGATGAAAAAGGTAAGTAACTTGTTTTACTATAATTTAATGTTAATTTATTATTTTCTAGCCATCGAGATATGTTCGGAAAATCACTTTCAATATTTTCTTTCAGACTCTGCCAGGTTACTCCTGTGTATACAATAGCGGTATCATCCGCAAAGCTAATAAATTTTCCTGTGGTTTTTAGGCTAAACATACTATTTATGTAAATTAAAAACAGGATAGGCCCAAGGACTGTACCTTGTGGCACTCCATAACTAACTTGTTGGGATATGCTACAAGTTCCATCGATTTCAACTTGCTGTGTTCGATATGTAAGGTAACTTTTTAAAATTTGGTAAGTATTACCTCTAATCCCGTATTTATATAATTTAGCATAAGTTTTTCGTGGCTGACAGTGTCAAACGCTTTAGAGAGGTCTAGAAATATGGCAATGGCAGGAATCTTTTTATCTATAGATTCATATAAAACAGATGTTAATTTGTATATTGCATCTTCGGTAGATCTAGCCTCTCTAAAGCCGTATTGACAATCTGAGAAAATATTAAACTTGTTTAGA
This sequence comes from Agrypnus murinus, assembly GCA_929113105.1. Classification (NCBI taxonomy): domain Eukaryota; kingdom Metazoa; phylum Arthropoda; class Insecta; order Coleoptera; family Elateridae; genus Agrypnus; species Agrypnus murinus. The sequence continues at coordinate 118,706,830 of OV816023.1, read as the reverse complement.
AAACCATAAATCCTATTTCCTATGATTCGTTCTATTATTTTAGAAATATTGAATATCAAAGAAATAGGTCTATAGTTCTCCATTTTCAATTCATCACCGCTTTTATAAAGTGGCTTTATTCTCCCACATTTCAGTTCCTTTGGAAAATACCCTGTATAAAAACATTGATTGATTAAATAACTTAGAGGTTTTGCGATTTCTACTGCAATTTCTTTTAACGTCTCTGCTTTTATTTTATCAGGTCCAGGCGACCTTTTCGATTTTAATTTTTTTATTGCATTAATAACTTCAATTTCATTTGTTGGATATAAATATATTGTATTTTCCAAAGGATCTATGTGATCATTGAAGCTATCGTTAGTTTGGATTTTCTCAGCAAGGATTTCTCCGAGTGTACTATAATAAATATTAAAGTTATTAGCAATATCTTGTTTATTCCTTATTTCAGACCCGTCAGATAGTTTAGTTAAGTCAATATTTATTTTAGGTTTTGTCTTGCCACAAATATCATTAACACAATTCCAAAGCGATTTAGAGGAGTTGGAATTTTCTTCAATTATTTTAGCATAATAGTTTTTTTTAGTTATTGTAATAAGTCTTTCTAAATTATTTTTGTAGGAATTATATCTTTCTTTTAATTCTGCATTATTCGGGTATTTTCCTTCTAAAGTAGTTCCCATTTTTCTTCTATTAGATCCGACTTTAGAGATAAATAATTTGTATATAATTTTATATTAGAAGCATTATCGCTATTCTTACTTTCGTAACAAGTTTTAAATGTAAGTGCTATAGGACAGTGATCTGTAATATGATAACGAAAAATAAAGGGTGCGAGGTTAATATTTAAATTATTATTCTTACTACAAACAAAAAAGTGATCTAAGCAAGTATAACTTGGCAATCTAGTAAATTCGTTAATATATGACACAAAACCGAAATAACTCATAATATTTTTATACTCTTCAATAAAATCACTATCATCCAATAGGTCCAGGTTAATATCGCCTGTAATTATGTTAAGATTTTTGTTACTGATGTTGCTTAAGTAGTTAAAGAGCGCCATATTGAAAAGTTTAGGGCAAGTAGCTGGAGAGCGAGTTCGATGAGTCTACACTCAGGAAAAATTATTTCCCTCGTTTATATGAAGAGACCATAAAATCGATTAGAAAACATGTAGCGAATTACTACATATGGGTTTCCATTGACGAATCTACTGACACTACTGGAAGGTGCGTAGAAACTTCATTTCCTTCATTTTGTTAGTAAAATTTAACTAATTAAGGCAGCAGAGCAATTTACGGATGTTTTATTTTCTATTTTGTTAGTTACATATTTAATCACAATATTTTTGCTTGATTAAAATATAATTTTTTTTAAATAACTGTTTTGCGCTAATTGTTTGTAACCGACTAATTATGTAGTTCGATAAAATAAAAATCAAATTTTTGTTTTCAGATAAGTGGCTAACGTTATAATTGGCGTTTTAAATTCGGAGAACAATCCCAAATCCTATCTATTAGCAATGGACGTTTTCAAGAGCACCAATCATTGTTCTGTGGCAAAATTGTTTAATGATTCGATGGCTATTTTGTGGCCGGACGGCATACAGTACAACAAAGTACTTCTGTTCGTCACCGACGCGGCACCGTACATGATCAAGGCTGGAGCAGACTTACAAGCTCTACAAAAAAATGATCCACTTAACTTGTCTTGCCCATGCAATGCATAGAGTTGCGGAAAAAGTGTGGGAAATATATCCTAACGTAAACTCTATAATTTCAGATGTAAAAAAAATTGTTTGTAAAGCTCCATATCGCATACAAATATTTAGGGAAACTGCTCAAGAAGTGCCTCTCCCACCTGAGCCTGTAATAACAAGGTGGGGTACTTGGCTTTCTGCAGCAGAATATTATGCAACTTATTTTGATATTATTAAAGCATTTGTAAATAAACTTAATAAACACGATGCACTATGCATACAAAGCACACAGGATGCTTTTAATACTAAGGAGGTGAGGGCAGAATTATTGTTGTTTTGACAAATTTTGTGCGTTTAGCTAAAGTAATTCAGAAATTAGAAAGTCAGGGAAATTCATTAGATGAATCTCTTGAGCATGTAAAATTGTTAGGTGTTTCTTTAAATAAAGTAAAAGGGCCAAACGGTTTGACTATAAAACAAAAATTTAAATCCGTTATACACAAAAATCCTGGTTTTAATAATATAATAATAATATAATAATAATGTATCTTTATTAGCAGTTAGCTATTTACATTTACATTTATCATAAAAACATAATGAATAAAAATAATACATTTACGATTACATACAATTACTAACATAGAATTTAACCTTTTTTTTTAAAATCATTACAATTATCACAGTATTTTATAGTACAGGGCAAGTTATTGTATAATATAAGACCATCACAAAAAATTGTTTTAGCCCTACATGCAGAAACAGCTCTTTCTACATAAAAATCTTGATTTTTTCTCGTATTATGTTGGTGAGTGTTATATACATAATTTAGTTTATCACATAGATATGCCGGTGTCATTTTGTTTTTTATTTTAAATATCAAGATTAACATTTTGAAAGTTATAAGTTGTTTTACATTCATGAAACCAAGAGCTTCAAGCATATTTTGTATTGGTGTGTATCTATTACATTTTAATATCAGTCTCATAGCTTTATTTTGCATTTTTTGTAACATACCGAATTGGTTTGCATTACAGTGAAATAATATAGTTGCACAGTATTGAAAATGTCGATTTATGATTGTGTTGTAAACTAGTATTGTTACGAATAAAAATAAATACACTCACTCTTTATCTAATCTATTAATTTAATTTTAAATTTACCCAACTTATGACTAAGACTAATTCTAAATATAATTAACATAATTTTTACTTACCAACTAATTATGAATTCTAGGCCATTTCCCTCACACTGGGTATGACAATCGAGAAGGACTTTACTGCTTTCATTCCACCATGTAACTGACTATCCCTTTCGATTGTCACTTCCCATCTTGATTCTTGATCCCTCCTTTGCAATCAAGGATGGCCAACCTGTCCCCATTAATCAGGGCAGTGTCATAATGCTAGAGTCAGCATTACTTACTTTTGTGAGCAATAATGCTGTGCTAGTATTCACACACTTTACAAATTGCAGAGTAGCTTCATGTCATGCTTGAAATCAATTTGTTTATCTTTATTACTGGGTCAAATAATTTAGAAATGAGTTTTGTAATAATTGTTGTAACATATTTTTGGAATAATAAATTTTTAGAATAATGAATTAATTTAATTTTGTTATGAGTTTTTTCTTTTGTTTTATACTTCGTTACAGTATCATAGGAACCGAAATACCCACAAAAACAAAAAAAGAAAGTCACATATCAATAAAAACGTATAAACTCAAAAATAAAAGTATTGATACAAGATACCAACAAAAAACAGAAAAAGACCTACAGAACAAAATTGATAATATAAAACAGGCTAATACACAACAAGCATGGAACATCTTTAAAGAGATAGTCATGAATGCTGCTAAAGAGATATGTGGAGTTTGTAAGTCAGAAAATTGGAAAAAGCAAACAGTATGGTGGTCCAATGAGATAAAAGAAGAAGTAAAAAAGAAAAAGAAAGAATGGAAAAAATACTTAACAAACAAAACCCTGGAACAGTATGAGATATATAAAAATCAAAGAAAAAAAGTTAAAGAGTTAGTAGCAGCAGCAAAAGAAAAGTCATGGACAGAATTTGGAAATAAAATGGAAAACAACAGTACCGGTAACCAAAAACTATTTTATAAAGTTTTAAAATCCTTCAGAACAGAAAAGCCAATGAAAGAATTATACATAAAAAACAAAAAACAAGAGATACTAACAAACAAAATAGACATAATGGAGAGATGGAGAGAATATTTCCAAGAACTGCTAGGACAACAAATACAAATTAATGGAAGTAATACAACCGAACCTGAATCTGAAAACCAGAGTGATGAGGAGGAAATTGAAAAAATAAAAATTGATGAGCTGAAGAATGTAGTTAAAAAAATAAAAAATGGCAAGACACCTGGAAATGACAAGATCACCGCAGAAATGATAAAGAACCTGGGAGAGGTAGGGATGGAAATATTATTAGAAATACTAAATAAAGCATGGTACAATGAAAAAATACTGGAGGAATAGGGAATAGCTTTAATAACACCCATACACAAGAAAGGTGACCAAAAAAAATGCAACAACTATAGAGGAATAACCCTACTAAATACCATCATAAAGATATACGAACAAATTATCAACAATAGACTAAAGCCAATTTTAGAACCTCAACTAACAGAATCACAAAGCGGATTCAGACCCGGAAGGAGTACTCAAGATCACATCTTCACAATTAAACAAATAACAGAGAAAAGACTATTACAAAATAAAAATCTTTATTTAGCTTTTATAGACCTAGAGAAAGCCTTTGACACAGTTCCTAGAACAAAAGTATGGAAAGGACTGAAAGAAAAAAAAGTACATAATAAAATAATAAGAGTGATCCAAGACCTATATAAAAACAACACAAATTATATAATAAGAAATAACATGAAGTCGGAAGGATTCAAAACAGACATGGGGTTAAGACAAGGAGGAGGGTAAAGCCCAACTTTATTCAATGTACATATGGACAAAATTATCAAGGAAAGTGAACAAAAAGTAAATAAAATGTTTGTTGGATATAAAAATCTAGAAAGAGTGGAGAGAGCTGATGGAGTATTTGCAGATGATGTGTAATAACAGCGGGAAGCGAAAAGAAATTGCAAGAAAACTTAAACATATGGAAAGAAATAATGGAAGAAGAAGGCATGAAAATAAACACAAATAAAACTAAAATAATGATAATAGGAGACCAGAATATTAAAACTAATATTGAAATAAATAATGTTCAAATAGAACAAGTAAAAGAATTTAAATATTTAGGAGTAACTTTAGAAGCAACCGGAAAACAAGAAGCTGAAATTAATGAGAGGATTGAAAAAACAATAAAATTATATTATGCCATGAATCAAAAATTTATAAATAAAAAAGAAATTAGCAACCAAACAAAAATAAAAGTGTTTAACACGGTGTATAGATCAGTTTTAACATATGGATGCGAATCTTGGACACTCACAAACAAGCAAAAAAATAAAATACAAGCCGTGGAAATGAAGTATTTAAGACGAATATTAGGAGTGACCAGAAAAGACAGGATTAGAAATACGCAAATAAGAGGGGAACTAGGGGTACAATCAGTTATACATTTTATAGAACAGCGACAACTCAGTTGGTGGGGACACATACAACGAATGAATAATAACAGACAAGTAAAATTAATATATGAAGCAAGAATACAGACAAAAAGGAAAAGAGGAAGACCAAGACAAACATGGAACCAAGCTATGGGTAACATACTCCAACAGAGAGGCAAATCCTGGGAAGAAGCAGCAACTTTAGCAAAAACCAGAAAAGCATGGAAAAAGTTTATATATGAAAAATAAAATAATAAGTAACAATATAATAACGTAAAAAATGTAAAACCGACACCTTTAAGGTATAAGGGTATATGATTATACATATGATTATACATACAGTATCCTATTATTCATGTTTAGGTTTCTATGAATTCTCCTGAAAAGATAAATCTTTTTAGAAAGTTTATTTAAAATGTAATTAATATGTTTCTTAAAATTTAAATTGTTATCAATTTGTATACCTAAGTACTTTATTTCTGTGACGTTATCAAGAACATGATTATTAATAACTACCTTGACATCAGTATTTATAAGTTTTTGTAAATTATATGGCTTAGAAACCACCATACATTTTGATTTTTGAAGGTTTAAACATAATTTATTATCACATAGCCATTTATGGATTTTTACCAATTCATTGTTTAAGTTTTGGCACATCGCTACAATATCGTTTCCAGCAATATATAACATAGTGTCATCTGCAAACATAGTAATTTCACATTTTTCTACATGTTTAACAATATCATTAATATATAAATTGAAAAAAACTGGTCCCAGGATTGTTCCTTGCGGAACACCAAGATTATTGTTTTTTTCCGTTGATGTACTGTTATTATATTTAACTTTTTGTTTTCTGTCAAATAAGTAATTTTTTATCCATTCAAGGACAACTCCCCCAAAACCAATTCTTTTCAACTTCTCTAATATCAATACATTTCTATTGATAGTTTCAAATGCTCGCTTAAAATCTAAAAATACAGCTATAATATATTTGTTATCTTCAATTTGCTTGTACCATTCATCACACATGCTTAAAACTACTGCTTCACATGAATGCCCCTTCCTAAAGCCAGATTGATTGCTTACAATAACCGAATTTTCATCGCAATACTTGACAATTTGATTTTTAACTCCTGATTCAATAATTTTTTCTAACACTGACACTGTATTAATTGGCCTGTAATCTTCACATTTATATGAACCCACAACCTTTTGTACTGGAGTCACATAAGAAACTTTTAATTTGTCTGGAAACACACCATAATTTAAAGAAGTATTAATTAAATCTAAAAACTGATTTCCTATCACCTCAAATGAGTCCTTTATGATGTTCACACTTATAAGGGTGTCACTATCTGTTGTGTTTTTCAGGTTGGAAATGATCTTCCTTAAGCCTGGCATTGTTACTGGAGTAAATCTATCAAAGTTTGCTTTGTATTCGATATGCTCCCAAATATAATCCATATTATCGCTTGAATCTATTGAATTGCATATGTCTTCTATGCTTTATGTATGTATGTATGTATTAAATTTTTCAGCTATTATGCTATCTTCCGTTTCTGCGTTTTGTCCAAATGAAATGTAATTTTTTGTTAATACTTTGCTGTTCGGTAACAATATTTTTAACTTCTTCCCTAATTCCTTACCTTTTAAATTTTTTATAATGTCTTTGTAGTAATTTTCTTTATTTCTTCTGATTAACTTCACCACCATGTTCCTTTGTTCTTTAAATAAATTCCAATCTTCTTCATTATTTGTAAGAACCGCTCTTTTGTATCTTGTATCTCTTTCTTTTATATTTTGACTAATTTTTCTAGTCATCCATTTGTTTTGATAATATTTAATTGGTATTTGAATTTCTTTTATAGGACAAATAGTATCCAAATTTATTAAAATGTTTTCGTGAAGTTTGTCTAGTTGAACATTAATATCCGTGGTTGTATTATTCCAGTCACTTGAAAGTAACCTATGTTGAAATGCTTCTTTATTATAATTTGTAAAGCACCTTCTTTTTAATTTTATAATTTTGTTTGTTTGAATGCATCCATTTATTTCAATATCTTTGATGGAGTGATCACTAATTTTAGGTGTTAATAATGTTCGTGAATTTTTTGTTGTTCTTGTTGGAGATGTTACTATTTGGCTAAGACCATTTTGAAATATTATCTCCTTTATTTTATCTCCATAGAATGATGATTTAAAATAATCAAAATTGAAATCTCCTGTTATGATTGTTGTTCCATCAATCTCAGTATCTTCACTGAGTAATGAAACTGTTTAAAGTAATCTACAAATAAGTTATCCTTAGTTTGTGGTGGGTGATAAATTACAGTTAACAAGAATCTTTCATGTTGTAAGGTGAACTTAATTGTTAAAATCCATACATAATCATCATTTGTTTCATTTAAAATTACCTTATATTGAATTTCCTTCATTATATAAATAACTACACCGCCTGTTCTTCTATTTTTTGTATATGTGCATTCTATACTATATCCTGGGAGATTTACCTCAGACATATAAACATTATCATCTAAATGAGTTTCAGATAAGGCTATTATGAATGGTTTGTAAGTATGACCCAAGCTAAAAATTTCTTCTTTATTATTCAATAGTCCTTGACAATTTAAGTATAAAATTTTCCCATAATCACTTCTCTTTAATTGCTACAAGGTATCCTGCAAACTGTCAGAAAGACTTTTGACAGTTTACAGCTGTCAAAAAATCGAAAAAATTCGAAAAACTTCACTAACATTAGCATTTTGGCGGAGCTACCAAAGTATTTTTGGCTTCAGATACGTGTTAAGCTACTTGAACAACATAAGTATACAATATTTCACGCTAAAACATAAAAAGATAAAAAAGTTATGCCACAAAGTTTCTAGCAGTGCACCAAACCCATGTTAAATTTAGGCAGACCTACTTCTTCAATATATTTGTTGAGACAATAATTGGTGCTATCCGTAGAACAAACAACACAAGGATATAATTTAATGTACTTTGTAAAAATATCAACTACTAAAATGTGTTTATAACCACCCGTACTCTGAACTAAGTTACCAAGAGAATCTATCGCACTAATGTCTAATGGTTTTTCCACAATAATACTTCTAGTGACATTGTAATTAGTATAATTTTTGTATTTTCCTAACTGACACACATGACAATTTCTTATAGTATTTTTGATAGTTGATCTTTAACGGAGTAGTAGTTTCCCCTAACAATTAACCATATCTTTCTAGCTCCTATATGTCCGTACATAGTATGCAATTGTAAAGTAATTTCCTTCATGTGATTTATATTTGTCACATACAATTCTTTGTCCCCAATCTTCTTTATTATTATCTACGGTCGGTCGACTAAACATGTCAGTGGTGATGTTGTCTTTTCCTGGTCTATATTGAATATTAAATTGATACTCCTGTAGTAATAATAACCATCTATAAATTCTATTGTTAGAAAATCTTGTTTTCATAATAAATTGCAAAGCTGAATGGTCTGTCTGTATAGTGAATGGTTTACCTAATAAATGATATAATATACTCAAAATATACAGGTAACGTTTTTTGGCTTTTAATAACGTCTAAGTACTTCATTTGTGATGCGTGATCACAGAAAAGATATTTTTAGAAATTACATGCTTCATTTTGAGTTGGCGCATTGGGTCTAGAAATTCTCGAACTTTCATGAAAAATTGGGGGTTTTACCGTTTTACAAACAGACGCACTTTGGCATTTTAAATTATAAAAGATATCTTTCTGAATAATTCGTTATTGTGTCTAAAATTTTCTAACATTCCTGACAAATCGGGGTTTTTACCGTTTTATAAACAGACGCACTGTGGCATTTTTGTGGTATTTTTGCAACTCTTTACCCATTTCACAATATTTTTATGAAGCGACCCAGAACTCACCACGAGGAGAGGGCTGCAATTCGATTTCTACCCAACCATCCAACCAATTAGGCTGTGTTAAATTATGTTGATTTAGTCAAAGACGTTGTCTTAAATTGAGATTTTTGATCAAATTTTGGCATTGTGGCATCTTAAGAGTAAAGTTGCTCTAATGTAGCCATCTCTAATTTCTTGTCCGCGCACTTTTTCTGCAGACTCTGTGACAAGTTTGACGTATCTCTCGGCATGGGTACTGCATGGACAATTTAAGAAATGAAACTCAGAGTTTTACCTTGCAGAACTGACGAAATAGTCGCTGTTGTCAATTTCCATCATTGGAGGGAGTGACAGCTTACATTTTGTCCGATCTATCAGCTGACTGTAGTCCGTGACATCAAAATTTATTGAGGGAGTCGGAAAAGTTTTAACAGACTTCCCCTTCGGATTTTCAGTTCTTGCCTTTAGTACCCTCCTGTAACCCAACTTTCGTATATGTTGTCTCTTCTCCACTATCATAGCCAACAACATGTTCTCTGGGTGACAGAAAAACGAGTTTCTCTCAATTACAGGATCGATGATTCTTATAATGTCGTCTGGCAAATGTCTCGTTGTTTGAATAACCTTAAAGATATGTTTAAGACCATATTTCACTGACTGATATTTCTTAATGTCGATTTAATGTGATTTAATCTCTAGTTTGATTGCTGGCTTCGGGGTTGCAAACATCAGTAACGCACGTAACACCTGACTTTGCAGACATTTAAATCGTGGTCGCCTATTTAGTTTGTTTTATTTATGTTGAATATAAATATTAAAATACAATAATCAATTTTATTTCTGTGACGGTAACATTTCGGATGTGGGATAAACAGCCGTGGCAAATTTAATTTAATTTAATAATAAGTGATATGAAACGAAATAAAAATAATAACGTGTGAATGATAGTGCGTATCTATTTTTTATACAAACTATCGAGAAGTTGGCATCAGGGATGTTATTATGTCTATTACAATTGTAACAGATCTATTACATTAGCAAAGCATCCTATATTATACTCTATTACAATGAAATTTAAATCTATTACCTACATGTTTAATAATTCAAATTTTCACTTTTGAAAATTTTCATTTTTGTAATACCTTTTTCAACACATTTTATCAGAATGCAAGAGAACTTAATTCAAAAACGCATTTATTCTACACAAATGTATCTGATTTATTTTATGATATTGTAATTATTACAGAGACTTGGCTAACCGACTTCGTTTATTCGTCAGAACTATTCCCGGCTTATTACGGTACAGTACGGTCTGATAGAAAGTTTTTAACTGTTGGGAGATCTAAGGGCGGAGGTGTACTGATTGCATTAGCGAAATTTACAAATTTTACTATAATCGATACGTCTAATATTTCAATTCTAGTGCCACTCATTGACTTGCTCATCTGCAATTGTCAGATCAAATCTACTAATTTATTAATATGTGCTCTCTATATACCGCCTAATATTTCCGCTGATGACTTAGAAGTTTTTCTATCGTCACTTGAGCTCATTTTAATTAATCATAATGTGTTAATCATTGGTGACTTCAACATAGCCGACATAGACTAGATGTCTTCAAAATTTTATTACAATATTAAATTCAAACCGAATTAACTCAGTGCGCAACAGTGATAATAAATTACTTGATCTGATCCTTACTAATGTCAACTGGAGTTTCAAAATTGACAAATCAAAAACATGTTTGGTTCCAGAGGACGCTTATCACCCTGCTAGCGACATTAATTTTTGTTACAAGCCAACAACTCCTTCTATTAAGTTTTCCGGTAGCCAATAATCGTAGCTTTAATTTTCGCAAGGCAAACTATAATTCCCTTTATAATACTCTGCTTATAAACGATTGGTCCAACCTACAATCGATTCTTGATGTTAATGAAGCTGTAGGTAGATGCACTCTATAAAACATTTTACTGAATTTTAAATTTACATGTACCTGTTAAAAAGGATATAAACACTCATAATCCAATTTGATACACTTCGTAAATAAAAGCTAACATTAAAATGAAGCAAATCTATCGAAAAAAGTGGCTTTGCACGAAAAATGGAATCTACCTTGCTGAATTTAAAAGATTGAGAAATTTAACTAAATTTCTTGCACAAATTGCTGTTGCATATATAAATATGTTCAAATGATGGAAAATAACGTCTGTCATAATTCTTCTTAAATTTAGAAGTTCATAAATACCAAAACAGGAGCTACACGAATACCAGGTACACTTTGGGACGCTAGAAACGAATACAATAATCCTCAAGATATTGTCAATCAATTTTCAGATATATTCTCTAGTGCAGGGTTTCCCAACCGCCGGTCCGTGGGCCGGTGCCGGTGCGTCATAAAATTTTGCCGGTCCGCAGAGAAATAACAGTACTTATTTTTCAAAATTTTACTAAAAGTTTTTATTAATTCGCGTTGTCCTGGAGTTAAAGTAGGGTCAAATAGTTTATTAGAGTTGACCAAGAGTAAACTCTGAGTAAATTTATACGGACTTGGCGCTACATCCGTACATGCGTAATAAATATATAACGCGTCCGCTCTGTACCTATGTGGTAGGGTAACAGTAATAAGGAGAATCTCCCATTTTAGGATTTTTAAGCCGGTTTGGCTCGCACAGGTCTAGGCATATCGGAACCAAAAGAATTTTTGTCTTGCGTTTCCGATTAACGCGTACGATCAAAATCTGGGTTTCGTGGTTTCGAGAAACCGCAAAACTTGCTTCGATGCAGACCGTTTATTGTGTGTCGATATGTTGGGTAGTTCCCGTCTCAGATTTGAAGTCTCGACCGTCTTCGGCAAACCGTTTAGGTGGAGGCAGCAAAAAACTACCCCCGCCTTACGGTAGGTTAGAGCGAAAATCTGACCGCGGAATCTGTGCCAGCGCAGTATCCCAATCGTTTCTACCTGAGAAGTTTTTTGCCGACACTCTTCCGGGGACGGGGGCTAGGGGTGCCATGCAGTTTTAGGGGGCGATCGAACGTGTGAGTTACACATACGCCGCCACTGGATTTTCAACACCAAGTCGCCGCTACTGAGTTTAGTGAGAGTGATTAAGTTACGTGAAAGTGATAAGGTGATAACGTGTTAAAATTGATGACTGTACTGTTAAATCGTATTTTATCTAAATGTTTTTTTTGCTAATTGCATTTTTTTCAATAATTATCATTTACATAACTAATGACATAGTATTTAATCCACATTTTATCTATGTTAAAGTTGCAACTAAAACGTTTTTTCATAATTTATCTTTTATACCGCATTTTATCTAAAATGACATATGTCCAGTTTAATATTACATTTCATTATAAGATATTAAAAATTATACAATTGTATTTTGTAAAAGAAAAAGAGAAGTTAGTTAATTAAGAACCGCGAACTGCAAACGACCATCAAAAATCTGTAACAAAAAGGAACTTAGTTTTGTAACCTGCTATTTTAAATAAAACACAATAAAAACGTATATTTTATTTTGTGTATAATTGAAATATGAGTGACAAGCAAGTATCCAAAAGTTACGATTAACAAAACTTAATTAACGTAATTGGCGCAGAATCGGTAGGATAGTTCGTACAGGAAGTGAAACATAGTGCCTAAAACAAATAGGAAAGTGTTTAAACTGACTGGTGATTTTTTTAAATCTTTAACGGGCTGTAACAAAAAGAGACAATAGTGTTTCGAGGAGTGAACTGAATATTCCTTGTCGATACGCGGAGCTACATTCTGAGGACTGGATTTCCAGAATTGGCTAACAACCGTTCCTGAGGACTGTACTTCCCTGGATTGGTTACACAAAAGAAGGAAAACCAGAGAAAGAAAAGAAAACAACAAAGGTAGGCAAATCTATCAATCCATTGTCTTTATGTGTTCACAATTTTCCTATCCCATTATAAAATTATTCTCTCAGTTGTTTTATGTTTCGTAACAGAAAGAGTAAGTTTAAAAAACAAGTTAAGGCACATCGTAGTAAACAAACTGAAGAAGACTGTGATTTTGATTTGGAAATTGTAACTGAAACTTTATCCGAAATTAATTTGAATCAATTTGATAGTGTACCTCTTGAAAATAATATAATGGCCGAACCAAGTTACCAACAACTAAGACTCTTCTTAGATATTATTCCAAATTTTAGTGGTGATTCATGTGAACTTAATAATTTCATAGCAGCTTGTGACGAAACTATTCAACAGTATGCTAATGACTCTGAACCTGTAAAAAAAATAATTTTTAGGGCAATTATTGGCAAACTTCGAGGCAAAGCATTAACACTAATTTCAGGTCGCGCAGAATTAGATTCTTGGCCTAAAGTAAAACAAATTTTAAAATCTTTGTTTGCTGATCAAAGATCATTTACTTGCTTGCTACATGAATTACATAGATTAAAACCCAATCCTAAAGAAACTCCACATAGTTTCGGTGTTAGATGTCAGTATGTCAGAAGCTTAATTTTTTTATCTATTAACAATGATGTTACATTGACTCGCGAAGCAAAACTTGCACAAATTGACAACATAGAAAAACTTATTTTAATTACATTTCTAAAATGTCTTCCGTCCCAAATACAAACTACTATTAGAATAAAAGACCCAGATTGCCTAGAAAAAGCTATGCAATACGTAATAGAAGAAGAAAATTTTCTGTCAATGGTAAATGAAGGAAAACGACAAAATTATCATAATTTACCTTCGCCAAACATAAGGGCACCACAAATTCAAAATCCAGCACAAGTACATAAAACAGTTTCTGAAGCAACACCGCAGTATAGGAACAACATAAATCCACAGCAGTTTTCTACTGTACAAACGAGGAATTTTCCTAGCCAACCTATTCAGATGACACCCAGAGAAATTCCACGGATGTTTTTCTCAAATCAACAAGTGTTTGGTAAAAACCCATCTGACGGCAACGTATGGAAACCAAAACACCAAACACCAGCTTACAAGCCAACGCCAATGTCAATAGTTTCAAGACAGACGCCAGTTGTAAGGGACAGTTTCCAATCGCAATCAAGACCCACCTTTTATTCTGAAGAACTGAATAATGTAAACCAAACTAGCATAGACCACAGTGGACCTAGTTTTTCAGAAAACTATCTGGTTTCAACTGTAGAAGACCAGGAGGGAAATTGGCAGTACCAAGAGGAAGACGTAGAAGAACAAGAACTCGTTGAACAAAATCAAGAAGACGCTACGGATCTCTACCTTGCGGATAATATTACCTCTCGAGGAAATTTTACAACACAAGCCTCTGGAATGGAGACCACTTAGAAATAAACAACATTATTAAAATTTCGGGATTTCATAAATCTCTAAAATTACTTTTGGATTCAGGTAGTCATATATCATTAATAAACCCATATATAGCAAAAATGCATTATCCTAATTGTATTATAACAAAACCTAACGTTATCAAAACTTCTTGTGGCCAACAAACAGCTAAGTACGAAGCACGTATTCCAGCATTTAAAGAATCTCAAAGCACCGAAAAGATCATCTTCACTTTATTTGACTTTCATTCATTTTTTGATGGATTAATTAGTTTTAGAGATATTAAAAATATGGGTTTTAACTGGGATATACAAGGTGAATTTTTACATAGAGGCAACATAACTATTCCAGTTCATCAATGTTCTCCTTCACAATACGATTGCCATAACATAACCGTAAATGAAAATGAAGTTTTGAGAACAAGTCTTCCAACTGATGCTACAGAAGCTGGGATTGACTATATTCCTGAGACGAAAATCAATTCTCATTGTTTCATTCCAGAATGTATAACAACAGTACAGGACGGAAAGGCTGCTGTCGAGATTCATAATGTCAGTGTTTATGAAAATCATATGACTACAGACCATTCAGCTGAAGAAATGCCGCTACTTACATTGCCTTATTCAGACAAACCTCTAAATTACCACAAGTACCAAATGATCATTAAGACCTCAGAATTTTCACCCGTCCCATTATCTATTGATGAAAAGGTATTTGATAATCAACGATATTACATCAATCTTCGAAGAAGAAATTTGGACGACGATTTAGAAGAATTCATTGCAAACTTGAAAAATAATACAACGTATCATCTGCATTTTCCCGATAAGCTACACGAAAAACATTTTATAAAAGCCATTCAAGAAAAACTAATTCGAATTAATTCAAAATTAATAATATGTTCTACTAAATTAACAGATGTAACTTCAGATACTGACAAACAAGATAAACTAAGTTATCATCATGTTTACAAAACTGGACATCGTGGTATTACAACTACCATTGAATCACTCAAACGAAATTATTATTGGCCTAGTATGACTAAGGATGTAACTAATTATATTAATAATTGTGTCATATGTCAAAAATCCAAATATGAGCGACAACCTAATAGTTACCAATTCCAACCAGTTCCAATAGGTGCAAAACCATTTGTAAGAATTCATCTTGACACTCTGTCCATTTCTAGAGAAAAGTTTCTCACTGTCATAGACACATTTTCCAAATTTGCACAAGTCTATTCTATCACAGGAATTAATTCAATAAATGTATTAGATGGTTTATTAACTTTTATTTCCCATTATGGCATACCAGAAGCTATTGTTTGTGATAACGGAATAGAATTTAGTAATCAAAATTTCAGTGATTTTTGCAAACTTCATAAAATTCAAGTTCATTTTACTACACCCAGAAATCCAAATTCAAATAGCTACATCGAACGGTTTCAATCAACACTATTAGAACCAATCAGAATTAAAACGCAGCAAAATCCAAAAGAGTCACTTAATAATCTAATTCGATACTCATCGCTTCACTACAATAACTCTATACATTTAACTACTAATTATACACCTTTCGAAATTGTATCAGGACATTTTCATACCAAAGATCCATTCGATATTGAAGAAAAGGATGTTGTTTCCAAATATGTTCAAACTCACAAAGAAAAATTAAAAGAACAATATAAACAAATTAATCAAAATCTGCAACAAAACAAGACAGAAAAGATGCGCAAGATTAATGAAAACCGGAAAGAACCTCCCACGATATCTCGAAATGATCAAGTATACCATAAAGAATTGCCTAGAGACAAACTAGCGCCCAGATTCACTAAAATAAGCCCCATTGCACAAACTACTAACAGAGTCAAAACTGAAACATCCAAATATTCTAAACACAACCTAAAAAGACGTAAAAAACTCTAATATTACCCTATTTCTTATTTTTTCAGATGAAATTCCTATATATTCTCTCATTTATCCTATGTTTAGTTTATGTTCCCATCAATAATTCTATTCAAAAACTTACGAATCCTATTGTAATGAGCGCGGTCAGCCCTTTGAACTCCGCCGTCGAATGTTCGAGAATGCGTGACTCATCAACATCTGCCGGTGTGGTTCGCCGGCGCCTGTATGTGTGATTTATCAGCGTGAGTCATAGACGGCGCGAAAATTTAATAAATCTTCTAGAAGAATCTAGTGCATGTTCTAGAAGATTGTGCGGTATATAAACGCCGGCTGGCGCGGAAGGGAATCAATTAGTGAGCCGCGAGCAATTAGACGTGTTAGTAGTCGCAAGTGGTAATAGATAAATATCTGAGTAGAATATAAATGTATGTGAAATAAATATTGTGGTTAAATATAAATAATAGTTAATAGTTACTTTATAATTGTGTTTTGTAAATTAGTTAAGATTGAATTAGTGTATGTTAAGTGTGAATGTTTTCTCTTTATTAATAGATGATTTAAACAGCATTTTGTTAATATTTTTAAAAAGAACGTTGCACTATTTTGCCAATGAATTTAAAAAACAAAAGAATAATTCTGAGCAAGCATACTTTTGTTAGTTACATGAATGTTACAGAACTTATTGAAATTAAGTTTCACATAGAAACCCAACTTAATCTTATATCAAAAAAGAAGAATTTTAGTAATCATATCGATCAATTGCTAAATCAGGGTTATACGTTATCACTTCATATCGATTATTTGTTACAAACCATTTCTCCACATATACGACCTAAGCGAGGGTTAATTAGTCTTGGAGGCACAGTATCAAAATGGTTATTTGGCACCCTTGACGCTGATGATGGCAAGAGAATTGATGCAATATTGAATCACCTAAACAAGAATGATCATCTTCTTCAAGACACCATAAACTCCCAAATTTCCTTAGCTAAATACCTTATGATCAAAACAAATTCTAGCCTTTTTCAAATGAAATCAAATATTTTAACAATTGAACATTTACTACATGAATTTTCGGAAAATATCAATGTACTTAATGCTTTAGGATTAATCATTAATTCACTCTTTACTTTACAAATTCATTTAAATCAAATTATTAATGCAATTACTTTTGCTCATTTACACAAAATTCATCCAACTTTTCTTGCATTAGATAATTTGCACTCTATTATTAGTAAAATGGAAACTTTGTACTCCTTCGATCAGCTAGTTCATTTTAGCAACCAACATAGTTACTACTCTTTCTTGGTTATTCAATTACTATATAACGGCGAGAGATTAATTTTTTTAATTCATTTTCCCGTTTTAACAACTACTTCATTCAACACATATTTCCTATATCCTATTCCACTTCAAAATAAAATAATTTCGCCTCCAAAACCATACCTAATCCTAAATAAGAGATATGAGCTTTAACAATATCAAGACGACCTCTGTGAACAACTGGAAGGCACCTATTACTGTCAGAACCATTTACAACCTGAGTACGACTGTATAGTTCATATCATCATTAAAAATGAAGCTGCCAACTGCACTACTATACCTGTCCATCTGGAGAAGCCAATTGCTAATCAAGTCGCACCGCACAACATTCTACTCACTACACCTGTCAGCTCTATTATAACTGAAAGCTGTTCTGTGGAAAAACACCATGAACTTCAACCTGGCAGTTACCTAATAACAATTTCCGACAACTGTTATTTTCTCATTAATACCGAGAAATTCTCTTATGGAAATGATGCTTTATCGCCAGCACAAATCATCCAACTGCCCTCACTCAACATTTCTAATCTAATCGAATGATCCACAATTGTAAAGCTTACCAGTAGGTATTGCGACAGTTGAGTCCATCCCCACCACTTTTCTACCTGTGATGACGTCATGTCACCTGACTGACAGGTGATGATTAGAAAGGTGTGAGGTGAGAATTAGCGGTTACCTGTGAAATGATTAGCGGTTACCTGTGAAATGATTAGCGGTTACATGATTAAAGGTGATGATTAGCAAAGGTGATGATTAGCAGAGGTGTAGATTAGCAAAGGTGATAGATAATTAAAAGATTTAATATGATTAGAAGGGGTGAGGTACCCTGTGATCTAATTAAATTGATATGGTTTACCGCTACCTATGAAGCGGATACCTATGATATGATAAAAGGTGTGAGGTGAGAATTGGTTAGAGATAGCTTGTGATAGAATTAAAGGTGATGATTAGCAAAGGTGAAAATTAAAGGATTTGAAATAATTAGAAGGGATGAGGTAATCTGTGATCTAATTAAATTGATATGGTTTATGGGTACCTATGACATGATGAAATTGATATGATCCGCGGATACCTGTGACCTGATTAGAAAGAGTGATCTAATTAAAGAATTTGATATGATTATAAGAGGTGAGGTAACATGTGATCTGAATAAAGGTACGGCTTTGATAGGGTGATCTGCTTAAAGGTGTGGATTTGAAAGGGTGATCTGAATAAAGGTAGGGATTTGATAGGGTGATCTGTTTAAAGGTAAGAATTTGATAGGGTGATCTGCTTAAAAGGTATTGATTTGAAATGACTAGGTGAGAATTAGCGATTACTTGTGAAATGATTAGCGGTTACATGATTAAAGGTAATGATTAAAGGATTTGAAATGATTAGAAAGGGTGAGGTAATCTGTGTTATGATTAATTTGATATGATTTGCGGATAGCTGTGATCTGATTAGAAAGGGTGATCAAATTAAAGATAAGGATTTGATATGATTAGGTAATATGTGATCTAATTAAAGAATTTGATATGATTATAAGGGATGATCTAATTAAAGGATTTGATATGATTAACGATTACCTGACATACACAATCTGCTGCATGTGGCTGATAGCATGATGAATGTGGCTGATATTTATTACACAATAAAGTAAAGACAAATTAGTTAGTTAAAAGGGTTATCGTTTTATATTTTATACGTTTTATTATTTATAATTTCGATATTACAAAATCAAAAATCTAAGTTTACGAATATTAATACCAATTATACATGAATAGACTTTATGAAGGTAACACACTCACAATTTAATCCTAAACGAATGTTCGTCTTTTCTATTTCATGGTAAAGTTCAGCAAACGCTCTTTCTACTTGTTCCTCATTGATACCTTTATGGATGTGAACTGGTACCGTTGTATATCGTCGAGGATCTAGTAAGATTTCACCTCCAGATAATATTAACTCATATTCATAGCATACAAGTGCTGATATCGAAAATAGATCGGTTGTATCGTTATCTAAGATACAGCACCGGAATTGTCGTTGCAATTCTTGTTTATTCATGCATAATCCTGTATCTTCGAATGTGTAATCATTACTGTCTAGCAAGGACACTGAAGTGGTGCGGAATAACGGCATACTTTCGTCTTAAACACGACAAACAAGTTACAATTTTAACGGGTCGGTTTCTATTCAGAGGCTGAAACAATCGAAATAGTTATATATAATAACATTCACTTAATCAGTTAGAAAAAGGTTAACCTTTCAAGTTTCAATTTAGAAAATAACTGAGCTAAATACGATTTAGGAATACACAATACTAATAAATAGGAACTACATTAGCATAAAAGGTTAACATTCGGTCGATCAATTTAAAAACTTATGATAATATAATCGAAAACTCACCTATTGATCTTGAAGCTGTAAAACAGTAATGAAGAATCGTTGGATTTCATGAAACTGATTAAAAATGAGGCTTATATATGTACGTATATCTATTTGCTGACTTTTAGATATTCTCACACATTTCTTAATAGTACTGCATACATCTGATTGATAAAAATAACATTTCTCTGATTAGAAATATAGTAAACACTAATTATAATTTATCGAAACTATTTGCGTTTCACAGGCTTGAAATAAAAATCTGTTAAAATGTGTTTATTGTATAATTACTGAAGATTATAGAGGGAGCATGTGATAGCATTTTAAACGAATTGAGTATTATTTATATAGTTTACGTAGAAAAGAACGAATTTAATAAATGTACCCGAGCAATTATAATTAGAAAATATTATATAGTATCATTATGCCTAAAATTAAATTAAATATACCCACGATTTTTATTAAATACAATAAGATTTATATTGCTGTAGAAATAAATAATTTGATAGCATTATTCGCTAATATTTAAACACGTCGAATTATTATCGATATCAATTTCCTATTAATTAATATAATCAGTAATTTGTTTACAATAAGCGTGAGAATATTTAACACATTCTAATCATTTGTGTACATTTCTTTTGATACAACGAGTAGACAACCTAACCTAACCTAAAGACAGATTATTATGTTATATTGAATTAGACAAAATTCCTCATTCTGCTATCAAATCGTTTAATCAGTTCAGCAGATAGTGGTAGACAGGTAATCAGTAATTAGGTCACAGGTAACCGCTAATCAATTCTTATTTTTAAATCATACCGTTAACCAGGTCATAGGTTACCTCACCCCGATAAAGACTCTGCTATACGAGTTCAGCCGATCGCTATTCCTGTTTGCGATTTCGTTAAGCAAGGCATTCAATCTAAATGTATCGTTGAACTATTATAATCGGATGTAATGAGAAACAAACTAACTATCGAAGTATAATTTCTCTTCCGTTACATACAAGGCAATAAATTGTGTACATCTTCGTCTGTAAAGATATAAAATCAATACAATTTGCAATAATTCTATTGACTGTTTTTCATAAAATATTATAATATTTCTAATTATAAACTTATATTAACAATCAAATCCCTTTCGACATCTACCCTTGTCTAGAGAACAATCTTTATTAATAACTAAAAAGTCATATGGTTCGTTCCAGCACATGAAACAAATATATTTAAATTCAAGTTTAATGTTTAAATGTTTAAGTTCATCATAGCTTGCATCTACCGTATATTTAACGATTCTGTTCTATAAATACGACATGTAAACATATGATATACTTGAGCATGATATTTATCACAAGGATTAATTATCTATATACAATAATATGAAATGCGTGAGAATATCTAAAATAAAGCAAATAGGTACACATACATATATAAGGCCCGTTTTTAAACAGTTTCATTAAATCCAGCGATTCTTCATTACTGTAAGACGACTGTGTTTTACAGCTTCGAGATTAATAGGTGAGTTTTCGATTATATTATCATAAGTTTTAAATTGATCGACTAATTTTCTTTCTGAATAACATTTCTTTTTCTGCCAAAGGATGAACTTTTTGAAGGAACTCAATCAGACACCGGGAGCTGGTCAAAAACCAGTGAAAAAGCTGTACGAATACGCCTTTAGAGAGCCGTTAGAAATTCAGGAATTTAAAGTAGTCAAATGTAAAGACAACAGACATGCTGTTTACATAATCTCTCAAGAATATATAACTTTTCTACCAAGACGCTTCTCCGAAAAATTGACAGATGAAAAGGTAGTCGAACTGAACGACATGATTATCCAAAAAACAATGTCTCTGGGATTGATCTACCTAGGAAAAATCAAAATTGGCGGTTTTCCACCCTTTGACCACTGCTCTATTATTGATATGAATCAGGTATGAACATTTGAAGGTGTAATAAAACACTATTTAATTATTTTTCTGTTTAAATTTACAGCCATTGGACGCACAGTTAGAAAATACTAAATAAGCGAGACGTTGAAGAAATATACAATTACAGCTAATTGTACTAGATTCGTTTACCTGTTTACATCCTAATACATTACTTGTAAAAATAGCAAAATCATTGTATACCTGAATTATTTTCAATTGCTTATTGTTTCCAGACTTATATGACGAAATTCCATAATCATGAAATAAATAAAACAGATTAGTAAAAGTTTCGCGAGTTTATTATTATAATCTATAATAATATATAATTTATTTACAAAATGTTACACAGTAAATAGTACCTAAATACATGGTTGAAAAAGTTACTTTTGTTAATGATGACTGTTGAATTAGGTCTGACCCTAGGTTAACCTTCTATTTTCCACTTTTGATCAAATTTTAGTTAATCAGTTCAAATATTGCTTTCAAAATGGAAAGGATATCTATTAAACTAGTGCTGATTAATTATTGGAACCTGAACGTGCAGCAGCATCCGTAGCTAATGCATTAACAGTTTCCCGCATAGCATTTACCTTATCTATGAGAAATTCTATTTTGTTTAGTAAAGTTTTAGAATTATAGATTACTAAGGCACCCGTTTCTTCTACCTTCTTTAGTAAATTAATATGGCTAGCTTCTACATCGTCAACTGCTACGAAAATCTTGCTATTTAGATCTCCGATAGGTAATCAAATTAAATGTCCTTTTTAACTGAAGTGAAAGAAAAATAAAAACTTCATTTTACCTTTGACGTGATCTTTAATTATACAAAAAGTAAAGACGAATTGAGATAAAAATAACATTTCTTTATTACAGAATTATTTTTTATTTATCATACATCGTTTACAGATAAAAATAACATTTCTTTGGATACATCATTGATGACACAGTACATTATTATATCAAACCTTAACAAACGTAATGCTCTTATATACTTATTTAACCTAATTCTAAGTTCTCTTTTCGTTTCCATTAGTTTGAGCCGACGATCGTAAAAGTTGTGTTTGAACGTCATTGATGAACTTGGACGGATAAAATTTTAAAATTTCTAGTAGAATATGTGAATTACGTCCAGAGGCCGAGGAAGCTGAATTTAAAACCGAATGAATACATAAACATCATTCATTTTACCTTTGACGTGATCTTTAATTATACAAAAAGTAAAGACGAATTGAGATAAAAATAACATTTCTTTATTACAGAATTATTTTTTATTTATCATACATCGTTTACAGATAAAAATAACATTTCTTTGGATACATCATTGATGACACAGTACATTATTATATCAAACCTTAACAAACGTAATGCTCTTATATACTTATTTAACCTAATTCTAAGTTCTCTTTTCGTTTCCATTAGTTTGAGCCGACGATCGTAAAAGTTGTGTTTGAACGTCATTGATGAACTTGGACGGATAAAATTTTAAAATTTCTAGTAGAATATGTGAATTACGTCCAGAGGCCGAGGAAGCTGAATTTAAAACCGAATGAATACATAAACATTCAGCAGCAAATAAAATTGAATCGTTCTTTATAGGTCTGCTTTTATATATCAGTTCACGTCTTAAACCCTCTGCAACAGCTTCCGCACTAGCATAGTAGAAAACAGAGAAATATAAATTATATAGGCATCTGATGTTCTGATTAATTATTGGAACCATGTATAATATTCGCTGAAATTCATGATCTTTCATGTATATGTACTTTTTATCATTTCTAATTGTTACACTGTAACCAATACAGTCTGATCTAAATTCTATATCTAGATCTTCGGTTATTCTCACTTTCAATTTTCGGTAATCGGAACCCTGAACACTAAAGAAATTTCTAAATTTCATTTCTACGTCGATGTCATACAGATTAAACCACAAATCTCGAGACAACACTATCTCGTCATCGTCACACAAATTATTTGAGCATACGGTTTTTATCACCGGTTCAAAGTCATCATGTTTCGGATCAAGCCCTGCGTGTATGTAGTGAATATGATCGGAGTTACGTCGTGTGGTATACAAGGGATATTGCTGATGATGATAAGGGTATGTATTTTTAAATGTTAAATTTATTTTGTTTACCCCCCTTTGAATACGGTCTTGGTTTTGTTGTAAAAGAGAAAAAAAAGAATCTTATGACAGGAGAATTTTTTATGTACTGCTGTGCGTTTCATTTTCACTTTAATCAAAGTTGGTGCTCAGGTTAATCTACGCTGACACTGTTGTAACAGATACATTCTTTTGTGTATCTAGATACAGATACTATCAGAAAAATGTACTTAGATACAGATACATCCCTTTGCTGTGAATAGATGCTGTATCTAGATCCAAATACAAAACCTAACATAATGTATCTAGATACATTTGTCGATACTTTTGTTACTATAATCACCATGAAAACAAGAATTTTCTAATGAATTTTCTGTATTTAAATATTGTTTGTCCGTACGGACGTTTTCGTTCATTTACAAGCTGAGTAAGTTGAACTTACCGCCCAAGGCTAGTTAATAAAGTACCTCGTCATTTAAGTCGAGAAACACTCACTACCATTCTAAAATTCGTCCGGATTGCCACAAATATTGTTTTTGTTTATTCAACTCCATAAGAACCAGGTGCATGAATTTGACTTGATAAATTTCACATTTTCTGTGTGAATTTTTTAATGTTTACTCCATATGTTTAAAATTAACTCATAGATCTGGCAAAAAATAGTATAAGCATTACGGGCGTTAGGTACCACCAGTCTCGACAAATATGGAGACCTCCGCTACGCGTCGGTCTCCACACTATTAGCCTCGCCTGGTAAAGCGTACCTACCGCCCTTAATACTTGAATTACTATTATGTCAGGTCGGGCGATTTTGACCGGTTTATGGTCCTGTTTTTAGAGCGTAAGTTGCTAAATTAGAGTTTTAGGGTTCTAAAACTTTTTAGAGCCCGCTGGAAAAATAGCTACTCTTGTTTATGCGGTCTCCATAATAATAACAGTAATTATATACTATTGTACCTACCTACTTGAAGTTTTGCACTTTTCAAATTATTTTTATTTTAAAATTAAATATTAATTTAAACTTACTAATTTATGTAGATTTTCTATTTTCAGCCTTGGTGTTGTGCAGAATTGAATAACTTGCATAAACTCTAATAGTGTTCATTGTTTGAACACCTAAAAAATGTTTTATCACTTTAACAGAAGCCAACATAGCCTATTGTCTGTCTCACGTTGGGACTACAGCTAAGGAAAGATAGCCAATGCATTTCTTATGGGAGTTTGTGCTTCGTTGTTGCCACCTATTTCATTGTATGAATCTATAGAAATGTGGATTAAGATTCCAGAAGTTCTAAACCTTTGAAGACAGTAACCGAAAACTGTAATCGTAATCATACAAAAGGAGAATTTAAAAGAAAGTCTTATTAACATGTATTTGTTATTTTATTAAACATTACTTGGGATTGTTACATCGTACATGCATCTAAATATTCGATATTTTATTACTTATACTTTTTTGCTTAATTCTTTCGTCTTCAAATTCTGTCAAAATAAAAATAACGGCTAGTTAGCCTTTGTATGATCTTTTTAATCTTTTAATTCACAGGTAAATAAAGGAAGTCCCAAACGCAATTTTAACGATAAAATCATTCATTTGTTCAACTTGTTTCAAAAGAAACTTGCAAAAACGGAAATTTAGAATTAGCAGTAAATGCAAGGGATTTTAGTAAACAATAAACACTTTGGGTTTTTTCTAGTTTTACTTCGTGGAACTACATAATACAGTTTGTACTTACTGAAATTATAGTAAAACGTTTTTTTTGTCAGCACTATTATTTGTCACAGAACGCATATAAGCAAATTTGTTAATACAGAAATAATTATTTGGTTTCAAATTTTGATAGCTTGTGTGTCTATAGATCTTCGCTTAGTTGTTTGGGTTCTATCGTTTGTAATTATTAACATTGTCGTGTTGTTTGTTGTAACTATTTGTATTGTAGTATTACATAACGCACATAGTGCATTATACATCAGTATGGCAGATATTGTTAAAGACAGAATGGGTTGTGTACTAAAGGTTGGTGAAAAACAGATTTCGAAAGTTCCAGACGTTATACGCGCACTATATGAACAGCAAGTTTTAAAATTTTGTTTTATTACCGCTGTCAGAAGAAGTGACTACCTGCAATATAACTAAAAATATAGCATATAGCAATATAATGTAAAAATAAATCGAATAAAAACTTTTTATATAACATAAACATGTGATAATACATTTTAGTATAAATGTACCTTCTTGAGATTTGTAAAACATTCAAACACTCGAACAATAGGGATTATAAAGGTTTATGCAGTTACAACTACAGTATTTAGAAAGTGTTTTTAAAAGTTGCTTGCAAGATGTTTGGCAACCCCGTTGTCCATAAGAACACACACTGTAGTCCCAACGTGAGACGACCAATAGATATCACTTTCGATAAACTAATTTCAAAGTAATAGACGTTGGTGCAATTCACACTATAACAATTTGTCCTTAGTACTATTACACCACAAAAGTAGCTAAACCTGATTACTCTCCCTGTAACCAAACGTATTATACTTACTCTTTAAAATATTTTCAAAGTATATTCAAACTTTACTTTGAAAGTTCTCATTGACTGAAAAGCATAGGAGTATGCAACAAGCCCGTAAAGTTTACTGCCTTTACTATACTCACGGACACATCTACGGTTTGCCGTGATACTTATCTACAAGTCCAATAAAATATACATTCCAGACTTGTTACGTAAGTATTAAATAACTAGTATATGTAATAAAGAATGATTTCTCTTTATTACATGAATTTTCTCCATATCTGAAATTATTGTAACAAGAGAGAAAAAGAAAGAACCTCTTCTTCACACAACAAATGGAATATTCTACAGCATTCGAGAAAATGACGCATCGCACCAAGCATGTAAACTAGACGCGGTTTATCTAGCGCCTTCCAGAAATATATAGTAGTTTCTAGCGGCTTCTAGTACGATTATAGGAGGGTATAAAATCGACTTCGCCGATAAAAAGAGGCAGTCAACAGCGAGTCATTAACTGTGTATCACGAAATAAATAGTAAATGTGAAAGATAAATGTTGTATTAGAAATTCATAGTCTGTAAATAATAGTTTTAATGGTTTATAATCATAGCGTTAATTTATAGTGTATTCATTAGTGTTTGTAAATAAATATTTCTTATTAATAGACGATTTAAACAGAACTTTTGTTATTATTTTAAAAAGAACGTTACATTATAGTACATTTTTATCTCATTATGGTACGTATGGTACAAGTTGTAAATTATAGTACAAGTATCATAATTATGATATAGTTGGCACTACTGTCCTGGGCTGTCAAGAATGTCTCTTCCTCATACAATCGATAATATCATCATTCTGTAATAATACCCATTGTTTATAGAGTCCACTACATCTAGTCAACTAGGCCGCGCTGGTCGATCAGAGTACCGCAAAACGCCGCCATATTGGGACAGAGAAGGATGATTTTTAATAATAGACACATTAAAACCACGTTTTACTTATTTGACATATTAGAGGTTTGATCTTTCAGAATAAGAAAAACCTTTTAAAGTAAACGTGGATTTGATTAAATGCAATCAGATACAAATAATGAACAATTTCGTGCTTCTTTTGCCCCAATATGGCGGCGTTTTGCGGTACTCTGATCGACCAGCGCGGCCTAGGTAACTAGATGTAGTGACTGTAATTGTTTAACCAGGTGACTGCCATCTACTTGATTACAATGCAATTACTAAAAAAATAATTCTATTATGTTCGACGGTTTATTTCATATCATTGATGATAATTATAAAAATATGAAAATAGTATCTGCACAATACAGATACACCGATACTACAGAAAATATATCTACATCCAAATACAGTTACAAAATTTGAAAAGTATCTAGATATGTATCTAGGTACTGTAACAGTATCTAGATACTTGTATCTAGACACATTACAACATTGTACGCTGAAGAGCGCTTGTGATTGCTACATCAGAATTGGGTTTATATAAAAGTACCAGCTTTGATTAAAATGAATTATTTGGTTATTTTTTACGCTGTGTAAAGAGATTTTATCAGCTCCTGTTATAAAGATATACTTAAGAAATAAAAGCCAAAAACGGCTCTGGAGCATAAATTAAGTTTTAAGGCATACTTTGTTCTATGTTACAGAAAACAAGGTTAAATTAGTTGCTAGGTGTTATTAATGATCTGGTTATACAGGATGGTCACAATTATTGATAAATATCAGAATTTTATTACAAATTAATTAGTACAATACTAATTAGTATTAGTGCAAATTAAAAAAAATTAGTCAAGACTTTTGACGTAGACTATACAACGGTATAATGGGATTATTTTTAGATCGTAGTAATTGAATCTTCTTTTGCGTAATTTTTTACTTTTTTAGGTATAGTCCTACAACAGTTGTCAAACGTCGCCAGCGTTTCGTTGTTTCGATATCTTTAAAAAATACATTTAGAAAACGAAATTTGTTAATCAAATAGCAATTCAGTGAGGATTATTTTTATTAGAAATTGAATATGATAAAGAATAAACTACCTCTGAATTAAAATATATTTACGAAGGGACCGGGCTGCCCCTTCATAATTTTCAACAATCTGCTTTGCTAGGTAAGATTCTTTTCTTTTTTATTTCAATTTGTTATATATTATTTAAGGATATAATATGTAACAGAAAATCCGTGAAAATTGTAAAATGTAACTACACTTAACCTAATTTAACTCGCAAAGTGTTAACTTCTTGTGACGTGTGATTATTATATCTATTTTCAATTTAATTATAGGTTATAGGGATTTTTAATGACGATATTTTAATTTGGGCTTTCGAATAATAAAACCTGATCAGTTTTTATGTCAGTAGATTTACAGTGGCGTAACTAGTATTAAGCGACGATTAAGAGCCTAAGACTCAAAGGAGCCCAGTGTCAGCTTGTATGTTTGTGAAACCCAGGACAATAAATTGCTATGTTAAATCACAACTTTTTCCACAAGAATTTTATTGAAAAGCAAAACTATTTTATTGTTTTGTAACAACTATACGTAGGGTAGTAAGTTATTTATCGTTAATTAAACTGGTGTTGAATTGATAAATACGAATACAATTTTATACAAAAATTTATAAAAAAAACCTCATAGTTTCAGAGGCGTAACGAAGGGGGGAACTTGCCCCAAGCGCAAGTAATAGGGGGCACCAAATTTCAAATTTTTTGCTCTCAAATTCTTATTTTTTTAAGATCTTGCACGTTTTTAAATTTTTTAGAAATTTGGTGCCTTCAGAAATTTGACAAAAATTACTAAACAAATGTATTAATTTATCTACAATTTTCAAGTAGTGGTATTTACTGGGGGGGGGGGGATTTAAAAAACTCCAAAAACTCCTGTTCTACAGTAACTGGAATATTGCATCTTTTACACATAGTTGGGTCCTGCTATTCAAGATACGTATGGGTGAATTTAGGTGTCCTATGCTTAATCGTGTGTTGATTACAAGTTTCTATCTTGTTATGTTAAATGTATATGGTGTACCAATCCTTTGTTATCTACCTTAGTTTGTTGTTTGCAGTATCTTTCCGCTTTATTATCCATTGGATTTTTATTATTGGTTTTGTCATATCTATTTAAAATCATATAGTTGTACAGTATGGGTGGTTGTACGAAGATGGATGGAATGTTTCTTGAATGTAGTGAACCTTTTCTTGAATACGTCTCATGATTGGACTTTTTAGTTAGAATTGTTCTATACTTCTGAGTGCACTGAGTTGGAAGGTATGTTGTAATTATCTTCGATGGTATCATCTAGTAATAGGTCAAGATATTTTTTAGAATATTGTTAGACATATTTCGACCGCGCAAAAAACCAGCATACACAACTCAGTGTCAGTATATTCACCAATTTTGAAGAAGATATTATCAGTTACTGTGGATTTTTGTCAGACATTTGCTTGCTATGTGTTCGTATTTTTTACAAAGATTACATGTAGGCTGTTCTATATTATGTTTCGTCATACTCGTTTATTAATGAAATAGAATAGTATGAAGTGTGTTTATTATTATTTTAATAAGTTTCTATAGTAAATTTTATTCATCAAGAAAAATTATAGTCAATAAAAGTATAAATACTAAATAATTTTTTATCTGTTTTACTTTTCAAATCCATATTTTAATAAACCATTAATATATTTTATGTTATTAATAAATAAGCTTTGGACTTATCTGAAGTTTTCGATCGTTCTGTATAAATATTAAACATGTTTTAGTGAAAACGGAATATACTTGAAGCTAAAACATTGAAGTTATTCTATTATTCGATATCTCCGCTTTCGTAACCACAAAACACTATTGCACTAAGTCCTTAAAAACTACCGAAAGAAGCTTTAGCATAAGTCAGTGTTGCATAGTTGCAAAAAGCAAAGATTGTCTTAAATTGTGCAAAAACTTAGACTTCGTTTCTTTTGTTTTGCATAGTTCTGTCAGGCAAGAAAAATCATGTCAGAATACCAAGAGCAAAAGGAAGATTTAAAGTCCACTGAATTTTTGGAACCACGAGAGATCAGAGGGAAATCTGCTTTACGGGAGGCCAGAGAGGGAATTGCTTTACAAGAAGCTAAAGAGGGATCTTCTTCTCAGACCACGGAGGCAACTTCTGCTCGAGAGACCAGTAAGGGAACTTCCGCTCGAGAGACCAGCACGGGAGCTATTTCTCGAGAGACGAGGGAAGGTACTTCTGCTCAAAAAACGAATGAAGGATCAGCTTCTCAAGAGACCAGAAAGGGGCCTTCTACTCTGGAGACAAAACAAAGTGGATGCATTTATTTAGAGCAACCACGTAAAGGAAAAAAACTTGCAGTTCTAGATGTAGATGGAACAATCTTCGATCCGACCGCACCTGATATGGTGTTAGCAACCAGGCCGTACTTACATACTGCCTTGAAAAATATTTACAATGACTATGATATAGGTGTCTGGTCAGCTACCGAAATGCAAGATGTAAAAGATAAACTGCATGCTTTAGGAGTCCTTGTTAATCCTAATTATAAGCTTCTATTTTACATGAGTAAAGACGTTATGGTTCCTGCAAAAGTAGAAGGAGGACTTAAACGTCTAGTAAGTAAATGAATAATACAATGCATGAATGAATAGTACAATCATGTTATTCGTTTTTCTATAACTGAACGGCTGTTTGTTAAATTACAGGTTAAACCACTGCGAGAAGTTTGGAAACGGTATCCTCAGTTTAATAGCCAAAACACAGTCATATGTGATGATAAACCTAATAATTTCACTTTGAATCCAAAAAATGGCATAGAAATTTTTTGTTATTCTCATCAGAATTACGATACTGATGACGAACTGCTACGTCTAGGGTCATATCTAAGAAGCATAGCACATCACAAAGATCTCAGCAGTATTAACCATGTTGAATGGCGGAGAAATACTGAAGATGCAACGTACGTGGTTCAACGAGCAGCAGATTAGAAACAATGGATCTGTTTAAATATTGAAGTAACACAGTTTGAAGTTGGCAACTGCTAAGATCTCACCTATTCCTGATCTTTGTTTTATAATTATTTCTCATTTACTTGTTTTGGTAGTTTTGATGTATAATGACGAGTTAAAAAATAATTTTCATAATTAATCAAATTATTTATTTATACTTAACTGTTACTATAGATAGATTAGAAACTCTCTAGGTAAGTTTGCCTAATTAGTTAAACTACATTTATAGTAGAACTTGCAATTTAATTTTTTTAATAAAATTTTATTACGAGCTGACGTTTCAAAATTGTTTTAATTACGTATTTTAAATCATATAATTTACATTAAATACCAGCAAAAAAAATTGTTTTAAAGAACCCCGCACGTTTCTTACGTCAAGGGGAAGATTGGGCTTTCAAACTGTGAAAAAATATACAAAATGTTCCTTTTGAAATCACATAGTTGCCCTATCCCCGAAAATACGCTATTTAATTTCCCATTAAACCGGAAGTGGACAAAAAAGACGGATATTCAGAAAAAAACTTTAAAAAAATAAGAAGATTAATAAACATCGCATTTCATTATCTCATTGAATTATGCCAATAAAAGTTTAAAATGAAACACTTTTATTGAGCCCCTTCGATTTAAGAGGCCTCAGGCGCGCGCCTCATGCGCCTGTTGCCAATTGGAAATCCGCCATTGCCTATGACTATTCATTTCCCTATGACTTTTATTCAGAAAACGTTTCACAACGTAGTCTGTGAAAAAATATAATAACTTTCTTGTGAAACGATTTCACAATCGATTTCCATGAATTTCGTAAAAAAATATAATATGAAATACAGAAATAAATATACCAAAAATACGATTGGTATTGCTTTGACAACATGAGCACATAGGTTCCTGCGTCACTGTTAAATGTTTTTCAGCATTATTATTTACACCAAATGCTCAGATGATATACACCGGCTTATTCGGCATTTATTCATTTTAGGGCTAAAATATTTTCTCAAGTACCCATAAAAGGTTTACATGAGAACACACGGCATACTACTACTATAAAACTAAATATTGTAAATATAATAACTTTAATTACTTAACTATTTAATTATTAACTTTAATTAACTTTAATTATTTAATACAGTATGGTGAAATATTTTTAAAATATAAGTACACTGATCTTCTTTGTGTAACAGACATAATGTTCGTTTAATTATTCTAGAGCGCAACAATATTTTTAACATAAAAATCTTTTATTTTCATGTCATAGCAATGCGAATTAATATTAATTAGTGTTAAAAGTTATTGAAGTGTTAGTGTAAACTAAATTAATTAATATATTTACGAAATAAATAGGATTGTGAAACTTTTTATTAATCCTACACACATAAAATTAATTTCTCAAAAATAGTATTGATATTTATTCATATAAGTTTATTCGTATTGAACAAGTAAATGTTCAGATTGAAAAATTTTATTCAAATTAAATAACCTGTATTTTTTGGAAACAGAAAAATATATTCTCAAGAACTTTTTTCAGTCCAAGCAACAATATTCATCATGAAAAAAGAGAATATTCATGTTAAAACAATTGAATTCTATAACAGAAAATTAAAAACCACTCAAAGTAAAGATATGGTTGTTACTATACATTCTTGTTGTGAATATTATAGTTTTGAAACAAACCTAAATCATTATTCGAAATGAAATCTGCAATTTCTTCAAATTAAATAGATCATAACCGTTTTTAATTTTCATTTAAACAAATGCTTACACTAATTGTCTAGTATATGAATCGATGATGATTCATACTGAACTTATTTAGTTTCTTCATGATTATGTAGTAGTCTTGTGAGGAAAAAGAGTTACTCTTGTACGGAATAAATTGTTGCAGATTTTATTTCCGTTGAGAAAATATGATAGTGTATTCTCAAGACGAGAAAGATTTATTTCGCTTTACCCCTTCCCGTGTCTATCCTAGTGCCACGCCGAGTTCGAACAAGTTTAGTACAGTTAATATTGCAAAACCAACCGACAGCAAAGAATGTCCGAAAAAACACTGCTGTAAAAATGGCTATAGACATAAGTGAACTGTTGTAAACATCTGGGTGTTTTAAAGACGTTA
This sequence comes from Agrypnus murinus, assembly GCA_929113105.1. NCBI lineage: Eukaryota > Metazoa > Arthropoda > Insecta > Coleoptera > Elateridae > Agrypnus > Agrypnus murinus. Next base: position 118,673,083 of record OV816023.1, on the reverse strand, counting down.
TAAGCAAATTTGTTGGTAAGTACATAAACATGATAGGTATTTATTTTAACAATAAACATTAATTTATTTTGCTGAAGCGGTACTTCTTTTAAGATGGCGACGGCTCACTTCTGCGATACCGATCAGGTTGTAGTGGTTTGGCTAGACTGGTCCATCCAGAACCATGCCTCTTTTTTTTGCGTAGTTCTGGATAATTCTACGTTTAGATTTGATTAGCCTGCTGTGTTATTTATGCCCTGTGGTTACTGTTGGGTCTCTTTCCATTGAACACACAAAGATCTTTTCTAAATGAGTGTTAGAGAGAACGGAGGGTTTTAGTGATTAAAGAAACTAATAAACCAATAATAATAATAAAATAAATAAAACACATAATTAAATAAACGTTTGCAAGTCTATTCCATGAAAGCACATGTAATTAATTTAAAAGAGACAAATAACTGAAATATATTGAACTGAAATTACAAACTAAATTAGCTAACCTTATCAATAAGGAGTAATAAACTTAAAATCGTTTAAAAAAGGGGGGAAAAGAGGATGGCTATTCCCTAGGGCGTTGACTGTTCCTGTAATAAAAGATAAACAGAATGAGACCACGTCTCAGTAGGTATTGACTGATGCACTAACTACCCTTTTGTTTCTGTACGTAAGCTCATTTATGTACATTCACCATACAACTGCATGTTAAAAACAATAATATTGGTGTCACGCAAAATAACATTACATTGGCGTTGGTCCTGGCTCGACACTGACAACCCTCCGTACACAAAGGACCAAAATGTGAATAAGACGCAACCATCCACCGTCAATGTTCTTTAAAACAAGGACCAGATAAACGCAAAGCGTTATCCCATCACTTTGTGCACATAGAACAAAATATGCGAATGAGACGCTAACCATTCACCGCCAATATTCCTAACAATAAAGGCCAGGTAAACGCAAAGCGTTACCCCATCAGTTCGAACCCGTCCGCATAGGTCGTATGTAAACATACCCCTACCGACGGTGGGTCGCCACTCCCACGGACACTCAAAATAAATGACACCAACTAGGGACTCGTTAACTGACAAAGCAAAACCATTCGCAACATATTTATGCAATTCAAGAATTCATCTTATTAATTCATATCTGCATCATTCAGTTAACCTGCCCCTACTGACTTACGAAATCATGCACAATTACAAATCAAAGCTAACAAAGAATCATTACACACAAACCAACACTTACTGATTAATTCCTTTAACACAATAATAAAGCACAATCTCACACATTCACTTCTATTGACCTTGCTACACTGCACTCTGAAACAAACTGAATTCTTGACCGATAAACAAACATCTACCCTAAATTAGGAGAATTCTTAGAAATTTGGCTTTCTTCGGTCAAGGGTCTGGACCGGAACAAATTGCTTCTTTTCCGTTTACTAAAATGTATCGTTATTTTTGGTTTTGTTAGAATGTAACGTAACATGAGTATGGTTGATTTATTTTGATCATCTCTGAAACTCAGAAGAAGTAACTCTGTGTTCCAAATGAATATACGTGTTTCATGAATCAAACAAGTAATACATTCAATTGGAGCATAGTGGGGCCGTTAAATATTCAAACAGAAAACAACACATATTCCAAACAAATATTCATTTATTCACATGAAGTGTTTATTCTCCTCCACCTGAAACTCTGAGAATATCAGGAGAAACAAAAATTTCTCAAACACAACATTTAGTTTTCTTCAACGAAAACTGCCACACTTTCAAAATAAACATTCATCTTCACAAACAAAGCATTTACTGTTCTCCATAAGATGATTTGATTTTCTCTGTTGGAGCAAATCTATTTGCTGATCAGAGGAATGCGACTTACTTTAAACGAATATTGGGTCTATTTACCTTGAGTATATATACCCGAAAATATTATTTCTTCATTTTGTGTAAATATTTATTCGAGTATATACAAATATATAAATTATTTGGAACAAATAATATTTATTTCATTAGAAGAAACATTTTTATGTGTGTATTTATTTGTTTCACGATTATGAAGTTTCACCAAATAAGGATTGAAACAATATACAAAAATAATATATTGTTTTAATTCGTTTTCAAGTGCAAACTTTAAGTTATTTATAACAAAAATATTTTTCCTATAATGCCTAAAGGAAATGTTCATTGCATGTAAATAATTGACTTATTTAAACTGCACTGCTAATATTTAGCATTGATCATGATGAAGCTATTAACTTGTACTCTATTTCTAATTCATAAGTTTATCATTTGTATAATTGTATCAATTATTTTTTATATTATTGAACTCAAATACTATGATGGTTGAAGAGAGAATTGTTGCTTCAAAGAAATAATGTACCCGGAATCCCAGAATTAAATGTCCTTTTGAAAATTGTTCTGAATATTTCAGAAATTATGCAGATTTGAGAAAACACACTCTAAAAAATTCCCCTTGAAGTTGCCTCCATTTCTTGGGGTAAATTTACTTCAAAGTGTAATTTTCATAGGAAGTGGGAAATTTCAATATTATATATGCATGGCATATAATACCGAATTTGTTGAACATATGCATTCTATACGCAATTAAACAATGATTCAATAATAATTACATAGAATGTACCCTATTTTTAAATATTTATATTTATTGGACTTGACCTTATAGTGAAATTGTGCTCTAGAACAAGCACAAGCTTTTATAAAGTATACTTTGTTACCTCCATTTTTTGGGGTAAATTTACTTCCAATGTAATTTTCATAGGAAGTGGAAATTTCAATATTAGGTCAATATTAGGTAAAGTTATAACTTTACGCAGGTGTTTTAATGTTAAAATGAAATGTAAGATTGCATTGAAATCGTAATTTTAATCTGTAAATTTATTTAAAAAGGAAACATGACAATGCAAATTTAACCTAATATTGAAATTTCCCACTTCCTATGAAAATTACACTTTGAAGTAAATTTACCCCAAGAAATGGAGGCAACTTCAAGGGGAATTTTTTAGAGTGCATGTGACCATGTACATAAAGTAGAAATTGGGTATAATGAGTTTCAGTTTGAATTTTCCTCAGTAAGCTCCTCGATTTGATAGGTGTATGATGAATGTATATGAATGCATGTACTATGAAATATAATTTTCTAGCATTTCATCGATGGAAAGACCAAATCCAGGAAAGCAATTTGTCGGTGTATGTTCTGCATACTTCATTTAAATTATTAGCCGATGACAGTAAGAAATAATTTTACAACTGTCATCGCTCCTATGACTACATATACACATGGGGAAAGTTGTAAGACATTTTAAAAACAAAGGAACAAATAAATTGTAAAGTTTGTCCTTAATCAAAACTGCAAATTCGTGAAAAAAGTATAACTTTCATAACTCGTTGTACAATATACTATTCCGTAAGCATTTATTAATTTATATACATAAAACAGATCTATTTTACAGGGAATTTTAAACTACCGGCTATCGGCAAGTAAATTTTAAAATTGGCGCCAATACTTTGTGTTCGATCTTGGCAGCATCCAAGATCGGATATGGCGCGGGCAGCGCTATACGTTCCTACTAGTGATGGGATCTCGATACTACTCAGTGTCGCGACACTTGAGAGTCGAAACAATTTGCCGTGAGAAGTGTCGACTCTTCATGATACTTTAACGACACTTCGCATTTACATCATGCATGCGCTAGTGTAAATGTAATCCAATTGAAACGAGAAGCAGTCAAGGTTCATAGCTACATAAATCATAAACAAACTATGGATTAAAAGACAATTATATGAGTAAATTCTGTTATGGTTATATATTTATGCATTAAATACACTAAAATACTAAATTATTTATGAAAGCAAATACATATTATGAAACAGAAATTTAAAAGAAAAGAAATAAATTCTATAAATAACTTGTAATTCAATTCTATTCATTGAATTTATTATAAAAACTATTTAAAAATGTAATTTCGCTGACGACGTTGGTCTTTAGTCGCGAACATTTTTTTGTTATGATTGAAGATGATATTTATGACTTTTATTTTGGGTTTTCAGCAAAATAAATTGAATTAATTAAAATTAATGATCATTGTATTTATTTACACGTGTTTCGTGTACGTGACAGTAGTCTTTCTTCAAAATACATTATAAGGTATAAATATAAAAAGCTGAAATAGTAATTAGGTACATAAGGAACTTATTCAACTTCAATTATTGATTTTAATTTATCTTGCTGAAATCTCAAGATAAAATTATCACCATCAATATTATACTAATACAAAAGAAAAAATCCGCAACATAATATTTTTATATGTACGTCTCATTCAATGATTGTTGGCCAGTTCAACAAATCTGCCTTTAATTTCTTTGTAAGAATGATCAAGCAACTTGGAATTACACTCTAATAAGAGCGATTCTATTCGACACTAAAGTGTCGAATAGAGCAATCTCAGATCAAACCTGCCCAGCTAGTTAACTCGCCCTCAAGTGGTCGGCAGAATTCATTGATAGCGATGCCTTGAGTTGATCCAGTTCTCTTCTCGAATAATAGCTTCGATGCTCTGAAAAAGATGTCACGTTGATCAACAGCACGGTAAATGTTGGTCACAAATCGAATATAGTTCGTTACGCATGACTCAAACAAGTTAACTTCTTCACTACTTCAGAGCTATGTTTTCGATTTTGGGTATCGATAGGTAGTTGTCTGAAGTTGATAGGTAAAAAACTTTGTGTCATTTCTATTTAAAAGATGAGTTTAGTGTCTAAACTTTAGTCTACGACCGCTACACCAACCGCATCATGTTGCTGCTCAAAGCAGAACAGTTCGTCTTTCTTGTCAAGCAGACAGTTGACATTCCAAAAGGTTATGTTTAGAGAGCTAGGTGTTCTGGGTTATCTATCTATCACAACTCACAACCCTGAGAACTGTCGATAATGCAAGTAATACCACCCATCAGAGTACCCTCTTTGCTTCTCTTGTCTAGAAGCAGGTGAACGCCTAACTGGAAACTGGACAGAACTTAAGTAAAATTCAATATTTTAATGTAGCCAATATTCAATGACTTTTAAATGATTTTTGAAGGTTAAAATATTTATCAGATCGCTTTGAAAGTAGACATTGTTCACGAGGTCAAGTTCTATAAGTTAAGTCTACAAAGTTTCAAGTAATCAAATAAGTAATAGAGAAGTATCACTGTATCGAACAATACTTAATTCAGCGTTCTTCAACATTAATAATTTGAGAATCTTTTATTTTTGATATTTTATTGTACGGGTTTTACATTTAAAAGAAATATACCTGATGCCAGTAATACCTATATACATATATTGCTGTAATATTGGTTAATTAAAAATAATAATTTTTTTAAATTTTATTATATATTTTAAAATTGTGAATAATTGCCGTTAAATCGTAGATAATTGTTTTATAATGAAATTGATTTTTAAAAAGACTGTGAACTTTGGAAATGCTTTTCAACATAAATTCTTATATGATTAGAAAATACCTTTTAATAGTTTTAAATAATACAATAGTTATATAAAATTAATGTTACGTTAGTTCTAGACTAACCCAAGTTTACGTAAGAGAGTTGGGCGCCAGTTAAATAACTTAAATAACAGAATTAAATTTAATAAAGACTCATCTCAGGGCGAATGGGGATTCTTGTGGTATTAAAAAATATACAAATTGAAATTGAAATCACTTTTAAAATTGAATTCTTAATTAAATTTAACTATTACTAAATTGTTCAAATCACATAATTACACCGCACAAACGATAGTCTTTTCTTCAGCAGATACCAATACAGAAAGGCTTCCTGCCTTTTTTTAAATAGTTGCTTTTTTCCTTTTAGTCTAGTCCTCGTATCCAAACCATTGGCAGAGTAAGTCACCTTATGTTGTCCCAGAGCTGGTTTTCAATTCCGGTTGACATCCTTTTGCATGGATTTCCCATATAACACAATCCAGAACTTTCCACCAAAGAATAACACTCTTGGTCTTTGATTACACACTTTTGTTTAATTAATTGCGGGTACTTTTTCCCTTAATCGAAGAATATTTTGTAGTATTTATTTGATGTGTTTAATTAAATAAAACACCAATTTAAGGTTTTAATGAAGGTTTATTGACTAGCAATAACTTTAGCTAGTAATTTAATTTAAAACGTGGTTCTTTAAACTTATATACACTTTTACAATTTATAACAACTATACACTTTCGCCGTATACAATTCACCAACTAATTTAACTGTCTATTTAAGACTAGACTTATTTAAATTTTTACAATATTATCATTCACGACTTTACTCTTTCGTCGTTTAACAGTAAGTGTTTATTTACATTTTTACTATTCTTTTACACGACTTTACTGCGTCGCTTTATATTCAGAAGTGTCTTAAAAATACGATTTTCTAAGCTTATATACTAGTTACTATTTACATCATCACGTTACCTAATTTGACGTCACCTTGTCATCTAATATAATGACTACACTATGAATACATAAAAGCAGATTATAACATACTTATAACAGTGACACATCTATTACAGATTATTATACAACATTTTAGACACAATAATGATCTATTTACATAAACAATAACCTAAAAAGAATCACATAACCCGTCGATATTACACATTTGAAATTAATCATAACTGGAATTACATAATAACAATAACTTGCCCACAACTGGATGTTTACGTATTCTTAAGTATTTGGTGAATAAACTGTTTGATAATAAATAAAGAAACATGTATTATTTAACCTTATTAAAAAGTACACACATTGATTGTATGGTCAATGACACGCCAGTAACTAACTTAAAAATATTTTTAATAGGTAAAGTTGATAAAAATATTTCAAAAGTGTTAGTTCTTAACAAAGAATTTAAAATTTTCCAAAATTTTCAAAATTTTCCAAAATTTTGAAACTACCATCCACAGCAATATATAGTTAGGTACCGTACTTTTGTATAGTGCCGAACTACAATACTGTGAAAATGAACCACAATACCAATTACAATACAATACAATATTATAATGATGTTAATAAAACGGGTGAATGGCACAACCCAAAGACGTCATTATACGACGTGAAAAAGACGTTGTTTTATGACGCAAAGAAAACGTCTTATAATAATAAATCTGCAGATTTAAATGACGTTTTATTGACGTCTTAATGACCTACTCATTCCCACTTCTGCAAATACGACGCTTTAATTTGAAAAAAGTAAATTTATTATTTTAAAATTCTGAAACATAAACATAATCACTATTATTATACTTATAGTTATATGGCGGCCATAAAATCTGTGGTTTTCCAGGTGTCAGTCAACACTTGTAAATGAGTGCTATACTCCCTCCATCCTTTTCAGTGAGTTGTATAGCAGTAAACGTAATCCTAATTTGTTTACCAACACTCACAAAAATTACAAAAAATGCCCAGCAATAAAATACCACAAACATATTTTTTCATATTTTTTTATGATATATGTACACATCAAGCAGGAGAAAGAAGATCAGCATCAACCAAAGTCTTGCACGTATTCGCCTCCTCCTTCGTTGCGTTGTTTTTCACGATCTTTCCCAATACCGGTCACGTGATGCTAGAACACAGTGAGTTTGAATTTTTGAAACGTATGCACCGCATCGCCTACATCTGTTTATTTTGTTTATAAAAACGGTTATTTACGTTGTAAAATCTTATTAAAACGAGCCTGCAACAAAAGTAAAGCTAATATCAAGTAATATTTCAGCGCTAAGTGTGCAAGATATTTTGAGGTTTATTATATTTATTCAAGTTCAATGAAGAAATCTATTCGCAAATTTATCGTAAAGATTTTGTGGAAAATTCCCAGCAAAATTCTGGTTAAAATCTTCACAATTCTTATATGTGTAAAACGGGTCTAACTTACATTTTCAAATAATTTGTCGACTTCATTAAGACGTCATAACTTTACATTTGACATACTGGTATGCCGTCATTATAACGTTATAATTGGGCATTCGTCATCAACGACCAAACATGTCTAAAAAATCATGTAAATGAGACGGCCATCTGCTTACTGGGTAATATTTTACCATATTTCACTTATATGCCGCTCTACAAACACCAACAACATCTTTCAGGTATTTTTTTGCTCTTTAGTTAGTAACGTCTCTACATATTATTCAGCTTGTTGACGTACATTTATAGTGTATGTATGCAACTACTGCATACATTAAGTGTGTGGTTTGTCACATTGGGCGAGTATAATAATTACTTGTTCCGTCACAATACTACATAATCTTTACAATTTTACCCGTTTGGCGATTTTAAGAGATTAAGTATTTTTAATTTTAGTACTAATGTAAAGGTTGCCTATAGTACTTAATAATATTATTTTTTATTTTATTATCATCAATTATTTTGTATATTGTTTTAGCAGCTTTTCAGTTTAGCACATGCTTACTTTTGTTCATTAATTATAAGATGTTGAGTTAGTAGAAGAAATGTATTTTCTGTTACTGAATATTTACTTTTGTTTAATGATTATGTATAAAATAGTGTATAATAAATGTTATTTCCAATTTTTAATTATTTATTTATAATTACTGTCCTAGTCCTAGTATATAGGACGTTTTAACGGTGTCATTGAACAACGTTTTAATGACGTCGTTGAACTACATTTTAATGACGTCTTATATTGACGTCCTTGGGCTGTGATATATTGCTGTCAGTTGTACGACAATTTGACATCAGTTTATTACGTCATTTGACGTCGTTACTGTCGAAAAACGGCTACATTATGATGTCAGTGTGCTAGCTGGGAAACACAATCACACAGACACATCCACATTTGAGGTGGCGCAAATTTCCAGTTCGAAAAATTCTACCGCCCCAATTATTTGATCATTTATTATTTATATTATCAGATATGTTTATATTTTGAAATAAAACTTATTATTTTTGAATTTTTAAAACATTCTTACTTCATTGTGTTGATCCATCATAGAGCATAGCGATCCGTTGTACCTCACTAGTGGTCTACAATGGATCAAAAATTTTACTTTTTAAATTTGCGTTTTTCTAGCTGTTCTGTTATATATTTTTTAATGTTTAATATACAGATATTATTGTCAATTAACTAAACTTTTAATTCCACCCATTCAAAAGTTAAAATGTGTTTTTGTTTAAATTTATAAGAATCAAAAATTGAATATTGACCAATTGAGGCTAACTTTCCTCTATATACAGAGTGTTTCAAAATGATTTGTACACGCAATATCTCCCTTATTTGAAAAGATAAAGAAATAACTAAAAACTATTGTGAATGATTCAAAATGTTCCTTCAGAAAACTAAAGATGTAAAGTACATGATGGTTGCATAGTAACGTTTAAGAGATCATGGCAAGTTGATTAATTTTTCAAATTGCGCTCTCTGTTTTTTTTACGGAAATGTCTACTTCACTCTATTCTGCATACGATAGTATGCCGTACTTAATTATGTAATGTGCATCTAAGGGTTAAAGAAGTATTTGTTATAAATTGAATTTATCTTAAACTTAAAGAAAATGTTCAAAATGCCCTCCTGTGGACTCTATACAGGCTTCAAAGCGCCTCAGTAGTTCCCTTGTAGACACGGCTCTAATCATAATATTTTTAAAATAAATAATTGAGTTAGTGAATATGAAGTGTACAAATTACAAAAAATATATTTTTCAACTCCTAAATGCACATTAGATAATTAAGTAAGACATACTACCATATGCAGAATGAAGTGAAGAATACATTTCCGTGAAAAAAAAACATAGGGTGCAATTTGAAAAATTAATCAACTTGACATGATCTCTTAAACGTTGCTATGCAACCAGCTTTTAAGGATATTTTCCGAAGGGCCATTTTCAGTCATTCACAATAGTTTTTGGTTGATTTATTTATCTTTTCAAATACGGGAGATATTGCGTGTAAACAGCATTTTAAGACACCCGGTATATTTTTATTATTATTTTTTTGTTAGAATTATTTACTTAACTTGAATACTGAGAAATATCGTTGGTGACAATGGTGTAATTTGAGGTTAGATTGTTTATTAAATAATTAGTTAATAGGAATGATGTACACTTATTTTAGAAGATTACTTGCTTATATAATCTTTAGAAAAACAATGACAACTATTAACATTAAAACAATAACGAATTCTTATATTCACAAGACTTACGACATACCCTGTATAACCATATCAAGAATCTTTATTCAATCGAACAATGTTGCAGTGCGAATGATCTTTATTGCAAATTTCTGAGTTGAAATACATTTATGAGATATCCAACGTAAACTGTATCGCCATAAATTTAAAGAATCTACATACTTCTCCAGGTAATTTACTTCTTCGTTTTCGTTTTAAAGTTTAGTATGTTTGTTATATTTCTGATTTAGTTAGCTTTTCACTCTTTTGGCCTTTTAGTCAGAGTTTACAAATGCAAATATTAACATCAAATTAAGAAAAACAAGTTTGTCGAGATTTGTAACATACCCTATACATAGGGTTGCCAACTGACCTTTTTTTCGGAAGGACAGTCCTTATTTCTAAGAATGTGTCCTTCGTCCTTTCTTGTCATAGGAAAGGACGGGTTTTGTCCTTATTTAAAAAAATGAATAAAAATCATTCAATATTTAATTAAAATTTTAACGTTTATTTTAATCACTGACATTAGCTTTCGAGAATCAAGAATTATAAATTTCAAATTAACCGCCAACATCGTTCATGCAAAATGAATCAAATTTGCTATGAGTTAAATTTAGTACATTAAAATGAGTGAAGCTACAGATTATAATTTACCGGACGAGAATATGAGGTTAAAATCTCAGAAAAAAAAAGAAAAACGTATCGTAGTATAATGTAGTAAATTATTAATGGTCAAGCCGCAGTTGAAGTTTTACATTATGAGACTGATTGACCATTAATTTAAGACTATATTCAAATAGTACTAAACCATCTGCAGGGGGCAGCGGTAAGGGGAACCTCTCGAACTAAGGCCCCCACCACACATTATGTTTGGAAAGGGATAGACTCAGAGAAATTAAGATTTTTCAGGCAGTGATACCAGAAATAGCAGGCAGAAATGATTAATATTAATTGTTGATTAATTAATACTAATCAAATAAATAGGAAATGTACTGTAATTAGTAATTGTAAAAAAATCATGAAAAATAATTAGTAATAAAAAGTAAACAAACAAAAAAGGATGATAAATGACATTTATTAAATAAGCAAAAGACATGAACATTAAGTATGGCCGACTGGAAGGTGCGCTGGACTGCCGATTACAAAACCCGAGCTCCGGTAATTTTTCTTAATAAAATTTCATAAACGATTTATTTATGTTTATAATATTTATAAAAAGGAATAGGTAACTTACAATTAAATATTAATAAGTGTGGTATGCACTGGCGCCGACTTGTAAATTATATTGGGGGGCCCACAAATCGAAAATTACACGTGAAAAGTTGTTTTCACTCACTCTCAAATAACTAGCACACTGACAGCAATGGCGATGAGTACCCAGTGTAACAAACAATTACGTCGGCAAGCCAGACAGTTGTATGATTCGTAAACACTCGTGTATGTCCGCCAATCTTCGTTGGTCAATGGCCTACGAGTGTGTTCGAACTCGACGTTGTTTTTTAACGATCTTCGTGGTGAACCCGGAGATGCACGAGAGTTTACGAAATTCATTTTCGTCGATGTTCGTGGCCTGAAATTCCTTAAGGCAGGTGGAGATGCACCAGTGTTTACGAAGTATGTTTCCATCGAATCATAATGCACGCGTCTGGCCGGAATACAGGCGAAGACGTACGAGTTTTTATTAAGTTGATTAGACCTACTTATTATTGTACAAGTATGTGCCTTCCGCAAAGTATAGATTAGTCTTTCGTCTTGATTGTTTAGTGTGTGCTATCGAGGTTTGATTATAATGTTATTTAGTCAGATGAATGACGTCACCAATATCGAGGCAATAGCACTAAAAATGACTACAACAGAGAACTCCACAATAAAAATAATATCAAGGTATAAACCGCCAAATAAACAACTTAAAAATAATGAACTGCAAAACATATTTACAAGTACTGAGCCCACGGTTCTAATTGGTGACTTTAACTGCAAGAACACCAACTGGGGATGTAGGATAACCAATCTTAATGGCACCAAACTTAAAAACTTTGCATCCGAATTAGCAATTCAAATTGCTGCACCCACTAAGTATACATATTACCCCTACCGTGTAGATCATCTCCCTGATATTTTAGACATAGTACTCCACAAAAATCTAACCGCACCTATTAATCCAACGGTCGTTACTGAACTTGAGTCCGATCATCTTCCGGTACTTATAACCTTAGACTGTACCGTCCAACAATACCAAAAAATTCCCAAATTAATAAATGGGCCAATAGACTGGAGTGCATTTAAAGCATTCATCACAGCATCACTACCATGCCCAGCAGACCTAACATCACCTGCTGATATTGATAATGGAATTGAAAGATTTAACGAAAAGGTTACGCAAGCGGTCGCGCACGCCACCTCCACCAATCGAACACGTCGTTATTTCGACTATCTAACGCCCCCACCTAAAATATTTAACCTTATCAACGAAAAGTACAGAATAAGAAGGCAGTGGCAACGGATACGAGACCCAGTAACCAAGGCCAGACTAAATCAACTAATTAGAATAGTCAAAGAGCGCCTAAACAACCACACTATTCAATCATATAACCACTATATTGCAAACCTAGATCCAGGGGATCCGAACATGTGGAGAGCCACCAAGAAAATTCTCCGTCAACCCCCAATCACTCCAACGATTCGTGTAAACGGCCAAGTATACACAGATGATCAAGGGAAAAGTGAAGTGCTAGCCACGTACTTAGAACAAGTGTTGCAATCGTTAGTGCAACATCCAGTGAAACCATAATCGACAGTACCATGAATAGCAACAACTGGTGAACTGGTAGGAGAGGTATTAAAAAAAAGTCAGATGCATCTTAATATTGAGGGGGCTGCGCCCCCCTGTCGACTAGATTGGGGGGGTTCGGGCCCCCCCAAGCCCCATGGAGTCGGCGCCAGTGGTGGTATGTATAATCATTTAGTTTTATATTTTTATAGTTTAAACGACTATAAAATTAAGGGATAATTTTATGCAATTATTCTTTTCGACGAACAAAAAGTTCGTCTCTGAATTCGTGAAGTCTGTCTGTCTGTCGGTCTGTCGCCTTTTTCCATGTTGACTTTTTTGAATTTTTCTTTTTGGAATCTTATAGTACGTCAAATTCTAAGAAACTTTTGGTTGAAACATTCTTTTGTATCTTTTCGGGAAAGTGGTCAAAATGACCACCGAAGATTTTGCTAAATTTTTTAAAAATGAAAAATTTTGTATTTTTTAAAAATTTACAAAAAATAAACATTTTTAGCAACTTTTTTTTTACAAAAAGTCTTAAGACTTAGAATTTTAGTTTTTATGACAACTAATGTGTTAGGTCAACATTAGTTTTCAAAAATAAATTAGTTTATTAAGTATACAGTTGTTTTTGTTCGTCATGGCAATGCGCGTCTGCGCATTCTCAACTGGTTTATTAATGATATATTAAATATTTTATTAAAAAAGAATTGCCCGAACCTGGAATATACCCGAGGTTTTGTAGTCGAAATCCAGCATGCCTTCCAGTCGGCCATGATCCATTCTGTTCATAACTTTTTCTTCTTTAATGAATGTCATTTATCATCCTTTTTCTTTGTTTTTTTAATGAATTGTTTGTTTTATAAATAAACATTTTTTATAAATATAATATTTATAAAAAACAAAAATTACATAAAATTATCCCTTAATTTTATAGTCGTTGTTAAACTAGGTATATTTATTTTAAATAAAAATAAAACTAAATGATTATGCATACCATATTAATATTTAATCGTATGTTATTTCTTTTTATAAACATTATAATTATAAAAAATTGTTTGTTTCTGAAATATATTAAATATTCTATTAAAAAAATACCAGAACTAGGATTTTGAAATCGTAAATCCAGCGCGCCTTCCCCGTCATTCTTTAATGAATGTCATTTATTATCCTTTTTTGTTTGTTTCTTTTTCATTATTAATTCTTTTTGATGATTTTCTACAATTACTACTGACGCTTATTAATTGATTACAGTGCTTATTAAGTATATTTACAATAATGCCACAAAGTAAGTTGCCTTGAAAATCTGCTAATTCAGATTTTCAAAAATTTGTAATGCCAAATAACGGCTTTTAAATTGTTTTGATATTTACAATAACTAACAAAACTAAATGTGACGCGATTTTATAAATAACAATAATTCGAAAAAACTTTAGTTTTTCTAATAACTATCCCTTGAATTTATATGAGGAGAGAACCGCTTCGCGACCATTCATGAGAACCCTTAACGACATTGTCCAGTTTACTACATTGAAGTTTCGTTTTCATTTAAATAGCGTTGGAAAATCTTTATTATTGTAAATGATATAATAAATAAATAACGTTTCTGGAAATTCTTGAATGTCCTTACTTCCTACTTTCAAAAGTTGGCAACCCTACCTATACATCGTGATTATTTTTAGATCGTAGTTACCATATCTCCTTTTGTTTAAATCTTAACTTTTTGGGTTAGTCTTGTGTCAGTTGGCAAACGTTGCTGTCGTTTCGTTGCTTAGTCGTTGTTTAAAAATACATTCAGAAAGCAGTTTTTTCCAATCAAATAGCGGTGCAGTGAGAATTATATCTGTTATAAGTTAAATTTGCTTCAGAATAAACTATTTCTGATTTAAAATACATTTACGAAGAGATTGGTGGTAATTTGCCCTGTTAAAGCTTTCAACAATTTGCTAGGTAAGATTCTTTTCGTGTTTATTTTCACATGGTTTTATATTATTTAAGGGATTTTAGTACATTTAAGAATATAATAAGGTAACATAAAATAAATAGAAATTGTAAAATGTAAATGTACCTAACCTAACCAAACTCATAAAACTGTTGATATTGACTTCTCGTGACGTGTGATTATTATATCTACTTTAATTTAATTTAATCAAGTTTTGGGGATTTTCAGTAACGACGTATTAATTGTGTTAAATCGTGGATGTTTTATTTTAAAGTCGCTAAACAGCGTAGCCATCTTGGCTCTAAAACGGCGCCAATTTTAAAATTGCAGTAGTGTTTAAATGCCAATTTCGAAGTTTAGAAATCTTCTATAGTTTTTAATTCAGAAACTATATTTAATAAAACTGTAAATGCTAAATAGTTTTTTATTTCTAGCTAAAAAAAAGAAAATATGTAGTTTACCCCGCACGCCGTCTAAGTTTAGCATTTTGTTGTGCTTGCAATAATGGAAATATCGAATCGAAATTATTTTCATCACTTTTCGAATCACTCATTCTCAATATGATATCTGAAGTTCTCGATCGTTCTGTTTAAATATTCAACATGTTTTAATGAAAATTAAACTGACTTTAAGCTAAAACATTGAAGTTATTTTATTATTAGACATCCTCACTTTTGTAAACACAGAAACTGCTGTACTAGGGCCATAAAAGCGATTTGAAATAAACTTTAATAAAAGTTAGTGTGATAAAGTTGCAGAAACAAACGCAAAAATTGTCTTAAATTGCAGGAAATGTTTACTTAGATTTTATTTGTTTTATTTCAATAGCTCTGTCAAACAAGAGAAGGTCATGTCAACGAACAAAGAAGAAAGGGAAGACTCGGAATCCACTGAGCCTTTGGAACCTCGAGAAACAAGGGAGGGGTCTAATGCTCGAGAGACCAGGGAGGGGTCTACTGCTCGAGAAACTAGGGAGGGGGCTAATGCTCAAGAGACTAGGGAGGCGTCTAATGATCGAGAGACCAGAGAGGGTTCTAATGCTCGAGAAACCAGGGAGAGTTCTAATGCACGAGAAACCAGGGAGGGGGCTAATGCTCAAGAGACCAGGGAGGGTTTTTATGCTCGAGAAACCAGGGCGGGGTCTAATGCTCAAGAGACCATGGAGGGGTCTAATGCTCGAACAACCAGGGAGGGGGCTACTGCTCAAGAGACCAGGGCGGGGTCTAATGCTCGAGAGACCAGGGAGGGTTCTAGTGCTCGAGAAACCAGGGAGGAGTCTAATGCTCAAGAGACCATGGACGGATCTGATACTCGAGAAACTTGGGAGAGGTCTAATGCTCAACAGACCAGGGAGGGGTCTCTTCTTCTAGAGATGAGGGAGAGATACGCTGATGAAGAATCTGGGGACGAGTCTGATACTCTCGAGCCAAAACAAAGTGCAGGATGTAGATATTTAGAGCAACCACGTCAGGGGAAAAAACTTGCAGTTATAGATATAGATGGAACAATCTATGATTCTAGCGCTCCTGATATGATATTTGCTACCAGGCCGTGTTTACATACTACCTTGAAAAATATATATGAAGACTATGATATCGGTATCTGGTCTGCAAGCAAAATGGAGCAAGTAGAAGAAAAGCTATTTGCTCTAAGAATTATTGCTAACCCTAATTATAGGCTGCTGTTTTACATGGGTAAAGAAGCTATGGGTCCTGCAAGAGTAGGAGGACGTATACGTCTAGTAAGTGAATAAAAAATGTGAATATAACATATACAACTGATCGGTTATTTGTTAAATTACAGGTTAAACCATTGAGGCAAGTTTGGGCACGATATCCTCAATTTAATAGCCAAAACACAGTAATTTGTGATGATAAACGTAATAATTTCGTTCTCAATCCAAGAAATGGCATTGAAGTGGGTCATTACTCTTATCATAATTACGCTACGGAGGACGAGCTGCCACGTCTAGGGTCGTACCTAAGAAGCATCTCACATCACGAAGATCTCAGCAGTATAAACCATGATGAATGGCGGCTAACTACTGAAGCTCTAACCGGTATGGTTCAACGACAGTGCAGACTAGAAACAATGGAGCGACAACCAGATCGACCTGAAAGAGGTTGGGATTGGCCATGGTTGAGAGCTCACCTAATCCTGATTCTTATTTGTGTCTGCATTTATTATTTATTATTTCATCCTTTGAGTGAATCTTAGTAATACTTTCTGACATATATATACGAGTTAAAAAATAGTTGTCTATTATTTATAACAGTAGATGTAGATAGAGATAGATTCTCTAAGTTAGTTTGTAAAATTTGTAGTAAAAATTTTCAATAAAATTTAATTTAGAACTGGTGTTCTGGCCCAAAAAATAATATTGTTTATGATGAGAATAAAGAATCCTTGTTATTTCATTATATACCTGCTTGTTTATAGACTCAAGTTATTAGAGTAGGGGGTGGGCGGGTAAGTAGGCGTAGTGGTGGGAAGGGATTAGTGGGGGAGATAACCCGGATGCACTTTTCTGAATCAAAGTATGACTTTTCAAGGGTACTACACATTTTTTAAATGCAAAAATATTTTAGCGAAACTTCTTGAGTTCTGGTTATCTAGTAGTTTAGAGAGGTACTAGAGGTATCGGTGAGTGGGGGAAGGCTTCGTTTAGGGTAAAATCGATTAAATATTAATGGAAGATTCTGAAAAAATGATTTTTTAAATTATTTTAGTTAAAAAATAAATTAGGCCAAAAACCGGCCTTAGCTACCCTCCTCCTTTCTCAGTTTAATTCTAGTTCACCTTTGCACAAGTCTCGTGTGTAAAATGGGTCTTAGTTACATTTTAAAAGAAATTTGTCAGCGTCATTGAGACGTCATAACTCTACATCCTTAGGTATGACGTCATTATAAAGTTATAAGTGGTCATTCGTCATCAGCCGTTAAACATATCTAAAAAACACGTAAATAAGACAGCACTTTGCTTACTGGGATATGACAAAATAATATACAACATCATCGTTAGGAGGCTAGGTGTTATTATAAATAGTCTGGAAACTAATATTTTTTTTAACTATGCTAAGAAAACTGTTTAGCTTAATGGATTGATAAACTATTAGGTGTTGATCTCCGTCTAGATACGCCAAATGTCGAGATATCACAAAAGAAATCCAGCTTATTACAGGCAGATCTATCCAAAAACTTGAGATTCAAATAGCATCAGTACAGTATGTTGAAAGCCAACAGGCGCGTTTCGCTATATACGATCAGTGTCTGTTTCTTACGCAGCACTTCACAGATCTGTCTTTTAACTACTTATTGTCTGTGCTTTTATTACATGTTTATAGATGTAATTAGATGTACGTGTGCTGTATATTAAAGGATTTACAGAAAGGTGATCTTTTATGCTGCGTCTGCCTGCACCAGCATTTATAGTGATTTTACGGACAACTAATAAAAAGAGTGTATCAAATAGAAACCCTATAACAGATATTTTTTAAAATAATAACGTTAATTTTTAGTTGAAGTTATAAACTTTAAGGAATAAAAAAGATAAGATTTAAAACCAGCAGAGTATTTTTTAACTGCTTTTGGGTCAAGTTGTCTTTCAGTTACGAACACATGGTAACGATAAAATTAATCAAGGACGACCTTTTCTTCCCTTTATGTCCGATTTATACGTTTAAACTGCATGTTTGTAGAGTTTGCATGGCTATAATTGGCCCTCTATAATCATTGTTATTATAACAATATGAGAATTTATTTTATTAAACTATTTTTCGCCGTGAAAATCGAGTAACATCGTTACAGAAATAGGTATTGGCATAATTCAAATGTGTGGTTAGAAGACACCATTTAAATATAAGATTATAAAACTTACTTTTATTTTTGCATTTGCACAAGAAAGAAACTTTCTTTTAACATGGTATGCAGTGTTGTAACAGATACATTATTTTGTGTATCTAAATACAGATACTATCCGAAAAAGGTACCTAGATACAGATGCTTGTGCTGTGACGTATCTAGCTCCAAATACAAAGCCTAATATAATGTATCTAGATACATTTGTAGATACTTGTTTTACTGTAATCACCCCGAAAATAAGAACTTTCTAGAAAATAGTCATTGGACTAAGCATCAATTCCAGGACTATCTACTCTAGGACAGTAGTATTTATTTATGCATATTAAAAATGGATAATTATTAAGCAAAAACCCAGCATCAGCATAAAAAATCAGAGATAATTCGCTGATAACCTAATTTCAAAGTAAGTAGTGTTGGTACGATTAACACTATAACAATTTGCAAGTTCCTAGTACTGTTACACCACAAAAGTCGCTAAATCTGGTTGCGCTTAGTTACCCTTCATGCAACCGAATAGATTATACTTACTCCATAACATATTTTCAAAAGCAATTTATTAGGATAGTTCATACTTTGAAAGTTCTCAAATTGACTGTTGGCAAAAAAAAGAATGGTGTAACAAAACCCGTGTAGTGGCTTTGCTGTACTCACAGACTTAGAGCACTCACCTATGGTGTGTCGTGGTACTTATCTGCAAGTCCAGTAAAACATTCCAGACTTGTTACGTAAATATTAAATAACTATTACATGTAATAAAGAATGATTTCTCTTTATTACATTAATTCCCTCCATATCTCAAATTATGGTACATGTTTATCTAATTGCGGTACGTTGGTACAAGCTGTAAATTATGGTACAGTTGGCAACACTCACTACCCTGGACGGACAAGAAGGCGTCTTCCTCACACAATCAGTAATACATATCATCATTCTGTAATAATATCCATTGTTTATAGAGTCGCTACATCAGTCAGCCAGACCATGCTGGCGGATCAGAGTACCGACGCCATTTTGGGGCGAGAAAAGCCCGAGATTGTTAATTATTATTATTCCTATTCAATTTAATTCAATCCATGTTTAGTTTAAAAGGTGTTTCTACATAGTTTATATTCTGACAGTCTCAAATTTTAATATGCCAACTACGTAAGATGCGATTTTTATTTACGAATTACTAGATTTCACATTTCCTTTGCCCCAATATGGCGTCGATTGCGGTACTCTGATACGCCAACTTGGCCTGGTTGACTAGATATAATGAGTCTAATTGTTTAGGTGACTGCAATCTAGTAGATTTCAAAGCATTCCATAATAAAAAATTAGTTTTATTATGTGCAGTGGTTTATTTCAAATTTAAAATTTCACACATCATTTAAAATAAAATTATAAAAATATGTAAATAGTATCTGCTCAATACAGATTCACAGATACTACAGAAAATGTACCTAGATCCAAATACAGTTACAAAATCTTAAGAGTATCTAGATACGTTACAACGCTGATGGTATGTTATCATATTTTTAATTATTTAAAACGATGCATTACCAAAAAGCTGTTTCTGTAATTTTTTGAGCAGTGCAGATACACTACCAATAATCGCTGTTGACGTACGTTCAACCACATCGAATTTTAAAAACGGTGAAATTTTGAGGTTAGGTTATATTAATATAATAATCTATCAAATAAGTATTTGAAAAGGTGTTATCATAAAATAACTATAAAATGAACATTTGAAACGGTAGAAATGTCTGTGATTATTATCAAATATTATACAATTTTTTATAATTGCTCAAAATGTTTAGAAAGTCTGTGCTAATGATTATTTTTAATTATTGCAAATATAGAAGTATTGGTCCAACATTTATTAATTTAAATCACATGAAACGCCGAAACCTACATACATCTTCAGTATATTATGATAAATCTTCAAAACAAAAAGATGTAGTGGTGTACGAAACTTTTGAAAGTGTTACACAGAAGAACAAAAAAACATATCTCGAAATGTTGAAGATTTTTGAAAACAGAGATGTGCATAGAAGAGGCCATGTAGAATTCATCTATTCTGCTTTAAAGAGTATGGAAAGTTTTGGAGTACATAAAGATGTAGAAGTTTACAAGGCACTTATTGATGTTTTACCAAAAGGAAAATTTATTCCGACAAACATTTTTCAAGCAGAGTTTATGCATTATCCGAAGCAGCAACAGTGTGTGATAGATCTGTTAGAACAAATGGAAGATAATGGTAAAATACATTGTTTTAATAAACAAAACTTTTTAACATAATTCTACGATAAACTACAGGTTTAAGAAATTTAAGTTAGTAAGTTAAGAAATATGGGAAATCATTTTAAGTGAATCTTAATCTAAAATCTTTTTTTAACTCTTCGACTAGGATGTAAAGAGATCATGTTACTTTTAGGTGTTATGCCAGACTATGAAATGGAAGATATTTTATTAAATATATTTGGACGTCGTGGGTATCCTTTAAGAAAATTTTGGAGAATGATGTATTGGATGCCAAAATTTAAAAATTTGTCGCCGTGGCCTTTACCTAGCGAAATTCCTAACGATACCTTTGAATTAGCAAAACTTGCAGTAGAACGAATAAGTAGTGTAGATATTCAGTCTAAGATAACTATTTATCAGGTGCGAACACTTAACATTCTAAATTATTGTATCATAATATGTAATTTTGTAAATTGTAGACTGCTGATATACAGGATGCTGTTGAAGATACTTGGATTGTTAGTGGTCAAAGTGCAACACAGCAAAAATTACTAAGCGAACACAATCCAGAGTCTCCGGTTTATGTTGAGGGAGCATTTAGAATATGGATTAAGAATAAACCAGTAAATTATTTTATTTTAAGAACCGATCCTAAACCTATTCCCAAGGAAGATTATGATCCAGATGGTATAAATAATCTGTTCTAATGGCAAATTCTAGGGATAAAAAAGATTTAAGTGAATATATTTGTCTAGCATAAAGCACCCTTGTGGAGATGAATTTTCCCCAACTGAAAATGCAAGGCACAACTGAAGATTGTGGTTGTGGGTCAAAACGGTATAGTCGATTAAGATCTCAGAGTTCCCAAAGCATGAAATCCTTAACGGAAAAATGTCCTCATTTTATAGTTCTCTTTATGCTGATAGGAATTAACTAAATTTGTCTCAAAATTAGGAGTAGTACTAACAGAAAAGTTTACATCATCAGGATCCAACTCGTGGGCTCGACTTTAAGCAAGACCTTCCCTTACTCTACTAGTGCGATGCTCACATCACACATTTCAATTCACTCATACCCCTAGTTAGCAAAATCTCTGCCAGTCTTAATTAGTCTAAAGCTAGACTATATTAAAAGAATAATTCATTTATATCTCTTGCAGTTTTTTTAATTTATTTACTCACATACATTAGGGTGTTCCTTATTTTTCAACTTTACTATTTTCTTCTCACCGGACTCACCCCCGTAAAGGTTTACATTTAATAAAAGAACAACACACACAAAGATTTGGCTCAATAGCTCAATTCCTTCCCGTGCCGACATGAGCATAAAGATATAGTAAATGGCTTATTTTTTAAAGTAGAACCATATATTTTTCCTTTGCTATATTTGTCATATTTTTGACTTCAAATGATCAGAAGAAAGAAAATTGGCAATTTCAACCTCTAAAAGTAATATCTATTTATACCAAACCAGGTCAAATTACATTAGCTTCTACATGCAGTACCTATTATCATATAAGCACGTTTTAAAGAAAAAAGGTAAAAATGTACAAACTGGTACGGGGACGTCGGAAGTATTTTCACGATCGATAAACAATAAAAACGATATCATTTTCTATAATCGATAAACGCTTGCGGATGACATTGAAATGCAAAATGTACGTTCAAAAGAAAATACATGCGATTTCGCGCTAGAACTCACATATCATATCTGCTGACCGTACTCATCACTTAAGTAAAAAACTGTGCAAAGTACGGACCCCAATTAGTATTTATTTATTTATACTATTACTCAACAGGTACAAAACCCAATTCTAGAGTAAGAAACTTAACATATACACAATAATAAAACAAAAGATATCAAATTATACTATTGTAGTAGTAATACTAAAAAAAGAAGAAAAAAAAACAACTATATATACTATACCTAACATTTCGTTCTATAAGCCCATCAATGTACAGCCAAACGCAAAGAAAATGTCACCCCTATAAACTCGGGTCTCTACCGCCGTAATTAGTTTATGGCATATTGTAAATTATAACCGAGCGAGTTTCACATTCAGCTACCTACATTTTTTCGGTGTTTTTGAAAGGTTTTTTTTTGTAAGAAATAATAATATGCTTAAAATAGTATATTATTACCCAAGGTTTAGACATACGCTATTATAGCCCTAGCGTTGATTTAAGACGCGTTGGCTATAATTGCGTGTCTAAACCGCGGTTAATATACAATTTTTTCCACTACTAACATGTAAGTTATCCTGATCATTAAATTATTTAAAAAAATGTTGACTGGTTAATTCTTCAGCGAGTAAAGCTGGCTAAGTAAGGCGAGTAACGTCGCTTGGTGTTTGAGATGCCAAACGTGTAATTGGTTTTAGAAATGTAATTTTTATGTGTTATAATATTTATTTTAATAGAAGGCATAGACTTTGACAGGTGGTTTAGCATTGTTTTCATTATTAACCTAGGTCAATAATATATATAATAGAGGCTTCTGGCAAGGGGTTAAGAAAATCAATGTCACAAACAATGCCAATAATTGTCTTTTTTAAGGTTAGTAGTGGAAAAACAATTTTTTCGTTAGGTAACAAGTAATAAAACTATTAGATAATGCTCGATTAAGTATGTATAATTTTTATTAATATTTAGTGTAATATCCATTGTTTTCTATACACTCAATTAAGCGTCTCGGCATACTGTCAACCAGATTTTGGCAAAAGGAATATTACATGCTTACTCATAATCTAGGAAACAGCCAGTTCATTGTTGTCTTAAAGTAGGTAAAATTTTCTCAGAATACCTAATCCTTTTTAAGACGAGAGCTTCAAAGGAGAATTTTAATCTCACATATTCTAAACTACGGAAAAAAATTTTTGTGTGAGTCAAGTTACTGTTAATGTATCTACTGATCAAAAAATTTCTTTAAACAAAAATTAGTGCAAAAGTCAACGTACAAATTTTTTTGGTTGTTTTAACAATATTCTTGAAATTTAATGGTCACATGATGAAAGTTTTACTTGTCCTAAGTATTAAGTTCTGTCTACCTAGATAATAACTCGTTCGGTTATAATTTACAATATGCCATAAACTCATTACGGCGGTAGAGACCCGAGTTTATAGGGGTGACATTTTCTTTGCGTTTGAGTGTACATCAACAGTCGAAAAAAAAATAAAAAAAGAGGTATAACTACAGAATAAATAGTTTAATAATAGTGCAATATTAAATTAAAGTCTTTAGATATGAAAAAATTTTGTTTTTAAATAATCTTTCATTCAAATTATAATCACAATCCTTACTAATTGCATTATATGCTTTACAGATTCTATACATAGGAGATGACATCATTATATTTGTAGAAGCCCTAGGTAAATAAAAAAATGCAGTATTTCTATTATTTAGTCTTGGAACAATGATATTCAGGTTACTTAATAATTCTCTACAATCTATTTCATAATTCAATAGTTTATGTACAAAGCAACAGCTTAACAGTTGCCGTCTATC
The DNA here is from genome assembly GCA_929113105.1 of Agrypnus murinus. Lineage (NCBI taxonomy): Eukaryota > Metazoa > Arthropoda > Insecta > Coleoptera > Elateridae > Agrypnus > Agrypnus murinus. The sequence goes on along the minus strand of OV816023.1, from coordinate 118,648,621 downwards.
TTCCAAGCTCAACATATCGGATTGACGTAAAAGTTTCGAAGTAGGATAGTTTTGTGGTGGATAATGATTATTAGTTTTAAAAAAGAGCCATTTTAAAAATTTTCTTTGGATTTTTTCTATCTCCTCAACGTATTTGTTGTAGAGTGGGGACCAGGAGACACAGCCATATTCCAAGATACTACGTACTAGTGCAAAAAATAGTGATTTTAAGGCCTCAATATTAGTGAACGATCTACAGTTCCTTATAAGGAAACCTAACATACGTGAAACTGAATTGGTTATATTAGCAATATGATTAGAAAACGATAAGTCAGAAGTTATTGTAACACCTAAATCTTTTATTGAGTTGGTTCTTTCAAGAATCTGGTTGTTGAGAACATAATCAAAAATTTCGGGGATTTGTTGCCGAGTGACTGTCATTATCTTACATTTTTTTAAAATTTAATTGCAAATAATTTTTTTCACACCAGTGGTTAATTTGTTCCAAATTGTTTTGCAATACTGCAATGCTTTGACTATCTTCAATTATTGAATATATTTTCAGATCATCAGCAAATATTTGTTTATTCACAGTTATAACTTCAGTTATGTCATCTATGAAAATTAGAAATAAAAGAGGTCCCAAATTTGTCCCTTGAGGTACCCCTGAAGTAGATAAAAAATGCGTGGATTTAAATCCATTGTACTGAACAAATTGTGTACGTCCTATTAAATAAGAATGAAAAAATTTAATTAGGTCATTGGCAAAGCCAAATGCATGCATTTTTTTCAATAGAAGCGAATGATTAATTTTGTCGAATGCTTTGGAGAAATCTGTAAAAACAATATCAACTTGTTTCTTATTGTCCAAAGCATTTGACAAAAACTGTAAAAAGCAGCATAAATTTGTGTTGGTGGACCTTTTACTCATAAATCCATGTTGCTGTTCAGAGAGCATATTACTAACCTTTGGATATAGGTATTCATAAAGAAGCATTTCGAACAATTTTGAAAAGCCGCAAATTAATGACACTGGTCTATAATTTGTAATATCATTAGCTTTACCTCCTTTAAGAATAGGACACACTTTCGAATTTTTCCAACAATCTGGAAAGCTATTCTTTTGTAACGCTAAATTAAATATTTTGCATAGAGGAGTAGAAAGAATTACAGCACAATCTTTTACTATGTAACTGGGAATTCCATCGGACCCACAGGATTGCTTTGGTTTGGTTGCGTTGTTGTTTATACAGTAGTAAGTCAGAAATTTACTAGTTAGAAATTTCCGATTAGATATGGTGCACGCGCATCTTGTATATGCGCGTTCCTAAGACAAAGAAATAGTCGAACTTCTATGTTTATGAATACTTTACTTTCCTTAAGTTCGAGTTTTACGCATAAAGAAATTGTTTTAAGGTCAACTCATTTTACTAAACGGACACTAAATTATTGCTACAAGTTTTAAACTTTTCGCCAAATTTCACTTATTCTATTTCGAAATTACAAAACAACTTGTATCGGCGTCTATTATTTATATAAAATATAATACATATAATCAACGATAGAAGTTTCGAACTTTTGCTCAAATACCAATTATAAGCCTTTGCACATCCGAGCCATTTTTTCACCTAGCTACACCCCTTTGAATTTGTTGATTGTTTTAGCTGATCGGCCACCACTTTTCAAGTTTTTGTATATAATAGCCCAGTACCGCTCTATGGGAAGAATCTTAGGACAGTTTGGTATATGTCCTTTTTTTTTTCACAAAATTGACATTTTTAAAATTAAAAAAATGAAGTTCCCCTTCAAGTCAAGTACCCCTTTGTCTTCTCCCCGCTGGACCGTTTGTTAACTTTGTTACTTGTTCTATTACTTTTATATAATTCAAGGTAATAATTGGTCGCAATTTGCACTATCTTGTTTTTGTCATATTCTTTATTGTTGTTCACAGGGTCTGTTAGTTTAGGTATCCACGATTTTCCTGACGAAAGCCTTTTCACTATTTTCTTGGTTGAGTTGCTTTCTTCTAGAATCGATTGCGTCACCGAGGACTCGAGCTCTCTTAAATCATTTTGGATGACTCTTTTGTGTACCATTATTAAAATGTTTAAATAAAAGTTTGTAGAAAACACATGCCACCTGTTTCAGATTTGCTAAACCATGGTATTAAAAATTGTTTAAACATGGATTCTAACTGTATGAACACCAAGAACTAAATAGTTACACACTAATTTGTACCACCAAAATTTATATTTGTGTCGAGATTAAAATATTTAAATAAACCTAAAATTTGGCAAACATTATTAAAAATTGATTAAACATGGATTCTAATTGAATAAAAACCAAGTACCCCTTTGTACCAGTAAAATTTTTATTTGTACTGAAATTAAAATATTTAAATAAACTCTTGTTTACAACAGGTACTACCCGTTTCCAGATTTGGCTAACCGCGATCTTAAAAATTGTTTAAACATAGATTTTGACTGAATCAATATCAAGAACTCTTGTTTACAACGTGTACTACCCATTTCGAGATTTGATTAACAACAATATTAAAATTGATTAAACTGAGATTCTGACTGAATGAATACCAAGAACTAGTTATGGCTAATTTATACCATTATAAATTAAAATGTTTAAAATAAACGTTGGCATAAAACACTTGTCACCTGTTCTAGAATTGGCAAACTACAGCAGTAGCATGCCATGCATACGAGACAGTGGAAGCAGTTCCGATATGACGTATGCGCTATCAAACTCATACACATTGCGTACGAGCGTAATAGCGCATATGTCGTATCGGGACTGCTTCCACTGTTTTGTACGCACTGCACACTGCTGAACTATGGTATTAAAAAATGATTAAATATGGGTTCTAACACTGTTTGAATACCAAGAACTAGTTACAGACTAATTTGTTCCATCAAAATTCTTATTGGTACCGAGGTTAAAAAATACATGCCAGTCGTTTCGAGATTTGGCTGTTATATAAAACTTGATTAAATTGGGATTTTGGCTGAATGAATACAAAGAACTGGTTATAGATTAATTTCTACCAAAATTAAAATGTTTATATAAACTCTTGTTTAAAACACATGCCACCTGTTTTGAGATGTGGCAAACCACAGTATTAAATATGGATTCTAACTGAATGAAATCCACGAACTAGTTTCAGACTAATTTGACCAGCAAAATTAAATATATATACCGCTTTCAACCGGCCGTTTAGGCTCCAATCGTTGATATCTTTCTCCAGGTTTTTCAGTCTGACACTTGGACTATCCAGTTTTGTAGTCCTTTGAATCGACAATCTGTTTCTAACTTTTTAGTTCTCTTTTGATTGATTCACTAAAAGATTTTGCTACTTCTTCACTTTTTAATTTTTCTAGGTCCCATTTTGGTCTTTGTTTTTCTTTTACTTCGCTTGTTTTCTCAATTCTCAACTTTACTCTCACCATAAAATGGTCACTATCGGTGTCAGCTCCTCTTTGATTTTTTACATCTTGAATTTTCTATTAATGCATGGTCTATTTGGTTGCATGTTTTGCCGTCTGGACTTAACCATGTTCTTTTATGGATATTTTTGTGTTGTAAGAACGTTCCTCTTATCTGCTTTCGTCTTTCTAGTGCAAAATTTATCAATTTTTTTCCCATTTTCCTTACTATGTTTATGTTTACTTTCTTTCCCTATTGCTGGTCTGAATTCTTCCTCTCTCCCTACTTTTGCATTAAAATCTATAAATAGCTTAATATCTTAACTAGGTATTGAATCATAAAGTTTCCCTAATTCTTCATATGCGTCTATCTTTTTTTCTTCTTCATCATCTTCTATTGGTAGGTGAGCATTAATAACACTTAGTTTCCTAGTCTTGGTTTTTACTCTTACATAACTTAGTCTCTCATTTATGTTTTTAATATCAATTATTTTACTTTTTATATCTTTGTGTATTATAAATCCTGTCCCTAATTTGTTTTGTTTTCCTCTAAAGTTAAAAAATGTGTACTCTCCAAGTGTAATTATGGTTTCTTCTTTTATATTTGTTTCTTGCACTGCTAATAGTTTAATATTGTACTCTTTAATGATTTCTATTAGATTTGTTACAGCACCTTCTTTATTAGTTCCTCTTAAATTCCAAGTGGCTATCATTATTTTTTTCTTTTTCTGTTTTAATCTCTCCCTTATTCTCTCTCAGTTTCCTTTTCCTAGCCTTGTTCGTTACCATAAATCCATCCTGTTTTGTTCCAATTATCAGTTTTTTGTTTCGTTACTTGTTATTTGAAGCAACTTTATTTCCTTCGTATCCCATTTGTATGATTTGTTGTTTGAGTATAGTTTTTGGAAACCTATTTTCACTGGTTTACCATCCTTTTTCATCTCCTCTGCTGTTTTTTATTTTCTCTTGTATTTTTCTCTCTTTCCAAGTCAAGTCATTATCGATCACAATTTTTGTTCCTTTAAGATTCTTTTTTTGCTGCATAACCTGTTTTTTCTCTTCTAGATGTTTCAGCTTTACCACCACAATCTGATTGTTTGGGTTTTTTCCTACTTTGAAAGCTTCTTCTAACTTAGGTTCTACGGCCAGTTTTTCTTTTAGGAATATTTTTACTTTCTGCTTTACGTCAACATCTTGCAGTTGAAGTCCTTGGATTACTATATTTGATTTTTCTTTTCTTTCTCTTGACTATCTAGTTGAATTTCCAATTTTCTTATTCTTTTTACTAATTTTTTCTATCTGTTTCCCATTTAGCTTCCTTTTTTCCCATTCAATTTTCATTTTTTGCAATTCTCCTTTTATTTCTTCATGCTTTTTATTATATTCCTTTTTTAGTTCGTTTTTTATTTCATCCAATTTTAATAATACTGCTTCCATTTAATTTCCCTTGTTTTTATTTGTAAACAACACTCTTTATTTCCCGTATACACTCGCCTTTAGATAATCACTGTGTAAACACGTTTTTAGATAAACGCGTTTATTTTCCACACTATACGTAGCGGAGCCGTTTATACGGTTATCGCCCCGACGCTCACTCTAACCAATTAATAAGTAAATCAAAAAATAATAAATTAATAATAAAAAAGAAACAAACAAAAAAGGATAATAAACTTTGGTTTTCTAGACGAAAATACAAAGACCCTTTCATTATTATTATGGAATTATCCCTTAATTTTATAGTCATTGTTTAAACTACATAATAAATGAGCCATTTCACGTCAAATCAACCAAAATAAGTATGGTTTTCAACCAGGGCCGGATTAACGGATGGGCGGAAGGGGCGTTCGCCCAGGGCCTCCAAATAAAAGATTTTTTTAATTAAGGTTTTTATCATTCTATCAAAATGTATGTATTGCACCTTAATATTGATTACTGTTAATAAATAATGTTCTTAAACGTCAACAAAATTAAACTTTTTTCTCTATGTCTTAACTTTTTTTATGGTAATTAACACATTTACAATTTTGTGGCAAAATATTTTTTATGAAGGGCCTCCACATTAGTCTTCCGCCCAGGGCCCCCACTACGGTTAATCCGGCCCTGTTTTCAACCTTACCCTTTTAGATATTTTTTAAACTTAGTATATTTGTAGTATTCAGTGAAAGTAATACATTTAATTTTTTATAGATTCTTTTGTTGAATCATTTACAAGTTACAATCAAAGGCGCGAAAAAAGCGTGATTTCTGAGTTGCGGAAGAATGTTGATTTGTCTATAATTGGAGTTGCAGTTGAGCTACAGTAATGAAATAGGGCTGGTTTTACAGCTATTTTTATGGGCTTTTAACTTTCCATCAAATTTCAAAAATCTGTAATTTTAAAAATCTTCAAAAAATATATGTTCAAGAAAAACTATTTCTCCTCATATTCTGAAAGTTCTATATATTCTTCTATTGGAATCTGGGATTCCAATGGTATCAGTAAAGTATTTAAATATAATATGAAATCAGGGAAATGCTTGCGCTTTCAGAAAATTCACATTCCTTTAACTCAGATTTCAATTTTTTCTGAAAAGATTATTGCTGGCTTGGTACAAAAGAAGGCTTGGTTTCACTAACTCCAGTTTTAAAAAAATGAATCAAAAAATCTTCAGATGATTTTGAAATAATTTCCACTGATATGGGTTGAACAGAAACCCACTGTTTAAACGTTACTTAGGGTTAATGTCATTGCTCTCCATCAATTCTCACCAATGTTGTTTAAGTAGTTCGGGCTCTGGACAGTATTTACATTTACCAAAATAACATGTTGGTAACGAAGGACTACATCCACTGCTAGCAACACAGTCTTTGTATGTTTTTATCGGAAGATTATCGTTGATTGTAAGCTGTGATATTTTACATCCAGTTAACATGAGATTAAAATTCTGATTAATGTGCATATACAAACACGGGTCACTTATACTTAGGTCACCAGAACAGAACAGTCTTGATCAAGAGGTTTGACGGGTTTTAGATTAGAAGATGAAAAAATGCTTTAGACTACACTAATTCTTTCACTTTTCTTACCATGAAGTTTGAAACGTTAAATTCATCTTGAAGTTTTTCTTACACTCCAACGTTTAGGTAATACAGTAAGAATCTGCATCTGATCACTTTGGGATATAGTATTACACCTTTTTTCGGCTTTCTGAAATAACTTACTAGTTTTCTCCTGGGGTATTTTGATTCTTGTAATCGTTTTCTCTTAATTGGTGTTTCATCAAATGATTGTAAATTAGCATTTAAACATTCAAGACCTACATTGGCAACAATGGCCTCTTCATCATTGGCACTATAGTAAAACCAAAAAAATTAAGAAACTAAACCAGAGTGAATCTAGCAGCCGCAGACTAGCAGTCGGAGTTGATTGTGAATGAAATGCTCCCGGATTGTCAAATCTAGACAGTTTGAAGTAAAAAAATAGACATTGCAATCTGCAAAAGTTTTAAAAGGTTTTTCACAACTCCAATTCTTAATTATTAAACTACTATTAATAAATATTAATTGGAGCTGTGAAAAATCTTTTAAGCAGCAACTAATGTCGTGCACAGTTTTGCTATCAGAAGGTTATTTATTAATAGTAGTTTAATAATTAAAAATTGGAGTTGTGACATTTGATACAGCTGAACCACACATAAAATAGCATTGATTGGTTTAGGTAACTGACCTCATTCTGAAAGTTGAGATTTTCAACTTCATGTTACATTTTAATACATTTATTCATTGTTACATTTATTACTGATCCCATTGCAATCCCATCTTTAAACTTTTGTGCCAAGCCAGCAATAATCTTTTCAGAAAAAATTGAAATCTGTGTTAAACGAATGTGAATTCTCTGAAAGCGCAAGCATTTCCCTGATTTCATATTACATTTAGATACTTTTTTACTGATCCCATTGGAATCCCAGCTTCAAATTTTCAGAATATGCAGAGAAATAGTTCTTAAACATATATTTTTTGAAGATTTTTAAAATTACAGTTTTTTGAAATTTGGAAAAGAGATGGAAAGTATTTCAGTTGTTCTTTTTAAACAATAAAAAATTTACATTCCTATCATGTTATATATCATATTAAAGCCCATAAAAATAGCTGTAAAACCAGCCCTATTTCATTACTGTAGCTCAACTGCAACTCCAATTATAGACAAATCAACATTCTTCCGCAACTCAGAAATCACCCTTTGTTTGCGCGTTTGAGTGCCCGTAACTCAAAAAGTATGCAAAGTAACAAAAAATTAAAACATACTTGTAATTGTTTTTACTCAGATTACTGATTATCACAATTTCAAATAAATCCAAGATGGTGAGGTTGGGGTATTGGTTGATTTGATATGGAATGGCTCAAATGTATAATATTTATATTAATTAAAAGTAAAACTAAAGGCCCTCCGTGGTCGAGTGGTAGAGATCCTACCTCTCGTTCAGAGGGACAGGGGTTCAAACCTCGGTTGTGACTGAATTTTAAAAATTCAGTACAATCGTGGTTGAGCTCCTTAGGATAAGGTATGAAAGTTGTATGAGTGATAAAGTATGGGGGAGCGTAATGTAAAAACTAATTGATTATACATTACCATATTAGTATTTAATGGTAAATTATTCTGTTTTATAAATATTATAATTATTACAAAAAAGGTTTATTTATGAAATATATTAAATATTTTATTAAAAAAATTATATGAACTACATGGGATTTGAATGGTGGTTTCTAGTCTTGAATCCAGCCATTCATCTACGGGGCCATGCTCTGTTGACGTTGTTTAATTATTTAATGAATGTCATTTATCATCTTTTTTGTTTTGTTTCTTTTTTATTATTTATTTATTATTACTTTTTGATGATTTTTTACAATTACTAATTACTGTACATTCACTTATTAATTGGTTAATATTAATTAATCAACAATTAATATTAATTCATTTCCGTGCACTGTTTGTATTAGAGACAAAATTCGTGAAGTGGACCACGTATTTATCAGTGGTACGATATTATATGTTAATATGAAGCAATTACAGCAATTTTGTCACATCACATAAGCACGCCACCATCTATTCGGACCATTTATCAATAAGACTTGACTACATTTGTGTTCAAACAGCTGATGCGCTCTTGTGTTTATGCATATTGTTGCTAAAATTCACGGACACGACGCGATAAAAATAAATAGCCATGGTAGCTCAGTGGGTATGGCACTTGACTACCATTCTTGAGGTCCTGGGTTCGAATCCCAGGAATGATACATTGGAATTTTTAAATATCTAAGGCTTCCAGGTCGACTCAGCCTGTGAAAATAAGTACCTGGGAAATCATTTCCTGGGGTAATAATAGGCGGTCGGTGCGTAAAGCTAGCCACTTTACCACCCTTGAGTACCGTACGGCTCGAGTAATAGCAGCCTACCCTGCTATACCCCAATGGGCCTTCATGGCCTGTGAAAGGGGACTATTATTATTATTATTATCAAAAATCTCAATCTTTCTCTAAATATATCCCTCTCCAAAAACAATGTGTGGTGGGGGCCTAGTTCGAGAGATTCCCCTCTCGTTCCTCCCTTACCTCTGCCCACCAGCTGACAGTTTGGGACTGTTTATAGCCTTAATCTGGACATCTTCAAAAACACAAAATGTTTGTAATACTTATCAGTTAAATTCTATTTACTTTATCATGTAATACAATCCCTATATTAAGTTAAAAATAACATTAACTGTAGATCAGCATATTATGTTTATTTTGTCATAGTCATACACTATTTTGAATAAGTCACATTGCAGCTTTGTAATACCTGTTCTGCAAATTATTTTATAGGAAATCTGTGGATTAGTGAGTGCCCATTGTACTTTATCAAGTTAATACAAAGTTTTGTTGATTTTAGAGTTAGACTTAAGATTTACAATTAAATCATTAACAAATTTCAAAATAGCGTTTACTTCAATTATATTATTCAGTTCTATTTCAAAATGTCATTTCATATTTGTTCACAAATCTCAGCAGTACTTTTCTGTGGGAATAATTAAATCACCCGTTCTGGTTTTGAGACAAGGTTTAAAAGCTTTAATATACAACCGCGAGAGAATCCTCAACTCCATAGTGGATAGGTATATAACCAGTTATAGATGATTAAAATTAATTTAGATGTATCATAATGCAATTATTTATACTTATTTGACTTATTCATTTTGCTCACATTTATTTTATACTTTTACAGTGGGAAAAATAACCTCAGGGGCTATCAACACATGAAAGCGTAGCTTAAAATTTACCCTGTAATTCCTTCCTATTTTTGAGGCATTTTTAACCCCAAAAAGAGTCCAGTCAAACATTTTTCCATTCTCAAAGTACTTTTCTATTGTAATCAGCTATGTTTCTTTTTTAGTGTTTTGCTTTTGATTCTACTTTGCTAGCAGAAGTTGTAGTTACTGAGACAGGATTTCACTTTGCATTTAATATGTGCATCTTTCATTTTTAATTTCAACTAATTTTTATAAAAGTTTTCACAACATTTTACGAGTTTTCAGCAAAGTGCCCAATAAAATCGAGAACTGTAATCATACTTTTTATAGGGCTAGATTAACTACAAGGGTGCATCTTGACATATATTAAGTTTGACTAAAATCTTATTTTTGATGCTACAATTTGTCTCCAGTACTTTTTATATATCTAAAAGTAATTTTTTAATTTTCTAGATGTAAGCCACATTAATGTAGCAATTTTTGGTTTTACACCTCCTCCAAAAAAGGCTGTAGCAATTGTTCCATCCATTCATGAACAAGAAGATGGAGTTTTGTTTGCTGTATGTGTCACAGGAACTTCGGGCCGAGATTCACTCTTATCCTGGATCCGTCATTTAGAAGTTGATGGAAATCCTTCACTATCAAATATTCCTGTTGTATTTACTTTACGTGCTCCAGAAAAGGAAATAGCTACTGTAGATACAAATAATGAAGATAACTCTGTGGAGAAGATATAATATTCTAGTCAAATTATAAACTTGGAAGTTCTTCATTTTGTATGAATTTAATAGAAAATGATTGCATATACTTAATATCCTTGGTTGAGCTTCAAAATCATACATCTCTAAACTAGACATTTATGGCATTTGAATTGATTTTTTTTTCAAGATTTTCAAAAGTCAGTTGTATGATATTGTGCTCCAACCAAAGGTGACTTGTTTTATTTTATATAATTTAAAAAGCATTATTTTATATCATCAACTTAATACTACAAGTTACATAGTTATTGAATTCAAGTGACGATATGGAGGTCTGCAAAATAAGAGTTGTTCAGAAATACAAAATAATATTAATATAAAATAAATATATGTTTATCTATTTTATTATGAGTTAAAATGTATTTTGATATTTTAAATTGTTCATAGTCTAGATCAGTGTTTTATTAAGGTGTTTGAAGAAAGACATCTTGTATATTAAACGATTTGTAAGAATTAAAATTTGTTAATACGTTGATGTAATTTGTAGATTGGATTTTAATGTCAATATTCTGTAGTTGTTCAAGATTTCTTTATTGTGCAATTTAGTGATCGTGTTAATTTTCAAATTTGTTAAAGCTCGAATATTGATTCCTTAATTGTGTCTTTACATAGAAAAAAATTGTGTAAACTACTGAGACTGCTATCGAATATAATGAAGGCAAATAGAACAGCTGTTTCGAAATTGATCCATAAATAACAATATGAAGCTTTGCCAATAAAGAAGCTTCAGAGTTCTACTCCTATATGTCCATTAGAATAATCAGAATCAGTACTGATTTTTCTGATGTCAAATGTTATTTATAAAGATAGGTAAATTGGGCAGGTGTGCACTGTGCAACCATATTCACACTAGAAATTTGTATCTTTTTCATTCACAGTTGATTTCAAAATGGATAGTAATGAATAGATCGTAGGATACATAAGCCGGCAAGTGAGAATTTGCCAAAGTAGTGCGCGACTTATTCTTAGAAAGGACTTGATTTTAAAGCCCTACAAATGGTAAAAAGCACAGCATATTTTACCTAGTGAATCCTTTCAACAATATTGTGTTGGTGGGTTCTGCTGGAATATTGGGACCTTATGTTTTTTAAGACGATGCTGAAATCTTTTGTAATCATGTTATATTACAATATGGGGATATTCCATTTCCTATCTGTCTTGGATTACTTTTTCTGATCTGGATTCACCTTAAGACAAAACTCTTTAATAGTCCTCTTCGTGATTTAGACCACCTCAAGCAAAAAATTCGTGATTAGGGAAACTCCAGTAGAAATGTGTAGTGCAATGCACAACATGGTTCAACTGGCAGAGATTAAAAGATTTTCATTTTCAAAATATCGGTGTTACTCCAAACTTAAAAGCTGTGTTCTTTCTGTATTACATAAAATAAATAGTTTCTCATTTACATGGGCTTTTACTCATGCTTTTAAATCAGTGCACTTTAAAAAATTTACCTCTTACATAGAGTTCTAATTGTAGAATCAAGAATAGGACCAAGCCTAAAACTATGTATATACATAGTATGTAACTAAATTGTGAGCCACTACTCAAAAACAAGTAGGTATCTTCATAATAACAAAAAGTTTTAGTAGAACTGTAAAAAATGGCGAAATATGAAAAATGTTATACATTACACACTGTGTTGGAATTTAGATTTAATTCAACTTTCAATTAACCCAAAAATTTCTTTACTACTCTGAACAAGTGGATCATTTTAAGATCAAATTTAAAGGATCTACAAGACCCTATTTTAAATGGCCAAAACGCTCAGAAATTAAGAAAAAAATCATTTTTCTATAAAAAATTAAAAGAGGAGAAAGTTTTCAACAAATTATGTCAAATACATTTTTCAGTTAACAATAAACACATTACAGAAATAAACATGCAGAAAAATCTAATTACGCCAACCATCTTTTAGAACAGAATCATAAAATGATTCCCCAAAATAATATCAAATTTCTACATTTTTGTAATAATAGTAAAGCAAATTAGACATTTTAGAAGCTTTCGATATATACGAACACAAACTCAGAGTACTTTTAATGAATGGACAGATTGAGCTCAGTAATTACAAATCACTTAGTAATTCCGTTACTGGAAGTGTTAGATTCCTGACATATTTACAACAATTTATCTTTACTGAGAACAGTCTATTGAATTCTTTGTAAACTAATGAGTAAAATGTACATTAATATCAATGTTATCATTTGACAATTAATTTTTTCATTTATAATCTTATTAAAAACTGTATTAAAAATTATGTTGAAACTATAATTGTTTAATTTTATGTATTATAGTTGTGAAATTCTGATGAACACCTCAATGACATCTGCAGATTTCAATTCAAACTTCGAACTGGAGTTGCAACCTCTTGTAATCACATGCTCCCTTTTTGGTTAATGGAGGAATATCTTTTAATATCTCCAATAAGTCCATTATCCATAAAGTCGAAATAATTATCTGTTTAACTCGAATAACATTTAAGATGTTATAACCTCTGACCTGTATCAAAGGTTAAATTCAGACTTTCCTCCTATATAGGCCTGTATATTGATAAGGGGATAAGAATAATCAACCACAAACTAACTTGCCCCTTGTTCAGACAAGTTCAGATTTTACAGCTTTACATGTACATTTTAGTGATCGTTGATATCAGGTATGACATGAGTATATAATGCACCTCGTCTGCAAAAAGTGAAAGTCTTTCCTAATTTTTATTTATGAACTAGTGGAAACATTAGTACAGATATTCCTGATCATGTACTTTGTGACTAATTAAATAAATAAATGCTAGCGAAACAAAAATAAAAGAAACTAAAGTACTTTACCAGCATAAATAGACTATTACAAATCAGGGTAGGAAGGGTAACGAAAAAATTTGATTCACTCGCAAGAGAATAATTCTTATAAGAATTTAATTTTTCATTTGTTCTCGAATTTTATTTTTTAGCTCTCTGGTATAAATCAATTTTCGTTCCCGAGCAAATCATATTTGTTGAAAAATATTTATCGTTCACAAATATATCACGTATGATTGATTTAGGAGTTAAATAAAAACGCAGTTTTATTTAATATTTAAAGATGCAATTTTATTAATACACGGAGGGCAAATCTGTATGGCGCTGTATGGACACTGGCGAATCTTGTTTGATAATTCTTAATTAATTGATATCCTGTTTTCGATTTATTTGTTTTTATCAATAAACTTTAATTAACATTAGCATAATGCCGCTTAATATTTCAAGTTAATAGATTTCTTTTTAAATTCTTTTCACACTCTAAACAAGTGCAAGTTTCATTATCATAGTTAATATATTTGGTTAAATTAAATTGTCTGTGTCGGTCCTCATTGTATGAAGTTGGTTAATGATTTTATTTAAATAAAACTGCAGAGTAGTACTATAAGTAGTATACTAGTATAAGAGTAAGAACTGAAAACGAATGATTCATTTCCGCTTGTATTCATTCACGAATGGCATTTTTTTAAACAGTTGATTTTGCATTTGTTCACACACGAATAAAACTACCGTCCTTAAAATTTAAGTCTTGAAAAAATAAATCATAAATTTTTAAATTTAAAACTCGTTTACAAATGATAAAATAATAAAAGCATCAAATTTTTTTCATTCGCGAGTGATAATTTCCTTACCCTGCTGCAATTACCCCAGCAATACAGAGGAGGAAGTAAGCAAAGTGTTACGAAAATTTAAAACTTGAAGAATTCCTTGAAACTTGAAAAATGTGGATCAAAACTGCCAAAAAAGAGGACAAAGAGAAAATTGATAACTACAGACCAGTCTCGTACAAAACATTTTTGCCAATATAATATTAAACAGAATATATGAGCAACTTGACATACAACAACCTACATAGCAGGCTGGCTTTCGCAAGCGCTTTTCCACAATTGATTAGCCGCATAGTATCAACCAACTTACAGAAAAATGCAAGAAATTCTACAAAATACTGTAAAGCTGATTTCAAATTTTTACTTTAACAAAAGTTTGATATTGGCAGTAAAGCAACAATGGAATGAAGAAAGAACAATATTGAGTAGGAAAGTGGCAGGTCAAGATTTTCAACAGTGGAGGAAGATAACTACTAAATAATTTAAGAGTAAATCACTACAGCAAACGAAGCTCACATAACAACACAGTTTTCTGGATCTTGACAATTGACAATTTGTAGGAGAGTGAGGAAACCCAAGTTGAGAAACGGACTAGTTGATTATAAACCTTACCAAATGAATACCTGAAGATTACATACAGGCCAGATTTTTCTTTTCTCTTAATGTTGTTAATTGTGATTTAGACTATTACAACAGGAGTAATCTTTACTGGCAAAAAAATTTGTAATCATCGAAAACATTAAGATTTGAAGGATATGACCTAATAATATGAGATTTGATCAAAATACCGTAAAGAACTAGCTATATGTGACCACGACGGTCTTTTTTTATTCCTGCACATCTACAGATCTTACAAAAGGTCTCGTGTCAGTATCTCACATCATAATGCAAAATAACAGAAACGAGAACTATTAACAGCGATCTAATCAAAACAGAAGTAAAACGACGTAAACTAATCCCGGGAATAGTAAAATGACAAACTAACCTGAAAATGCAAAGTATTGATGTAAACTAATCTAGAAAAACTTAAAATAATCTAACCTAACATAAAAAATTGACATAAACTAATTCAAATGGAAATAAAATGACATAAACTAACAATTAGCTAATCAAACCTAACCTCACAAACGCCATAACAATTGTCAAATTACTAAAATCTAACCTCTAACACCATAAAAATATCAAATTAATCAAACCAAACCTGCTTTATCTTAAAGATTACATTGTAAATCAAACTTAACATCCAAGTCCATCTACATATATGTCGCTGCAATAAAAACTAACCTCCAACAGCCTTGTCTTAGATGCTTGGAGTATATCAAGTTTAACGTCATTAGAGTAGTATGAGCATATTAGAGTAGCTGTAGTTCTTAGGGACAAATAAACAGGTTTGCTGTGCAAATTTAAAAACAGAGTGACAACTAATCTAACCTAACCTAAAATAAACAGCAATATTTAAATATAACATGGATTTAATAAAAGTGCCATAATCCAACAGTATTATAGTAAGAGGGATAATTAGATTATTAAAAATATGCGTAAATACTTACAGTAGTAAAAAAAACCAAAATTATGTCCAGTAACAATCATAGTGAAACGTTATTACGCTACTACTCTCGTTACTCCTACATTTTACTTGGAGCAGTTAGAACCGATCCTAATTTTTCCTCAGAACATTACTCTGCAACAAATAAACGACGATGGAGCAGAAATCTGGTACAAAGAAGTGTCACAATGTTACTCTTTATATTCTGAGCCGATTGATTAAGACAAATAAACAAACCTATTGTTTTTCATGGCACACTTGAAAATTTGGAAAAAATCTAACAAACTGCTAATACAACTATTTTTTTCAAAGTAATATGATTGAATTTAGAAAAATACTGACTACCAGACTAAATTAAAGAAAAACTATGTCTCTGTTTAAGGAAAAAAGATGACTATTGCTGACATTAAAGTTGGCATAGAGAAAAAATTATACTTAAACTGTTTTGTAGTACTACTTATAGAACCATTTTATTTAGTTTTTGCTTTATCGAAATCGGATCATAAATAATGGAGTATGGCTTCCAGCATTTTTTATACAACCTGTATATATTTAGTAAAGCATTTAAAAATGTTTCACCAACTACGTTTCTCAAGATTTATAGTACCTCATTCCCCCTATTTAAGTCAAATCAGGAATTCTTATGAAGAACTCCTTATTACTATGAATTTAAGTGTCTTTGAGATGAAACATACCTGTGCTGAATTAATTGTAACGTATCGGGCGACTGTATATCAGATAAACTAAATATATTTTCAGATAAACTAAACAGGATTAAATGTTTTTAAAGACGCGAAAACCTTTTAGTGTTTTATATTTTTGTGAATTAAGATTTTTTTAAGTCAAAAACCAAACAACCACCTATTATAAATAAGATTAAGGATACTTTCCAGAAAACTTTAAAATTACCATAAACACGTAAAGTGTAATTACTATTTATTGTATACTGATTAACCCGGATGTGGCTTATCTCTCCTTTTGTTCCAACTTATCTTTGATTATATATATGACTTTGATAGCTCATTACAATTAGTCAATTAAAATTTAAAAAATAAATAAAAATTTCTTTAATCGGTATTGTTTTTTCTGAAGCTAATTAAATCAATTTTCATATTTGTGAGACAAAAAGAATGATATTAAAATAATATTGGTTCCAATGCTCATGAGTTCTGTAATGCTGCTTATGCTTGCTGCTGAGTTTTCACCAATTAATGTTGTTGAAATAAAGTCAGATTCTTCAAAAGTATTATTGCAAAACTCAAGATTGATAAAGATTTTTCTCTCCGCTATGCAAAGCCTCAGTACACCACCATGCTGATGGATGGGCATGTTAAGCAGTCGGTCCCGAAAATCACACAAACACCTACCTGCGGTTGTCGTTAAGAATAACACTGCCCTACATCACGCACAATAATTGTCGTAATCAGGTATTTTTCAATAACAAGAAATTGAAAGGAAAAAGTATTAATATAAAGGAGGATTTTACAGTGTTGCTGTTAAATCCTCCTTTATATTAGTACCACATATATTATTAGTTGGATAAGATTAATTTGTAGTATCAATGTTATTGCAAATTTAGAAATGGGACTGCTACCTAATTCATGAAATAATCTTACGTATACAAATAATATATCATCATTATTAATTTTATTATTTTTTCTATTTACAGATAAAATATTATAGCTGTAAATAGGACAAATAAAATATTAAAATTAGCACATACATATTATTATAAAATCAATTAATAATAATAATAATAGTATTTATTTTCCCAACAGCACAAGGCCAATTACAGAGAAAATATAACAGGAAGTGATAAAATTGAACATATTAGTTTATATATACAGACAGACATATTAACTTACATAACACACACACTTAAATAAATAAGATAAATAGATGACGTAATTTTTATTAGGTAAAGTAGTTATTTGCAATTGCAAGTTTTACTTTATGTATCAGTGTTTATATCACAATGTTGCTTATAATGTTACAGTAATTACACATCGTATAAACAGGTGATATCATAAAAATATTCATTCTACTGCGTGTTAGGTAAAATGTAGTATTTCCCTACTATTAGGCCTTGCAACTAAAAAGTTTAGTACTTCTAGTAAATATGATCAATTAACATATCCATGTAACATCTTGTATAGAAAGGCGATTCCTTGACAAGTTCTCCTAGATTCAGAAGATTTAAATCCCAAAGCTTTATATGCTTTGGGATGCTTGGGAAGAACTTATGATCAAACCGTCTAGTAAGGTATGTACCGTGAGTTTTATACCATAGATATTTTAAAAGTCTTCTTTGTAACCCTTCAATTGCATTTTTATGACAATCGTAAATAGGATTCCACATTATTGCTCAGTATCCTGGCTTAGAAACAATTAGGGCATAGATTAAAGTTCTTAAGGCTTTAACATTATTAAATTGATTACAATTTCTAAATATAAATTTGAGTATTTTATATGCTGAAGAGACCAGTTGATTAATCTGACTTACAAAATTAAGTTGACTATCAAAATATACCCCTAAATCTTTAGTTTTATGAGACCGCAATAAAGTTGTACCATTAATAGTATAAGAAAAAAGTTATTGTTGCAGTTTTACGCGTATATGAAACGACTTTACATTCAGAAATGTTTAGAGCTAGCTTATTCTGGGAACACCCTTCAAAATTGTATTCAAATCAGCTTGCAAAATAAAACAATCTGTATAGTAGTTTAATTAATTACTATATTTGGATTTACTTCTGTTTTATTGTTTTAGGTTGATGTATTTACATGTTATATTACCAGAATTGTGGAGGGTTGCGCACCAGAACACAACAGTTTTATCAACAAGACTTAGTATTAAATCTTGACATTGTATATATTATAGAAACGTCGTTGAATAATGGTATCTATGATTCAGAGATGTTTGATTCTCATCTATATACAGTGGTAAGAGCTGACAGAATCCTGTCTCTCCTTCATGTAACAAAAGTGGGTAGAACGTTAATTGCAAGGCGTAATAATTCTGGTATAAAAATTGTAGGCTCTGTCGTTGAATGTAATAAACTTGATGCAGTATTTTTAAAATTAAAAACTCGTAAATTGCCTTTAATGAAAAGAACTATTGTTCACTCAAGTTCATATTGTGTTTCGGTAAGCTTTCCTTCTTTATTATTATTTTTTATTATTAGTGTTATTATCATTATGATTCATTTTATTATTACTTATATTGTTATTTTGTTTTCTCTATTGCATCATATATTCTATGTTTTTTATTTAAAGTTATTTTTACTTTTGTTGTTTCCCTGTAATAAGGGTATGTGCCCTGTTAGAAAAATAAATAAATATTAGCTTCAATTTCTTTTTTTTTTAAAGAGTTTGAGAACCCTTCCTTACACTTTTTTCACCCTGAGATTAATTTCTTTTTACAAACATTAACGAATTTCACTTACAATATAAAGTATATGTATCACCTGGAATAAAGAAACTGACCTAACTACCAAAACTCACTTATTGAGAGAAATGCGTGTAAACAAACTTATAATAATTATCGGCTCCTTTTGTTTGGCACCATGTTTACTAAATATAAAATTGACATTCACCAATAAAAAGATTTGGTACCATGTTTACATGAAAGAGCATACTTTTTTCTATCAGAATCACTAAAAACATCAAAATCGATATTTTCGCAGTTAGGTCCGTTTCTTTATTCCAGGTCACATATTTATATATAATATGAAATCCCCTATATACATTTCTGTAAATATAATGTTTGTCAACATGAGAAATCAGTACTGTAAAATGGAGTGAAACTCAACTAGAGTCTGAATACCAACAAAGTTTCAGAAAGTTAGTTTTATTGCTCAAGATTGTAATATTTTTAGCGATTTGTATTTTTTTTTGTAAATTCCCAACACATCCGTGAATTAAAATAATAAATCAGCAGCAAAACTAATTTTAATGTTAAGATTCTAAAAAAGATTATCCCGCTTTAATTTTTTTAAGCTTGTGGACAATGGAAATAACTTTTTACCTACAGAACCTATTTAAAACTTTAAAAACAAATTTTATGGATTGCCAGAAGACACCCACAACGTTATTGTAAACTAATTTTTGTGTTTGCAAACCTAAAATTTAAATTTGATGAAATGAGATTTTTTTTATGTTTAAATTGTAATAATTAGTATTTCATGGGGCGAATCACAACAACAAGACGTAGCACAAAAAGCAAGATAATGCTAGTTTATTTGTGTATCCTAGTATAAAAGAGATTGCAGACTTTAGTTATGATCATATTGATTTGTTACCTACATTGTAGGGTGGTCCAACAAAAAAGCAAAGTCGGAAATCTCATGCTTCCATCCCCCCCCTACGATTATTGTATATCGAAAAAAAAGGTACCCTTATTTTTTATTTTGAAATCGAACATTGAAATTGTTAAAAAGTATTTATTACTATTTTGTAATATAAAATATTTTGATAAATAAATTATTGGATGTCATTCTCTGAACATTTCTGAAGAGAAACAGAGTAGTCCGGTTCAAAAATATTGATTTTCTAGAATTCTATACCAAATCTATGAAAAAGTGTTTTTTTCGCATATAAAATACATGGTAAACTTTAAGGGCTTTGAGGCACCCCTAAACATCGTCCGATTCCAAAATAAAAAAATAGGGGTACATTTTTTTCAAAATACAATAAACCTAAGGGGTGGGAGCATGAGATTTCCGACTTTGCTTTTTTGTTGGACCACCCTACTACACAGTAATATTTAAAAAATTTGAATATGTTTTAATTTATAAATTTTTTTAAGTAAAATGTAGAACTTCTGTATTCGTATGAACAAAAATACGATTTTTGATGAATAGTCTTTTTTTAAAAATATAACTGATTTGTCTTTCACCTCATAAGGACAACATTTCAGTTACAACATTGTTGTTGTAATTGACACCACTTTGCGGAGCAATCGCAACAGAACATTAAATAATTTTTTCTATATTTAACTAACACAGAGAAATCTCGTAATCTGCAGTATTAATCCACAAGATAAGATCAAACTTTTGGCTATTTTAGTTAATACAACAAAAATTTGGTTTCCGAATTAAAAAGGCTGAATGGTTAGAAAGTGTTGTTTTCCACCCCATCTTACGGTAAATGGTTTATACCGTATAGAGGTGTTAAAAAAGGGTACAGTGTCCTGGTAAAAACAGTTTGAACGGTCACCTTATGATTACACTATTTAGTACTTGCAGTAATCAAGGTGGTATAGTGGTTGGGTGTTGGGTTAAATCAATAAAAAAATTCAAAAAAGTTGGTCAAGTGTAACAATATCAAGTGCAGAATGAAAAGAACTTTCAAATGTGAGCCGTCAGTCTGTTCATCGTACCATTTAAAATTATTGCGTCGTGGCGCCACCTCAGCATAAATTATTTTTGTTTGCTCAAAATGTAGCATTTTTAGTATTATTTTATGTCCTACAGATAGGTTTTTCAGATTTAAGTATTTCAAAATTTAAGCTGGTAGGGATCATTTTAGGATCGTAATGTACCTACCTATAATCTATCATAAAACGAACTTAATTTTAGAGAGAAAAATGTCTATTTTAGACAAAATTATTCAATAAATGAAATTAAAAAAAAATAATTTACCATATAACGAAATTGTAAAATTAAACAAACTTTTAATAGGGCTTTATATTATAAAATCGTAAAGTCTTTAATTTTATGGTAATTCTTATTAATCTTTTATCTAGATTTCCGTTTTTAGGTTAAATATTAGTCGATTGTATTTACCGCGTTCTAAATTCAAATTCTAATTCTGAGGCGCGATTGGCGTAGTTATGCGCAAAAGGATTAAATTTGACAACGGTATTAGCTGTCAAACTGCACGTCAAAATGTCATCCCTTTAAATTTGTAGGACCCAAATAATAATGTAAATTAAATAATTTAACGCACAATGGCAACCCAAAAACCCGGTGAATGGGCAAACACATTAATTGCTCGCTTGGAAGAACAGGTCGGTACAACATAAATATATCTGTAGTCGTATCTTTCATGTTATTTGATATTTTGTCATTCAACTTTATAATCAATATTTACATAAAACCAATGATCCAGATGCAATTTATTAATAAGTGCAACACGTTAAAAAATTGTTATTAGCGATGTTAATTATGGTTTTAGTTACCTTGCCGCACAGGACCTCAAACCACCCACTCCCGAATTAATGAGGAACAAAATAAAAATTGTATCATCCAGATATCCCGATATCGTTTTGCATTAGTTTTGGATGGATTTGTTAAAGTTTTGAAACGTATACATGAATTGGTATGACACTGTTATGATATTATGAACTGCTTACATCCTTGTGTTTTAGTACCAGCAAGGGTCTTGTGGAACACAAAGACAGCACAGTCCAGAAATAGAGAGAAATTACTATGATAGTATAATAATTGTTTTAGAAACCTTAGAAAAATGCTTTAGTATTCAACCAAAAGACTCGATTACACTCACAATGGAAGAAAACCAAAATTTAAAATCGTTACTTAAAGAAATCTGTACATTTCTAGGTAGGTCGTTTATTAGGGTGACCAGATAGAACGATGTAGTCCTAAAGTATATTGGACATATGCTTGTATGTGCATATAATCACTCTTTAAATTCTGAATAATAATAATTGGTTGCGCCCTTTAATAAAGTATTTTTAAAAAAGGATAGTCGCGCTTAAATAGGTATTCGAATATGTAGTATCGACTATCTTTTTATTATCATTATTGTGTTTTATCATTTTTGCGCCAGTCATTGTTGGTTGGTTTTACTTGCGTGTTCGTAAGTTTCGTGAAAATATACAGAATTCTGAAGACGCCAGCTTCATCCTTCTATTCCTTATTTTTTCCTTTCCCTTTTTGGTATTAAGAAGCTGTTCATACATAGACAAGAAGAATCGTCCCGGTAAGTTTGTTTGTAAATCTATAGTTGTACGTGAGAGATGCGCTAAAGGTCGCTATCCACGCCGCTACATTTGGAGCCCGAGCAGGGACATATTTAAGTCCGTTTTGCAAATATTAATTTGGGAATTCTGTCTATTATTGCGTTTATCTATCTACGTATTAATAGTTCACGGTTTAATGTAAATTGTAACCATATCCATAAATTGCATTTAAACACAGTTTAGTTTCGTTGTTAATAAATAGTTATTTATTTCCATTTCGGAAATAGATGTATCTGACTTCTATTGTAATACTATCGTTTTTAATATCTATTTTCGTCGTAACACCTTTTACTATTTGAGATATCGATAATTTTGGTGTTAAATATATTTTGATTGATAGCGTCATTACATAGTTGTTTTATTATTAATTGTAAATTGCGACAAGATAATTAAAATCTACGTGTTGGTGTTATCAACTAAATTTATTTATCAATTTCTCTCTTTACTATTTATTTGCGTTTCCTGGTAAATCTAATACAATGACCAAAAGCGAAAGTCAATTAGAATTAGATCTAAATAGATTACGCGCGAGAAGAGAAGCTCTTTTTAGAAGAGTTCAATTATGTTATGATGCAGGTAGAGCCTTGAAAGTCGATCAACAGAATATTAAAAAGCTGGAATAGTTTAAAATTCGTTACTGCGCGATTAGTAAAACCGTTGAAGAGTATCTCGAGCTTGCTGATCAATTTGTTTGTTTAAAGCAAAAGATCAAACCTGAAGAAGCGCCTTCGTTCGCGTTTTTAGATGCATTTGAGGATTTACGAGATAATATTGAATATATGGCGATGGAATTTATTAAACCATCTTTAACTAATGCTAACAATAGTAACCCGAATAATGACCTAGAGATTCAACGTCGTATTCAAATGCCTAAAATAGAATTAATGAAATTTGATGGCGAGGATTTAACCCTTTGGCCACTTTTTTATGAGAACTTTAAACACTTTGTTCATATCAAAACCGAATTTTCTCGTGCTGAAAAACTTCAGTACTTACTAAGTAGTTTAAATGGTAAAGCACTAAAAACTTGTAGTGGTGTTGAGCCCATACCGGATAATTACGACACTATCTGGAAATTATTGGAAGATACCTATCAGGATCAAAAATTTCTAGCAAATCTTTACCTCGATCGTTTATATCATTTTCGGATCACACCTAATTCCAATCAAAATGCTCTGCAATCATTTTTGGAAAAATTCCATACGAATGTCACCGCCTTAAAACGGTTGGAAATTGCTAACCTAGGTGACTATATGTTAACTTATTTAGCTATGACCAGATTGCCCCCAGAATCGGTTAGCGCATTTGAATTAATTAGAGATAGTGGCGACCTCCCCACATACGATGAATTAATTTAATTCATGCGTAAACAAAGCAAAATGGTTAAGTTTGAAAAAACACGTAATAATTTCGCTGCCAATGCCCGTAGCCCTTTTAAAACTAATAAATCTTTTTTCGTCAGTGAATCTAAAGTTCAGGAAGTGCCCACAAACAACATAGGCAGTACCAAAAATAGTATAAAATCTAGTTGTATCATTTGTAATGATAATTTTCATATTGTATCACAGTGTTCTAAATTTTTAAAGAAAACTCCTAACGAGAGATCTAAAATAGTTAAAGATAAAGGTTTATGCATTAATTGTCTAAATCCAAACCACAAACTTTCGTTTTGCAAATCTACTAATGTTTGTAATAAATGTAAATCGAAACACCATTCATTATTGCATTTTAATTTGCAGTCAGAACATCAAACTGTGCCACCTAAATTCGAAATATCGCATATTCATAATAATACCTTGAAACAAACAGATCAACCGCATTGTAGTACAAATCAAGTTCTGCATAGTTTAAGTTCTAATACTGCTTATGATAGAGACAATCATACTTACCGTAATACTACTGTTCTATTAGCTACAGCTATAGTTTCTGTTTACGATGTTTTTAATGAGAAACAACAAATTCGTTTGTTATTAGATACAGGCAGTCAATCTAATTTTTTATCTCTCAACTGCGTGAAACGTCTAGGCTTAGATTTTAATAAAATCTCTTCTTCGGTACAAACCATTGGTGCCGCTAGACAACCTGTTATTGGTTGTACCAATTTGAGTTTTTACTCACAGTTTGACGAACACATTAGGTACTCAGCTGATATATTGATTATCGAGAAGATCACAGATAGACTTCCGTCTGTAGTGGTCGATCATAATACGTTGCAACATTTGGCCGATTTACCTTTAGCGGATAGTACTTTTTACATTCCTGGCGAAGTAGACGCCATCATAGGTGCCAATCTAATGGCACACCTGTTAAAATCTGGAAAAGTAACCGGTACTTCAAATGCTCCACTGGCAGTGGAGACCACATTGGGTTATGTCGTTATGGGTGAAGCTCCTATCTTACCGCAGAGCTCCATATCAACAGAAACCTTTTGTACCTTTGATTCTTTAGAGCTGACTATATCTAAATTTTGGGAAATAGAAAATGTCCCCTCTCCTTCTATTTTGAATCTAGAAGATGCGGAGTGTGAAAAAATTTATCTTTCCTCGTATAATCGGGATGATCGTGGTCGTTATTGTGTTGTATTTAAAGCATCGCCCGAAAAGCTTGGCAATTCTTATAATATTGCTTGTCATAGATTCTTTGCATTAGAAAGAAGATTAAACGGAAATCTGAACCTTCGTTTAGCTTGTGATGACATTATGCGTGATTATTTGGAACAAGAGCATATGTCGTTATTACCTAACCTAGATTTGAATCAGTTAAGTTATTACATTCCGTTCCATCCTATCTTTAAGGAAAGTAGTTCCACCCCAATTAGGTTAGTAAATAATGCGTCTAGCAAAACTGATACCTCTTTATCATTAAATGATTTATTGCACGCTGGCCCAAAACTGCAAAAAGATATTTTTGTTTTGTTATTGGGTTTTCGACTTTTTTCTGTGGCTCTCACTGCTGATGTAAAACAGATGTTCCGTCAGATCCTTATTATTCCAGAGCACAGGAAATTTCAATGCTTAGTTTGGCGTTTTTCACCTGATCAACCTTTAACGGCTTACGAAATCAATACGGTATGTTTCGGTGTAAAGTCATCGCCATACTTGGCACTGCGAACTGTACAACTAGCATTGGATGAATCCAAACGTTTTCCTTTAGCTTCCAAAGTTGTCCAGAATCATTTCTATGTTGACGATTTTGTATTCTCCGTCGACAATGACCTTGAAGCCGAAGCGGTGTATCATCAGCTTATACAATTGTTCAAGTCAGGACAATTTGACTTAATTAAATGGGCTAGTAATTCCCAATCTTTGATGAATAAAATACGAGAATCTTTGAAATTAGTACAACATTTAGACTTTGATCAAACGTTTAAGATTTTAGGTCTTACATGGTATCCAGTCAACGATTATTTTTCGTTTAGGCTAGGTGAATTTGATGTAAAACCCACCAAGCGTAATGTCTTATCTGTGCTTGCACAAATCTTTGATCAGTTGGGATTAATTGCAGCGGTTACAATGTATGCAAAATTGCTTATCAAAGATTTTTGGCTTTTAAAATTAGGCTGGGATGAAACCCCTCCTGAATCTCTTGAAAAAAGATGGTTGACCTTTAAAAACGAATTGCCTCTGTTATCCGGTATACAAATACCAAGATATTTAAATGTGAAGTCAAATAGTATAGTTTCGCTAATTGGATTCGCAGATAGTAGCGAAAAGGGATACGCTGCTGTTGTTTATCTTCATTCAGTTACCGATGGCGAAATAACTTGTTCGTTGGTTTGTTCTAAATCGAAAGTAGCACCAGTAAAAAATTTATCTATACCTCGACTTGAGTTATGTGCGGCCTTGCTGCTTTCCAAATTGTTAAATTTAACCCTTCAAACATATAGTTCTCGCATATCCTTTAACCATATAATAGCGTTATCCGACTCCACTGTAGTACTACATTGGATTAGTACTTCACCTCATCATTGGACTACCTTCGTCGCTAATAGGGTGGCTAAGATACAACAAGAATTACCAAATGCAGACTGGTATCATATTTCTGGTACTCTTAATTTGGCAGATGGGGTATCTCGTGGTATGAGTCCAGGACAATTTATGTCTCATCAAGCTGTTTGGTTGTTTGGTCCTCCCTGGATTTTACAAGATTCAAATGAGTGGCCTATAGCAAAAATTTCTTCAAGTGAAACGGTTTCATTAGAAACGAAATCGAGTACAATTTCGTTAGTTGTGGTCAAAGCATCATCAGCTCTATACGATGTAATCGAAAGATGTTCATCTTGGAATAAATTAATTAACGTCACTATTTATGTCTTACATTTTTTGAAAATTTTACCTAGAAATAAATCATTTTCTTTAGCGGACGGACTTAAAGCCGAAGAGGTGCTTTTCAAAATAGTACAGTCTGTTTATTTTGGTGCAGAAATAAAACAATTACAATCCGGCAAACTTAGTTCCGGGAATCTCCTAAAATTAAAACCCTTTTTAGATGATAAAGGTATTTTACGTGTAGGTGGTCGGTTATCAAACGCGAATATTGCCTATGATCATCAGCACCCTATATTATTACCAAATCATGGTCATTTTGTCGAGTTAATCGTAGATTATTATCATCGACGACATCTACATGTTAGTGAATTTCTGTTAACTTCTGTGTTACGCCAGAAATTTTGGATATTGGCTGGTAGGAAGTTAATACGTTGACGAATCCAATTATGTAATTTTTGTTTTCGGAATAGACCTAAAGCTACCTTTCCCATGATGGCCGATTTACCTGCGCCTCGCGTAAATGAGACCAAAGCTTTTCTGCACACCGGCGTGGACTTTGCTGGTCCCTTTCGTATAACCTTTTCTAGACATAAAGGACATCGTTCCCAAAAGGCATATTTATGTCTGTTTATTTGTTTAACCACTAAAGCCGTGCATCTGGAGCTGTGCTCTGATCTATCTATGGCTAAATTTATGGATGCTTTTAAAAGATTTTTATCTCGTAGAGGTCCAGTTACTATTATGTATTCGGACCAAGGTACCAACTTCGTCGGGGCCAAATCAGAATTAAAAGGTTTATATGCTTTTATTAAATCTGCAAACTATGAGGAAGCTCTTCAAAAGGAGTTACTAGATAATCAAATTAGTTGGAAGCTGAATCCTCCTCATTCACCCCACTTTGGTGGGCTTTGGGAGAGTAACATTAAAAGCTGCAAATCTATTTTACTTAAAATAATCGGGGATCAGATCTTAACTTTTGAGGAGTTATCCACGGTGTTGACGCAAGTGGAAGCTTTAATGAACTCAAGACCATTATATAATTTAAGTTCGGATCCTTCAGATCCAATTGCGCTAACTCCTGCACATTTTTTAGGAAATGCACCGCTGTTGGATTTTCCAGTTCGTCCAATTAACTTACAATTTCATATTATCCATCGAAAACTACTTTTAGATCGACTAGTCCAATCTTATTGGGAACGTTGGCATGTCGAATATTTAACAACGCTTCAATCCAGGCAAAAGTGGAATACCCCTGCTTTGCCCATTAAGGTGGGTATGGTGGTAATTCTAATAGAAGAAAATTTACCCCCTCTAAAATGGCCATTAGGGGTCATAATAAAAGTTTTTCCGGGTACAGACGGTGTCGTACGCGTTGCTACGGTTCGTACCAAAGGCGGCACTTATAAAAGACACGCTGTTAAATTGTGTCCATTACCAACACAATGATTTTTTTTATTTTGTTTTATTACCAATGCCATTTATTTATTATATTGTTGTATATAAACCTTAGTGTTTTGGGTTTCGGGAGTATTGTAGTTATTAGAAGTTATATACATTACTTTTAGTTTTCTTAATACTTTTCTTTAGTGATTGATTGAAAACGGTGTTTTCAATGCGGTGGGGAATATGGTTGCGCCCTTTAATAAAGTATTTTTAAAAAAGGATAGTCGCGCTTAAATAGGTATTCGAATATGTAGTATTGACTATCTTTTTATTATCATTATTGTGTTTTATCATTTTTGCGCCAGTCGTTGTTGGTTGGTTTTACTTGCGTGTTCGTAAGTTTCGTGAAAATATACGGAATTCTGAAGACGCCAGCTTCATCCTTCTATTCCTTATTTTTTCCTTTCCCTTTTTAGTATTAAGAAGCTGTTCATACATAGACAAGAAGAATCGTCCCGGTAAGTTTGTTTGTAAATCTTTAGTTGTACGTGAGAGATGCGCTAAAGGTCGCTATCCACGCCGCTACATCTATTTTTTTTAATGTGCGCTTGATTTCTTAAAACCAAAAACTTTTCTTATACTTAAATCATCTAAAGATTAAAGGTATGGTCGTAATTGAACCAGATTGACCAAAGCGATTGATGTTCAGTTTCTGGTTCATATAGAGTAGCCAGGTATTAGAAATTAAAATACAAAGCGATGTGATCACATAGCGAGTTCACATTTCTTCGTTTCTTGTGGTTAAGATGATCTTATTTTTTGTTCAAGGTTAACACATAAAGGTGATTTCCAAACACAACCAGCATTTGAAACAGTTGAAATGACATATTTAGTAACACGAATTATTCATTAACAACATAAAGCTCTCTTCATTTAATAGAACTGACCGTACAATTTTGTCGGTCCATCTGTTTTTTTTTGTCTTCAGTTTATGATCATGGTCACATCAAAATAAAAAATATATATGAGAAATTTTCAAGCTTAGAGCTTTAAATTTGGAGTATTTGCCAGCTTTTTATATTGCATAAATCTGGTTTAATGCCAAAGTTGGTGACCCCAGTTTCTGGCTCTTCTCAAGGTAAGTCACATCAAGATGAAAAATGTGTATGGGCAATCTTCAAGGTCAAGTCATTCATTTGGTGTAGTTGTTTGTTGTCCTAGGTTGAAGAGTTCTGTAGGAGTTTAATGCCAATGTTGACCTGTTCTTCCCTTGATCACAGTTTTTGACCTTACTCAAGTTCATATCAAAATGAAAAATAGATATGGACAATCTTCAAGGCTAGCATTTTTATTTGACGTATTTGTTACTAGAATCGATTATTATTTTTTAATCGAGTTTTGATTATTGATATCCATAATCGCGCAGCCCTATTTGTCACCCATTTTATGTTGAGTAGCTTTGGAGCAGTTTAATGCTAAAGTTGGTAATGACCTACCCTTTCCCACCAATGACCAATCCCAGTTACATTAAAATAAAAAGTATGTATAGATAATCTTCAAGACCAGGGCTTTCAGTTGGTATATTTGTTACATATCTACGTCAGGTAGGTCTGGAGAAATTTAACGTCACAGTTGGCATGTACAGACAGTGGCTTGTACCATGACCACCAGACTTATTGTACCATGTATGCATTTAATTGATTACTCACCATTATTTAACAGATAGTATATAATTTATTTATTATTACTATTAATTCATTATTTTCAAAAATAGTCTGTATACAAAAGTAGTCTTTCTTGTTTTGCTTTGACCGACGGTACCGGCATTTAGTTTTTCAGAATTTATGAACAAGTACTTCAATCTCATTTACTTTTTTTATGAATCATACATTAATTTTTATATTCTTCAGAATGCTATTTGAATTTGTAGTATGCTATTTAACAACACTGTATGTCTGTTGTCAGTTTGTGTTGCTGTACAATCCGTTTGTTACATACAACGTTGTTATGGCCGACCCTTCAATTATCAAATGTTGAGTTAGTGTTTGATTGCTTTAAAATATGGTGTTTGTAAATTGACAGTCAGTGATATAAAGAAAAACTAAAATCCTAGAGTATAGATCATCTGCTGACAAAGGTACAGGAAATAGAAAAACACTGAAATTAAGACCATGAAATGAGAGCACATCGCTATAAAAGGAGAAAGAGAAAACTTAAAGAAAAAAATTACTGATTTTCTTAATTAAAAATAAAAGTTTTGTAATAAAATTAGTAAATTACATAAGTTAAGTTCTTTATAATAAAGTACCATGGCATAAAGCAATAATAATCCAATAATCCAAATTCCTCGTTATACGAATTAGCCTTGCATTTATACGTTCGGATTAAAAGAGTTTCTACTGTAGATTGTTTTGTAGTTGTGGAGGGAAAATTTTGTCGAGTTTTTTCGAGTTCCAATGTAACCTTGGGACATTTTTTTTAATTCAATTTTACCGCTTTCATTCAGTTTCACCATTTTACCGCAAATGTAGCGCTCACGCGTGGTATCTAGGCTGTTTTGCTTCCCCTGTTCGCAGTCCAGTGTAGTTTCGCATTTTTGAGGCATTAAACATGCTTAATTTGAAGTTACAAGGCAACATTTTAGCAAACATAATTACACATTATGATGCTATCCAAGCTACTTTAGAAAAATTACTTTTGTAGAAATGTCACCGTCTGCAAGCAGAGGCACTCAATTTTTCATCATTTCTAAAATTTGTGTCGTCAATGGATACTAAAGTGATTCGTAATATTGTTTCAAATAAAGAAATCATGAAAGATATCTCTTATTTAAAATCCTTACCAATGAATTTCATCAATTTTCCCAATTTATACGACAATGAAGAACATAAATTCACATGTAATTCATTCAATTTTGATATAAACACCCTTCCAGAGCACATGTAAGAACAAGCACTCAACTTGAAACACGATTTAGCGAGCGTTCCTAGCTATCTATAAGCGAAGAAATGCCTTTGAAATTTTCTATGCCTTTCTCAACGACCTACTTGTGCGAGAAAGAGTTTTCTGTTTTAATGGGAATTAAGACCAAGCAACGAAACAAGCTTGCTGTTGCTAGTGACCTGTGCTGTGAACTTTCAAAGATAACACCGAGAATTTCACATCTCGTTAAGAAAACTCAGCACCACCTTTCACATTATTGATTTTGCATTTTGATTTTTTTGTTAAATAAATAAATGTTATTGCAGTAGATTTTTTGTCTTAATTATCAGGGTGAGCATTTCATGATATCAAAAAAGGGGGCACCATAAAAAAAAGTTTGGGAAACTGGGTTAACTGCAAAACAATGAACTTTGTAGTTAAAATACATTCAAATAAATCAGATTGCAACAGAACAAATTAAAAATTTGCTTTGGCCTACCGAATTCCATATCTTGCTGCTTCGGCCAAACAGTACAGAAATCAGCTGAATACCGAAGCTTCGGTGCATCTCTACTTTCATTGCTTTAAAATAATTTACGCATTGCACAATGTCTCTTTTGTATTTTGGGGGCTCAAATTTTATTTTACATTGCTGTGAATATTCCACATTGTAAATGTCTGTGTTATTTGTTGCTGGTTTAAGTTCAACAAAGAACATGGGAAGCGGCAATTTTGTTTTGTATTGCTTTATGTTACATATGTTTGTGACCATGTGGCCTAGTTTTTCGATTTCTGTTTTAATATCTTTGCAGTTAATGGAATAATGGATGTTTTTTAATACAACTTTGTAACTTCATCCCTCTTTGAGTTTATACGTGTGGAATTCAGTGTTCTTATCATTTAAGGCTTTTACAATGTTTCTATAGGAATCCACTGTTTTAGGTTGGACCTTGACCTGATTATCTGCTAGAGCTTTAATTTCATACTGCAGTTTCGCTACCCCATCAAGTAGCTGCACGAGAGGTGTAATATTTTTAAAAATATATTAAACAAAAGTATATATGAATTACCTGGTATTTGTAGATACTGAGCGTTAATTGCTTGAGATTGGTTGGGTGTTAGCATCGCTATTTGCGAAGCCATTTGGTGTTGGAATTGAGGGGGTTGCATCCCTCCAGAAGGGATGCAACCCCTGCAAGGGAATTGAATTTATTTAGGTATAGAGTAAATAACTCGCGTTATCACGAGGTCGCTTGATATCGCACGGCACAGTTGGACGACTTATCATCATTGAAACTCAATAGCTTACTCATACTGGTAAATGAAAAGAGACTTGTTCCTGCAAAGTATTTGTGATATTTTTAGAATAACAACTTCGTACTTTATAATTCAACTCTGGATTGTTGTTACAAAACAAATAAAACTTGATACTTTATTAGTAATCTGAAACTTCTAACGATGTGCAGAGACAAAAAGGTGTTTTTCCTAAACTTTTTCTTTTTCTCGAATCACTTTTTAATTAGCGTTAGTACATTCAAATGTAAAACAATTTTAAATATATACCCATAACAAGTTCTACAATAAATTCTCTTGATTTAAAATTAAAAGTTGCATTTTAAAAAATTTAGTTATTTTAAAAGGTAGTTATTTGTAAATGAACACTTCTCAAAGAATGAATTTCCGGTTTGCTAATATGTGCGTTGAATTATGTAAGAAGCATAGCACCAACAATTAAGTTTTTTCCTTATTAAACAATAAACTACTTAATTACAGTTTGGTATTATACAATACATATGTCACATTATGAAATATTGCATATCTTGCTTTAGTGGGAGTTGTTTATCGTTAATATTGGTTTTTCAACTACAATTCAAGATTATAAAATCTAGCTTCATGTGCATAGAATTATGTAAGAAATGCAAAATTAACAATTAAGTTGTTTCCCTTATCAAGTATTAAACTACTTAATTACTGCTAGCTATTATACAATACATGTTAGTATTATGTTATGAAATATTACATATTAAGTTTCAAGATTTAAGTAAAAAAATTAGTAATCTTGCTTTATTTTCATTTTAATTATAGATTACGAAATGATTATTTAGCTTTTTCTCCATTATTCTCTGATACAGATTTACATTATAGAGTTATAGAAAATCTTTAGTAAAGCAAAATTAGTTTAAGGTCCAAGTGTACCTAAAAAACGTGTGTTGTTTTTTTCATAAGTAATATAATAATTTAATAACTTTGGTTTTAAATTAATACTCTCGGAATGTTAAAACTTGCTTACCTAACTTGTTTAAGAAAACAATGTTTATTAATTAAATTATTTCACATGTTTTACGTGAAAAATTAATTTTAGAGAAACTGTACATTCAAAGTTAACCAAAAAAATACCACTTACATATTTCATAGTATTTGAACTATTTTCCCAAAATTTTAAAAAAATCGTATGTCTTAACGACTAAATTATTGTCAAAACATCTGTTGTTTGCCAAAAAAATCTGCTTTTTTAAGGTAATAATAGTTAATAATTTACCTGCTTACAAATATATGATTTTTTTTAAACTTTGAGAAAATAGTTCAAATACTATAAAACTTAAGTGGTAAAGTGGAAGCTTTTTTGGTTAACTTTGAGTGTACAGTTTCTCTAAAATTAATTTTTTCCTCAAATATTAATTTAAAAGCAAAGTTATCACATTATTATATTATTTATGAAAAAAACAACGATTATTAATCATGCAGTTAAGATTTATGCACCATATTTGGGTGTCTAAATGGCCCCTTTGTAATGATTTTTTTAAAATTTGGTATAGTTATTCACAATATAAGAAAATCCACTGTGATTTTGTTTAGAATTTTTGAATGCACCATTAAATGTTTTTTGGATACACTTGGACCTTAAATAGCTTAAAATTATGGTCAAAAATCTATTTTTACTATGTCAAAGTACAAATAGTTGCAATTCATATCATATCATGTCACAAAAATACTATAAAAAGTAACAATTCTAGGAATAGTTTTACATACATCAAAGATTTAGTATTATAATCAAAGTGAGTGACTTATTAAGAGTCGAAGGCATTCAACCAGGCCTTTCTGCTGCCTTCAATGGCATTGAAGTATGAAGACTTTTTTCTTGTAAGGTGGAATGTAAAAAATAAAACAGTACCGAAAAAACTAAAAAGATATCGGTACTAGTAAAAGAACCAACATGTTAGTATCAGAACCAACATGTTAGTATCAGAACCACTGTTCTGAAATTATATTTTGGTTCAAGTTCCTGACTGAAAGAACCAAAATATGTCAATTTTATTTTTATATTTTTCCTATCTGTACTATAAAAACAGATCTGAATATATATTTTTTTCAGAAGTTAGAAAAAAATCATGCAGAAATGGGTTAAGAAGTTACTATAGAGTGCCTTTCAATTGCATTTGATTTTTTAAACTTATTTCTTAAGTGACAGGCAAAAAGTATGCACTATAGAGAAAATTCTTTATTTTCAATTTCTGAAAATATATTATTCTTGTTAAGTCCTACTTCTTCTATTCTGGTATATGAGATAAGTTTAAAAACTGAAATTGCTCCAAGAGTAAACTGTCCTTAAATTTAAAAATAGCGAAATGTTATTAGGAATACTTATTTGTAATGATATTTTATTCGTAAATTCCAATTATCATATTCAAGTTCCAACCTTGAAAAGAATTTTTTCTTTCTATCGAAATGTCTTCTGTAATTTGAGTGAGCAACTGGAAGCAATTGCCATGCAATTGCGTGTATCTCAATTACTTCCTCTTGGAAGGAATGTGGGGATATAGTTATTACAGGAGTTATTACATGATTAATCGTGTATATGTAACTCCATCGGTTCCAGACTGTATCCTTTCCTTGAAGTAATCTGGTCACCCAATACTTATTGTAATTTTTACTATTTTAATCTAACGCTTTCAATCTGCAGATATGTCAAATGATAATCCAAATAGTAATGCAATAAAAGTATTGGCAAGTAAAGTCTTATTTGCTTTAAGTATAAATTTTTTTAATGTTGTCTTTAGTCGCATTTCGTCAAAATTACAAGAATTAGCTTCTTGTCCGGATGAAAATCCTGATTATAGTGATATAGAGTTGATCCAGCATATCAATGTGGATGTTTCTAGGCTTACAAGATTATTAACAGGTAACTTGAAAATACTTTAGAGCACTATTTACATCTTACCAAAAAATTAAGTTATCCTTTGTGTTACAGAGGCAATTCAAAAATTTAGGTTATTAAAAAAGTCTGCACATTTAGTATTAATGAGTTCTTTAGAGAAAGCGATTTGGAATTGGATGGACACTTATCCTTATGAATTTGCTGAGCTGCAAAAGAATCCGAATGAAGAATTATCTAAGTGTTGTGAACAATTATTTGATATTCTAGATACTTTTGCTGATAATAAAAAAGGAAGAGCTGCAGTTTGGCCATTACAAATAATACTTCTTATATTATCTCCTGTAAGTACAGCCACAAAAATTGTATTTTCTCAAAATGGCTCTGCATACATATTATTTGTCAAATTATTAGATGTGATACTATTTTATAAGTGCATGTTAAAAAAGTATTTAATTAGTACAGTGGAACTGTTATAAGTTGACAAGTTACTAGTTACATGGCAGCTAATAATCATTTAGACACTTAAAACTTCTCGAGTATCTCTGCTGAATGCTGCAGTAAGAGTGGTTGCAATTTGACCTCTGTCAACATATAGCATTTCAAAGTCGCTCTCAAAAGTTTTTAAAAATAAAATTTAATCATTGGGAATTCCTCCCTTTTCTAGATGAAATTCAAATTTTCATGAATGTCCACGTAATTGAATTACTTTCTGAATCAACAGACATGGTTGTTAATTATTTGTACACAGCAGGTGAGGGGATTAGTGTGGAACGGTAAAGAAGATTAATATGTACTGAACTTGAAAGGTTGAGTTCTTGTATTACGTTTAAAGGATCTATTTTTTTAAATGAATTTCAAGTATTCTTTGGCTAAAGAAATCCCTTTTTGCTCAATTTTATAAACAAGATGCAATATGTTTGACATTTAATATCTTTTAACAAACTCAAATATAGTAAAATCCCTTAATTTGAAGTAGAAACTACTGGTATTACATGCGTTACGTGCCAGGTTATAACATTACACAGTTAGTTCTGTAGTAACATTTATTTATCAAATAATATGGCTGGGGAAATTACACTAGACTGGTTAGAACCAAAAAAAACCAATATCAATTAGTATCTCCAAAATTCAAGTGTCGAATTTATTCTTTTTATCCAACCTGCATAATGCCTTATGTTAGAATCCGTTTTCTGTCATCAGTATGCTTTTAACCACACAACACTGAGGCATACTCATATGTGTATTTTGTTATTAAATTAAAAACAGCATCAATTTAGAATATAGAACTGACATCTCAGAGTATCACCATGCGTAATAATGCAGTATGTGCGAGTGAGTTTTGCTGCTGACTGTTAGTACTTACGAGGGTGTGTTTTGTATATTCGTGGAATGGGGGTAAGAAAAGTAAATAAAAAGAGAGAATTATTTTTCTTTGTCAATATATTTTCCCTTAACTCTAATACATTACTCAGACCTAGTAATTAATTTATTTATACCAGTGAAAAAATAATTCCTTTTTACCTACTGTACCTTTTTTATGCCACTGCATTGAATCTTGTTTGGATTCAGGTTCATAGTGGTGAACCCACGTTTTATCTCCTGTAACAATCAGACTTAATACTCCATCCTGGTCTTCACTGCAGAGCTTCAAAGACGGCACACGATATTCAACTTTACTCATATTGAAAATCTCTTCACATTCTGACTTGTGTAAATGACAATAACTCAAATATTGGTTTATCAAGCCCGCCACTCAGCAACCCCCCCATTCCGCGAATATAAAAATGCACCCTCGTACATATCACTCCAAACATTTTTCCCATTAACGATATCATAAACAAATGTTTCATTTGCGACCTTTTTGGATGGGTGCCAAACCGCTTCGAATCTTTTAGCATACACTGCATTTATCAGAAAACAGTACTACACATTATCACTACAAGATATTAGAATAAGTTTGTCATCTCCCTGTTATGTCTGTCTCCATTCAAGCCTGTCTGTTTGCCCATTTACTTCACATTGTTACATCGGTATGGCTTAGCTGAAAGTACTATATATACCAAGCCACCCTTCTGAGAAATTGACTGCACACTCTTGTGCAACTAACCGTAAACATTTATGTTCTAGGTTATTGCATTGTTTTGATAATACAGTGCATTCCAATGAAAACTATCCACTCTAAATATTTTTCTTCTTGGTAAGCTGTCAGAAAAATTCTGAAACACATTAATTTTAATATCGAGGGGGACACATTACAGCATAAAATTCATTGACTCTCCTTTCTCCGGCAGACACCTAAAAAATCTCAAATTACACTTTGGTCGTGTGATAGCTTATTTGAAATGTCTTTCAATTCTGGGTATGACTATCATATTCTTTTTTGTTTTATTCTACTACTACTGTGCTTTTAGAGAAATCAAAATTGCTTGAGAAAATTATTATTATTAATGAAATTTATCACAGCAAAAGGATTTAATTACTTTTTTATTAATTACTAATTTAATTACAATAATTATTGTGTGAGATGTTCAACATCACTTCAATTGATCTCGATACAATGATACAGTCTACTTTCAAATAACTGTCACATTATGAAACACTTGTGGAGTTAATTGTTGACATTCTTGATTAATTTTTCGTCATAAGTTGTCTATTCAATTTGGTTGCTTAGATACCTCCAAGGAAGTCTAAAGGTTTTAAATCTAGTGACCAAGGTAACTACGCCATAGAACTTCTTCCAACAGACAGAGGAATGCTTGATTCAAGAACCAATGAACAAGAGCAACAAAATGTGGAGATGCATCATCTTGTTGAAACCTAAGTAGATTTCTAGAAAGATTTTTGTTGATCTCTTAATATCTGGGCTATGTGTGAATCTACTGTATCTTCAAGTTATTAAAGCACACCAGTAAAGTTTCCATTAAGAAAGAAGGGTCTAACAATGTGGTCACCTAGGATAACCACACCAAATATTCAACTTTTAGGACCTTTGATTACTACAAGTGCCAGATTTACATGTAGGTCACTCTCAGCCCAATATCTACAGTTCTGTCTGTTAACTGTTCCAATAAGTGAAAATGCACTCTTATCGGAAAAACAAATATTGTAAAGTAGATTTGGATGTTCAATAAGATGTTGATTCAATTCACAATATTGGAGACAGCAATCAGGATCATCAATTCTTGAACTAATTTCAAGGTCAATTAAAGTCATTTAGAACATCTCACAAAATAATTATTACAATTAAATCGTTTTGTTATACTATAATTTTATTAATAATAATTATTATAAAGCCAGTAAGGTAAGTACAATAAAAGAAAAATTATGATAGTCAAACCCAGTATTGAAAGACATCATGTGAGCTATCACATGACCATATGTGTCATTTGAAGTTTTTTAGGGGCTGACTGCCAGGAAAAAGAGGGTTAAGTAAAGTCAATAAATTCTATGCTGTATTGTGTCCCTCTCAATATTAAAATGAATGTGTTTCAGGATTTTTCTGAAAACTTACCAAGAAGAAAAACATTTAGGGTGGCTAATTTTCATTGGAACGCACTGTATAATTAACATGTTTTGTTTACACTAACACAATGTATATTTGGTAAATATCATGCATGTAAAGTCATTCTTTATTAATGATTTTTGAAATTTCAATGATTTCTATTAATTTAATCATAAAATTATAACGAATTCTAGAAAGTATTAGAAGAAATAGTAAATGCTGATAGTGGTGCACCGTGTTCTCCGAGGCACAGTAAAAAGAAACAATTTATAGATGCTGTAAAACGATGCATTAACCCTCATGGTAATTCTAGTAAACAACTTACAGAAGCGGCAGCTGTAACATGCGTTAAATTATGTAAAGCATCAACATACATTAATATCTTGGATTCTAATAATGTTGCTTTTACCTTAGTTCAAAGTGTTCTTAATGATTTAAAGGTAAAGAAAAATTAGTTGTATTGTTTGGTTTTTAGTAATATCTTTGTTATTTGTTAGTCCTTATTATTTAATCCAACAAAACCATTTTCACGCGGGCAAAACTATTTATATCAAGATATGGATTTAATGATTGACTGTTTCGTTTCTTGTTTTCGTATAAAACCACACAACAACGAAGCCTTAAAGATTTGTCTTAATTTAACATCACCCTCTACATACCATTTTGTACTAGTTCGATCACTGTATAGGTAAGTATTTTATTGATTGTATGACATTTTTTGTTAAATTTATAGTAAAAATATTTCAGAATAGTAACACAACCTCGATTGCAATGGTGGCCTCAAATTGACTTGCTGTATAGTAGATCATCAGAACTAAGGGCAATGTTTACAGACACTTTAAATAAAGTTGCTCAGGGATATATTGCACACACACCTTTGAGAATGATACAGTCTCTCACATTGAAAGGAAAAGATTCTCAAGCTAAATTTAAAGATCGTGCTGAGGAAGTACCAGGTTATCGTAACTTGTTACTGTATATGGTTAGACTCATCCATGCTGATCCTATGCTTATGCTAAATGTAAGTAACTGTAATGAAAGTATATGTTCTGTAGATAAGGAAGTATATGTTTACAGAATCAAGGAAAAGCAGGACATGAGATTCAGAGTTCAACATTAGAATTAATAAATGGACTAGTCTCATTAGTACACCAACCAAATATGCCCGATGTGGCACAGGAAGCAATGGAAGCATTGCTAGTTTTACATCATCCTGAGAAAATTGAAGTTTGGAATCCTGAAGCCCCTATCAATACATTCTGGGATGTTAGGTAATTGATTTTGCATACTATTATTCAAATTACTTGAAATAGATTGATATGTGTTGCTGGCATAAGTAATTCAATGTTTATCTGAAAATTATATTTTATAAAGTTATGAGATTATATTATTTGAGCTCATAGGCACAACTTTTTTGAAGGATTGGTGGAGGGAGGACTATACACCAAAATCGGATATTGGTTTGTAAATACTTTTAGTTAAAATTACTACAAGGTATTCATGTTGATTACACTCTCCAGAGACTTTTAATTAATTAATAGATTAATTGACTGAAAGTTCACAAAGTGACCTTTATTGAAAATGGCATCTGATAGGAAAAAAAAGATAAGAGTAGAAAATGTTTATTTTTACTAGATGAATACGAAAAGAAAATTACTAACCGATTTAAAGCGATTTTGTGATTTAAGATCTTTTCTTTCTGCCACCATTTTCGATGAAGAAAATGATAAACTTTCGGAAATGGCAAATTGTTGTTCTCAATTTTGCTCAAAATTGAAGCACTCTAGGAAAAAAAACGCAGTAGACAAAATGTATGTATTCTTTGACGAAGAATGTGCGTAGTGAGTTTTGCTGCTGACTGTTAGTACTTACGAGGGTGTGTTTTGTATATTCGTGGAATGGGGGTAAGAAAAGTAAATAAAAAGAGAGAATTATTTTTCTTTGTCAATATATTTTCCCTTAACTCTAATACATTACTCAGACCTAGTAATTAATTTATTTATACCAGTGAAAAAATAATTCCTTTTTACCTACTGTACCTTTTTTATGCCACTGCATTGAATCTTGTTTGGATTCAGGTTCATAGTGGTGAACCCACGTTTTATCTCCTGTAACAATCAGACTTAATACTCCATCCTGGTCTTCACTGCAGAGCTTCAAAGAGTAGAAAATGTTTATTTTTACTAGATGAATACGAAAAGAAAATTACTAACCGATTTAAAGCGATTTTGTGATTTAAGATCTTTTCTTTCTGCCACCATTTTCGATGAAGAAAATGATAAACTTTCGGAAATGGCAAATTGTTGTTCTCAATTTTGCTCAAAATTGAAGCACTCTAGGAAAAAAAACGCAGTAGACAAAATGTATGTATTCTTTG
The DNA here is from genome assembly GCA_929113105.1 of Agrypnus murinus. NCBI lineage: Eukaryota > Metazoa > Arthropoda > Insecta > Coleoptera > Elateridae > Agrypnus > Agrypnus murinus. Next base: position 118,607,423 of record OV816023.1, on the reverse strand, counting down.
ACGAAGAATGCGATGCTGTTAAAAAAAGTTTTAAGAAATATTTCTTTTTCTAATTTTTTCGACTTTTAAAATTTTTTTTGGAACTGCATACGCATTTACCCTCTTTTAGGTCAAATATAAATTTTTTCATATACGAGACATGTGACATCCGAAGGTAGAGGTTTCAAGCTTTAAAATGAGCCCCCGCTGGCCTTTCTAAGTTGCGCCAATTTTTGGCCCTAGCCGGTGGTTGAGTTCAGAAAGAATAACCCATATATATTGCGGTGAATTCGCATAATTAGAAAAATTTGAACTTTTCCCACATTGGCTAGCAAAATATAAATATATGCGATGAATATGGCTAATTAAAAATAAAATATTGTTTTTATATTCAATTTCATCAAATACTTTCAAATAACGAATAATTGCTGTTAGATCGTAGATAATTGATTTATAATTAAATTGATTTTTAAAATGACTGTGAACTTTGGAAATGCTTTTCATCTTCCCTCTTTTATAAATTCTTATATGATTAAAATAAAAAACCTTTTAACAGATTTAAATAATGCAATAGTTATATAAAGATAATGTTACGTGAGTTCTTGACTAATTCAAGTTTACGTAATAATAAGTTGGGCGCCAATTAAATAACTATAAATAACTGAATTAAATTAATAAGAAAAACTCATCTCAGGGCGAATGTGGATTACTGTGGTTTTAAAAAACTATACAACTTCAAATTAAAATCACTTTTAAAATTGAAATCTTACTTAAGTTTAATTATTACTAAATTGTTCAATTCACTTAATTGCACTTCACAAGGTTGTCTTTTCTACCGCAGGTTCCAGATACAAAAAGGAAATAACTTCCTACCTTTTATATAGCGTTGGTTCTTCCTTTCTACCATATTCTTTCCCAGACCATTGGCAGAGTAAGTCACTTTATGTTTGCCCAGTGCTGGTTTCCAATTCCGGTTGACTTTCCATGGACTTTCCATATAACACCATCCATACACTCTATTTTGGTAACTCACTTTTGGTTTTATTTATAGCGGGTACACTATTTCCCTTATTCGTAGAACATTGTAGTATTTGTTTTATGTGTTTAATTAAATAAAACACCAATTTATGGTTTTAACGTAGATTTATTGACTAGCAATAACTTTGGCTAGTAATTTAATTTTAAAGGTGGTTCTTTAACAACTTATACAGGGTGTTCCGGAAAAATATGCAATGCTTTAAGGGAGTGAAAGGTGACCATATAGAGACCCCAAAACTCATAAAATAAAAATAAAAAATAAAAAAAATTTCGGATTTTTCCATATTTTTTACAAGTCACGAGTCGACTATGGATTGTTTGTAAGCTGTTGACCCTGAATTACTGATAAAGCAAACAATAGTAACTGACCTCCGCTACGTACGTATCAATTTACAGAAACAACAGAATTGAATTTCAGCAGCGGTTGCCGAGTAACTCACTACCTTGATGACTTGATCACTTATTAAGGTCGGTAAATAAAATGTAACATACGTTCGTTGACCTAATTGTGATGGAAACATTGCCTGTTTTTCATTTTACGAATGTCATTTTAACAAAATGAGTACTTACTTACCGTTTTACAAACATTTTGTGCAAACTGGGGATTTTCCTGTTTGCGTTCCAATAGCCATTGGCAAAATTGCACTCGCGGTATAAGTGTACTTTTTGAAAAGTTCCGTTCATTCAACAGGCGTGTTTGGTTCTGCCATAATTTAAACAGTAACTAAATACACTTAAATAAACTACTTATCTGTAGGGATACGAGAATGAATAAGCCCTTTATATTTCTACCATTGGTTATTTTTAATTCACGCTTACTAATGTTTGGTCTGAAACATTCTGATTTTATACATAACTTTTAAGGGTCGTTTGTAGCTTGACTAAGGCCGGCCTTAATTATCCTTTTTTCTTTTAAGAGAAAATGTGGAACACGAGCGCTTTGTTTAAAGCACAACAGTTGATTTGATTGGGTCTCGTCGCGTCTCACGTTTTGTCTTCACATGCAAAGATTTCAAGTATGGCCAATGTTACGAATGTAAATTGCGTTCAATATTGAATAGTATGATGACATCAGTGGTGTAGAAAAGGACAGAAAATATTTAAACTTTAAATTCGTATTATGAAATTATCGTAATGCATTTATTGGGTTTATGTGGACCTGTTCATTAGATAACAGTTATACTAATAAAATATACTAGTTATGTCAAATTCTAAATTCCATGCAATGACCCTATTATAGGTCTTAAAAAAAAGTGTGTGATGGTATATACAGTGTATTCTCTCATAAGCGGACACCATCCGTCGCACAGAATTTGTCCACTCAAGAGAGGGGTCCACTTAAGAAAGTTGTCCCCTTAATAGAAGTGTCCGTTTCTGAGGGTAAAAAAATATGTATACTAAATTTCAACTAAATTAAGTTTTATTCAAATTCTAAATCATGCACTAACAATGACATACTGATATGTATTTGACAAAATAGCAGAAAACAAGATATTACTTCACTTTTTTTCATTTTGAGTGAAATAATCTTCTAATGTTTTCTGCTTCAAATTAACCTGTTTTAATGAAACACTTTCAAAATGTAACATTAGGTCACAGCAAGCTTGAAAACCCTCAACGTCATCTTTATTGGCACAGAAAGACTTGAGCTTCTGCACAGTTTCTATAGCGTCCTTGTTCGTTTTTATTTGTTCTTCAATGTTTTCTGTTATAATTTCTTCTTCTTCGTCCTCACCTTCTACCTCAATGCTTATATTTGACACGTCTATTTCCATATTTTCGTCGTTTACGTACAAATTGTTATCGAAATTCACAAATTCGTCAAAATCAATATTACTGGTACGTCTCATTGCCCGATTTATTTCTGCAATTACTGCCAAGGGAATGTCATCTTCTTCTTCGAACTCATTATTATTAGATTCCTCGGAAGAGTTATGGTTATTAAATCTGAAGCCAGCTTTTTTGAAACAGTTGATAATTGTAGCAGGAGTCACTTTGTTCCATGCTTTATGAATAAAGTAAATTACATCCAGTAAGTTGATTTTTTTAACTAAATCTTCTGCTGAAGTGGCTTCGTCCATCCTAGCCAGAATATGTTTCAAGATCAAAGCTCTATACCACGTTTTGAAATTTTTAATGATTCCTTCCAAGGGTTGACAAATCGACGTTGTATTCGGTGGAAGAAAAACTATTTTAATATTTTTCAGTTTCAAATCTTTAGGATGGGATGTCGCGTTGTCCACAAAAAGAAGAATCTTTCGTTTTTCTCTACCTAGTTTTTTGTCCCATTTCACCAAGTAATCACTCATTATGTCTGATGTCATCCAAGAGTTTCGGTTAGAATACCACGAAACAGGCAAAGCTCGCGGCCTGGCTGCTCTAGCAATAACTAGTAACTTTTCGCGTTCCCCGGTCATATTTACGCAATGGAGAATAGACAGTCTTTCTTTTGCCAGTTTTCGACCTGAACACTTTTCACCTTTTAAAGAGTAAGTCTTATTCGGTAGGGCCCTAAAAAACAACCCAGTTTCATCTGCGTTGAAAATATCGCGTTGATGGTAATCCCGTAGAAGAGAAGGCAGTTTTTCTTGAAACTGTTCGACATCTTCAGGGTGCACACTACCTGCTTCTCCAGAAACCGTTCGGAATGTAATATTATGCCGCTTTTTAAACCGTTCCAGCCAACCAGAAGATGCGGCAAAACTTTGAATATTCAAGTTGTCCGCAATTTCCTTAGCTTTGCTTCTGATTAATCCACCAGACAACGGAATATTCTTATTTCGAGCTTTCAGGAACCACTCGTAACACAGTTGGTCTATTTTTAAACCTTCTGGTTTGAAAAAATTACGCTTTTTATTGACATTAACATTTGTTTCCCATTCCGATAAAAGTTCATCTCTTTTCCTAATGATGGTCGCAGCTTGGGTTTTGCCAATTTCAAATCTTCTTGCTACAGCTCGAACACTGACTTTTTCTTTGTTGTAGAATTGCACAACATCAATTTTTTCTTTCAAAGTTAAAACTCGCTTAGTTGGAGCCATGATAACACCTGATTGTGAACTAAATACATACTGACATTTCTCACTAACAGAATGACTAAAATTGAACAGTGAGTTGGTCGAACGTGCCTGAATGTGGATATTCAACAATTACCCATATCAATATCACAGATGTTGCAGTTTCAGCGTACATATTAAGACGCACGCTGTCCGCACAAGAGAGTTCAATAGGAAGAATCTCTGTCCGTGTCCGGTCTTACGATGGTCCGCTTAAGAGAAAAAAAATTAATAAAAGTATATGGAATGGCCGGTCGCAAACAAATTGCCCGTTTAAAAGAGGGGTTCGCTTATCAGGAGTGTCCGCTAAGAGAGAGTACACTGTATATATATCTCTCAAAGATATATCAACATTTTTTTAATTATAATTTCTTCGGAGGACTCTTCTGCTCTTGGAATGTTGTCTAATTCCGCTCCTGGATGAAATGCCGGTAATTTCAATATTTATTTATCTTTAGAATTTGTTCAAGCATAATCGTGAAAATTTGGGGTGTGTAGCTTACGCCATTCAAGAGATGCATAGCCATAATGTTTTTTAAAAAATGCCTCCTCTACCACCCTCTGGGTTTTTTAGGATTAAAAATATACTCATGCACCCCTTTGAGATAAGACCCACCTACCTGTAAAATTTCAGCTTACTAAGTCTTCTAGCTTTCGAGATATTTCTTGGTGGTCACCGGACATCGGAATTGGCTATTATTATGTTTGATTTCACTCTATAGACTTTTTGTTGCTATAAAATATAACCTATAAAATATAACAACAGATTTTAATTTTATTAGAAAAGTTTGTACTCTTGTTCATCTATTTATACTTAATATTCTTTCAGTTCTCAAGTTTTATTTTCAATATCACAAAAATTAATTCAGCACCAAATAGTAAACTATACCGATATTCTAAAGTGGCTAAGAGAAATTTTAATATGTAGAAATGCTTTTTTATCAAAGCATAAGGAATACGCTAATCTCGGAAGCCAAATAGCAATATGTAAGCAAGCACACATTAAATTAGAAGTAAGTCTCAAATATAATCTATAAAACGAATTCTTTTTGTAATATAATTATTCCAAATTAGGTAGTATTTTTTATGTATTTATGGAGCATTGACATGGATGCAGTTCTTACAGCCATGAGTTGTTTTGCACTTTTATGTCAAGAGGCAGAAATACGCTGTGGGTCAGATGAAGTCACTGTGACATATTTAGTACCAAATTATCATGTATATCAAGATTTAGCACAAGCATCTACTGTGTTAACGACTGGTATGTATTAAGTTGTGTTTCTTTTTAGTATTTCACAGATTAGAATTAGTATTAATTTAATTTAAACAAATAATAGCTAGCGGGGAATCTCGAATGTGTTTTCCTGATCATGCTAATGGTGAGTTCCTTTCATGTTTAGGTGTCTCAACAGCTATCTCTTTAAAAACCTATAATAATAACAATAATAATTGTATGTACAACATTTATATTACTGTAGGTCGTGCCGCTCTTCAAAAACGAATCATGGTTCTATTGCGTAAGATAGAACATTGTGTTAATGGTGTGCAACCAGCATGGGAAGAAACATTTATGAACTGGAATTCTGTATGGAAAAATTTAGCATCCTATCCAAAAGCAAAGGCAGAAGATGGTCAAATGGAACCATTTCATCGATCAATGGGAAAACGACGTGCTTCACACCAAAATTCAGAGCATGAATTAGAGGTATTTGTCTGCTTTCAATTATTTTTTTTGTTAAAATTGGGCAGTAAATAGTGACCTTGTTTCTAGCACTTTTTTTAAATTCAGTATATACAGTGAAGTCTCCCATTACAGATGCTTCCTATAAGAGGACACTTCCTGTAAGCAGACCGATTTCGCAGAATCATCATTTTGTTATTCCTAAGACAAGAGGCTATTTACCTCTTTTAAACAGACTCTCCAATACACGAACACGGACAGTACATAAAGCTCATTTTTAGTGAAAAGGTCTCCTAATCAGACACTTAATTTACCCAAATTGTTTTGTCGTCATTTTCATGTGAAATTTGATACCAGCCATTCTCGTTTAACCATTTTTGGTATTACAATACAATAACATCTAAAATAGTATTTTGTTGTTTAATAATATAATATCTCGCCCGGTTGTCTGCATTTTAGCCGATATTGATGCATGTAAGCCTATCTTGGCATTGTGAAACCAGCGATAAGTTTATTGATTGCAACAACTACAGTAATTACGATAATTATGACATAATATACAATTATTGTTAGCTTAGCACCTAGTCAGAATCGCCGTTGTCATCATCACACTCTGTAAGATCGTCATTACCCTTTATAATATATATTTTTTTATAATAATGGTTTTACAAATTAAGCTTAACAACTGACAGGGTCTATATTAGTCAAAAATCCAGTGATGGCATAAACATTTCTAAGAAATTTATTTAAGCCTTCCATAGTACCCACTGAAGAATTGTAACCTCTTAAGTACCTACCTAATTGTTAACAATAGTAGCTTTTTAATCTTTCCAGTAAGTGTGCAAAATTTTATTATCTATTGGAGTGACATCTGACCACTTTTTGAATGAACTGCCTAAAATCTTAGAAGTTTTCCTGGAAGTCAGGTAAACTGCTTCCACAAAGACTTTGTTTCTGTGAAGAGGTAAAGGGTAGAATTTTTACCATGAACATAGCTAACGGAATTTGTTTATTTATTTATTTATTTATTTTATTTATCCACAGGCTAATGCCAAATTAAGATATACAAAGTATAAATTTAAAGCAGAATATAATTTTGGTGTTATTAAGTATAGACACTAAAACGTATTATGAGATTAAATAATGAAATATCATAATAGTAACTTAATTATAATTATAAATATTCATACAATGCAAACACAACAAGACATGTAAATAGTATTTGAAAGAAATAAAGTTATGAATTTTTAACAAATGAGATATTAATCAATTTACACAAGACACTAAACATTACATTAGAATCGATTAAGTAGACTTACTCGAAATAATTATAAAGAGTAGTCAGAAAGCTACGAGATCACAGAAATAAGAGGAAGATAAACTCACATAGAAAAGTTATGGTTAAGTTGCTTAAGGAATCTTTTGGGTGAGGAGAAGAAATCTAATTCAGTGCGAACATTAGCGAGCCTAGAGGCTCTGGAAATAAAAGTATTACATCCATAGTTTGTTCTATGTGTAGTAACATAAAAACTATTAGTAGATCGAGTCACTCTGGGTGGCACATGAAGATCAATTCTACTTAATAGTGCGGGAGCAGACACTTTATTAATTAGTATGTTGTATAATGTTAGCAGGTCTTTTCTTTGATGACGCTTTAATATTGGAGTTAAGTTAAGTAAGGAAAGTAGTTCTTCATCTGTAGAATTGTGTAAATGATTTGTTTTATACACAATTTGTTTCAAAAACTTATGTTGGACACGTTCAAGATTTTGAGTATGAATGTTGTAATAAGGAAACCAAACACAAGATGCATATTCTAAAATTGGTCGGACAAGAGCACAATACAGCTCTTTTAAAGCTGTTGTACCAGTGAAATCAGCCGTGCATCTTTTAATAAATCCGAGCATTTGAAAAGCCTTGTTTACAACAATAGACAAATGAGGTATAAAACTTAATGATGAGTCAAGTGTTACACCCAAGTCTTTTATCATGGCTAAATTCTCAAGTGTGGCATTACCAATTTGATAATTAAAATTTATCTTGGTGTTGGTACGATAAAAAGACAAGGTTTTACATTTGGCTGGATTTAGTGTCATGCCGTTTCTTAGACACCAGTCCATTAAGTTGTTTAGGTCATACTGAAGTTTGTCACAATCATCAGTATGCTCTATCTGACAGAACAACTTCAAGTCGTCTGCAAATAATTGGAAATGACAATGAGCGAAACATTCATGAATATCATTTATAAATACATTGAATAGAATGGGGCCTAAATGAGAACCTTGTGGCATTCCAGAAGGATTTAGTATTTCATGTGAGTAATAGTTTCCAACTTTGACAACTTGCTTACGTTGAAGTAAGTTACTTTTGTTAGCAAAATAAAACTGAAAAATGTTCAATATCTTATATTATGTACTTATAATTTTAGTGGTCCAAGATTCGCATACAACAGCTTTTTTTTTTAATTCGCTCCAAAATATAGGGGGGCTTATAATCAAGGGGGTCTTGTTTTCGAGTAAATATGGTATGCGGCATCAAACTTCATGCCTTACGTGCAAATGCAAACGAAATGATTCCTTCTGTTGAACTAAGGCCCGGTTTCACCAACAACAAATAGCTAGTTATTCATAGAGTAACTTTATTTTCTAAATAAAATCCATATTTTGTGTTTCAGCAACACTGAATAGCACTATTCAATGGTTAAATCTACGAATAAGTTAACTGACGAAATATCCCCAGTTAAATTGCTATTTAGAGATTCATAACCTCAAAGTGAAATCAATAAACATAAACAGTAGGTTTATCCTCGTGTTTATATTAATTTCACTGACAGTTACCAAAATTGCAAGCGTTAGAATAACTTAAATATTGTATATAGAATACAATAAGTCTACGAGTCTAATAAAGTCTGAAACTATCGAAATGAATCTTTTATTAAATGGAAAAGATATCCTGGAACACGTTAATTTTTATCTTACTTTACTAAAAAAAATTTTTAAATCGAAATTTTTGAGATATTTTAATTGCTTTTAAAGTTTTAAAACAAAAATCAAATAACAATCAAGAGTTCCAAGTTTTAATAAAAAAGATTTGTAAAGAACTTTCATAATTTTAACGCTAAAAATCAATTGTTACATGGGTACTTGATTCAAACAATCTTTAAATAGGTTAAAAAAACCACATAAACAAACAGAACATAAACAAACGAAAATCAGGTTAAATTATGGTGTGGCCAACTTAAATTCCCTAAAAATCAGTCTAGGGGCCCTAGATTTTGTAAGCAGTAATGGCACATTCTCAATGAGACTCGTCTTATTCATCGAATAACTAACCATGTCTACAAATGTGTTGGTGAAACAGTAATTTAGTTAACCTGAGATTAACTTATATTCATAGAATAACTATTCATTGATTTATTTAGCGTTGGTGAAATCGAGTGTCAATGCCAGTAAAGACTGAATTTTTTTACTTCAAGTTTAATTTTTGAATGTCTTTTTCGTGCAGAGAAAATAAATCAGCACCATCGGCGTACATTTTGCCGATGTTTGGATTTTTGGACAAATCTTCACTGATGCCGATGTTGATGTATCAGTCAACTACTCGTTCTTTCTTAAGCGTACTTCCTATAACCTGACATAGTCATTTCTTTTATACGAACGTCACCAACACATGGACAAAAAGTGTGGCACCGTCAGTGTTTGCTTATGGGAGATTTCACTGTATATCGAAGAAATATTAATTATTTCTTCAGCTATAAAAATCCCAAAATTTTGAGATTTAATTTCATATAAATTATTAATTACATTTTTTATTATTTTATTTATTTTTAACATTGTTTTATAGTATCATACTTGAACTATAAATTACAAAAACAAAAATTGTACAAATCCTCCATTGATTACTCATATTGTTATTCATTTTTATTTTAGGATCAAATAAATGAATGGGCCAACATGACAGGATTTTTGTGTGCCTTAGGAGGTGTTTGCTTACAAAGAAAATCGCCTTCCAGACCAACACTGTCTGCATCTACACATGCTAGTTTATCATCTGTAACTATTAGTTCCATGACTTCATGCCTTAGTGACAGCCGTAAATCTAGCGTGTTACCAAGTGGCAGTCAAGAACCACGTCAGTATTGCCCTGTAACACAGTGAGTAAACAAGTTAAAAAGTTAATAATTATGTTGCTTAATATTTTTCTGTTTACAGGTTTGTTGATTTGTTACTGCGTCTTTTAGTTTGCAATAATGAAAAATTTGGTCCACAAATTCAAAAACATGTAAAAGAATTAGTGGGTCATGAAATGTCTTCAGCACTATACCCCATTCTCTTTGAACAAATTAAAACTATTATTGACAAATTCTTTGATCAACAAGGGCAAGTTGTTGTAAATGAAGTGAACACCCAATTTATTGAGCACATTATTTTTATAATGAAAAATATTTTGGATAGCAGTAAAAATGATCAGCCATCAGAACATTTAGGTGTTACAAGTATTGAGGGTATGATGCTTGGAATTGTAAGGTACATTAAAAAAATACATAAATAAAATAGTAATAATCTTATTAAACTATTTTCTAGATATGTACGTCACCTTGACATGACTGTCCTTGCAATACATATTAAGACTAAATTGTGTCAATTAGTTGAAACTATGATGAAACGCAGAGACGATTTAGCTTTCAGGCAAGAAATGAAATTTCGCAATAAGCTTGTAGAATATTTAACTGATTGGGTATTGGGAACTTCGCATCAAATAGCACCACCAATTTCTGGAGATGTTACGATAATTACTCGAGATTTAGATCAAGCATGTATGGAAGCTGTTGCAGCTTTATTACATGGCCTGCCTTTACAACCCGAAGAATCTGATCGTGGCGATCTTATGGAAGCTAAAAGTCAGCTTTTCTTAAAATATTTTACATTATTTATGAATTTATTGAATGATTGTAATGATGCTTCTGAAGTAGAGAAAGAAGTTTCTCGACAACGGCTTAGTGCTGGAAAATTAAATACACTGCGTAATTCTACTATTCAAGCTATGTCTAATTTATTATCCGCTAATATCGATAGTGGTCTAATGCATTCAATAGGTAGGTACTAAATTGATGTAATTTTGTGTTTTGTAAATTATTTTTACTATTATTTTTAGTTTATAAGAATTTAAAGAAATTCTAGCAAATATTGGTTGTTTGGTAGTAAGCTATCTTCTTTGGTCTCAGAAATTATTAGGGATCGACCGATATTGAAATCGGTAAATCGGTACGTGCCGCCGATTATCTATATCGTATCAAATCGGTGGGAAACTTGCCGATATATTGGCAAGTAACAATGACAAATTTCGGGATTTTTATTACATATACATATATGTATACAGGGTGTCATGAGATAGAAGGCATTTATTTTAAGGGGTGATAGAAGACATCAAAAGGAACAAAAAAGTCTCAATAATGTTAATAGGCTTTCGAGTAATTAGAAAAAACCATTGCCATATCTGGCAACCTTGCTTAAGTATAATCGCATTCTGCAACTTAAGGTCTTGAACTTGTTTTAGAATTAAGATCGGTTAGTCTAAACAAACGTACGATGACAGCCGTGGTTTTGCTGAAAAAGCTAAATGAAGCACGTTTTATAGCTTTTTATTACAAAAGGTTTTTAAAAACAGTAAATAAGAAATCTATGATCAGGATATGATCAACATCTGTGTAAATATGAGTTCAGATCAGATTACAAGCAGCACTTTTCTCTGGTGTTAATTTGAAATAAATAATAACGCCAGCGGCGGCGTTATACAGATGAATACTTACTCCCAAATAACGGGTTAATTAAAAATGCAATTGTTTTAAGTGTCATAGTGCAATGAAGCCATTTAAAGAAACGTTTGTAATTGCGTATTAAAAAACAGGGGGAATACAGAAATCAATTTAACGAAAACAATACTGCATCTGATTATGCAATTTGTTAATTAACATGTATTAAGTTATGGGAATTTTTAGAGCAATATTCAGTAAGCGCAATTAATAGTTTCCAATTAAGAATTTAGGTAATATTTTTAAGTCGGCATTTATAAACGAGATTACCATCCCTTAAGAAATAACAGTACTTATAACGTTTTACAATAATTGCCAATATTTCATTCATAAATAATCTCCATTTTACTAAAAGGTTTCAATCATGCTGTTTGTTATGAGTTATGATGCTTCCAGCTTTGTTAAATTTTTATTGCAGTTATTAGAAAACCCCATTCTGCGTACGTAGGAATCATGGTAACACTTAAAAAAGCCAACTTCTTAAGGTGTGGTATTTAATTGTTTCTAACAGTTGAGATAAAGGGTGAAAAAACACAATGTTGCATCATCAACAACTATGCCTGGAATAATACGAATAATACCGGTAAATATTTCTTGCAGTGCCTACAATAACGGCTTTTAACTTTTTAAGTTGGTTCGAGTTAGATTTGGTTTTTGTATGAAAATAACCAGGATGCTTTGGCTCTTTCTTTAACAAAGATTTTAAAGCGGTGATATGCGGGCGTTTTTTATAACTCCAGCAGAATTTGAATTTTAGCAAGAAAAAGCTCTTACAATTTAGGATTTTTTAAAATAAAAGCTACAACACATGTTCAGTTTTTTTAAGTTATGTAGCTGCAAATACTATCATTTTTAATTTTGGTTTCAATAAGGTTCATACAAGAAAAGTAATTTAATTTTAAATCTCAGCCTGGAAATGTTGAGAAATTGTTAGTTCAAAGTAGTGACAACTTTAAGCATCAAAGTTTTTATTAATAACAAAGATTTTTAAATTTTGTCACTGATTCTAGATGCCCTGAACATTTTATAATCAAACACCAATACATTTTTTATTCTTTACACAAGTTGGATTTTTACCTCATTGCACGTTTTTGTTAAGGCTCGCCCCACAGTTATTAATTATTCTCCTCAAAAACATCAATTAATTTAATACGACATTCAGTTAATTCTATAAAATTATTATTACTTTAATTAATTTAATCAGCCAAGATATACCGGATGCCTATGATTTAAAGAGCTTTTTGACAAAGTGTTTATCTTATTTCGCTCTAAAATGGTACTAAAAACTGTTATTAAATAAACAAACTCGTGCATTGACAAATCATTCCAAGTTCAAAAACCTAAAACTCAGCATTATCGCGCATTATAGCATTAAACGGGTATCATTTATACAACAATCAGGCATGACCCAAATAATCTTAAGCAAAACGTGCTTTTTTCAAGTTCAAGAAACATCCACATCAGCATAATGTGTAAACTGGAGCATATGGTTTACAATTTTTACAGGGTTGTAATGTTTCTTAATTGAGTAAAATGAATTTGTAATTGTAAAAAGAATTCAATTTTACGCGGAAACGACGTACGATAGGATAAAACGTTATTAAGGTTTGTTGTTGTGATAGATGAGATACATCTGCCGACAAAGCCCCATACTTAAAGTGCTATTATTAACACGGCAAAATGATGTTAAACTAGTGGTACGTTCTAGAACAAAGTTGTATAAGACTTTTTTGTTCTTTTTGGTGTCTTCTATCACCTCTTAAAATTAATGCGTTCTATCTCCAGACACGCTGTATAATTCAGCACTCCAGGCCTACATTAGGCCTATGGCTTGGATTTTCTCTCTCCAAACTTTCCTTTCTTGTACCCAATCTCTTCAATTCAATAAGTTGTGTTCTATTAGATCTTCTTCTAAGCAGTCCCACCAGGTTTTCTTGGGCCTTCTTCTATTTCTTCCGCCTATTTCTGTTCTAAATATTTCTTTAGTTAGCTCTTCTCTCATTCCATAGATATGTCCTAACCATCGTAATCTACTTTGTTGTATTTTAATTTTAACGTTAGGTTCTTTAAATATCTCCCCAACTTCTGCGTTCGTTCTTCTTCTCCAGGTGCCATTTTCCCTGTTGCCTCTGCAATTCTTTCTTAAAATTTTTCTTTCCCACACTTGGAGCTGGTTGATATTTTCCATCGTTAACAATCACGTTTCACTCACAAATAGCACCACTGGCCGTATCACTGTTTTATAAAGGCTTAGCTTTAAATCTCTTGGAACACTTTTTTCACTTAAAACACTGTTTAATGCACCCACACATCTTGATCCCGCGTCAATTCTATAATGTTGTTGCTGTGGCTTCCATCGCTAGATATTTCCCTGCCTAAGTATACTATACTATTGGTTGTTCTAAACATATATTTTCTCTTCCTCTCTACGATGATATTTCTAGGCTTTGTACCTCTCTTAGGTTATTTCCTAAGATCATATATCCCGAATTGTTTTCATTTATTTCTAAACCAACTGTATGGGCTTGTTTTTCCAGATTCTTTACTATGTTCCTTAGTTCTTGCGAGGAGTACTACATCATTTGTATAAGCAAGGGTTTGGTACGAACTTTTAAGTATCTTATTTTTCATTTTGATTCCGGTTCTTCTAAAGATCATTTCTAATGTTATATTGAATAGCGTTGATGAAATCGGATTACCTTGTTTCAATCCTAGTTTATTTCCAAATTCTGCTGATGTTTGCCCTTTATATTTCACTTTACTCACTGTGCGCTTCAAAGTCATCATTACTAGCTCAATTAATTCTTTCGGAATCTGTATCTCTTCCATTGCTTTATACACTTCAAACCTTTTGATCTTATCTTATGTTCGTATAAAATCAATAAACAATGCATGTATTTGAATGTTTTTTCTGCTGCTTTTTTTCATGTACTTGGTTTATCACAAAGATATGGTCTATCACTGATTTACCTTTTCTAAAGCCTGCCTGGTAAACTCCAGTTTTATCCTCCACTGCTTTTTTTTTGCATATACATAATGTATCAAAATACAACCAAAGAAATATAGTCTGCAATCGTTTTTTATAAGTGACGTAATGTATGACGGCTGCTGAACAGGGATGCACACAAAATATGCACAGAATGCATATCAACAGCTGAGAAAATTTGCCCAAAACAGTATTTTTTTTAGAGTTAATTAGCATTCATATTTAACGTTTGATTTTCTACATCCTCGATAAATTATTCGGAAATTGTTTATGCAAGCAAGTTTATGAAATCTGAAACCGCTGCAGCTGTCAAGTGAAACAGCACTTTTCGCCGTAACAAAAATATTAAAAGAATTTTATTCATTACTTAGGCAGTTCAATACGGTGATATTATTTATGTCTATACATGCTGGCAATTTCCCAAAAATATTCTTAGTTAAAAACACGTTTATGTTAATTCATAATGTAGTAAAAACCAGGAACGCATTTTTATAAATATTTTTTAAAGCTAAAAACTATAGAGATTGAAAATTGAAAAACTGTATAAAAATATTAGAGTTTCAAGAAAAAAAATTAAAATTTTTAGTGAATTGTTTGTCTCCGATTCTAAATTGATCCTATCTCCATAAGTATTGTATTATTGAATTCACAATAAACAAAATTAGATCTGCAAGATCTGAAGAAAATAAGATTACATTCTAAATAAAGTTTTAGCATTCTGAAGTTTGAAATTTTTGACTTGCTTGATAATAGCATAGTTAATTATAATGGGATTATGATTGATTTAATAATAGTTAATAATAATGATTAAATAATCTTACATATTGTATTTGTAACTTGCATGAAATTCTTGTGAATTTTCTGCATTAGATCTGTTGATACTAATTTAGACCTTCTTAACACAGATTTGGGTTACAATAGAGATTTACAAACAAGAGCTGCTTTCATGGAAGTTTTAACAAAAATATTACAACAGGGAACTGAGTTTGATACATTGGCAGAAACAGTATTGGCTGATCGTTTTGAACAACTTGTGCAACTAGTAACAATGATCAGTGATAAAGGAGAACTACCAATTGCCATGGCTTTGGCCAATGTAGTTACAACATCGCAGATGGATGAACTTGCAAGAGTATTTGTTACGTTGTTTGATGCAAAACATTTATTATCTCCATTGTTATGGAACATGTTTTATAGAGAAGTTGAGGTTTCAGATTGTATGCAAACTTTATTTAGAGGCAATTCTTTGGGTAGTAAAATTATGGCATTTTGTTTTAAAATTTATGGTGCTAGTTATTTGCAAACACTACTAGAACCACTTATAAAGCCCTTGTTAGATGAACCAAATTGTAGTTTTGAAGTTGACCCAGCTAGGTAAGTATTTTAGTTCTTTAGATTGCTTTTCATAATATTTTAATTATTTTGATATAGAATCGAAACAACAGAAGATATTGAAGAAAATAGACAAAATCTTATTGCACTTACCCAAAAAGTCTTTGATGCAATTGTTAGTTCTGCCGACAAATTTCCTCCACAATTAAGATCAATGTGCCATTGTCTATATCAAGTGCTTAGCAAGAGATTTCCTCAATTTCCTCAGAACAATATTGGTGCTGTAGGCACAGTTATTTTCTTGAGATTTATTAATCCTGCAATAGTTTCACCTCAAGAAATGGGAATAGTAACAAAACAAGTTCCTACTTCAGTTAAGAGGGGTTTAATGCTCATGTCAAAGATCTTGCAGAATATTGCAAATCACGTAGAATTTAGCAAAGAACAGCATATGTTACCTTTCAATGATTTTCTAAGAGCACATTTTGAAATTGGACGAAGGTAGTTGACTGAATTAATACTAGTCATGTAAAACTGATTTTATTTTCTTTTAGATTTTTTATTCAAATTGCATCTGATTGTGAGACTGTTGACCAAACATCTCATTCAATGTCTTTTATAAGTGATGCTAATGTTTTAGCATTACATAGGTTACTATGGAATCATCAAGAACGGATTGGTGATTATCTTTCAAGTAGTCGAGATCATAAAGCTGTAGGACGTCGACCATTTGATAAAATGGTTACCCTTTTGGCGTATTTAGGTCCACCAGAACACAAACCTGTAGATTCTCAGTAAGTGTTTATAGATGTTATGAGCAATCTCTGAAACTGTACAATCTTGACGATGTCTATAAGAGAGTGTAGTGTGTTTGTTTTGTGCAAGGTAACTTTTTAATTTGTTACTGTATCTCTTGTACACTGTCATCTACTTAGTTTATTGACATTCATATCCAATATATATTTATGGTGCACCAGCTGCATTAAGTTTAATATGCACATTCCCTTCAAAAGAGAAGTAATTAAGATACGCTCCATCAGCATGCACTTTGTGTTATAGTAGAGTGCAATTTGCATCAAATTATGACTTTTGTGGGACTTCAAGGTAAAAATGTATAAATTACATAGAATTGTAGCTTTGGTTCTGTAGATTCTAAAACTGCAACTTTTCAAAAAATTCTATGGTGCAAAAGGGCACTATTTAAAAATTTCGAGTTCAGTACGTAGTTGGAAAATAGAAGATATAAGCTACATCTGTAATAAAAAATTATGTATATTTTTGTACAGATTCTTATTGATCTTAAAGTCTTAATAAGAGCTTCCGTTTGGAAATGCACGCAAATCCCATAAGCGAAAATTGAGAAGGTTTCACATTTATGCAGATTTCTCGTTTCAAGCACTGCACAAATCTAATTAAATTCGACTAGTTTTTGCTTTATACCGTTTTATCTCGGGAAAGGTAGCATTTAACAAAAAAGTGTATTCTTGTGAAATTGTAACCACGTTTTTTGCAATTGCGATGGTCCTTGATTTATAAATTTTAAACAAATATTAATCAAGATATGTAATAAAATGTAAAACATCATTCATTGTGATGTTCCACCGCCCGCAGCAGGCTGTACAATCATATAAGGCGTTCGCATCTCTCATCTTACTGCGCCTGCCCCGCGTGTAGCACAGAGGTATTTATTTGTCTCTTATCATTTACTAATAAATTTACATTTTTGTTTTCTGCTTGCAATTATTCGTAACAAAAGTATATTGTATAACTAGCAAAATAATTTGTCTACATAATTAGTGGTAAAGTTACAAATATAGGTACATACAGATTAGTATAAGTCTGTCAAAACTGTTCTCCCAAAATGTTTTTGTCACTCAAATTTATAAATAAATTTAACAAAAACAAGCAGGGAAAATACAGAACAAGGAAAGTAGAAAAACAACCAAATTTACCGTAAATACATAGATTGAAACTACTAAAGCTCACGTTAACAGCTATCAGATAATCTTGCAAAATATTTTAATCTATTTCTTGAGATGGAAATGATGGAGTTTCTATAGAATCTTTGCATGATTTCTGTACCATACACCGACTTGATCCAAACTAAGTAAAAAACAGTACCTAAATAACAGTCCATAATTTAAAATGAATTAATAGAATACCTTTTTTACACCCACATGCTATCAAAATATTTAAGTTTTCAGATAATGTCGATCATGTTTGTAAAATAGGTACTATTTTGTCGTCTACTACGGTCCATCCGACACAATTTAAATTTAAATAATACAAATTAAAATAAAGGTGGCTGTGGATCAAGGAATGAGTTAGAAATATTTGATAACCGTCTGGTGTTGATATCTCGAATAGTTTGAGAGATATTAAAAGGGGGTTGTTGAAAAACGTTTCCCTTTATATCAGCAACCTATGGCCTGTTTTCAATTTTTTCTATCGTCGTTTACTACGGTCCATCCGACGTCTGTAACATAGTACAGTCAGGCTGGGTTGTGGATCAAAAATGTTACACCATATTTTGGCCTGGTAATGAGCGCATAAGCAATCTTTGTTGCTGGTAACTTGTCAATCGTGTTAGAGGTCGCAAGAACTCTACTTAAATAATAGCTACAGCTACACCATACAGGAATGAACTATATGACATTACATGTCTTACAACTACTCTTTTTCCATAATCCCACAAACTAATTCATCAACCCGTAAATGTATGAAATGCCGGTAAGTTTTTTGAAACTGAAGGACTCGTACCTATTTCCTGAACCGCAATATATCGAGAGACTTTTTGATCTCCAACTTTCATCCGAATACTTCGGTTTCAAAAAACTTACCGGCAATAATAACATGCATAGTCTGTAAAAAAATGTATACAAACAATGCCAATATCACATGTATAAATTATTTATGAGGAGCTCTTGCGGCCTCTAAAACAATTGACAAGTTACCACCAGTAAAAGACAGTTTAAGGTAACATTGCTTACGAGCTCACCACTAGGCCAAAATATGGTATAACAGTTTTGATCCACAACCCAGCCTGTTCGTACAATGTTACAGACGTCGCATTATGTAAGATTTTCTTGATCTGGCAGAATGAAATTATTTACACCCATAAGTGTACATGTTTTATTTTGCATTGTATCAGTTAATTTTTTGTATAATTCTAAAACTTTGGTGCATTATTAGTCGCACACTCTACAACAGATGAATGTTTGCACTTCTGGCCTGTTTAATAAATTCAGCACATCGCATCGTTATGAATGTAGTAAATTTTTCTGGGGGATTCTCTCTGATAGCTGTTATAGTCCAGTCAAACTAAACATTTGAAATGGAAAATGGAAGTACATAAGATTTTTTTCTTCCAGCATGCAGGGGGGGTCTAGAAAAGCTTAACTTGAAGTTTTCGACCTCAAATTCATATGAGCTTTTTCCGCCATTTTGAAAAGAAGGGTGAAGTGTTATTTTGAAATTATCTCTGTAACAGTAGGTCCAACAAAAAATTTGTATAAAGCATTTTTGTCGGCAATATGATTGTCTACAACTTTTATTTGAAACTTTTTCGCGTAATATAAAACATGAAAAAGTTGTAGACAATCAATCGTATTGCCGCAAAAATGCTTTTTACAAATTTTTTGTCGGACCTACGGTTACAGAGATAATTTCAAAACAACACTTTATCCCTTCTTTTTCCAATGTTTTTTTCCTCATAACTTTTTCATTTTTTATATTACGCGAAAAAGTTTCAAATAAAAGTTGTAGATAATCCTATTGCTGACAAAAATGCTTCATACAAATTTTTACTGTTACAGAGATAATTTCAAAATAACACTTCATCCCTTCTTTTCAAAATGGCGGAAAAAGGTCATCTGAATTTGAGGTCGAAAACTTCAAGCTTTTCTAGACTAGGGCTGTAAACATCCGGATATTTTAAAAATCCGGTTAATCCGGATTTAACGAATCCGACATCTCAAGTTCGGATATCCGAATACTTCGGATTTGAAATCCGGATTTGAAGTCCGGATTTGAAAACCGGATTTGATGTCCGGATTTGAAAACCGGATTTGAACTTGGTATATACAATAACAGTTTTCATTTTTAAATTAGAATAGTTTGTCTCTTATTAGAATAGTAGTGAAATTAGTTACCATTTATGGTAACAATAAACAATTGACAAATAATCATTGCAATTGACTAAGTCCTACCAAAAGCCAAAAATCAAAAGAAAATATAGTTGTTCCAATAAAATCTTAAAAATTAGATTAGTTTAAGTCTAGATTAGTGACGGTTTTTTTATTTCTAACATGCACAAAAAGTATTATTATGTACTATACAATCTAAGTATCATTATAAAAATAATTAATGCACATAGATGTTGCGGGTTATCCATATAATACGTCACATTGAGAAAGTAAGATAGTCATTAGGGTGCCCGTAAAAACATTAGTCGGCAAAATAAATACTCAATTAAAAGAATAGAAAATTGTACATTTTAAGTTTTTCTGGCTGTTCTTGCAATGGTTATATTCTGAAGAAAATACAAAACAATGATTGCGAAAGCGGCTTCTTTTTGAAGTATTGAATCTTTTTGCGGCACGGCACCATTTATTGTTGTTTTAATAACATCAATATCTTTCCCTGTAAGAAACTTTTTTCCGTACAGCCCATTTTTCGTACAGTTTGACTGGACTATTAATAAATAATAGGATCGGAAGATATTAAAAATTAGTTACAGACCGCCATTCTATTGGTTATTGTCGTGAAATTCTTCGGGCAAACTATTGTCGATACTGGCGATAATCTTTATTTCGGGATCCCTGGGTTTCTTTCGATAACCGTCCTAGATGAAGAATACATCTATTTATAATACCTTTTACATGCATTAACAATACTTGCATGCTAGGTAAGCATCGCATAGTAATCAAGCATAATGATTGAAATATACAGTGTGTTCATTTGAAAAATTCCCATCTCAAGTATCTCTTAAACCGTACAAAATAGCAATTGTGGCAAAAAGAGGTCGATTGATTTTTCGAGGAGGACATTTAAATGTAGTACAGTAGTAAAATTTTTGAATCCACCCCCTTATAATATAATAATAATATAATAATAAAAACTGCAGAAAACCTTAACCAGATCTGCCGGCACCAGGAATCGACCGCGGGCCGCTTGGGTGAAAGTCCAGCACTCTAGACATTACTCTACCAAGGCTGTTTCTCAACTTCTCAATTTTAATCTCAATGTCAACTTTAAAATGCCAAATGACAATTGCATACGTTTTTTTTTTAAATTGAAGCGGGCCATGAGTTGCTGATATAAAGGGAAAAGTTTTTCAACAACCCCCTTTTAATATCTCTCAAACTATTCGAAATATCAACACCAGACGGTTATCAAATATTTCTAACTCATTCCTTGATCCACAGCCACCTTTATTTTAATTTTTATTATTTAAATTTAAATTGTGTCGGATGGACCGTAGTAGACGACAAAATAGTACCTATTTTACAAACATTATCGGCATTATCTGAAAACTTAAATATTTTGATAGCATGTGGGTGTAAAAAAGGTATTCTATTAATTCATTTTAAATTATGGACTGTTATTTAGGTACTGTTTTTTACTTAGTTTGGATCAAGTCGGTGTATGGTACAGAAATCATGCAAAGATTCTATAGAAACTCCATCATTTCCATCTCAAGAAGTATTCTATTAATTCATTTTAAATTATGGACTGTTATTTAGGTACAAGAAAATTTATTTTTAAATTGCAGAATAAATCTTGCAGCTGAAAAAAGTTTTTTACTTGCATTGGATCAAGTCGGTGTATGGTACAGAAATCATGCAAAGATTCTATAGAAACTTCATCATTTCACAATATTTTGTAAGATTATCTGATAGCTGTTAACGTGATCTTTAGTAGTTTCAATCTATATATTTACAGTAAATTTGGTTGTTTTTCTACTTTCCTTGTTCTGTATTTTCCCTGCTTGTTTTTGTTAAATTTATTTGTAATTTGAGTGACAAAGACATTTTGGGAGAACAGTTTTATAACAGTCTTGTACTAATCTGTATGTATATTTGTAACTTTACCACTAATTATGTAGACAAATTATTTTGCTAGTTATACAATATACTTTTGTTACGAATAATTGCAAGCAGAAAACAAAAATGTAAATTTATTAGTAAATGATAAGAGACAAACAAATACCTCTGTACTACACGCGGGGCAGGCGCGGTAAGACGAGAGATGCGAACGCCTTATATGATTGTACAGCCGGCTGCGGGCGGTGCAACATCACAATGAATGATGTTTTACATTTTATTACATATCTTGATTAATATTTGTTTAAAATTTATAAATCAAGGACCATCGCAATTGCAGAAAACGTGGTTACAATTTCACAAGAATACATTTTTTTGTTAAATGCTACCTTTTCCGAGATAAAACGGTGTAAAGCAAAAACTAGTCGAATTTAATTAGATTTGTGCAGTGCTTGAAACGAGAAATCTGCATAAATGTAAACCTTCTCAACTTTCGCTTATGGGATTTGCGTGCACTTCCAAACAGAAGCTCTTATTAAGACTTTAAGATCAATAAGAATCTGTACAAAAATATACATAATTTTTTATTACAGATGTAGCTTATATCTTCTATTTTCCAACTACGTACTTAACTCGAAATTTTTAAATAGTGCCCTTTTGCACAATAGAATTTTTTGACAAGTTGCAGTTTTAGAATCGACAGAACCAAAGCTACAATTCTATGTAATTTATACATTTTTACCTCGAAGTCTCACAAAATGTGTGTTTTTTGCAAGTTTTGGATCTCCGAGCACTCTACTATTACGAATGCTAACAGTTCACACCAATGGGAGCGAGGTTGCCTATCCACCCTCTACTAACTCTTCAGGCTAATACCGAGCTATAACCATACTCACCTGTCGCGTTCCTTCTCCAAACAGATGGGCTCCTAGTCCAGCATGTGAACTATTCCTACAACTTGAGTGGGATTTTACTGCCCGGCCGACTCCAACCTTAATGTGCTGGTCTTGGAGGTTATGCCACCCCAGCCTACTATGTTATAGTGTGAGAACTTTTTGTCACTTTCTCTTATTTTTTGGGCAAGGGCGATATGTGCAGTTGATGTACTCTATTGGGTAGAAGCTACTTACAACTCACAAAGATTGATTCATAAATATTGGAAACATTGAAGAAAGTGCTTGTTGGCTATCTGAATTCTCTCCACTTCAATTTGTTGGAGCTGGAGAATCTAGACAATACGTTAACCCTTTGTGTACCAATTAAATGTTTTTTTAAAGTTTGTGCTTTTTTCTTTGGATTTATGTTACAAATGCTTTATATTCATGGAATTCGACGAGAAAAATTTTTTTCATTTATTACTTTTTTCAAAATTGCGTGGTTCTACTATGGGACCACTGGGAAAATAAGAACCACATGGCTACACGTCTCACTTGTAACTTTTATATTCAGTTTTGAACAAAAATAAACTTTCTTATTATATAAAGCAAACTTATAAACACTGTGGTAATAACAAGATAATTTTCAGTGAAATATGTACAAACTTATGTTTTATGGAATGAAAAAAAGCAATTCTTGTTCGCTGGACAAAGACCAACGTCACAGGAGCTGCAATCCCACCTAGTTCTATTTGATGAATTTCTGGTACTGCAGTGCGCACATCTAACCTTATTACCATGCTGTGGCATATGTGCTGCTTTGTCTCTGCGTCGCTCAATGGGAACATGGACCTTGAATTTGTTGGTAACATTTTCCATGCTTTGGCTTCCTGTCTGAGGTCGAGCAGGATCTGCCCCGACCAATCCATTTGAAACTGAAAGCAAAGCCGGAACTCCTTCAGCAAAAGAGTACTGCAATTTGGTGGAGATCTTTCCTTGAAGATTAGAAAGGCGTTCACCACAGTAAGGTCAACAAAATGCCAGAAGATTCTTGGCCACCACTTCTTTGATTTTCGGTTTATTTCGTAGCAAGATTTGTACATATCCGTTTTATCCACATAGCCCATGTGTTTGTTATAATCGTTCACCAATTTCACACAGTTGAAGTCCTTACGCGAACCGTCTTTTTGTTTTCGAGATATTACATTGATTTCTTGAGGACTATGGAAATTACTCAGGAAGTATACTGGCTTATTGTCTTTCCACTTCAAAGCCATGAGTCGTGTATTACTCATACGCCAGTCCACATCACCTCTTTTCATATCTTTGTCACCCATGAAATCCTTCGGAAAATTCTTTCTAGTTTTCCTGACTGTGCCACAGCCATATATGTCATCTTTTTGTAAAGAAGTTTGCAATGACACGGAATTAAAAAAGTTGTCAAAGTACACTTCATGGTTTTTTCCAACTAAATCGCTACACAAATTCTTAACTACTCTTTCTCCTAAATATTTATTGTTGATTCTATCAGCTTTGCCTAAGAAAATTCATATTTTGTTACCATGCAATCAAATAACGGTTGTGCTTACCTGTATATATTTCAAACTGCGAAACAAAGCCAGTTTCGTTGGCTCGCATCCAGATCTTGTATCCTCTCTTGATTGGCTTCATTGGCATATATTGACGGAACGATATCCGGCCTTTGAATCTAATCATGCTCTCGTCAACAGCCTGACGTTGGGTGGGTCTGTATGACTTTGCATACATTTCTGATAACTTGCTCAACATTGGTCGCACTTTATATAATTTGTCGTAGTTAGGCTGACCTTTCTTAGGTTCCTTAGAATTATCGTTTAGGTGAATATGACCAAGGAGCCAACTAAAACGATTCCTTAACATGCAGGAAGAGATAAAATGATCTCGTAATTCTGCTCGGGAGATCATCCTTGTAACTTGGGAGTCGTTTGATGCCCATTAGGATATTGATTCCAATAAAGCACTTTATTTCCTCGGTTGTTGTGGCTTTATGAATGTTAGGTATGTGCTTCTGAGTGGCATACAAGTTTGTTTCCCATACGATCTTTTCTACCAATTCTTCCGAAAATAGGTAAAGGAACAAGTCTACTGGGCTTTGGATATTATCAGGTACATTAGGTCCGAAACTTTCTGTAAAAAGTGCAGGTGTCACTCCATTATTTGCTGCTTTTGTCCATTGGACGTTGGTTGCTACAGTAGTTGATACAAATGCAGCCAGGGGTAGCTCATCTTCTGAATCCCAGTCCGAATGGTCACTTTCCATCTCCTCGTTCAAAACATCAATTTCTGCAACTGCTGCTTCTTCGAAGGCAACAAAATTCATTGTAGATATCGCTTCAGCGTCCTCGGTATCACTAGCATCGTCCGAAACAATGGATTCGTTATCAGATGGAATTTCATCTACTAGTGTAAACAAATCATTCGAACCAAGCTCTTCTAACTGAGATATACTCCAAACGTGCTTTCCTGTAATTCAGAAGAATTTATTAAACGACCGTACTTGTGGTACCGAACGGAACCACACACTCAAACTCATAAATAAAACCTATATTAAAATTACACACCTACTCCACCTATGCTACACATACTATATATACCAGTTAGCTATTAGAACAAGTTACCTACCTTCCATATCGGTTTGTATCACTTCTGCAAATTCACAAAAAGCAACACCACTGTTTTGCACTATCCACAAAACTGCAACATGTGCACATGTCGTATTAACGGTAATACAGACCAAACAACCACGTGCAACACTGACGTCAATTCCCTTCTCACAGTTATAAATGTGGTTCCAGCGAGCGCGGTCTAGTCCACTAGGAAAATAATATTTGATGTGTGGTTCCATTTGGGTACCACAGGGACACAAAGGGTTAAAACCAGAGTTTCCAGGTAAAAATCAAAGATCTGACAACCCTAATATAAATTAAATCTTTGATCCTAATTTATGTAAGCATTTCTGGAATTGCCAAAATTGTATGATTTTAGACATTGCTCATAGGACATATACATATGAGTTTTCTATTAAACTTTTTAAATGCTGCATAATAAAACATACTCTTCTTGAATTTATGTATATTATTACAGCATACTATTTTCATCATATGCAAGGTGGAGTTCTATTGATATGTCTTCATCCAATTTTGAAGAGATAATGAAGAAACATAACATGCATGAGAAAGAAGAGTTTAAATCTTTGAAAAGTTTAAACATATTTTATCAAGCTGGTACCAGTAAAGCTGGTCATCCAGTATTTTATTATATAGCACGCAGATATAAGTAAGTTTGCTTTTAAAAATATATTTAATGTTTTCTTTAATCTTCAAATTATTCTAGACTTGGCGAAACAAATGGAGATTTACTTATCTATCATGTCTTGCTTACTGTGAAACCCTTTTGTCATGCTCCATTTGAGTTAGTAATCGATTTTACTCACACCAGTTCAGAAAATAGGTTTAGGTAAGATTATATCTGATTAATATGTTAAAAACGACTCATCAACAATCTGTTTTAAAGGACTGAATTTTTGAATAAGTGGTTTTATGTTCTTCCTGAAGTTGCTTATGAAAATATACACGCAACATACGTTTACAACTGCAGTAGTTGGGTTCGTGAATATACCAAATATCACGATAGATTATTAGCTCCTTTGAAAGGAAACCGAAAGCTAGTATTTATTGATTCAGCAGCAAAACTTAACGATGTAATTGATTCCGATCAGCAGAAACTTCCAGGAGCTACGCTTAGTTTAGATGAAGATTTAAAAGTATTTAATAATGCGCTAAAATTATCTCATAAGGATACCAA
Source organism: Agrypnus murinus (assembly GCA_929113105.1). NCBI lineage: Eukaryota > Metazoa > Arthropoda > Insecta > Coleoptera > Elateridae > Agrypnus > Agrypnus murinus. Next base: position 118,580,777 of record OV816023.1, on the reverse strand, counting down.
AGTTGCTATTAAAGTAGGGCCAACTGCGATACAAATTACTTCTTCAGAAAAGACCAAAGTGCTCTCACATTCTGTGTTATTAAATGATGTTTATTACGCTTCTGAAATTGAAGAAGTTTGTTTAGTAGATGATAATCAATTTACATTAACTATAGCAAACGAAAGTGGTCCTCTTAGTTTTATACATAATGATTGTGATACTATTGTTCAAGCCATAATTCATATTAGAAATCGATGGGAACTTAGTCAGCCTGTAAGTTTTTCGATTACTTTATTTATTGTACAAAATTTATTACTTTTAGATATTTATACAGGACTCTGTAACTGTCCATCAAAAGATTAGACCAAAGGATGTACCTGGCACTCTTTTAAATATGGCTCTATTAAATCTAGGTTCTTCGGATCCTAATCTTCGCACAGCAGCTTATAACCAACTTTGTGCATTAACTGCTACTTTTGATCTTAAAATTGAAGGACAGTTATTAGAAACATCAGGTTTATGTATTCCTTCAAATAACACCATTTTCATTAAATCAATATCCGAAAAATTAGCAACTAACGAACCTCATTTAACATTAGAGTTTTTAGAAGAATGTATTCAGGGCTTTCGAGTCTCAAGTATTGAGTTGAAGCATTTGTGTTTGGAATATATGACACCATGGTTAGGAAATTTAGTAAGGTAAAAAGGTATTTATCATATTAGTGCAAAGAAGGTTAATTCATTTTTTGTAGATTTGTGAAACCTTCCGATGAAAGTAAAAGGCATAAACAAGTTTCGCAAATTTTAGAGAAATTGATACTATTAACAATAGAAGAAGTTGAAATGTATCCATCTATACAAGCAAAAATCTGGGGATCCATTGGTCAAGTTCCAGAATTAATTGATATGGTATTAGATAATTTTATACATAAATCAGTTACAGCTGGATTGGGATCGTCTATGGTTGAAATAATGGCTGATACTGCTGTAGCTTTAGCCTCTGCTAATGTACAGCTTGTAGCTAAAAAAGTTATAGGACGTTTATGCAAGGTATGAAATTAAAAATTAAATTATTAGAGTTGCTTGTGTTAATGTCTGGAAATATTAAATGTATATATCATTGCGCCTCGAAAAGCCTCTATGTAACATTTTGGTCGAAAATGAGTTAAGTATTTGCAATAAGTTAAGGATCAAGCAGCTATTAGAAATCTGCTTTTATAATCTGTTATGTGATGCTCCTATATTTTTCCTGTAATTATAGAAAAACAAGAACTGCTATGTAGAATAACATCAGAATTGATCTAAATTTGAAATAGTTATTGAAAATCAGCTATGTGTTGGATTCACATAGCGGATTTAGAAGAACAATTCTGATATTTTGGTACATAGCGGTTATTATATATCAGATTACAAGAGCAGATTTAAAAGCAGCTTCTTGATCCTTTTGCAATGCTTAACTTATTTTCAACGAAAATGTCATACATGGTTTTTTGAGGCACAACGACGATAGTTATTAGGGCTCAACCGACACATTGGCATTGGTGTCGATTTATTTTCTCTGCACAAAAAAGATGTTTAAACATTATCTTGAAGTAAGAAATCAGTTTTGCGCATTAAGTTTGACAAAATTAATCATTGTGTTTTGCATTTGCACACAAGGCGTGAAGTTGCATGCCGCATTTAATTGTAATTTTTTGGTAATGATAACAAAAAGCAAAGTTATGTGTTGTTTCATTTGTTTTTTGAATTACTTTGTTTTACTTCAAATAAATTTAAGTATAAACATCGGCATCAGCATTACCAGCAGCCCATCGGCAAAACTTTGCCATCGGTCGAGCCCTAATATTTATACAATGATATCTTACTTATCTGTCACTAACTATATTCTTTGCTTGTTATTTGTCATTGCATTTGTATGCTGCTATTTTACTTTAAGTAATAAGCATTTTTGTTTAATAGTTTTGACACTGCCAAAAGTAATACTAGAATTTATATGGTTACTTTTTTCATACATCTGTGGTGATTGTCTAAAAGACCAACCATTAATTTTTTTCTGATACTCTTAAAACTAAACTAAATACTTGAACTAGAGTTCATTCGACGATGTTTTAGCCACTATTAAACTTTCACCCACGCACTATGCTCTGCTTTTCACTGCACTGCAAAAGCTCGAATGGTTTGGTCCTCTTCAGTCTTCGAACAATATGTTGATTATCCAATAGCTGAAGAGCTTCTGTGTTTTTCATGTTGATGAAGTCTGGCTTCGTGTTTACCAGCAAACCTGTTGATCTTTTCCTTGACTATTCAGATGTTCAGGTGTCGGTGTAAATCGGATTTATGTATGTACAATGGAGCATCTACCATGTTGCATAACCCCTTGTTCTGGAATGTTGGTATGATTTTTACGTTGCTATCTATCTTTGCTATAGCCCCAAGGTTGGATGCCATATAACCATACTGGTTTTAAGATCTGATTGTAGAGTATGATCTTATTATGTATTGACAGTTTGGAATTTCTTTTTGGAAGTATCTACTGTGATTTCATCCAGTTTTGGTACATCACTAGTGTTTAAGTATAACAGATGTAGGATAGAACCAAGGACACTACCCTGTGGCACACCCGCTTTTATTTCTTTCTGGTCAGAATATTCATCTTCCTGTTTAATACTGAAAAGTCTGTCAGAGATATACGATGTTATTATCTCAACATATTTCTATGGTAGCATTTTTAGTTTGAATATCAGGCCTTCATGCCATACTTTGCGGAGGTCTGAGCTACATCTAGAATAACAGCTGAGCAGATTTGCTTTTCTTCATGAGTCCACTTTATTACGTTAGTAATGTGATGCACCTGATCTATAGTTGAATGTTTTTGTCTGAAGCCGAATTGAAAATCCGGAATTAGTTTATTATTTTCAATTAGTGGTCTCATTCTTTTGAGTAGTAGTTTTTCAAATAATTTTGAGATAATTGGCAGCAAGGATATGGGCCTGTATGACTTGGCCTCATTAGTTGGCTTACCTGGGTTGAGCAGCATTATTACTTCCGCAACTTTCCAGCACTCTGGAACATATTTCAGTCTAATGGCTGCATTGAAGAGATACGTGAGTATGACTCTACCGTTTCTAGGCAATTGTTTCAAGATTACCCGGTGATCAGATCAATACCAGGTGCTTTTTTCGGGTTTAGGTTTGTTTTTATTTCCTTTGCTACTCCGTTTGTGGTAACTAAAGTGACGTTTTCTGATGTTTGATTGCTTATATTGACCAAAGTATTGTCCATATAGATTTGGTTAGGGGTGAGAATCTCATCCAGATGTTCCGCAAATAGATCAGCTTTTTACTTGTTTTCTTGAGCCTTTGGGTCATTATTTCTTCTGATTGGAGGAATCGAACCTGTAGGTCTCTTGAACTTTTTAGTTGTTTTTCAAAGAGAGTAATTTGTCTCTTTGTTTGCAGTTAAATTTCCCAGGTAGGAATTAATTGATTATTCTTTAAGCCTCTGTATTTCTCTTTTGAGCAGTTGTGTTTTGTTATTTAGGATGACTCTGTCTGATGGATCTCTCCACTCTTGCCATCTTCTCTTAGCTCTTTTTTTCTCTTTGACTAGTTTTCTGATTTCCACTGGATAATTTACTCCTTTTGTTATATAGCTGATTTCTTTTGTGTTGTGTGCTGCTGTTTGAATGAGTTTGATAAGGTTTTCAGTTTCTAGTTCAAATTTTTCAGTTGTTTTCAAACTAACATTTGAGTTAATGCTTCTTTGTAGGTCAAGTTTAAAATTTTCCCAATCAGTGGTTTTGTTAACCAGTGTAGGTTGGGCATCTTTTTTAATTATTGTTTCACTCAACGTCATGATTGCTGAGTGATCAGAATGCAGGTCAAAGTTTTCTTCAAGCTCAGAAAAATTGAGAGGTACTTTTCTTGAGATGATGAAGTCTAGCAGATCAGGGATTTTGTTAATGTTGGTAGACCAGTAGGTAGGCTTACTTGTGGAATGATAGTTGCATGCTGTTTTTTGGACAGCTTTTCTTAATTTTCTGCCTTTAGTTGTAGTTAGTCTTGCTCTCCAGTTAGTATGTTTGGCATTCAAATCTCCTCCCACAATGAATCTTTTACCAGGAAGTTGTAGGAGGGTTTTATAGTCATATTTCTTAAGATTGTGTCTGGGTGGACAATATACTGCACCAAACATCAGCTTTTGTTTCGTGGACTCGTAATGCATAGACATTACATGTCTATGCATTGTAAGTGGCATTCTTTGTAGTGGCTAATCGATTTCTTTATGATGATCACACTGCCTCCATATGCTTGGTCATCAGCGTGGATAGTGTGGTAGCTTTTGTAGCCTCTTATCTTAAGATAAAAATGGGTTGTCATATCGGTCTCTGAGATGAGACAAATGTCTATACACTGAGAGTTGAGGAAAACCTCTAACTCATTCATTCATTTTTGTTCAGAATGCCATTGGAATTCCATGTTGCAATCCTTAGGTCGTGTTGATCCATGTAATTATTTCTTCTTTTAGGCAGCACCAATTTTCTTCTCTTCTAACTTATCAATCTTGTCATTGACTCAATCAACTGTCTTCATCATGTTATGCAGCATCTGCATCATAGTTGGTTCAGTCTTTGATGTAGAAGGGTTGACTTCCATTATCTTATTTTGTGTTACCTGTGTGTATGTAGTGCCAGTTTTAATGTTGTTAGAAGTATGTTCTTCCTGAAGTTGCTTCTGAAAATATACACGCAACATGCGTTTACAACTGCAGTAGTTGGGTTCGTGGATATACCAAATGTCACGATAGATTATTAGCTCCTTTGAAAGGAAACCGAAAGCTAGTATTTATTGATTCAGCAGCAAAACTTAACGATATAATTGATTCCGATCAGCAGAAACTTCCAGGAGCTACGCTTAGTTTAGATGAAGATTTAAAAGTATTTAACAATGCGTTAAAATTATCTCATGAGGATACCAAAGTTGCTATTAAAGTAGGGCCAACTGCAATACAAATTACTTCTTCAGAAAAGACCAAAGTGCTCTCACATTCTGTGTTATTAAATGATGTTTATTACGCTTCTGAAATTGAAGAAGTTTGTTTAGTAGATTGACCACATCCACACATTAAAGCAGCTAATAGAGAACAGACAGAACAGAGCAGAACACAACCTGCCTCTCTACATTGCTTTTGTCGACTTTCAAAAAGCCTATGACACTATTGAACATCCTCAAATGCTGCAGGCTTTGGTTAATCAAAATGTACAGAACAAATACATACGAGCCCTAATTCATAATAGTTGGACCAGTATTTTTTTACATATTTTCGTAAAACAAAGCAATGTTTCACAGCTACTTTTATGTTAAAAGAAAAATTCTAAATGGAAAGTGCAACTATGGTATTTTATTAATTAATAAACAAAATTACATTAAATTCGGTTGGTTAATAAAAAAAATATTTAATTTCTAACAATATACACCCTCGTCATAATAGTTGGACTATATCAAAAAATAATACATATGGGTAATTTTCCATACATTTAATATTTTGTTGCATCACCTTTTGATTCTATTACCCCTAATATACGTCGTGGCATTGAATTTACAAGTCCCTGACAATAGTCCGGTGTAAAAGAGTTCCAGATAACCCTGAGCTTGTCCTTTAACTCGTACTTCGTGCGTGCTGGGTTGTTTCGCAATTCTTTTTTCATTCTTCCCACATCGTCTCGATTGGAGACAGATCGGGGCTAGATGATGGCCACTCTAATAGCGGAATATTATTCTTTGCTATCCAACTCTTACTTTTTTGAGAAGTATGACACGCAGCGCCATCCTGTTGAAATATGTATACTCCATCAGAAGTCTGTAGGCGAAGAATGGACGGTACAAGATGTTTTGTGAATTTCTATGTATTTGGCCGTATTTACAATGCCATCAACAAAATGAAGATTACGAACTCCTTTTGCCGACATGCATCCCCATATCATGGCTGAAGCTGGGAATTTAACCTTCCGTTTAAGGCAATCTTTGTGAAAAGGCTCATTTTGCTTTCGAAGCACTCTACTCCTATCATCTCCAGTGCAAACTTCAAAACGTGACTCGTCGCTCCATATGATGCTGTTCTATTGATGTTGATCCCAATTTTTGCGACTCTTAGCCCACTTCAATCTATTTTTGCGTTGCAAATCCGTTAGCAATGGCTTCGATTTTACCTTTTGATTTTTTAAAAAATTTAATAATGTTTATCTTTCATGAAAATTGTTCAACTTACCTTATAAAATCCGTAATTAACTTTTTGAAATGCTCTTAGTGTAGTACTTGCCGACACCACTCTACCCAGTGCATTCCCCCGTTTTGTTGATATTTCATCCGTAGAAGAACGTTTTTTACACTTGACCCACTTTTCAACTTCGCGGCCTGCGAATTTGTTGCGTTATCGAATTCCACATACTCGAAACACTTCAAACACATGTCTATATTGCATGATGGTCTGATGGCTACTTAGAATTTATATGATTAAAATTTAAAATTAAAGGATTTCAAACTTTCAAGAAATATGTAGGTTTTTCATTTTCACATATAAAGCTTTGTATAAAATGAATTAGGAATTATTGTTAAGCAGATAAAACAGTAGAGGTGGAAAATTCCTATTACCTTGTTGGCTCAGATGAAACAAATCAGTTTATTATTTGACCCATGTATTGATGTCTGACTTAACCTGTTAATATCATCCCAATCCCTATGGTAGAGTCACGTTATAGGATGAGGTGAGTGGGAATATAGCTAAGGCTACGTGCCCTGATGCATATTAATTCATCTACTTACATATTTTGTTAAAAAATCACCCTGCAATCTTTACATCGAAATTCTCTTCTGGTCTAGAAAGTGGCTCTTTCTTGTTGCCAGAAGTGAAGTACTGCATCTGCATCTACACCATGCAACGTTTCACAAAATTCTACCAGGGGGTTTCCTTACACCGCTTCTTCCAAGGTTCTTGGGTACTTTTGTTAATCTCTAGAAGGGAAGAAACTTGGCGTAGAGTAGGTGCAGGAGTAATAGTTCACTCTAGCAATAGGAAACATTCATCTCAAAGAACAAAAGAAAAATGCTGGACAAAGATTGTTGGATACAAAATATAAAAAACAATACCCCACAAAATATATAGTATAATGAACATAAGTATCTTATAATTAATACATTAAATGATTGTATCTATATACTAAAATGTGATGTTAGGTTAAGAACTATCTTATATTGCAAAATATATTCATTTGCTTATATATTTTGTCATGTATTTATTTTTCATATTTTAAATCCATGGACGCTTTGCCATTTTTACCCTGAGATTTTTGTATTGCACCTACCTATGCCAAGTTTCATGAAATTCTGTAGGGAAGTTTCCTTACACTGTCTGTATATTGACAAAAGTAGTCAAAAACCTTGCAAGAAGCAGTGTAAGGAAACTTCTTGATAGAATTTTATGAAACGTTGCATAGCGTAGATGCAGATGCAGTATTTCACTCCTAGCAACAAGAAAGAGTCACTTTCTATACAGAAGAAAATTTTGGAGTAAAGATGGTAAGGTGACTTTTAACAAAAATGAAAGTAGATGAATTAATATGCGTTGGGGCTCGTAGAGTAAATAAAAAGCAAATTTATATTATAATAAACTAAACTAACTACAAATATATTAGCGGAGCACAGCAACTCAGCATGCCGACCATCCCAGAGGTGAAATTCTAAAGTATACTACAAGGAAATAGAAATAGGATGGCTATAAAATCATTGCTCGAAAACTGAACTGCCTGTCAGCTTGTAACGAGCTTGTTTAAATATGATTTCTATATAGTAATAGGGACATATGATGGTTACAAAATCAGCGATTCAGCTGCACAGTGTCTTTCTTGTATGTGGACTAAATGCAGTACCATACATCAAGAACATGGAGATGGGGAAACAAGAACTAGCAGCACAAGGAAACTCACCAAGTAAGGAACAAGAACCCTAAGCCCAGGCCACACACTGATCTCACAACTCCAGTACCAGTTAAACAGAAAACTGATTCCACAACTGCACTGATGATTAAACAGAAATGCTAGATGCAGCTAGAAAGCACTATAGTCTCGCTGACAAATGAAGGATTTAAATGAACGCGTGCACATCAGCTGTGAGAACATTACGATAAGCTAAGAATGTAAGCAGAGTATTGTGTTACTAGAGTCGTTTTAAAAAAGTCAGTAGCGTACGTTCGGATAGTACTTTTTAACATTATGTAAATTTATCATTGTTGAAGTATCTATTCAACCTTAATAACGATTTATAATTAAAAATCTCATTACGTTTTAAATGGCATAGGGTAATGAATACATTTAAAGAAAAGTAATTGCAAAAATTTTAACTATAAATCGTTAAAAGTAAAAAATAGGGAATCAATCAATAATCATAACTACACAAAATCATAACTGGTGTTAATTTACATTTTTAAGTGCATAAAACTGATACTAAATGATGGCAATCCTTTTTATATATTAGGAATCGTAATGTATAATAATTTACCAATTTCAAATAACCAATAAAACAATTAATGTATAAACAATTTGTTACTGTTGTAGAGGAATTACTTAACTATTATAGTAGTTCTTAAGAATTTTTGTTTATAACAATATTTCTGCTTTCATATGTTTAATTTAATTTATATTTTTTGCCGTTTACTTGCATACATGTTACATAGAAAACAAAAATATGCCTAACTGTGAGTCAAATAGTATTTTATAGGTGGAATGAAATAATTAAACTTGGACGTTAATAATAATTGTTCTTATAGTATAAATTAATTTCATTTTCCCTATTTTGTACGTGTATTCGATTATAATCGAATACAACATTAAGCATCAATGTTGGCCTTCGTAAAGGACATTTTGTGACGCTACTGAATCATTCCAGTTTATCAGTTGTTTCTGTTATCAGATACATTTTTCGGGTCGACCACGTGATCATGAGGTGGACACTGCGTGATTTGAGATGCTTTTTACAATTCTGCCCTCGTGATATCGGTAATCTTAAATCCTTCATTTGTTGGCGAGACTATAGCTCAAAATATTTTAAATAAGTCAAGCAAGGCATCTTCCTATTTTATGAGTCTTGTCCTCTGTCAATTTCTTCTAATATAATATTATGTTGTGTTTATTTTCCTTTTTAACAAATATTTTCATATTCTGCACCATGGCTGGCAATCAGCATGCACTTGAAGAAAAAGTAAAACCTTGAAGATATACTATGATTGATTTAGGGTTGAAAGGAAGCATCATAATTTTGTAGATTGAAGGTAGGCAAAGTATATCTGTAATTGGAAGTGAACTTGATTTGTGGTATCAAGTGTAAACACTTTTGTGAAAGATGCTGTTTGCATAAAAAGCATGTTAAATGAAATGGCAATGATGACCGATGATAAAACAAAGAAACAAAGACAAAACACATGAGAAGGAAAAACTATTAAGTGAATGGAAGCTCTTATCCAAAGATGCAGTTCACTAAATTTAATGACAATGTAAACAAACCCGAGAAGTTTGTTTGAGAACCTGAACAGTAAATATCTTGAAGGAGTGCAATCTTTTGTTCCCTTATTAACTAATTAATTAATTAAATAAAAGTGTCAGAAATACCCACAACACATGTCGGCAGCTGCAGCTCCTAAACGCTAGTTTAGTAATTCACAAACACACACATTTTGTTTAGTGGTGACTTCAATTGTAAAAATTTTTCTTTGTTTTGGTGCTTAGGATTATTTAGAGTTTTTAGGCTTATTAGAAAATTTATTTGCACAGTGTTAACGGTTACAGCACAATTTTATAAAATAAATTACAAAAAGATAATGCCACTAATGACAGTACTGATTAAAAAGATTACATAACTGTAATACAAGGTAAATATAAATCATAGCAACATTACCAGAACCTGTATGAAGAGATTTGTATTAATGTTATGAAACAGAAAAAAACCTTAACAAGAATATTTTGGGTAAAATAAAGTTGAAATTATCGTTTAGATTGCTGCAACGTATCAGAGAAAAATCAGGGAATCTTTTGTCAGTCGCTGGGTTCCTTGAAATTGACGACTGACTGTCTGCCAACATTGCCATATTTTCTGAGTCACCAAAAATCTGTTCTTTTTGTATTAGCTGGGTTTATAATTTTTCTTAGATTCTTAGGTGAAATGATATAAAGCCTTAAAATTCTTTTATAGTGGGTTAATAAGGCATATAATTGATTACTATTTAATAAAGGTTTATCAAATAGTAATGAATTATATGCACTATGAAAATCATTGTGCCTTATTAACGCACTACAATACTAGATCAGTGCATATGGCAAGTTATGGGCAATGTAATAAATCGGGAAACGGTTGTCCAGTTTCATAACGTAAAACTTCAAACTAACTGTAATCTAACCATGGCTTGACTATTAATTAATTAAGGCTGTTCAATTAATAATTAATAAGCTATAGATGAGGTTAGGTTACTATTAGTCTGAAGTTGTTAGTCAAGACTTGGCAACCATTAATCAAGTTGCCGGTTTATTACATTGCCCATAATACATACACTATCATGTACTCCAAACCTTAAAATTCTATTCGGTTGTTAGCGATCTGTAGTGTACCAGCCTTCCAGGGTGTCGTTGAGCTAATTCTGGTGAAATATTATGTTCTGAAATACTGGACACATTTCATACAAGTACTTTTGATTGGTACGTAACTCACTTGAAGCAATAGCCGGAGGATAACTTCAATTATAGCTGTAACTTGTTGATTTGTCCCCATTTCTCACCTCTTTAACGTATTCGTGCGCTACTATTATGACTCACCACTTGCTACTATCAAGTAAAAATATGTATTATACTTTATAACACAAACTTGTTGTATTCTGATTTATAACAACAGGCAGGTTATGCATAATATTGCATGTATTTAATGATACTTAAATTTTAGGCTTCTGTCGACAGCACAAGATAATGTCGGTTGAAGTTCTGCTTTTGATCAAATATTTTGCATACCAATGCTAGTATAGGCCTACAAATATGATACTCTGTTGCACATTTATAGATTTTTTTTGTGTAAATAACTTAAATGTTGTCAATTAAAAAATTATGAAAAAGCCATAAGTCAGCTTTACTGATAAATTAGTGTTGGCAAATGGAAATATTTTCATGAAGAAGGAAACATTCGTAAATTTCAGTCTTAATCATGAATTAGTGTATGCTTGCACATTTCAATCTTTGTCGTTTATAACCTCATTTTTAAACGTTGTACATTGTCTTTTTGCAATTTTTAATCTTTAGTTCAAAACACTAAAATTATTAAAATTCAGAATTAATAAAATAAAACTATTGTCATCAATCATCAGTCTTTCATTATCAGTGATATAGGTAAATTTCATGAGGATCGTTAGTGTGCCATATAAAGTTTTATAATTGCCTATTATTTGTTTTTTTGATTTTTGTGTTTTTATTTAAATAAGAAATCTTCCAATTTTCAATCATTTATTGATTCACCTAGATACCTCTTAAACTGTGTTTGGATTTTGTTTACTTTTTTTTGACACTTGCCATTTCAATAAGTTTCCAGTAAAGTTTCCGGAAATATTTCCATGGAAAGTTTCCAAAAAATAAATTTTTGGGAATTTGCCAACACTACATGATAACACATAATAATAATCTTTTATATTCTAGGTTGTCGATAAAACTTGCCAATCTCCAACACCACTTCTAGAACAACATATGATGTGGGATGATATTGCTATATTAGCAAGATATCTTTTGATGTTATCATTTAATAATTGTTTAGATGTTGCAAGGCATTTGCCATATCTTTTTCATACTGTTACATTCCTGGTATGTTCGGGTTCATTAAGCATGAGAGCATCTACTCATGGTCTTGTTATAAACATAATTCACTCTTTATGCACTTGTACAAAGCCATCTTTCTCAGAAGATACACAACGAATATTACGGCTTTCACTTGACGAATTTTCATTACCAAAGTTTTATTTATTATTCGGTATAAGCAAAGTTAAATCAGCTGCTGTTACTGCCTTTCGATCAAGTTACAGACATCCTAATGAAAAATGGCTCGGAACTGAACGAAGCTTTTCTGGAACATCATCAGATCGTGAAAGACTATCTTTAACTTCATTAGAAGTAATTACAGATGCTTTACTTGAAATAATGGAAGCATGCTTGCGTGATATCCCAGATTGTGATTGGTTAAATAATTGGACAGCTTTGGCAAAGAGTTTTGCATTTTGCTTCAATCCGGCTCTTCAACCAAGAGCACTTATTGTTTTTGGTTCCATAAGTAAAAGTATAACTGATCATGATATGAAGCAATTGTTACGAGTGCTAGTGAAGGCACTTGAAAGTTTTAATGACATGGTATTAATTGAAGCTTTAGTAATGTGTTTAACAAGACTGCAGCCTTTATTAAGGCCAGAATCACCAATTCACAGAGCACTGTTTTGGGTTGCCACTTCAGTTTTACAGTTAGATGAAGCTTCATTGTATGCTGCTGGGCTTGCGTTGTTGGAGCAGAATTTACATACTCTTGATTCTCAGGGCATATTTGATGATAAGGTAATGATAACTTATAGTTAAAATTAAATCACAAATAATTTATTTATTTTCAGACTTTAGAACAAGTCCTGATGTCGACAAGGGAACCACTAGAATGGCATTTTAAACAATTAGATCATGCAGTAGGATTAAGTTTTAAAGCTAACTTTCATTTTGCATTAGTAGGACACCTTTTGAAAGGTTATAGACATCCTTCACCTACAACAGTATCAAGAACATCTAGAGTACTAACAATGTTGTTGGCAATTGTAGCAAAATCACATAAGAGAGACAAGTTTGAAGTAACACCTGATAGTGTTGCATATTTGACAGGTTAATAGCATAATAACAAAATAATTTAAAAAAATTTATATATTTTTTTAATAGCTTTAGTTGGTGTATCGGAAGAAGTAAGAAGCAGATGTCATATTAAACATTCTTTACCACGGTACTCATCAGACACAATATCTCAAGATAACTTCATTTCTGATAGTTTAAGTGGATCGAGCCAACAAACATGTACAGTTCAAGGAAGCGGTTCAGTTTCAGCTAGTAGCGGTAGTGGGGTTAATCGAAGGCAGAAATCATGGGATCTATTGGATCAATCTGCACTAGCCCAAGCGAGGCAACATAAACAGCCAGCACCGCACCAGGTGTGTATTTAAAATTTTTTGTTATATTTTATATTGTTACTGTTAGGTTGATTAGGAAGTATCAACTTGTTAGCAGTATTAACTTCTATTTAATGTAAGATTGTGCTGCGTCAAGTGAAATTTTATTGTGAAAAACCATCTGTTTTAAGTAGATGTAGATCCAGCAGTAACTCATTTTACGTGTGTAATAATTTTCAAAAACATTAATACTGATGTGCATGGAAAATATGTTGCCATGGTACTATGTGTTACTTTTCCATCATGCCACTCTACATAATTATGGAAAATATCTCTTTCATACATAATAATAACTAAATCCTAACTAACTAGGTTGAAAGCTCGACAGCCAATAAGGGCTGGCGAAGTCTAGACTTGACCCAGAGCCCGGGGCCTCAGGCTAATGGTGGCCTGACCCGGCCTCTGTATCGCACCCAACGTTCTAGCTCGGTACCAGTCCAGCAGCACACATCCCCTAATGTATTAAATACAGAGGCGCATAGTCCGCCCGTGGCCCCTGCTAAAGTAAGACTTGCCTGCCACATGCAGAGTTATACCTATTTTGCTCCATCTCTTATAGTGAGCTTATCTTTTATGCAAATTAGTTTTATTTTAATGAAAATGAAAAGATAAGTATCGGTTGCTTCTGTGATATGTTCTCTTGAATGAGCTGGCCCAAGTACGAAATATGACTCACTTGTGCAGCAGCAATTGTACTAATTCTTGCCGCTTGTCTTGCCTGCCTGCCTGCTGTGGGGGTGGCCACCATTCAGAGCGCACGCGTCCTCTTCAAAACACAACGCTCATTTTCGGTGCCAACCACCAAAGAACAAAAATCTGTTGATGACTCTGACACTAAGGTAATTCATCTGCCATATCCCATTAGTAACGTCACACAAGTACGGCTTGAACACCAGCACAAATTTTGGAAAAACATTAAATCAATATTTAAAAATCAATTGGTTTAAAATAGGATTGTTGATTTTAAATTAGGTTTTACTAAATTTTATAAAAAAAATATTGGTAACGTTACAATTCTAAAATCATTGTGCATATGGCATTGCTATTCTTTGCTCTGCATGTTTGTACACTTAATTTTTGTTTATTTTATTTTTGTTTAGCATGATGTAGCAATCTATGTCTTAAAATTTCTATTCTAAACAAAGCTATTTTGTTAATAATTTTAAAATCTAAATTAAGCTTATTGTAGTACATTTAACTTCGTATATGTATTTCATATTTACAACTAATTTCAGAATCGCAGCACGCGGGTATCAGTAAGCAATGAAAACAATATACTGCTAGATCCAGAAGTACTTACGGACTTCTCTACGCAAGCCTTAGTTTCAACAGTGATGGCAACGTTAGTAAAATACAGCACAGACGAGGCAGAAACTCGAGTTTTATATCAATATTTAGCTGAAGGAGCTGTAGTATTTCCTAAAGTATTTCCAGTTATGTATGTAAATTCTTAAAATTATCAAACATTATCTTATTTAATTTTTTTTTAGTTATAATTTATTAGATATGAAAATTAATAATGTTTTAACAACATGCCACGATCAAGTAATTTTAAGTGCAGTTCGAAGTATAATTCAGAATATGATAGCTTGTGAAGATACCAGCCAACAGCAGCTTCATTATTTACAAAGTTGTGGGTTTGGAGGACTTTGGAGGTTTGCTGGACCATTTAATAAGGTAAATTAGAACTTTATTATAATGCATTCTTAGGTTAAGTATTGAATTATATTAACACACTACTACATTGCTTTCCTAAGCCAAATCCATATTCTTAGGATGTATTAGTTGAAACTTCCGATTTAGATTTCCTATGCAGTCCTGAACTATTTTTGTTGTGTAAAGCAACGAGTATATATAATATAAAAAGCGTATCCGATTGAGCCACTTACCTTCAGCGATTCTGTGTTAGGTGTGGACTGTATTCTAAGCACTCGAAAAGCAAAAGCGAAAGCGCATCTAACAGGTACATGCACTGGAAAAACAGAAGAGACTCGCCGGGAAACGTCTTTGCAACAGCCTTCTCAATTTGAGTCTTCGTGCATAGCTCAAGCTTTGGGTATTGACTCAATCCATAGATGGCACCCAATATACAAATATAATTGAAAAATTTAGAAACAAAATAAATATTCATTGCATACCCAAAATATTAGGACACTAAAAGAAATTAAATAAATAAATTGAAGTAGCATTTTAACCCTTATAAGAATATATAGCGAAGTACAAAATATATACAAAAAATAATATTGTAAGCAAAATGCGAACAATTTTCAAATAGGAGACTTTCAGGATGCTTTCATGGTTCGACCTCAAGAGGGCATTAAACGTTCTAATTTTCGTTCTATATTTTAATGTAGGGCATGTCACCAGTTTCCTTTAAATTCAGGATTTAAATAGTATGGCCAACGTTCAACTATGTTTAAATTAGGTAACATTTTTGAAATCAGAAAAATGAGACAGACGTAATGAAAGTAGGGGTGTCTAGTTTAAAAAGAGAAGTTTGTCCGTTACCTTTGACTTATTTCGACCTCTCCTAAGAAATTGAACTGTATATCCACAATTTATGAGAAAGATCATGTACTTACTTAACATAAAACTGTAAAATTGTCTTTATTATGTTAAAAACAAGGGAAATTAAAAATCTCTATGCTGTGTTTGTAATAATTTTGAGGTCTATCTCATTCTAAATTAGCATGGAAGTCCCTTTAGTTTCTATATTAGAGTGTTCGATAGAACCCATAAAGAAGTTTCATCCAAATCGTCATTTGAAATTGCAAAATGTTTCCTTATAAGTGAAAATCGAAGAAATTTGTGATGTTAGTGCAAAAACTGATGCTATTTGTTAATTTGGCAACACTTTATTAAATATGTAACAATAACAGTCATTTATTTAAGGGAATTGTCGTTTAGAATTATTTTATTTTTTAAAAGCAACCTCACTTTATTTTTATTTTATATTTACCTTTACTGAGTTCTAATGACTACTGAGTGAAAATTCTCAATATATGGTCCAGCAAATAATCAATTTTAACCACCAGGAACTAAAACCATAATACAAGGAAACATTTGAAACTCTCATTATGGTAGTGTGTAAAACTATAGCAACTTGAAAATCATCTTGGCTTAAAAACTCAAACATTCAAGTGAAATAGACCTGAAACTTCAGATTGCATTATGGCCGGAAACGTTCAATACTTTTCTTTAATGACACAACGTATAAATGATATTTCTCTGAAAAAAACGATCATGGCATCAACCATAAAAGCAAATTATGCTTCTTTTGTATACGAATTTAATGAAAATAATAAGTTTGCACATACAAATTTAATTATAGCAATAATTCAGAATATTAAAATTGTCCTAAAATAATAAGATATTTTCAAATACTTTCAAATTGACAAAAAATATTCTATTAGCACATTTTATTCTGTATGTCCCTTTTTGAAATGCGTCATAAAGAAATTTTTTAAGTTTCAGTTTCAATCCCTATTATGATTTAAAATAATTAAATTGAACATGTTCTGGATCATTATCCCCTCCAAACATTAATATATGTAGCTAGTTTTTATCAAAAATTCATTTTAAAGGTAAACAGAAATTTTTATGATAGACTAAGTTTTCGTTTAGCCCACAATGGAAATTTGAGCATAACTTTAGTACCAATTTTGTAATTTTAGTACAATTTTGTACCACGACTAGTACATATTATCTCTGTGAACGCATACTGGCATATTTATTTTTTAGCAACTTTACAGGAGCGTGATTTAAATGCTTATGAAAACTTTAGTGCAGATGACATGATAAATTATCTGAAATGTTGTAAATAGCAGCATTGCGGACTCAATTGATTAACATTAACTAATCAACAATTAATATTAATTCATCTACGCATGTAAGATTTATGCTTACTAAATATAAATTTCGTTGAAATTCTATAACAAAGAGGGGAAATGAGTAGGAGAGAGATGCATGGTTTTTACTACTCAATATGGGCGTGTAATTTTAGCAAACGAGTCCACCCATATTTCAGATAATTTTTTCGAGGTTATGTCAAAAACGATAAATGCTCCTGCATGGTATAGGCCCTTAAACTGTGCTCCTGTAAAGTTGCTAAAACAACAATGATGTGTCAGAGAGTAACTGTAACCTGGCGACATATTGTCCAGGTTTCGAAAGATTTGCTTCTTGTAGAATTTTCCTGGAATAATTCAATCTATCCCTGCTTCTTCGATGATCATTCCCAAAGGTAGAACTGAATTGACTTTGTACCAAGACTTTGTGCACTGGGGGGGGGGGGCATATTGTATCATGCATAGTTTTAATAATCATCTTAGCACCAGGTTTTTAATAAATAATAAAAGTTAACATAACATAAGTTAATATAAAGTTAACTAAAATGTATGGAGTGTCTCGTCGAGTAATGCAAAGAAGATTTAAAAGTGCATCTTTATAAAAATAATAATTTTATAATAATTATAAAAGTAAAAAAAACATTAATCTGCAGCTACTAATAAAAGAAGAAGAAGTAAGGAATAAATATGTCAAAAAAGTACAGGCAGAGTTAGGAGTAAAAGAAATAGAAAATTATGTAAATAAGGAGTGGGAAATACTAAAGAAAATAATGAAAGATAAAACAAGAAATTTTGTGGGAAGAAAAGAAGAAAGAAAAAGACTGGTTTGAAGAAGACTGCTTTAAAACAATTGAAACAAGAAGAAGGGCTAGAATTGAATTTTTAAAGGTAAACACAGAAATGAATAGTGAAAAATATCAAAAAGCAAGGAAAGAAACAAAAAATATGCTTAGAAGTAAAAAAAGACAATATCAGAATAAGATCATTGAGGAAATAGAAGAAAACTTTAACCAAAATGAACTGAGATGCTTTTATGCCAAAACTAAAGAAGTAAAAAAAAACCCTAAAAATTATTAATGCAAAAACAAGGAACAAAAACAGGAAACCAACAAGAAATTAAAAAACTATGGGTAGACTATTTTCAGCAGATGTTCAAAGAAGAAGATAGAAAGGAAGAAGGTGAAGAGAAAGTGAATGAAAAATATCTTAAGAATAATAAAGCAGCAGGAGGCGAGATCTATAATGAATTTATAAAATATGGAGGGACGCCATTGATAGAAAGTATAAGTAGACTTGTAATAAAAACTTAGGAAAATGAAGAAATTCCAGAAGAATGGAAAGAATATATATCAATACATAAAAAAGGGACAAGAGAAAAATGTGAGAACTATAGACCTATAAGTTTACAAAATGTAGTATATAAAATATTAGCGAAGATATAGACGAGAAAATCAAGTTGACAATGAACACAACAATAGGAGAATATCAGTGTCGATTTCGACCCAATCGATCAACTATAGATCATATTTTTGTGATAAGACAAGAAAAGTTATGGAGGAAGAATATTAAACAGTGTGCATTATTTATAGACTTCAGAAAAGCATATGACAAAATCAAAAGAAGTGAGATATTCAAAACATTACAAATATTCAACTTTCTTACAAAAATTAACCAGAATAACATTATTACAAGAAACATATAGGGGTAATTCCACATCAAGTGATTCGATCCAATTTTTTTTAAGTTAGAACTGTTAATACTCCTAAAGATAAGTAAAAATCTAAAATATTACATTTTTAACTGAAGTAGTTCTTGAGTTGTGCCCTTCTAAAGCGTACAGAACTGAGTGATTTTGAGCATGTTGGCATTTACATTTTCCTTCATAACTTTTGATAGAAATAAAATAAAGAAATGAATCAAAAACTGTTTTAAAGTCCATCATTTGGGCTTTAAAATGATGGTTACATGGCATATGAAAAAAAATTTATATTGTGCCCCTGAAGTCTTTGCCATTCAATTTTTCAGAAAACATATGATTAATAATTATGAAAAAATTGGATGCTGAGTTGCATATTTTTTAAATATGTGTGCCAAATTTCAACTTGGGATCTCAATGGGAAAACGCCAAATGCTCACTTATTTTCATCACTTATTTTTGTACACTTTAGAAGGGCACAACTCAAGAACCACTTCAGTTAAAAATATAATATTTTAGATTTTTACTTATCTTTAGGAGTATAACAACTGTGCAAAATTTGAAATAAATTAAAAAGGGTAAGTTAAAACTCATTGGATCACTTGATATGTAATTACCCATAGTAAAGTAAACAGTGGCGTAGCTAGCGCCTGTGCATGGCACAGAGGCGCCAGTTCCCTGGTAAAATATAATATAAATTAAATACTACCAGTGCAAAGTTGGCATGAAATTTACTAATAAAATATAGCTTATATTTTTAATCGATCCTTTTTTTTCATATAAAAATAATAATAATATATATTTATTCCATAAAAATACAGAATCTGGAGGGAATTCAACAAAGTTGTTCTTCCATTCCCCCCTTGTAAAGTAATTGAAACATAAAAAGAAACATGGTCAAACTAGGAGTCGTAATTCAGTAATAATAATAATTTATAATTATAAGAGAAAAGAAAAATATTAATAACATAATTTAAATTAATTAGTGTTCGTTAGTCAGACTGTTTACGATTCGGTGTGTTAATGATGATTTGGTGTGAATTGTTCAATCATGGCTTTTTTGAATTGCTCGACTGATAATGCCTTGAAAGATGAAGGTACATCATTGTAAATCTTTGTGACATTGCAACTAAATGAGCGCTCGAAGAATGTAGTGTTGCGCTTGGGTATAGTCAACAAACCTCTATGTCGCACATTTATGTTGTGAACAACTGTTCTATACCTTATTGTATAAATAGGGTGGCTGCCCGTTGATTATTATGTTATGGTAGAATGTTGCTGTCCGTATATAACGTCGTTGTTTGATGTCTAGCCAACCCGCTTCTAGTAATTTTGAAGATATATGAGTAAACTTAGGAATTCCAAAAACAAAACGTAAACAAGAGTTTTGGACACGTTGTATACGTTGTGATGTTTCAAAATCAAGGCAAGGGCCATAGACAGGTATACAATAATTGAAGTGTGATAATACAAGCGATTCACTTAGTAAGATCTTTGCGTCTTTGTTTAAGTAGTCTTTATGCGTGTAAAGAAGTTTTAAATTATAGTAAGCTTTTTGTATATACTTATTAATTTGTTTTTTAAATCTGAACGTTTTGTCAAGATCTAAACCTAGATTCTTGGCACTTTCAACTATCGGAATATTAACATCTCCAATTTTTATGGCTGTCAATTGATAATTATTAACCGATTTACCGAAAAGTAAAACACAAGACTTAGTTGGATTTAATATTAGCGCATGATCAGCAGAAAATTCATTTATAGCTTTCAAATCATTATTCAATGTATCAACGGCATCTTGAATGTGATTTGGACTAAATGAGTAATACAATTGTGTATCATCTGCATACATGTGAATATTACAGGCCCCCACACAATCACAAAGACCTCTGGTATACAAGGTAAACAGCAGAGGACCTAATATGGATCCTTGCGGTACCCCTCTGGTAACATCAATAGACATAGAGGCATTCTTAGATGTCTTAACTTGTTGCGTCCTGTTGCAGAGATAGTTGTGAATCAGACCAACTGCATTATTACCAAAACCGATGTAGTGCAATATATTAAGCAATAATTCATGATTGATTGTATCAAAAAAAAAAGAGGGGTGACATTGCGTTGCCTTGCACAGTGGCGCCATATACCTCAGCTACGCCTCTGAAAGTAAGGGTAGGAAGAGAGGTGACAGGGAAGTTTTCGACTTATACAGGATTAAAATAAGGAGACCCGTTATCAGCTCCACTGTTTAATTTGGTATTAGAAAGAATAATAAGATCAAGCAATATTAGTGGAAATAGTATCTTAAAAGGACCTCATCAGTGTATGGCTTTTGCTGATGATGTTTTGATACTTACAAGAACAAAAAGTGCACTACAGGATATAGCAAAGAAACTAGTACAAGAAGGGGCAAAAGTAGGGTTAAGAAGAAATGAGTAAAAAATCACAGTTTATGATAATTACATGTATTTTGTAAGCACTGGTTCATATCAATTGTTAAGTATAACAATAATTGTTATGAACCCGATTGCTACAAAATTTTAACAATTCCTGCAATATTTGGTATTTTGTAGCTGCACTTGTTATGATCCAATTGAAATGAATCACACACAACAACTGAAATGCAAACTAATTATGAACTATATTACCGACTGTGCATGCGCGTTCGAGCAGTGACATTTGCATTTGACAGTTTCGAATAGTTAGACGCGCCGCGTCAATTTGAAACATGGAGAAGAATACCCGACACACCGAAAAGCAATTTTATGTAATGTTGGAGTTTATGTCCACCAAAGAAATATTGCTTACGGAAAGATTGTGTCCGGGAAAAGGTCCTGAATGTTTACAAAAACTGTGGAAAGAGCTTACTAGTATACTAAATTGTCGCAAATGGACCAGCAAGAGCAACAACTGGTGATGACTGGATGAACGTTAAAAAATTACTGTGTGTGTCGCAAGTCGCAACAGTGTTTTCTTTCTAAAGTAATAAACAATATTACCTACATAATGTAAATAATAGTAAGAAAGAAATCCTATTATTATCCATACTTAAATTTTGCTAAATCGTGTGAAAGAACCCCAATGGATATAAAAATATAATGCAATTTCTTGGGAATCTGAGGTCACAATCAGTTATTTAGGTTGTAAGTTACACGTTACACGATTAATATTAATTGCCCTTTTCACTAAAACAATTAGACACACACAATAGTTATTAATCACATCACCAAAAAACAGAAGAAACGTCGAACGCCGCCGTTGAAAAAGCGCAGAGTTCGATGCCAATAAAGTATTGTTAATTATGGTATGTTGTTACTTCCTATATTTATTTGCCTTGATTCTTCTTTGGTTTCGTGTTTTCCTTGAAAGATGAATTATTTCTCACACTCTTTGTTTGAAAGTACCTTCAAATTTCCACAAAAACCCTGAAAAAATTGATATCACCCCTTACACCTGACACCAAAACTTCAAAACTATAAAACGTATTGACAACGTATAAAACAACTTTTTGTTACCAGAACTATAAAACGACTGCCTACATTAAAATTGCATTCTGCATATCTTTTGATACTGTAAAATGTGTAGACGTCTAAAATGCTTCCATGAGAAAAGTCCTTTATCAGCAATTCTCATTAATGTCACAACAGGAAATAACATAAGCTGTTTTATGAAGTAAAGTAAATGTTCAATATAATAATACAGTTTCAGAAAGATATACAGAGATGTACTCAGAAATATATATAGAGATGTATTCAGAAAAAAAAACATACAAGATGTTTTGGAAGGTAATGAAATCATACTTGTACAATCTCCCACGATGAAAATCAAAGTAGAGGATGTTCAAGTAACCAGTTAGACTTTTTAGGTTACTAAAAGATCCAGAGGTGCAAACGTGGCACTGAAGCACTTTCCAAGCGACGAAGAACCATTCGTCGTATTGCTGCACTACTCTCTGCTGCAAAGAGGACTACACCTGCATATGCAAGAATACTACTGCCATAAAGAGATTAAAGGGCTGCTGTTATTGATGCTGTAGCCACTTTGCTACAATTTCTAAAGAATAATAATAGGAAATAATGTACTAACAGTTTCGATACTTTATCACATAAAATAAATATTACCTCGTTCTATAAGAAGTGATTTATATGTTGTTTCTTATTTGTCTTCTACAATCAACATCACTTGATAAATCATTCCTTGCTACCTCGGATGCATCTGACAAAGTTCAGGCAAAGAGAAAGGGTCATTACTATCCCATACTTGCCTTGCGATATACAAATACAATTTCTGTGTAGAATGTTAGGTTAAGTTTTTATACTATACTATTTATTTATTTTTACCGTTCATTTGCTGCTTCCACTTCTTCTACTCTACCCAGGAATACGTTTCCTTCCAAATCCATTATTATTGTAATAAGAATCAACGGCAATCATTAAAAAATTTACTTACGTTTAGTAGCAATACTACTAATAACAACAAACAGTTCCGCTGACCGCAACCTACGAAGTCGAAATGCACTGAACGTTTTTAGAAGAGGAAAATTATTTCTTCGACAACAATTGCTAGGGCGTTTATTTTAAAATTACTTATATTTTAAATAATTTCTAAGTATTTTCGTTCATATACGATACGTTTTAAAAGTAAAAACTAACATCAAAATCTCGAAGTGGTGAATTGTTATTCATAACAATTGTTACCCAACAATTGATATAGATTTCAATAAATTGTTAAGCCATATCAATTACTTGAACAAAATAAATCCTTACAGAATACCGTTTTTGACACATGAATTGTTATGCTTGTTGCATATCAAGCATAACGAGCGTAACAATCTCAACATTTTGCTTACAGACTACACCTGAATGGGAGGTAGAAAAGAAGGACAGCTACACATTAACGATGGAGAACAAGTTTTAAAAATAAAACAAGTGAGAAATGTGATATATTTAGGTACAGAAATAACATCAGATGGGAAAATAGAAACAGAGATATCAAGAAGGTTTGAGCTGAGGTCGAAGTGTATGGGGGGGGGGGGTAAAAAAAGTTACTAACATCTAAAGCAGGCGTCAGCAACCTGACCTGACCAACAGTGACCCACTTGAGTGCAAATAAAGTAGAATACATGTAAAATAATTAAGAAAAAACAAACAAAACTTTGAGAAGATATAGATAATAAGATTAACATTTTGGTTTGATTACAAAGTTGCAGAAACAAACATAGGCGGAATACAGTGACATTGTTTAAAATGAAAATACCCATTGACCCGAAACGTCTTCTTAATAGTCACAGTTTGGTTGATTTTGACCCACAGCCAAAAAAGGTTGCCGACGTCTGATCTAAAGTGCTCCTGTGGTGCATTTGATGGTGGACGGTAGTTTTTTTTCGATTAAAACAAACAGATAATCTGGGTTTTCAATCAATGATTAACAAAAACTAAAAAAGGTCGCTTGTTTTTTTAAGTCATACAATCTATATATATATAGTTCAGCACTTCGGGCCTATTGGCCTATGGCTTTAATGGCATGCTTCCATGCCTTGCTGTTCTTTACTAATTCTTTCCAGTTTGTAAGTCCAAAGTTTCTTAAATCTTGCTGTACATCTCCCCACCACGTCTTTTTTGGCCTCCCTCTTTTATTTCTTCCTTCTGCTTCCATTCTTATTATTTTCCTGGTCGGTTTGTCTTCCTTCATCCTACTAATGTGCCCTACTAATAGAGGATAATGGAAACGACTAAAGCAAATAATAACAGATTGTGCGAAGCAACTAGGTACGAAGAAAGCATTAAAACAAAAGGACTGGTGGGACGAGGAATGTAAAGCAGCAATAGAAGAAAGAAAAGCCATAAGAATAGAAATGTTAAAAACAAATAGACAAGACCTTAATGAAAAATATATAGCAGCAAACAGTGGCGGCTCGTGCCAATGTTGAGTGGTAGGGCCAACCTCGGCCCAACGTCCTAATATTCCCCACCCCTTTTCAATTAAAAGTAAAAATTTCATTAAACTCACCAAAGTCTGAACTTAGGTGGCAGGTAGTTTTGTATTTTCGTCGGAATTGCACAAATTCAGTTTTAAATAGCACGCACACAAAAACATGAATGTTAAAGTATTAAAAACTTATAAACTAAAACTGTTACATATGCCAAATACCTAAAGTTTTAAATAAAAAGTTACGTGGCACTATAATTAAAGTCCATTCTCCGTTATTTTCGATTTGCAAATCGGCCAATAATTTGTTGATTGAAATTTTCAATATTATTTATGAAAGCTTTTTCTTCCGATAGCATTCCTAATACACTTAATCGCTCTTCTTTCATCGAATTTCGTAGAAATGTCTTGATTCGCTTTAACATCGAGAAACATCTTTCTGCTTCGGCCGTTGACATTGGCGTTGTTATTAATACTTCCAAAAGTTTACGCGTTTCTTGAAAAGTATCACTCATTTCTTCTTGCGAAATCAATGATAAAAGAGAAAGAGTCCCTGAAACACACTGCAGTTCTTCTTTTTCGTAAATAATCTGAAGTTCAGTTTTTAACCTATGTTTTCCAAAAAAAATAACCACCGACTACTTGAAAAAATGTTTTTCGGGAAATTTTTTGCCGTAATCTCCAAACTTTTCTAATAAAAATAAATTTGTTGCTAACAGATGCCCAGTAAAACTAAATCTAGTTCTTATTTGTTGTATAATAACATCGCATATTTCAATTGCTTCTCTTTTTTTCTCTAACGAAAACGGTACAAGAGTGCGGATTTCTTTCGGGGAAGTGTTTCATTGAATGAAAACTCTAAATCAATATTTTCAATGATCTGGTCCATTTGATCTCGTATTTTTTGAATTTCATTTTCAAAATGTTGTAAATCTTGTTTAACTTTAACTGTCTCGGTATTTTTTTTCTGCAATTGTTTAAAAATTATTTCCACATGTGGCATTATTTTATGAAAAACTGTTAACCAAAAAATAAAGTCTTTGTTCTGCAGTCGAAGTTTGTAGGCACCAGCTTGTTCAATTGTGGAATCAAACTTAATATGTTCACTGTTTTCTAATGTTTCCATGACATCTATCAGTTCTTTTCTGTATTCATAAACAGTGTTAACTTCCTCGAGAATAAAAATTCCATCTGGTCTGATGCTGTTCATTTTTGGTAACACAAAAAAATACACTCAAGAACACAATAACTCGATACAGTAAAAACAGTACATGAAAGTTTAAAAACTACAACTGTCAACGAAACGTAAACGCATGCACCCCGCAAAACTAATAACAGTAATAACACTGGCAAGAAATACGAACGCCGTGCCTTCACATGCTTGGCCCGAACGTGTTGGAAATCGCGCGTATTTCTGATCGTTTCCGCGTGCTTCCAGACACCCGTAAAGACCAGCGCACCGTCTGCATTGTGCCGGGCCAGATAGAACTGGCCCGGCACTCGGAGGTAACAGTACGGGAAATTAGAAATTCATGAATATCTTCGTTTTACGTAGTAAATTAATAGTTACAATGCTAAAAAAGAATATATTATTTAAAAAAAGAGGAATTTTTACTAATAATTTTGACTGAAATAGAAAATAACAAATATACAAATAATATGGAAAAATAAAAACCAGATTTTCGGTTTGTTTATATTTCTTTTCTCAACAACCGTTTAGTGAATGTTTATAAAACTATGCAAAATCGGTTCTATGGAGTTCAAGTTACGTAATTGGAAAATTTGGGACGCTTGGTAGCTTTTTTTCCTGTAATTGAAGTGATTTTATTCTATTATGTGAGCGAATCTCCATAAGATCACATGTAAAATTACAGTTACTTTAAATTGCAATAACTTTTAAACGACTTAGTCAATCGGATTGAAATTTTCACTGTAGTTTTAGCAATAAATGAGGAACATTCTACTAAATTTTTGTTCGTTTTGTTTTTGAAAAACTAAGACTTGTCAATGATTAATTTGTGATATTGTTGCCATAATTTGTAATGGTAGGGCCATGGCCCCTTGGCTCTTTATGAGGAGCCGCCACTGGCAGCAAATAAAGAAAGCACAGAAACTCTGCAGAGAAAAAAAGAGGAAGGCAAGACAAGAACAGATCGAAAAAATAGAGGAAGCATATAAAAACAAAAATGCAAATATCTTTTATAAATACATAAAACAAGAAAAAAAATGGTTTGAAACAACAAAATCTGGGATTAAAAGCAAAAGAAGGAAACCTATGTATGGATGAGCAAGAAATGACTGAAATATGGGCAAATTACTTCTCACAAATTCTGACAGATAAAAATATAAGCAAGGAAGAAATAAATAGACCACAACAGAAGAAAGAAATAAAATCAAAACCGCCAACATACGAAGATATGGTAGAAATAGTGAAAAAACTTAAAAACAATAAAAGTCCCGGCTCAGACAAAATAGAAGCAGAGCTGATAAAACATGCAGACTAGTCAATATGGCAAAGAATGTACCAACTAATAAAAGAAGTATGGGAGAAACGAGAAATGCCTAAAGAATGGTCAGAAGCTATCATATGCCCAATTTACAAGAAAGGTAACAGATGTATAGCCTCCAATTATAGACCAATTTCGTTACTGAATGTTGCCTATAAAATTTTAGCTCAACTGATAAATAGAAGATTACAGCAAGAATCTGAAAGCAAGATCGGAAGTTATCAGGCTGGTTTCAGGAGTGGGAAATCAGTTATAGATCAGATTTTCATATTAAAACAATGCCATGAAAAATGCAGTAAAAAAAACATTCCAATACATGCACTCTTTGTGGATTTCAAGCAGGCATACGATCAGCTAAGAAGAACTGAAATAGGCAAAGCTTTAAAGCGTCTAGGCATAACAGAAGAAATAATAGAGCTAATTAAAATGACATTAAAAGAAACAGTAAATGCAATCAAATTTAAAACAGTGCAATCTAATATTTTCCACAGTAACATCGGTTTGAAACAGGGGGACCCACTATCTACAACCATTTTTAATATAATTCTGGAGGATATTTTGAGAAACAGCAAGGTAAAAGTACAGAATAATATCATAACAGGCCCGTATCAAATCTTAGCATACGCGGATGATATAGTATTATTAGCACGAACAAAAGAAGAATTAAAAAGTCTGGCCAAAAGGATAGAAGAACAAGCAAGGCCAATGGGATTGCAAATCAATGAAGAAAAAACAAATTACCTGATACTAGGAAACAGAGCAAAAGAAGAAACGCAGTCTTACTTTCCAAGCAGCCAACTCGAATAAAAAATATGTGTTTAATCTAGTTAACAGTATAGTGTATTTAGGAGTTGAGATGACAAGCAGTGGACAGCAAGGTGCAGATATTATGAGAAGACTAACACAGGGATCAAGATGTACACACAGATGTACAACATGTACACAAAGTACTGGTAAATAAAAGCATACAAAGAGAAACAAAAATCAGGTTATACAAGACAGTGATCCGCCCGGTTGTAACTTTCGGTGCAGAAACACTAGTGTTAACTAAAGAATATGAAAACAAAATAGACATCTGGGAGAGGAAAATAGTAGGAGGAAAAAAGACAATGGTGAATGGAGAAGAAGGACCAACCTGGAGTTGGAAGAAATATTCAAGGAGCCTAAGCTAATAACAATCTATATACAATAATTAATTAAAAATTTTACAAAAAATATGCAAAATATAAATAAAAAGATAAATTTAACTACATATTTTTAATAAACCTCCATTCAAAAATTAGGAGTACTTTGCAGTTGCGCTAAATTAAGTTTCTCCTGAACCAGTGGGCGGTTAGAAAATTTTACTACTAACAAAGATACTAAAGTGGGCAGTAGGTATAAAAAGATTGACTACCCCTGCTTTAAAGCATCACAATGTCAACAGGTAGTATCTTTAAATATATCTGAAAAGTAGTGATGGGAACTTGGGTGTCGAGTGTCGTGATACTGTTCGTGGTCGTGACACTTGAAGTGTCGCGACACTTCGTGTCGAACAGTATCGCTCTTATTAGAGTGTAATTCGAAGTTGCTTGATCATTCTTACAAAGAAATTAAAGGCAGATTTGTTGAACTGGCCAACAATCATTGAATAAGACGTACATATAAAACTATTTTGTTGTAGATTTTTTAGTTAAAATTATAAATTCATGAATTATTTGCAAAACATTAATTTAAAAGCCGAAACCTGAAAAGTTGACGCAACGCCTCCGTGGTTCGATGGCAAACCGTGGCTTGCTAAACTGTACGGGCTGGTGGAATGCAAGATCGAACCCCGTTACAAGCATAACTTTATTTTAAATTTTATTTGTTATTATTCTTTTATTCGAAAAACGTACAAGAAATAATACATTACAAATAAAAAATAAAGATACCCAATTAATAAGACATTGTCTTATTCACTAAACTGGACATATTGTGTAGTGTCTGCAGAGGCTTGAATCTGCTAGTATGCACAGACAAAATCTGTGATAGTATAAAACAATTTTTGATTAGGATTGTAGATCCCTAATGTTTTAAGTGTCTACTTTAGGAAGTTTATTGTTTTCTTTTGTGAGCATATTTCTGAATTTCTTTATTTATTTTTCAGTACAACAACACGGCAGAAAGTAGTGAATTGTTTGTAAATTGTTTAGAAGCAATGGTAGAAACTTGTCTTCCTGTGGAGGAGTCTGAATGTGAAAATGGTGAAATGCAACAATATCCTTCTATGTTGAGTGTTAGCTCAAATATGAATCTGTCATCAAGTTTATCGAGTCTTACAATGGGATCTCCAACAGAAAAGGAAAGATTTGAAACGCGAGATTTAGAAGTAGGCAGTAGTACATCTCTAGGTAGATCTTCGTTCAGCAAGCAACGTAGTTTAAAAATAAAAACTCATGTACATTCTGAGGGTTCACCCATTCATAAGTCATAAAAATACTAACCATAATTAGCAGATCTCATATGTTTGCCAAATATGTATTTTTGTTGAAGGTTTTAAAATGTGTATATTGCTTAAAGTTATTGTATACAGTATACGTAAAGTGAAAATTAGTTTGAAATATTAATCAAACTATGTATAATTCTAAAAATGGCTCGCCCTTAATGTGTATAGAATAGTGTGTGGTTTTTATGGCAGATTTAGTTCCTTCATAGTAAATCTAGTATCTTGAATGTTTTTGAACAAAATTCTAGTATTCACTATTTTGTATTAGTGTAATGCTACATGTGGTGCTATGGGAACCAATTTTTAATTGGGAATAGAGTGACCAGGTATAGAAAACTTTAATAAATGCGTAATGCCTTAGAAATGTGAGATAATTAATAATAATTATAGATTTCGTGGATATTAAACACCAAACGCCAGTTGTATACATTATTAATAATTTTATTAAAAAGGCAGCAAAGTTGTAAAGCAAGCTTTGGGGAGTATTAGATAGTGAGTATAATTTAATTTTCAAATGAGAATGCTCAAATCTTACTTGCCACCAATATTAGACAATAGCCAAGTTATTAAAATAATGTAGAAGTAAATGTCATATTAAGTGGAAACTATTTTAACATTATTAAAGTGAAAATATTTTTACATTAACTTGGTTGTGATGATGAATGTGGATTCTTTTAAAAATTGTGTATCGTTTTTCAATTTTTTTCTTTTTGCAACATATTTTAAATTTTACCAATAAAGAATAACTAGATAATAACAAGACAAGATAATAACTATTAAATAACTCCAGAATTATCTCCCTCTATTAAGGTTTGTTTTCATCCCAACATGCTAATTATACAATTTTGCATTTAAATAAACAAGTGATTTCCATATAATAACTAAGAATAACGAAATGATAGAATAAACTACCTTAATATAATATGCAAAATGACATCCAAGATCAAATAACTTCCAGTATATTAAGGTTTTCATCAGTTACAAACTAGGGCGAGCCTGTACACTACTTGCAGGTATTAGTCGATAATTAGGTTCAGCAGGTGTTCACTTTTATAAAAATTTGTAGGAAGATTATTTTATTTTTGGTTTTTATGATGAACGGATATGTAGGAGTATTTTTTCTTAATCTTATTTAGTGTGGAAAGGTTCAAAATATAAAAATGTTTTTATAAATTTTTATAACTGTTTTTAACATTAAGAAGAATTTTAATTTCTATGTAGCTTTTAAAAGTTGCTGTTAAATGTTGAACTTAATCTTCAGGCAGAACTAAATTTTGATTGTGATTATTTTAACAAAGTATTTAAACTTTTTTAATCACAGAGCAATATGCATACATACATACATAGAACCTGATGTAAAGGTGTTCGTGTTAATGGGCTAACAAATATTTGAAACATAAAGCAATATTGTTCTAAATTTTCCAAACAAAAACTTGAAAATTATTTTATATAAACAATAACTGTTGTACAGCTTTTAAATATTTTAATGTGAATTTAATTAAGAAATTAATTGTGCATGAACTCCTTTACAAGTATTTATTTTGTATTAATTTTTATGTACGAAAATTCGCTTAGAGTGATAACATTTTTTAAGCAATCTCATAAATGTACCATGTGTTACTGTATTACCAGTAACCCTGACTGTTACTAGTTGTACAATTTGTAGTTTATTATGTATTTGTATTATTATGATCAAAACCCATCTCAGTATTGAAGTAATTTTAAGCTTTTTGTGTTCTGTTTATATAATGTACGTAGTATTTTTATACCAGTTTTAATATTACAAATTTTTATGTTCCTGCTGATTGCACATGCCATAAAAGAATTCTAAAATATAACATTCACCAAACTCCACATATCTCATAAGATGTAATTAAATGTACAAATTTTTTGTCAGATTTTAAATATTTAAAGCTTTAAATGTGGATAGGCAGTATTCTGCAATTAACTATTAACTAAGAAGAGAAAATTTTATATTAAACCACTTTGTACATAATTATAGTTTAATGTAATTTCTATTTGTTGTATGAATAATGCCCATCCTCATACACAACTAGTGCCCATAATTTAATAGTTTCTGTTAAATTTTTAATGTTTAGTAATTGTTATTCTATTAAGATAACAAACACATGTAGGTATAGGTACCTACTACTAATTTGTAGTAAGGTTAATTGCTTTACTGCGAGGTATTCTAAATTACATTTAGGTTGTTGTGAAAAACTTTTAACTTTAGAAACTTCTTACAACTCTCTTTGTGATAGATTTACTAATGTGAAAGTATAAATTGTATGTTTATTAATATAATATGTACTTTAGAATAGAGTGGTGCTTTTAATTAAAATCAGTTTATTATAGAAACAATTAATTATTCAGGTTTATTTTTATAAACAAGTCTTATTTATCGTCATTATTTTTTTATTGTAACAAATTTTAATGTTCATCAAAGAGCAATCATATAATTTCCTTCATCTCATTATCATTCATCTTTATGATAATTAAAGTTTGTTACTTGTTTTAGTCATGACTTATTATTTATTATTTGTGACTAATCTTCTTGTACTACAATTGGTTTTTCATTTGTAATTGTTTAACCAATAAATGTATAAGATTAAAGACAAATTTTAATACAATTTACAGAAATTAATGCAGTTGACAATTTTTCTCACCAATTGCGAAATGAAAAAACGGGTCTACCTTTTTTTTTACTTCTGAGTAAAAAAAAAGGTAGACCCGTAACCTTACTGATCTATACTTCATTCAGTGAGAAGTGAGACTTGGCATAACAAAAATACATGCCTGAGTAACAAGCACTATTTTACATAAACTTTAAACCGAACCTTTTCTCGTTAAAAACGAATTAGTAATAAGTAGACAAATATTTATTTCATTGAAAATTTCTAAGTTACAAATATCCACAAGTAACACAAATAATAAAAGAACTCGTTACAATTTATTAATATCAATTGCGAAAGTACACAACAATAACTGCAACGTTAGTTACTGGTCTTGTAAACAGTTAATTATGGTAATTAAAAACAGGTAATGTGATTCATGTGATCAAACAACCAACTAGAAATCGGTATCAGAAAACACAAACGCATGGTTTTGTTATTATCGAGGCTCACTTCTCGCCGAATGAGGTTTAGTTAAGTTAGTAAGTTCAGTATGATTAAACGTTTACATAAACAAAAAATACATAAACATAATCTTTAAATGATAGACATTTTGTGAGCCCTGAGCTACAAATAAAAGGTAAGTAATATTTTTAATATTCTGTTTATTATATAACTTGTTTAACTGAATTAGTCATCTAGTCACTTTTGACTGCAACTAGAAATACCCACATTTATTGTCGACATTTTTAGTACCTGCTGCTTTAATTAGCAACTTAGCACTTAGTAACTTACAATCTTCAGTAAGACCAACTAAACTACAAGAAAAATACTAAATTTACTACCAATATAAACAAAACAGTAGTCTGAGTAGTAGTAATTTGATGAAATCGTCAATTGAATATTTTAATACATTTCTTAGCATAGTATAAAGTACAGTGGAGCAGCCCATGGTGATTGGGCATCAGTAGCAGGCAAGGGGGTAGTTTACACAGAGTCCGGGGGTTTTGCTACGTTTATTATATATTAAGAAATTCTTTTGATCCGGTTTGATTGTCATTACAATCGTTACTGTTGTTTGTACTTCAATCACTGATATTGAAAAATAATCTTATCCAGAGAAATCCCTGTATTTACCTATTGCAATGGTCACTTTTGCACTAAAGGGTAAATAATATGAGAAAGTACTGTAACAAGAGAGAAAAAGAAAGAACCCCTTCTTCAGCAGCGGATGGAGTATTCGGTGGCATTCGAGAGAATGACGCATAGCACCAACAATGTAAACGAGGCACTGTTTATCTAGCACCTTCTAGAAATACATGGTAGTTTCTACCGGCTTCTGGAACGTTTATAGGATGGTATAAAGTCGGCGTCGCGGAGAAAGGGACCAGTCAACAGCAAGTCATTAACTGTGTATTACAAAATAAATAGAGAATATAAATGTTGTATTAGAAATTCATAGTCTGTAAATAATAGTTTTTAATGGTTTATAATCATAGCGTTAATTTATAGTGTATTCATTAGTGTATAGAAATAAATATTTGTTTGTGAATAGACAATTTAAACAGCACTTGTGTTATTATTTTTTAGAAAGAACGTTACAGTGGTGTTACAGGTGTGAGGTTTTAAAATAAATAAAATCGCGTAATAATTAATTAAAGTGCTGTGAGAATAAAATTTTTGGTGTTAAAACATAATTTCAACAAACGATTAAAATGGTGATGAAACTGTTAAAAGATCTCAAAGTAATAGACTTGAAACATGAACTTGAAGAACGAGATTTAGATACAACGGGCCTTAAAAGTGTGTTAATAAATCGGCTAAGAGAATGGCTTTTGGAGCAGCAAGAAGACCCTGAAAGTTTCCTCTTCGAAATACCTGGACCCGTAATGGATACTAATTTGTTATTAAGTAAAATAGAAGAGAATTCTAGAATGTTAAAAGAGGAATTACTGGAAAAGTCGGAAGAGAATTCTAGAATGCTTAAAGAAGAATTATTGGAAAAGTCCGAAGAGAATTCTAGAAAGTCTGAAGAGAATTCTAGAATGTTAAAAGAGGAATTACTGGAAAAGTCAGAAGAGAATTCTAGAAAGTCCGAAGAAAATGTTAGAATGCTTAAACAAGAATTACTTGAAAATACTAAAGCACTGGAAGAAAATGTTAAAATGCTTAAAGAAGATTTACTGGAAAACTCTAGAACGCTTAAAGAAGAATTATTAGAAAAGTCTGAAGAAAGTTCTAGAAGGCTTAAAGGAGAATTGTTGGAAAATGTCAAAGCGTTGGAAGATAAAGTTTTCGAAGAATTTTTGGAGAATGCCAGTGCGTTAGGACTATTGGAAGGTAGATTGGCGGAACAAGATAGGGTAATAAAGATGGTAGAAGAGAAAATAGCCCAAATGCAATTACCACCAACAACTAAGAAAGACGATATGGCCGAAATGCTGGAAGATAGAATGAGGCAACTACGGTTTCCCTCAACTTCTGAGTGGCCGTTTAATGAAGTAAAGAAACAAATTAAAGAAGAAAAGGTTCCTGCCGTAGGGATAAAAGTAAAACCACCCACGTTCGATGGAAAGATACCTTGGTCCACCTACTACAAACAATTTGAGGCGGCCGCTGGGGCCAACGGATGGACAGGCAAGGAAAAGGCCGTTTCTTTAACTGTGGCTTTGCGTGGAGACGCGTTGAACGTCCTGCAAACAATCCCAGCAGGACAGGAAAATGATTATCAATTGTTAGTGTCTAGATTGGAGATGAGATATGGAGACGCGCATCTTCAACAAGTGTATCACGCGCAAGTGAAGAATCGTATCCAGAAGAATGGAGAAAGCCTGCAGGAGTTTGAAGCCGATGTTGCGCGGCTTGTCCGATTGGCGTACCCTACGGCACCCGATTCATTTCTGGGACAGCTCGCTGTGCAGACCTTCATTGATGGGTTAAGAGACGGGGAAACACAACAATCATTGAGGCTAGCACGACCAAGAACAACTGATGATGCGCTTGCTCACGCCTTAGAATTTGAAGCTGCAAAACAAGCGTCCCGAGGTCACGGGCGTGTTCGGGCCGTTGTGGAGGAAGAAGAAGGTTCTAAAGATCACCTAGAGGAGTTAGTACTGAGAGTTCTTCGGAAGGAAGAAAGCCGTAAGAAGAATCATCAAGAAGTTCGAGGGCCTCGTTGTTGGAATTGCGGCGAACAAGGTCACATACGACGTCGTTGCCCTAAACCAAAACAGGTTCAGCAGTCGGAAAACTAAAGAAGGTCGACGAGTGGGGGCGAACGTTGACCTTGAGTAGAGATGCCCCGAAGATCACCATCCATGCCGTAACATCAAACAATAGTACCAGCAGTTTGTTCGTAGATGGGAAAATTGCTAATCGTACTGTTCCACTACTCATTGATACGGGGGCGACAAAGTCCATCATACGCCCTAACGTTCTACGAACAAGTATGAAGCTGTTACCAACAACTACTCAACTCCGTACAGCAACAGGTGAAGTGATACCAACACGCGGAGTGGTGAAGATGAAGATTGGCATTGGAAGTGAAGAACGTGATCATGAGGTGCTGGTAGCCGATATCACTGATGACTTCATCTTGGGAATGGACCTCCTGAGAAAATTTGGTTTTACGTTGGATTTGAAAGAGGGTGTTTTGAAGGTCGGTAACGAAGAACTTCCGTTGCACCCACGAGAAGATCCGGTTGTAAGGGTTTTGCTGACTGAAGATGTGATATTGCCGGGTCAAAGCGAGATGGTTGTCGAGGCGGGTTTGGATGGAGATCTTCGGGTAGGATGTGTGCGAATGATGGAGCCTGTTTGTGATAAGAAGATCCATAGTGGCATACTGGTGGGAAAAGCGCTGATCAAGGTTGGAAAGAGAGTACCGGTGAGAATTATGAACGTTAATGTGGATCCGGTGACATTGAAGAAGAGTACCCTTGTGGGACAGTGTGTGCCAGTATTTCGAGTAGCCAGGTGTATGGCTGATGTTCCAAAACCAGTGCCCAAAGACCATGGTGGAAAATTAGTGGGTATGGTTACTAGCTCGTGCGAAGACCTTAACAGAACGGAAGTGAAAGAGGTACAGGGTTTGGTTCACCGATACCAAGATATCTTCGCTCTTGACGATAGCCAGAAGGGACGAACAAATATAGTAAAACATAAAATCAATACAGGCAACTCTATGCCTGTCCGTCAGCAGCCGAGGCGTCTACCTCTAGCAAGGCGAGCAGAAGCCGAAAAGATTATTACTGATATGGAAGAACAAGGGGTCATCGAGCCATCCAGCAGTCCATGGGCATCACCGGTGGTCCTGGTCAGTAAGAAGGACGGGTCAACGAGATTTTGTGTGGACTATCGGCAGCTTAATGACGTGACCAAGAAAGACAGCTATCCCTTACCACGCATCGACGACACGTTAGATACCCTGTCTGGTTCACGATGGTTTTCGACTTTGGACTTGAAGAGTGGTTATTGGCAAGTTGAAATGGAACCTGAAGACCGGGAGAAGACCGCGTTCACTATTGGTTCCGGACTATGGCAGTTTACGGTTATGCCTTTTGGTCTATGTAACGCTCCGGCCACCTTTGAGCGTCTAATGGAGACCATCCTGAGAGGGCTGTCGTGGAAGACCTGCCTGGTATACCTAGATGATGTGATTGTAGTCGGAAAATCATTCAACGAACATTTGAAAAACCTAGAGGAAGTGTTCCGAAGACTACGTGGAGCCAATTTGAAACTGAGTCCGAAAAAGTGCCACATATTCAGAAGGGAAGTGAAATATCTCGGGCACGTCGTATCACAAAATGGAGTGGCAGCCGACCCCGATAAGATTCGTGCAGTTCAAGAGTGGCCAACACCGAAAGATAAACACCAAGTTCGTAGTTTTCTTGGGTTATGTACCTACTACAGGCGTTTCGTTCCTGGGTTTGCCAATATAGCGAAACCTCTGACAAGGTTAACTGAAGATGGGCGCGAGTATGTTTGGAGCGGAGAGTGTGAAACAGCTTTCCAACAGCTGAAGCGTGCCCTGATAACAGCACCAATATTGAGCTATCCACGGACAGAAGGGAAATTCATACTTGACACAGATGCAAGTAATCTGGCCATTGGGGGGGTACTTTCTCAGATACAGGATGGACAAGAAAAGGTCATCGGCTATTTTAGTAAGGTTTTGTCGAAAGCCGAAAGGAATTATTGTGTGACCAGAAAAGAACTATTGGCCGTCGTGAAGTCCGTTGAGCACTTCTACAAATACTTGTACGGACGGAAGTTTTTATTGAGGACGGACCATGCAGCGTTGAAATGGCTGTTACAATTCCGTAATCCTGAAGGCCAGGTCGCAAGGTGGATCGAACGATTACAAGGATACGACTTTGACACCGAACATCGAGCGGGCACTAGTCATCGAAATGCCGATGCTCTTTCAAGAAGACCCTGTCCAACGGATTGCCGTCATTGCTCTCGTTTGGAAGAGAGGGTTTGCCAAGTATTAAGGACTACCATCGTCAACGACAATTGGTTGCCGGAAGAATTGCAACGACAGCAGAAGGCTGATCCCGAACTAAAAATGGTACTGGAATGGAAGCGCGTGGGAGAAAGGCCTGCCTGGGAGGCCGTCAGCCCTTTCAACAGAACGATCAAAGCATATTGGGCCCAATGGGAGTCCTTGAAGGTGGAAGACGATCTCCTGAAGCGAGTACTGGAGAGTGAAGATGGCACCACCATTAGGTCTCAGTTCGTGGTTCCAAGAAGCCGAGTGGCTACAGTATTGCGACATCTCCATGACGGTGCCTCAGGAGGACACTTCGGTGTGAAAAAGACTTTGGAGAAAGTTAGGGAGCGTTTTTATTGGGTCAACTGTAAAGAAGACGTGAAGGAGTGGTGCCGGAAATGTGAACTATGTGCCACTGGTAACGGACCCTTGGGGAAACGAAGAGCACCTATGAGGCAGTACAATGTGGGTAGTCCTCTGGAAAGAATAGCCATAGATATTGCCGGACCATTTCCCGAAACCGACGATGGGAATAAATACATATTAGTGGCAATGGACTATTTTACCAAATGGCCAGAAGCATATGCCCTACCAAACCAGGAAGCTGCCACTGTTGCTGACGTACTAGTCAAAGAGTTTTTCAGTCGCTTCGGAGTGCCCATGGAGCTGCATTCGGATCAAGGCCGCAATTTCGAGTCTGTACTCTTTGGAGAAGTCTGTCGATTGTTGGGCATTCGCAAGACTCGGACCACACCGTTACATCCGCAGTCCGATGGAATGGTAGAACGCATGAATCGAACAATGGGCAAATATTTGGCCAAGGTCGTCTCCGATCATCAACGAGACTGGGACCAATACCTGCATCTGTTCCTGATGGCTTATCGTGCATCGGTCCACGAAACAACCGGTCAGTCACCAGCGTCTGTGATGTTTGGACGCGAGTTACGGTTACCGTGTGATCTAGAATTTGGGTCTCCACCTATAGAGCAGGAGGTAGCCGGGAATGATTATGTCATCAACTTAAAGAAGAAGTTGGAGGATATTCACGACCGAACCCGAAATAATAGTCGAATCGCGAGTGACCGGATGAAGGCTACGTACGATGTGAGAGCCCAAGAAGGAGGGTTTCAACCTGGAGAGCTTGTCTGGTTATACAACCCGCAAAGACGTCGTGGCTATTCTCCAAAGTTACAGCGAAATTGGGAGGGCCCATACCAGGTGAAGAAACGAATAAATGACTTGATTTATCGCATCCAGAAATTGCCAAGGGGGAAACCAAAGGTGGTACACTCCAATCGTCTGGCGCACTATGAGGGAAATAATGACGTAGTCCCGGATCGGAAAGATGAGGCCGAGGTGGCTATCAATATCGTAAGGCCTGAAGATGATCAGCCAACCTTTAGAGAATTTATGGCTGCGTTTTCTGGAACTAGAAAAGCGCGATTCGGAGTCACGACTGAGATGCAACAAGATCTCTTCCGGGTCCCTGGTGATTATTCCATTGCCCACTGTGTCTCCGAGGATCTTCGTATGTCCAGGGGGATCGCAGTGGTGTTTAGAAATAAATTTGGACGGCTGAATGAACTTCGAGAACAAAATCCCTCTGTTGGTAAATCCTTACGCTTGCCTGATCATGACCGATCCATTTACTACTTGGTAACCAAGCAGTTTTACTACCAGAAACCGAGTTACGCCGACTTGTGGAGGGCACTATGGAATTTGAGAATCGAGTTGCTTACCAGGGGAATTAACAAATTGGCAGTTCCCAAACTCGGCTGTGGGCGGGACCAGCTGGATTGGAGAATCGTTAGAAACATGCTGGAAGTTATCTTTAGAGGTACGGACGTCAAGATCTTCGTCTGCAGTTTTGACCCACAGCCCGCATCAAGGCCAACGAAGAGTGTAGACTGCTACTTCTACCGTAATGGAACGTGTAGTCGAGGTGAAGACTGTCGATATCGTCATGACCCGTTCTACAGGAACCAGAGCATAAAACCTGTTCTGGGACAGAACAGACTTGAAGAGGGGGGCAGTGTAACAAGAGAGAAAAAGAAAGAACCCCTTCTTCAGCAGCGGATGGAGTATTCGGTGGCATTCGAGAGAATGACGCATAGCACCAACAATGTAAACGAGGCACTGTTTATCTAGCACCTTCTAGAAATACATGGTAGTTTCTACCGGCTTCTGGAACGTTTATAGGATGGTATAAAGTCGGCGTCGCGGAGAAAGGGACCAGTCAACAGCAAGTCATTAACTGTGTATTACAAAATAAATAGAGAATATAAATGTTGTATTAGAAATTCATAGTCTGTAAATAATAGTTTTTAATGGTTTATAATCATAGCGTTAATTTATAGTGTATTCATTAGTGTATAGAAATAAATATTTGTTTGTGAATAGACGATTTAAACAGCACTTGTGTTATTATTTTTTAGAAAGAACGTTACAGTACATTCGATTATAAACTTTGGAGAATCATTGTTCAGACGTGGTTCTTGGATATCATTAAATAAAACATAAACAATGTCTTAACGTTATTCTAAGATTAGAAAACTCAATATAAAATTAAAATACAATAAATCAAGTTGGAATAGCATATCTTTATTAAGGTATAACAGTTTACAATATTAAATACAAATTAGGATGATAAAGGAAAGGAGATCTTAGTCAAAGGTCAACCTGAAAAAGAAAATTATGTATATTAGTTAAGGGTATTAATGGATCATATGAAAATTAAAACTGTACCTTCAATAATAATGCCAAATTGAAATTTTAAATAAAGAAATTAGTTTATAATATCTATAGTAATAAGCATTGTTATTGAAAGGACAGTAAGAATCATAGAAGGGTGATATTTCTTGTGAAAATAAATATAACAAGTAAAATAAATGAACAAGAGGTTTCTCAGAGAGATTAATAATAATAAGATTTTGTTTTTTGATTATGGTTGAAATTGTAAAATAATAAAAATTAATTAAAAAGTTTACATTTACGTTTATTGTTTCAACATTTATTGGTTGAAACAATAAACGTAATGTAACTGTTTTGCTATCTATGTTCGTCAAATCGTGATTATCCATACAAAGCGGGACATTTTGAAGATTTTGTGGGCACCGGAACAGGTGAAGCAAAAGCGAGACTGCCCCGCCAATAGCGGGACATCTGGTCACCTTATAATAGTCGTTTATTTGGTTATACTATAAAATATTTCCATAATATATTATTTTTGTAATAGGTACAGTATGCAAAATATATTTACATATCTTTGAGAAAAAATCTATTTTTGTTTTTTTATATTGGACAGTAGAATTCCTTTAAGCTTTATATAGATAGTTAATCTAACAAATCGATAAAGAGGTAGGTGAAAAATTATTTAAAAAGAATTCACCTACCGAAAGCTAAATTTTTAAAGAAACACAAAACGCCTACTGGTAGGAACAGTTTTTTCCAGAAATTTTAAAAATTTTATCAAGATATTGCTTTATATAAAAGTTGTAGTATAGACTGTTAGATTTCTTATGGTTTTTGAATTTTGCAGAACAATACAGTAGTTACAGAGAAAAACGGAGAAAATAATAACAGTATATTGTAAGGATTGAAAGACGGGCAGTCAACAGTACTAGACACTCCTTAAAGAGTCTGCCATGGCAGACAAGCGGCTAATAGCTGCTAATATATAGCATTAAGTGCTACCATAAAGCATACTTTGTTACATAAAATATTTAGTAAAATAAAAATTAAGTGTTTAAATTACTAGCAACCAGGAGATTTTTAAAAGGTTTGCTAATTCTAAAACTATAGCATTTAACTGTTATGTTCCCTCTAGCTTTCATTTAAATTAATACGCCATCCAATTTTGAGATTAGTGTGTGAACAAACTTTATTAATTTTCATTTAAGCATTTTGATGTTTTGTTTCTAGTGTCCCATTGGTTTCATCATAAATCCATCATTTCAATGAATAATCAATTGCAGACCTAAATTAAGAATGAACAAAGAAAACTATTATGTTGGTAGCAGTATTATCTGAAGGCATACATTGTATATTTTTTTAACCATTGGAATACGTACAATAGTACACAAAAACTAAAATAAATTACCAAATGTTTCTAAGCAAGAGGAGCTCCCCTAGACATAACCACAGTGGAATTCGTGGTTAGAATTACCCCACAAGTAATGGTGTCACAAACAAAAATGGTAAAATGTCCACGTATCACTATCAGCACTTCGTTTAACAGGCTTTATTGTGAATCAATTTGGTTGGGTTTACAGTTATTTGCACTCACTTACGTTTAAAAAAACAGTGTGATCTTTGCAGATCATACGTGGTATCTTTAAATGCGACTATAAATCATAAACTATTCTTTCTTCTCAAATGACGCAAGGACAGTTAATACTTCATGGATGTTCACAGAGTCTTGTATCCAAATCAAAAGCTTGTGTACCTATTATATACCATGTGAGCCAGAAATACTGCCGCCTATTTGAATTTGGCATGTGGTGTTCGCTTTTATCAGTTTTGCTTAGCAAGCCTATTATTGTTAACATTTCTATTTGCCTATGCAATCATTTTTAAATGTACAATTTGAGGTTAACGAAATTTTGTCACAAGATTGAGTGATGCCAACATTTAGATTTTATCTAATTTGAGAAAAATTCAAAAAGGCAACAGTATTTGTTGAACGCATTGTATAGTTTGGTGAACGATTTTTCAATATCCTCCAAGACAATAAGTCCAAAAATATTGTTTGCAAGAAATGTAGCACTTTTTCATGTTGCTGTCAATGCTTTTGCATGTGTAATATCCACTAATTATTTTCGGAATTTCAAACATTTATTTTTATTGAAAAAATAATATTTATCCAGATGATGTTAAAATCACAATTTTTCTGAATTTTGGCATTTACGCACTTTTCATATGAAGCCGACGATATGCTAGGTAGCAGCAATAACATACCTAAAAATATTTTATTTAAGTAACATTTCTGTAAAAGTCACGTCATAAATGGATTCTGTGTAATATAACACAAAAAACAATATTATTTTAATGCATGTGCGTGTCCTTAAAATAAAAAAGAGTAATTGCTAAAAAGTATATTAAACAATAACAATACAAACAATATTAAAAACAAAGTAGTTAGATAAGATTAACCAACTTCGTAAAATCAACCATTTTTAAAAATTTTCCTTGATTTTGGTCATACAGGTTTATCTTATTTAACAAAATGCTACAAACAATTTGTAAATAAACAATATATTTATTTAAATCTCTATAATTTTGATGTCTTTTGAAATTTCAGCGGTTCTATCTCCTTCATGTATTATACCTACTATCCATGCCTCATGATCATCCATTTTGTAAATGTCTTCACAATAAGCAGCTGCAGTATATTCTGGCAAACAAATTAATAATCCACCTACACATAAACTTGTTATTCCAAACATGAAATTATTTTAAATATTTCCATAAAATACCTGATGTTTCTGGAGCAAGCCCGGATAAAATCTTTTGTTTGCTACCAACTGCTTCAGCTACAGTTAGCATATGTTTTATAATTGGTAAAGTATGTATAATAAATTTAACATTATTCCTTTGAAATTTTGCTAGATTCTTAGCATGACCAAGTAATCCAAATCCAGTTACATCAGTTGCACCATGCGCAGCATATTTATGCATTAATTCCGCAGCTAAAAGAATTTTAAAGAAAAGGGTTTTAATTATTACTATATTTAACAAATCATATTATTACCATTTCTATTCAATCTAATCATATTATTAACAGCTTCATCAAATGCATCTTTAATCTGTTTTTCTGTTACAGCCTTACATATCTTTTCCAGCTTTTCAGGATTTTCAAGCCAACGATTTGCATTACAAGCCATTTGGGCACCTAAAGGTTTAGTCAACACCAAAACATCACCCACTTGGGCATTTAAAGGACTAAAATAATAAATATAATTAATAAATATTTAATTTATTTGTACTACTTGTTACTTGATGTATTCTTTCTCTGTGCAAACTGATGTTGCTATTC
The DNA here is from genome assembly GCA_929113105.1 of Agrypnus murinus. Taxonomy (NCBI): domain Eukaryota; kingdom Metazoa; phylum Arthropoda; class Insecta; order Coleoptera; family Elateridae; genus Agrypnus; species Agrypnus murinus. Next base: position 118,536,945 of record OV816023.1, on the reverse strand, counting down.
CACCAATTATACACCAAGGGTTAATGACTGCACTGCTTATAGTAGATGTTAAACCAACAGATTTTGCATTATCCTATAATGAGTAAAAATTTATATAATTTAATAATTGTAGTCAATTGGAGATAAATATACTTGAAATCCTTTAATTATTAAAGGCACTATAACATCACGTTCTTGATCAGATAGCTGTGTACTTAGGGATAAAATCATATGCAGCTTATCAACTTCAACAACTCCAGTGGCATACAAGTCACTCAGTACATTTGCACAAGTAATTTTTCCTACAAATTGTAAATTTATATATTTTAAAGTAAATAGTTTTTAATTTGTTACCCATAAGATATGGATCTTCAATTAATGGATAGAAAAAGTCAACTGTTTGAATGATAGATAGATTTTCAAAACGAGTAGGAAGTAAACAAGAATCTAAGCCTATACCTGTAAGCGAAACACATTACAGAATAAAAATTTAATTTTTAAATCCATGTCACACTCATTTAGTAAAACTATTCATTTCATAAATGTATAAACAAATCCAATCCATAACCTGAAACCAAATTGTGTTATGTTGAGATTTTCATGCTATGTATACATTTTCTGTTCAGTTCATAAAACGAGAAAATATTGTTGTGCATGTTATTGAATCTTATATGTTACATGAGCTGTTTAAAATAACTACTCATTTCATGTAACGTTTTGTGGAGAAATCCGTTTCTCAGTGTAGGAAAACCATTTGTATTAACAAGAGCAATTTCTGTTTGGCTTACTTTAGCATTTTCATATATTCTTTCTTACAACGATTTCCCAAAAAACACCATTTCTTTGGGAAATAAGAGCCTGGGAGTATACAGTAGTTCTACTGTAAAAGCAAAATAAAGTTGTTTTCACTACCGATTACATCAAAGGCATTCAAATTTATTTATTAACACATACGTTATTAGCAGTATAGGATTACACAGCTAGTTTTGGTAAGTAAAATTAATTGTATAGAATTGAAAAAGATTAGTATTTCTAATTAGAACCTGGTTGCGGAAAACTTGTTGGATAATGTACTGTTTGACGAAAATCGAAAGATATCATCTTATTCATATCATCAGAATTGATACATAAAGTTTGGTAGTATGATCTATGATTTCTGAAGATAGTTTATAGCACCAGTGGTATAGCTAGAGTTGGTGTTACCCGGAGCAATATTAATGTCACCCCCCACTTCAATCGAATATAAAAATGTATATCATAGAAGTCTATAGATGTTTTAATTAAGAATGAAAAAATATTTACACATAACTTTTGTGATGTTTAATATGTAAAATTCTTTGTATCATACAATAATTCAAATAAAATTGTTGAACAAATAATTTGAATTATTTAAAATAGAATTAAACTAATGAACACGGTTTTGCTTGTCTACAGCATGAATGTTTTACAAGATCTTAGGGCTACAAACTTATCTATGATTTAATGAAAATCAATGCTTGATGCAATATCATTTTCAATTGATAATAGCACTAAATCAGAAAGTTTTGACTAACTCGTTGTTGACTGCAAATAAGATTTTTATGAGTTTGTTGTAAATAATTGTTTCTCATTATTACATTACTAACAGCCATATAACTAATAAAATTTATAATCAAAATTTATTTCAATTAAGGAAGTTGCACCCTTTACTATAATAATAAATAATAATAGCATGTTCAAATTAACATAAATGTATGTAATTTTTAAATAAAACTTTAAAATTATATACTTTTCGATTGGTGTCACCCGGGCGCACCATCCCCTTTTCCTCTCTGTAACTACGCCACTGTATAGCACTATTCAAGTTTTTTCTCTGCATCGTTGCACTTCTTGGCTTGGAAAATTGATAAAGAATTACTTCTGCAAACATTACACAGATTATCACCTGGTTTCATTACTGTCACATAAGGGATGTCTTTTGTCCACATTCTTCTAAAAGACCTATTATTCGGTGTTGATTCATTAGCATCAAGTGAGAAAACGTAGAGTCTATAAATGGATTTGTTTTCTAAAGATGGCAATTCTATAGCTTCAATAAATTGCACAACTTGAATGACTGCTGGTTGTAGTGCTGTTGGGTTTATTGGTAGTTTGTTAGTCAAACCATGTACTCTTGAAATCAAACTATTAGAACTCAAGCGTGTTCGAATATTTTCAAAACCTATTCTAGCCGCAAAAATATAAAGAGAAATGGGATCTATGTAAAATAAACAACGTGAATTAAAGAAACTGCCAGTGGTGTGGCAAGTTTTATATAACGGTTTTGTATTTGTAAACTATATGTCCTATAATTTGTAGCGACGGCGCTAATAAAAGATTAGCAAATTAAGGGTTTTTTCAAGCGAGGTCACCTAAAATGCACATCTCTAGTAATAATAAATGTTAACTGAAGATAGATTTTTCCAATAAAATGTTTTTAGTGAAATAAGTACCTTGAAAACACTGCATCATTGCTGCTATATCAACTTAACATGCTGCAATGCTAACAGTTATAAAAAAGTAAAAGTTGTATCAATGAAGCAGATTTTATTAACTTTTTAATTTAATTTTCAATATAGAGCTTCGCATTGTAAAACTTTACTGATTGTGGGTGATTACCATCGTCCTTTCGTATATACTCTTTAGGAGGTCCTGTCAGCAAGCAGCAAATATTGTTTCCTGCTAAGTGGACACAAAGCAATTACTTAGTCTGCTTGCCGACAACTTCTTAAAGGGGCAAGTACGAATGGCCACTAGTAGTTACACCTTGTATAAAGACTAATCCAGAGGCCTTCTTACAATCCCAGAACTATAGAGATTCTAAATGACTTTTTACTATGAAGAGTTTTGCAAAAGTGTTTATCAACATGATCTGAATTATTATAGTTTATTGTTTTGTCTGAATATCATCCAACCTTATTTAACTCAAAAGGAAATGTTCTTCCCATCTATTACGATTCCAGACTTTTAAAATGTTCTAATGTAAAGTTTTAAAATTGCAAAACTCCATTGTTCTCATATGTTGTGACATAAATAATAAGACATCATGAAATGTAAAATTTTGTTAAATGAGTATGACTTACATACATCTACATACCTATTGTATTATTTGTAGCATTTGAATTTAAATTTGGTTCAATTCCCGCCAAGAAACCTGCTAAGATTTCCTGCGGAACTTTACAACCTCATCCACGTAAATCTGAAAATTTGGTAAGTCGGAATGATTCGTCTAATCCATAATTAACTGGATTAAAGGGAGCGTTTTCCTCGCATTCCGCCATGTCCCTAGATTACTAAAATTTCGAAATAATCTTGATAGTGGATTGGTAGTTTACTATTGTCAAAATTGAAAAGATAATTTGGCAGTGTCTCTTGTACCGCTACCGGCTCAATAATTGTCGGTACTTTGATAACAAACGATAATATTACACCGCAGCACTCATTATAAACAAATATGTGATTCGTTATTTTAAAAGAATTCTGCATTAATGGGTTTACCAATTTAATTTCCATATTAATACTTTAAATTTAGGTAAAGAAAATACAGACAATTTGATGGATGTATTTTGTTAAAATATAAGTTACGGAAAAAGATAAGACGAAATAATGCAATTACTCTGCCATGTCATATCAGTTATGATATGTATAGAAGAAAACATAAAAGTCCCTGCATTCATATTTGGAATACCTATTTATGTTTGAGAGTTGAGAATCAGTGTATTTTATCTTACAGGAAATTTACGATAAAATATGTAAGGGGGCTTTCTAGACAGAACAGTTTGATATTTTTCTAATTGCTTTCTTATTATTAGAGGTAGATCAATAACATTTTAGTTTCGCAGTACTAAATTATATATCTTTAACGCTAACGTCGCGGTTTTTATTATACTTTTCTAAATTAGTTTTTAATTCATTAATTAACTGTGTTACAGTTATATTTTCTTCATAGCGGCAAAGCTGTAATATTTATACTTATACGTTTGTTAAAAAAAATAATATAAAACATTTCGAAAGTAAATAGAAAAGTCGCGTTAACCAAATAATTAAAACTGGTCCAGACAACGCGAAAAATCAAAATGGAATTTTTGAAGCAACCAAAACAAATGGAAATGACAGGAGATCTTTCCATTAGTTGGAAAAAATTCAAGAAAAATTATGGTATATACATGAAAGCTTTAGCTTGCATTGATAAAGCGAAGCAAATTCAAGCGGCAGTAGGTTTACATTGTTTGGGTGATGAAGCCCGCGATATTTTAGATACATTAGAACTAAAACCAGGAGAGTTGGATGATCCACAACAAATTATCAGCAAATTAGATTCGTATTTTATTCCTTAGTCCAACGCCAGTGTAATGAGACATAAATTCAATACAAGGACCAAACGAAAGCATTGATTCCTTCCCCAACGACCTAAGAAAGATTTCGGCTGATTGTGCCTTTGACACATTGCGAGATAGCTTAATCAAAGACCAAATAATTTGCGGTATCAACGACAAAAAAATTAAAGATCATCTTTTACGTGAAACCAATTTAGATCTTCCAAAATGTGTCATGATTTGTAAAGCGGCTGAACAAACAGAGCACCACCTGCAAGAATTGATAGGCCGAACGACATCAATAGAAATAAATGAAATTCATAAAAGAGACCGCAACCAACGTCATGAGTGCTGTGATCAAAAAGTGTAGTTCATGCAACAAATAAATTTCAAGATTCGCGTCAACAAAGAAGTGCCGGCGGCGGCGGCAACGAACGCAAAGCCACTCAAAGAAGCTTCATTACGAGCGACAGAAACACGTGTGGCGGAACGTTTGAAACTAGAAACGGAAGATTTCAGCGAATCGGCAACTGCAGCAGGTGTGGATTACAACATGTAATAATAAAATGCCCGGCTTTTGGTAAGCAATATAGTGCATGCAAAAAATATAATCATTACGCGTGACAAGCATACAAAGAAAAAGTGTTGAAGTAATTAACGTGTCAGAGCAGAGCAATGGTAATAGTGCGGAAAATGAACAAAATTCAGATGATGATGATTGTTTTATTACAGGTACAATAGACAATAATCGTAATAATGAAAATGATTGGTTTGAAACAATGTTAATAAAAAATTCAAATAAAATGTTAACTTGTAAATTAGATACGGGAGCTAGAGTAAATACTATACCATTATACATTTTCAAAACTTTAAAATTAGATCAATTTTTGAAACCTTCTAATTTAATTCTCACACATTTTGGTGGAGATAATTTAAAGATTGTAGGTGAATGCACGTTAGATATAAGTTGTAATAATTTTGACAAAGCTAAAATTTGCTGTTGTAGATACGAATAAACGTAATTCCCCTGTAATAAGTCTTGAAACAATTAAGCTTTTGGATCTAGCTCGTAGAACATCAACCGATCTAAAGGTAATTAATGTAAATAATCACAATTTGTGTGATAAGATTTTGAATGATTATGCCAGTGATGTGTTTCACGGTATAGGTTTAATTAAAGGTCAATCGGTAGGAATTTTGCTGCAGGGCCTTGCTAGAGTGCTCTTCTTTAAAAGAAAATGAACCCACCATGTACAGGATGTTCAAAATTAATTTCTAAATTTAGAGAACTTCAAAGTTAGAATTCAAAACTTTTTCAAATGTAATGTATATGTTGTACCTTTGTGATGCAGAATTAAACAACGAACGTTTTTTGTATGTACGTCCCTATAGATCTGTAACCACTTTTGATTTATTGAGAAAAAACTGCAAGAAGTACACAATTAAAAACAATTATTTATTTAGTTGTCAAGTGTGTTGGTTGTTTTTGTTCGACAAAACATTAAAGCATCTAGCAATTGTTGTGCACCTATGCAAAACGTGCATTTCTCGCAGTTATCGACCATCAGTGTTTAGTTCTAGTAGGTGTTTTAGTTTTTCAAAATGAATTTTAGTAATGAAGAACTTGTAGACATGACTTTTGTTTTGGGCGAGTCGGAAAGAAATTGTTTGCTTGCCCGCAGAATTTACCACCAACGGTATCCTGTACGGAGGCTCCCTAAAGTTCACAGCTTTCAAAACCTGCTCGATAGATTTGTGAGGACCGGCAATGTACAGTATGAAAAAAGTGAACGAATTAACAATGTTGTGAACGAAGAAAATGAGTTATCTGTTGCACTGGCTACGATTGAGAATCCCCATCTTAGTCCCAGAGAAGTGAGTTCATCTGTGGGAATAAGTAGACGTTCTGTTGGCCGAATCTTAAAGAAAAATAAGTTTCATGCATATCACATTCAAATGCACCAGGAATTAACTGAAGACGATTTTCTAAAACGTTTACAGTTTTGTAATTGGGCCATAGGTAAAATGCAAGACGATGCTACATTCTTCAACAATGTTTTGTTCACTGATGAGGCAACGTTTCATAAAAATGGATTTGTTAACAGGCACAATTTCCATTATTATGCTACAGAAAATACCCACTTTTTCAGACAACTTGATAACCAGCACAGATGGTCCATAAACATTTGGGGGGAATTATTGGAGAACATGTAATAGGGCCACATTTTTTGATGGTACATTAACTGCAGCTATTTATTTTCATTTCTTGGAGAACTAACTGCCACAATTATTGGCGAACCTTCCTCAAAGGATCCAAAATGGGATGTGGCTTCAGCAAGACGGTGCTCCAGCGCATTATTTACATGCAGTAAGAGACCACTTAAATAATATCTACCCACATCAATGGATTGGAAGGAATGGACCCACTAAATGGCCTGCGAGATCTCCTGATCTTACAAAAATGGATTTCTTTTTATGGGGATATGTGAAAGAAATTATTTATACAGAGACACCAACCACAATCCAAAATATGAAGGATAGAATAGCACATGCTTTTAGAAGTATCACGCCGGCAATGTTAAAAAACGTACAAAGATCGTTCCAAAGGCACATCGAAATGTGTGTCCATGCAAATGGGCAACATATGGAGCATTTGTTATAGTTTTTTTCTTTTGTTTTGTTTGAAAAACCTTGATTTTTTAAATAAATAATTTTTTAATTGTGTACTTCTTGCAGTTTTTTCTCAATAAATCAAAAGTGGTTACAGATAGCTATAGGGACGTACATACAAAAAACGTTCGTTATTTAATTCTGCATCACAAAGGTACAAAATATACAGGGTGTTCCATTTGAAAATGTTGTGAATTTTAGCTTTGAAGTTCTCTAAATTTAAAAATTAATTTTAAACACCCTTCTTCTTCTTTTAAAGAAGGGCACCCTACAAGCCCCTGCAATAAAATCCTTGCTTAAATTCGTCTTCACAGTTACGTCCGTGAAAGCGGTAAACTGTTAAGTGGGATAATGTAAAACTCAATTTTTTTGAAAAAGAATTTATAACTTCTAAACCGGTCATTAGATGGCGTTAAAATTTTAGATATGAATAAACCTGCCAAGAGAGGTGTTAAATATGCAAAAATATTTGGGGCATTCTATTTAAAAAAGAATTACCTTAAGCGTGCCACACTTTTCTGCAACACCCTGTATATTTGAAAATAATTTCTGTAGATGCGCCTCTATCTACTGTTTACATCCGTATTAGAACGATTTTTCTAGCTGTTACCGTTTAGGAGCTATCGGACTTCTCCACACTATTTCCCCACCCGGTATATTAATTATTCTGTTTTAATACGATTATAAAATATTGGATAATGTTTGCTTAGCTCTCCCTTCTGGGCTCAAACGAGACTAAATTTACAATAGACCTTTCTGTAAATCATTAATCATCAATATTAACCTCGATTTTAACTTTTCTTACTTTGCACTCAAGTCGGTGGTGTTTAACAAATTAAATCGAATAATTAATTACAACTCGAATTCTACGCTATGGTTTGAGACAGTCAGTGCGATAAGTTGAACCTCTGGCGTTACAAGATTTTTCCGTTATTTTATTTTTCTATTTAATGTCTGCATAGTATAAGCCGCCTAAGCCGGTAAATTAACGTACTATTTCACATGGCTTATTATAGCGTATTATTATGGAGCGTGGCTCTCCATTCCCTCGAGTATATTAGAGGTATAGGCGAGGGATTGTTGATTTAGATAGTCCTGGCTATCTTAAAATTTCTACTTTTTGTGCTGCAGAAAAACACACTTATAATTAGTGTCCTAGAATTAAGTAATATAAACGGTTTTACATTCTTTAAGAAATCGACAATTAGTTCTGTGACACTCTGTAAATTTGCATTCTCTCTAAAGGATCGATTTTCTAATTATTTAATTATCTTAATTTAACCGAATTTTCTTGTTTTTCTTCATTATATTATTATGCTAATAAATTTATTAGTCTATTATTTTTATAGAAACTAGTGTATAATTTCTGTTAACCACCTGGCTTTTTTTACATGATTTATAAAACTTAATGTTTTTATTTAAACGCAACATAGAATTACAATAATAACATGTATTTCGTAATTATAATTAACTATTAATGATTATTAATTCGGGTTTTAAAAGTAGGATTAGGTAAAATGTATTCCCAGTTTATTCAAACTGAGTATTTGCTTCAGACTTGGCCTTTGTTGCTCAAGGTAATATTATTCATATGTTTATATGTATTTGTTTTTGAGTGATTGCACGAAAAGTTGTAACTACTTTGATGTCTATCGGCAGATTAAGAATTTCTCAATCAATTGAAAAATGCGTACCTGCTAACCACAGATCTATTTCTATTCATAGCCGAACTAGGTATTTCTTTACCTCCATATTACAAACTACAGTTCATCTATGGTTAAGCATGCATATAATGCCTGTTTTTCCCGACAGCTATCAACTTAAAGGTTTGACACTTTCAAAAATTAGTCTGCAGTTATGCAAATGTTTATGGTTGCCAAGTCAATAGCAATATCAGCAAAATATTGCAATCCAACTCGCAAGCCAATTCGATCCACTTTTGAATTTAACTCTTCACCTTATCCTCATATCAATTGGAAAAAAGATTTAGAATTAGTATAGAAATTTTCGAGATATCTTGTTTACAGAGGGGCACATGGAGGAACAGATAGACGGAACGATATTCATATTATATATGTGTACCTCAGTAAATTTGACTATGATACTGTGAATGAAATTTTAGAAACGATAGTTACAATTATTATGTACTTAAAGTTACTTTTTGTGAAATCGTTTATTAACATTTTTGCTGCAAGCGATTACGGTTACAGCTTGTGGACCTTAACCTTTCTATTGGGATTTTCATGATTAACCTGGGATATTAAAATAGCCTTACAGTTAAAAGCCAAGTAAGTCGAGATGTTTATGAGTTTAGTGTTCAGGTTTAGTATAGTTGTAAAAATCTCAACTCATGTAGAGTGCTAAACAGCCAATGAGAGATAATACAAGTGTAACATTTTTAAAACATTGCCAAAATTGCTTTAATCCATTTAATTTATTTCATTTAAAAAATGGCCTATAAACCATCTATACGCGTTTTTATTCAACCATATTTTTTGATTTTTTTTCTCCTCGTCTTCCATTCGCAGGGTACCCGACTCAGGGCTTGTTTTAGTTGTTTTCCGATGTTTACGCTATCCAGCTCCGCTTTTTCTGTTTTACAGTTATTTCTATAGTTTTTCCAAACCATACAGCTTCAAAGCTAACCTTACTTCTTCGATTCGGCAATATTGTCTTTAGTATTTTCCACACAGATTTACTCTAATAGCAAAGCCACTTGCTTCCACTGCATATTTTGCTTCAGTACTAATGTGTAAGTAAGAACAGCTTACAGAGATAGTCCGCAAGCATTTCGCAAGCAGTTAAAGTCCGCAATAATTTCTAATTTACTACACAGTTAGTATTATATAGTTAAGTACATTCATTATTCCGTGTAGTCTTACCTAAAAAATAACTAAGAGTGATTCAACATTTGTGATTTTACAGGCACGATCTCACGAGATTGTGTATTTACTACTGTAAAGGGGCAAAGTCACACCCGCGCCTGGTCACGACAAATTATTTCTGATTTATTATTTCATGATTCTGAAACATTTCTTTTCAAGTGATATATTCAGTTGATATATTTCCGTAACATATGTACAAGTACATATGTCAACATTAGAGCACAACATAACGAAACAAAAATTGTGTATTGTTAATTTCATAATAAATTAATGATCATTAACAAAAAGAACCTCAGCATATCAATTGCGCTAGAGGCAAAAATCTTTTGTAAGAAAAACGCTTCGGCTCTGTTGCAACACCTTTCTAAATTTTTAGTTTCTTCTACCATATGCGTTGACTCAGCTGACTGAATTCTGTAAATCGTTGTTTGTCTATTGACTGGCCCCGATAATTCTCTTCATATTTACCAATACTTTACATCTTTACACTAACGTAATCGTTTTCTTACCTTATTGTATCTCTATTTGTTTTACTTCTACAGCTGGCTTAGCATAAGGAATTTATTCGAATGTTTCGACAGGTAGTATTGTAAGTGTTTAATTTAAAAAGAAGGAACATTAAAACAAACTCTACAAACCTGCATTTGTCCCTTTATAATATACCGGGTGGGGCAATAGTGTGGGAAAGTCCGATAGCTCCTAAACGGTAACAGCTAGAAAAATCGTTCTAATACGGATGTGAACAGTTTAAATATACAGGGTGTTTCAGAAAAGTGTGGCACGCTTAAGTTAGTTTTTTAAATAGAATGCCCCAAATATTTTTGCATTTTAACACCTCTCGCAGGTTTATTCATATCTAAAGTTTTAGCGCCATCTAATGACCGGTTTAGAAGTTCTTCATTACTAAAATTCATTTTGAAAAACTAAAACACCTACTAGAACTAAACACTGATGGTCGATAACTGCGAGGAATGTACGTTTTGCATACGTGCACAACAATTGCTAGATGCTTTAATGTTTTGTTGAACAAAAACAACCAACACACGTGACAATTAAATAAATAATTGTTTTTAATTGTGTACTTCTTGCAGTTTTTCCTCAATAAATCAAAAGTGGTTACAGATAGCTATAGGGACGTACAGTCATTAGCAAATGTCTTGTTCCGAGCAGGCAACACATTTAACAATTCTAGTAAAAGAAACGACGTACGTTTCAAAGCATATAGTTTCTTTTGTTTACAAACACACCAAATACAACTAGTTTTAAAGGTTGCTACCCTACCTAGAGTGGCTTTGTATAACAACAATAGAGTAATAAAAACTGCTATTTTCAAGTGAGTTTCTCATTTTACTGGAATACAAAACAGCCGTTTCACTTCTACTATCGTTTCTTTTATTTTAAGAAATAAATATCGTATGCTTTTTTCTACTTTATTATAAACTCTATTAATTTATTTACGAGTTTGATTTGTTTATTTACATGGTTTAATTATTTTGTAAACACTAAAAAAACTAAATTTTTAACTGTAATAAGTGTTTATTGTAAAAATTATTAAAAGTAATAAATAATCGAAACTAATAATCATTCCCCGAGTTTCCAAAGTAGAATCAGATTGGGCATACAAACGAGGCATATTTAAAAATTAAGGTCCGGTTTATTCACCTTCAGGTAAAATTCCCAGTAGTTGCCGGTCAAATAAATTAAGTTTAATAATAAATACAGTTTGGGTATATTCACAGGATTATATCTTGAAAGTAGTTAGTGGAGTATTTATGAAAAGGGTCCAACTTTTGCACTCAGGTAATACATGCAAGAGAGAGAGATGGGTAATTGACAGAATAATGTGTTAGAGAATAAAATTAAACTCATTGACTAATCTACTTAAAAGGAGGCGGGATTTAAAAAAATCTGTAATCATTCACAAATATTTTCTAAAAACTTTAGGTAAACAGATATTAATGATATATATGATCTAAGGTTCTATGCTTTGTCAAGGGGTTTCTTAATTTTTGTTTTGTGACTGTTTTGCTTTTAGTACTGACTATATCTATGTTTCTAGTTTTTTCTTAGTTTGTATATTTAATATTTAATAACTTTTTAAAATTTTAACGTATTTACATAAATAAATGCCTATATTACTACTTTATTTTTATTTATATTTATCGCTTACATTAATTTCTGCGATTATTTAATTATCTAAAATACTCCTAAGCCTCTATTTTTTTGATGATTGTTTTCATTATTATTTTCGTTTAGTTATTTTTTATTAAAGGTAAAGAATGAAACATAAACACGCTATATAACTTTGTTTAACTAGTAGATGCTTCCATTTAAAAGGACTATTTTATAAAGTGTGTCAAAGAAATTTTGAATAGAATGAGTAACAAGAGTTTTTACAAGCCTGTTTTCAAAACAAGCTTTAAAGAATTTAAATATCTTGCCCAGGTAGTTGTCCATCTCTGTTTAATTCGGTCTCTTTCGTATACAGTATAAGTGGTATTTGGATTCTTAAAGCAGCAACGTCCTTACTCGGGACAAGACATTTGCTAATGACTGTACATACAAAAATGTTCGTTGTTTAATTCTGCATCACAAAGGTACAACATATACAGGGTGTTCCATTTGAAAAAGTTGTGAATTCTAGCTTTGAAGTTCTCTAAATTTAAAAATTAATTTTGAACGCCCTGTACATGGTGGGTTCATTTTCTTTTAAAGAAGAGCACTCTACAAGCCCCTGCAGCAAAATTCCTACTTAAATTCGTCTTCACAGTTGCGGCCGTGAAAGCGGTAAACTGTTAAGTGGGATAATGTAAAACTCAATTTTCTTGAAAAAAAATTATAACTTCTAAACCGGTCATTAGATGGCGCTAAAACTTTAGATATGAATAAACCTACCAAGAGAGGTGTTAAATATGCAAAAATATTTGGGGCATTCTATTTAAAAAAGAATTACCTTAAGCGTGCCACACTTTTCTGAAACACCCTGTATATTTGAAAATAATTTCTTTAGATGCGCCTCTATCCACTGTTTACATCCGTATTAGAACGATTTTTCTAGCTGTTACCGTTTAGGAGATATCGGACGCACCCTACACTATTGCCCCACCCGGTATAGTTCCTTGTTTAGAGTTTTTACAATCTTACCTGACTTTAACTGTTGCGCTAAAGTTTCATATACTGTGTGAAATTTTAATAAAAAGGTTAGAACTCTACAATGGGTCTTATTACGAATAATCTTATGGACAAGCTTTTTAACTTTAGCTTTAAAAAAAACAATATGATATACTCCGCTTTAGAAAAGTCCATGTTGGTCTATAATAATCAAACGTCATTTCTCAGACTATCTACACAAGTTATAACAGTAAGTTACCAATCTTGTCCATTTAGAAATCTTACAAGTCTGTGGTCAGAAATTAAACTATGCTTGTAGTCATTGTTATGTTTATATTAAATAGCATATAATTTTCAGATGGCTGTTCCTAACTGCTCAGAAACGTTTAAAGCCCAAAAAGCTCTAATGACCTTCGCAGGAGTGTGGCCAATAAAAAGTTCAACCTTCACATACAACTTTTATGGATTTTGTATTTCATTTCTCATTCAAAATCTATTCATTTTACCGAGCTTATTATTATTTTTTGTCGATTCTGTTAACGTAGGACAAGGTACATTTATTCTTTTCTGCAACATTGCCGCAGTTTGTTACCAGTTAAAACTTGGAGTATTTTGTATAAAACGAAAAACATTTAACAAAATTCTAGAAGATTTGGAGCAACCATTGTTCCAAAGTGAGAATGAGGAATATCAAGCAATTTTGAATCAAGCAATTCAACTTTCTAAACGAATTACGACTTTGATGTACTTTCCATCTGTATTTTTTGCAGTTCTGTTGGGAGTTTATCCTGCATTAGATCGAAGCACAGAACGTCCATTACCTTTTCCTTTACCGATTGATGTCAAACAATTTTCATTTTCATTATATGCTGCTATATATGCAATGGAAGTACTTTCCGGAGGTATTGCTACGTTCACCAACACTAACCTAGATACGGTGGCCTGCACTTTAATGATGTTCTGCAGTGCACAACTGAAAATTTTAGGCAAGAAGTTGCAAATGATTGCATCGGTGTATTCAGAAGCTGAAAACAAACTAGAAAACTATGGAAAACTAGATCATTTAGTAACCATAAAATTAAGAAATTGTGTCAAACATCACATTGCAATTACACAGTAAACTAATATCCTGTAATGGCTGTAATACATACTACCAGACTTATTAATTAAAAACTATTTCAGGTACATTGAGAAGTTAGAAGAAACATTTACCTATGAGTATCTAGCTCAATTTATAACTGGACTTTTGCTAATTTGTGTTGCAGGATTCAGCTTTGTTGTGGTAAGTTTACACTACTAGTGGCGTCTGTCAGTCGGGTTTGACCTCGAAAATGTGTCAGTTTTTTAAGCGCTCCTGAGATTACTCCCCCCCCCCGTTTTCGAGGATGCTGAGCACGATGGCGTAGGGCAAAATTCTTTTTGACCGGTCCCACCCCCTCAAATGGCTAAAAACACGCCCATTGGGGGTGAAACGCAAAGGAGCGCGATTGCGGCAATTTGCTCGCGTCTACCTCCATTTTCGAGGATGCTGGGAACGATGCCGGCCCTCCCAAGCATCCTCGATCGCAAACCACCCCCTCAAATGGCTAAAAACACCCCCATTGGGGGTGAAACGCAAAGGAGCGCGATTGCGGCAATTTGCTCGCGTCTACCTCCATTTTCGAGGATGCTGGGAACGATGCCGGCCCTCCCAAGCATCCTCGATCGCAAACCACCCCCTCAAATGGCTAAAAACACCCCCATTGGGGGTGAAACGCAAAGGAGCGCGATTGCGGCAATTTGCTCGCGTCTACCTCCATTTTCGAGGATGCTGGGAACGATGCCGGCCCTCCCAAGCATCCTCGATCGCAAACCACCACCTCAAATGGCTAAAACCACCCCCTACGGGGGTGCAACGCGATGGAGCCCGATTTCGCACAATCTCTCGCGAGAGATTCTTTAGGAGAATTTTTATTCTCCTAAACTCATATATATGTGGATTTCGGGGTCAGTTATATTTATAAGAGATCGTGCCGAGTCATTTTTAGTTCAACTCCGCTGAGAAGGGGGCTGGGAATGATTAAATAATTATACACCAAACCGTGCATTCAAACAAAAATTTTATTCAAAAAATGCCGCGCCTATACCGCTGGAGAATAATCATCTCGACGCGCAGCTTCCACGCATCTGTCAGAGCCGCCAACTGCAGCAGCGCCTGGACCGGTGGAAAGAGTAATCTCGGCGCACAGCATCCGAGCATGCGCCAGAGCCGCCAACTGCAGCCTCCATTCGTTAGTCACGCTCTCGACGCTATATCGCTTGCACACGTGCACAAATACTCATGGGAAAACTCTGTTTTGTTGCGCTCCTTTGCGTTTCACCCCCAATGGGGGTGTTTTTAGCCATTTGAGGGGGTGGTTTGCGATCGAGGATGCTTGGGAGGGCCGGCATCGTTCCCAGCATCCTCGAAAATGGAGGTAGACGCGAGCAAATTGCCGCAATCGCGCTCCTTTGCGTTTCACCCCCAATGGGGGTGTTTTTAGCCATTTGAGGGGGTGGTTTGCGATCGAGGATGCTTGGGAGGGCCGGCATCGTTCCCAGCATCCTCGAAAATGGAGGTAGACGCGAGCAAATTGCCGCAATCGCGCTCCTTTGCGTTTCACCCCCAATGGGGGTGTTTTTAGCCATTTGAGGGGGTGGGACCGGTCAAAAAGAATTTTGCCCTACGCCATCGTGCTCAGCATCCTCGAAAACGGGGGGGGGGAGTAATCTCAGGAGCGCTTAAAAAACTGACACCCCCGCCCGACTGACAGACGCCACTATACTTGCTAATTCTTCAAAAGAAATGTTTTAGATACCTGTCACTGATGTTATGTTTGCAACTGCTGCATCCTTTTTTACTATTGCTAGTATTGAAATTGCCATTTATTGTCTTTTTGGGAATCAAGTAATTGTAGAGGTAAACAGTAATTTGTTTGATAAGTAAAGTAATGCCTATATACAGTCTGTTTGATTTAAAGCGCCCCGCTTTGTAGTATCTTTATTTTCGGTCGGAAATGCTATATACCATATATATTATTAAATGGAATAAAACTCTCGATGTTCTGGTTCAGAAAATTTTGTATTTACTAAACCGGCGTGAGCGTGATGACGTCATCATACTTTTTAAATTATATGATAGGTATTTTTTTTACTGAAGTCGATAGAGTATTGTGTTCTCTTTTCAACCATAATAAATATTCATTCTGTTACATCAGAAAATTTTCAAGAAAAACGTGAAAAATGATTTACGACTAGTAAGCTTTGATTTCTGGTTCTCCAATTAATAAAACATAATTATCTAGCAAGCTTGGATAAGTAACAAAACTTTAGTTCTTCCAGCAGCGTATTTACAAGTTTTTCTCGGGGGAGTACTCTATAAAAATTCCGAATCAAAATACTTAGATTTTCACATAACATAGATTTTGATATAAATGACCTGAACATTACCAATAAAAATATAACCTAATAAAAAAATAAAATAAAATAAATGTACCAATTATAAAAAAATACCTATCATGTAATTTAAAAAAAGTACGATGGCGTCAGCATGCCGGTTTAGTAAATACAAAATTTTCGGAACCAGAACATAAAGACTTTTATCCCATTTAATAATATACATATATGGTTTATACCATTTCTGGCGGAAAATAAAGTTGCTACAAAGCGGGGCGCTTTAAATCAAACAAACTGTATATCGTACTACTACGTATGATACAACTATTTAGAATATTTTATTTTGTCATTTAGTTTGGCTACAGCTCAATACTGATACATTGATTACAGCACAATCAGTTCTATATGTGACGTACTGTGTACTACTTACTAAGTATTAGGTAGCATGGTTCAGGATGCTACATATTACCTACCGTACACTACGTTGTATGTTCTATATCGTCGGTCTAATTCTAATACCTCGTAACCCACTTTTTTGCGATTTTGGGATTATGAGCTATTCCCATGGTAAAAAGTGCGCTGAGTCGATTAGTAAACTCCTCATAAACCACAGGGCTTCCAGTTTTATTCTATAGCGATTTAAAAAATACCTCGTATCCCAACCTGGTACAGTTTTTGGGATATGGGTAACCCACTTTTTAATAATGTATGCATGCTTAATCGCGCAATAAATTAATACATTTGTCTGTTTAAATTGAATCAACAAAATTTCAGGAATTCAAACCATTTAAAAAAGTTTTGTTTAAATTTGGTGACATTTTCTTGTTCTCCTGAGAAATTGAGATTTGGGGGTTACGAGGTATTAGAATTAGACCGACGATATGCTACATCATATATACTACGTCTTCCGTCCACTTCACACAAAATTTAACCCTTTTATTATATTTTATGTCGTTGGTCATGTACGTGAGGTTTTCAAATATACTACAATGCTCGTAGTTGACTATCAAATTTCACTCGTTTAATTTAATTAATTCTAACTTTAAGGAGATCTACTTTACAATTTAAAGTTTACGCTTGTAGACTTCCGTACTAAATCCTACTGACTGCATCTTATGTACTATGAGCTATCCCAAGCAGCATCTAAGTAGCAGTAACTGAGATCGGAGCTTTGATTGAGTAGTTGTTACGTACTACAACTAAATTTATGACTTTATAGGTTTAATTACTTCAATTCGGTATAGTGTAGTAATTGTGTAGTTGTATATACTATTTTTTGGAACTATGGAGTTCCATTACCTTACAGTAGTATTGAAAGTAAAACTTACGTTTTTGTTACCCAGGAGAATCACTTTAAAGTAATTTTTTGTAAACTACTCCATCTCTATATTTACTTGTAAAATGTTGGAGGCCATTAATCAATTTGCAATTTGTTACGAGTGTTATTAGATGTTTTACTACATAACCTTCAATAAAAATAACAAATTGCTGCCACATTGTGCCTTAGGAATTGTTATGTATGTAACTTGAAGTTGGCAACATTTATTTGTAGTGATGTAACAAACCAATCCTGGCTCGTCCGTCAGTATCACTTGAGTCGGCGGATAAAAGAACGTAACAGGAATAATATCAAAATAGTTTTTATCATGTGTATCAACTTATAAGTATTTTTGTCACATTTTATTAAAGACATTTTTTATTAAAAAATATATTAAAGAAGGCGCGTTGTTATTTTTTGACCTATCATCATCGCATTCAACAGAAAAGTTGCCGTGATTTATAATTTTTGTTTACTGGAATGACAAAATAATCAAACAATTCATTGTATTATTATTATTATTATTACAACTCTTTGTATTATTAAGTACGTATTGCAAATAAAATAGTAATTCATTTTGTGACACGATTGCAGCATTAGTATAGAAAATGATAGAATATTTGTTAAGTTGCAAGAGTAAGAGAGAGTAACCACGCGACACGATGTGTCAAAAAGGAGAAAAGAAGAGAAAAACGGTTCCATGAAAGTATTAATTACTATGCCGCCACGTATCTGCTATCCAAAAATTGCTTCCCATTTTGGTTCCAGGCACGTAATTAAACCGTAGCAAATACGTGCTTGTGACTATTGGCAAAAACTTAATAGTTCCACTGGTAGTTGCGGGTAAGTAGCGATGACTAAAAATGCTGCTTGGGATGTTCTATACTCTATGCACAATAGCCTATGAAGTATGAAGTGCAGCAATAATTGTTAAAATTTAAATTGTAGGGGGTTCTTTCAAAGCCACGATTACACAGATTATACTGACTACACAAAGTATGATACTACGGTAAACTTTTAATCACCTATGTACCATGTACCATGTGCTATGTACCATGTACTATGTACCATTTACTAATTCATATGTACGCTGCACTATATATCCTGCGCTATGTACCGTGTACTACGTACCATGCACACCAGGTTGTATGTACATACTACTACGTATTACCTGTTTGTTATTGCTAGAAGACGATCGAATGAAAAAAACATATTTTGGTCGTCAATCAGCAAATAACAGTTAAAAACAAAACTAAATATGTCAATCTTTATATCGTCTTATATAACCCTTATAAGTCTTTTCTAATTTTAGGTAATCTTGTAATCTATGACCAAGTCAATAAAGTTGACAAGAATCTTGACGCATTCTTTATATTTAAATTGATCGGTGGTCAAGCTGTACTGTCAGAAAATAGTACATTTTTAAATATAACCACCTGATTCTCTAGTTCTGACATAGATTCTGACCAGTGGTGTATTTAGGGGGGGGGGCTAGCGGGCTGAAGCCCTCTCGAAACTTTTTAATAGTCTAGGTCATTTATGTACTGAAAACGCGGTTTACCGTAAATACCCGAAAATTTGCTACAACTAAATACTAAAACCTAAGAAACCTAAAAACTAACCCACCCCCCTAAAAAGTTCCTAAATACGCCACTGATTGTGTTTACTCTCGATTTCATAACAATCATTAGCTGATAGTGGCAGTATATATGTATGTGTGTGTGTGTACATGCGCAGTATATCTGACAGTATAAGTAAATATAAGACGTTATATATGCAGAGTAAAACGCTCAAAAACATGACTAAATGGTGCATTCAGATTATAGGTTAGCTATCAAAAGAATATAAATAGAATCAAATAAGGCTAGGAACAATAAACAATATCTAACTTAGATCCTAATCTAGCTAAGCCTAATCTAGTGCTGACTCCATAGTTATCTTTACGAAACAGATACACACATACTACGTATTTATGTATACAACTAGTTCCAACATAATACTTGAAATTCTTGTTGAACCGTCTAATTGCACTTCATTGAAACTAAACTAATTCATTCCACAATACATTCGTAAAACGATTCATCACCATGTTTTTCAGTTTAATCTCAGTTTAAGAGGATTCTTCAGTTCTTGATATACAGGATGTTTAACTATGGAACTGCACATTTCCTTCAACTTTTTGTTTGTCCTGAGATTAATACTCAGTTTTTATTAGTTATACATACATTATACTTACACTATAAGAAAAATAAAATAAAAGTTTCCATAAGTTTAAAGCTTACGTAAGTGCATATCATGCCTTGCTGCAAATAGACATAATATGTTATTTGCAAGATATCGAAAAATGTAGAAATTATTTTATCAAAAAAGTTGCTCAGAATCATGATAGATTTTCAATAATTGTTTCCAATAATACAAGGTCTACTATTTTAGCCTTTAAATGTAACCTTTAAGGTTATGAAATCATTCCCTTTATGCAACAGTAACACTTTTATACTTAGTGTTTTACGTTAATCAAATTTTAACCAATTGTATACGATTGGTTAAAATTTAAAAAAATTGGTTAAAATTTGGTTAAAGTAAAATACTGTAAGTGTTAAAACCTTTGTAGAACTTGAACTTATAGTCATGCTATCTACAGAAATTAACCTATTCTTTTTCAGAGTTCAAAGGTGAGAGACTGTTGTTATATGTCGGAATGGAATCAATGTGGACCAGAAGTATGTAAAACACTAATAATTTTGATGGAAAGAACAAAACGACCATTGGTGTTAAGTGCTGGGAAATTTGCTGATCTGTCGCATGATTCTTTGATAGCGGTATTCTTAACTATTATCAACTAACAGAAATTTTCAAGAAAGACTTTCTTTCAGATTTTGAAATCATCATTTTCATATTTCGTTGTAATTCAAAAACTTTATGGTGAAGGTACAAATATTAAATGAAGCACGAGTACATATCTCCTACTAATACTAGACTAAATTGGATGGTCAACTATTGTATCAAGATGCTATTCTATGACAATATTTAATGCTGTAATTGTTTCGTTTGTTTTCGTTTTGCACAATAAAATAAAATTACATGCATAGACACAGCAAGAACTATATTATTCGTTAAATTGTTTATTTCATATTTTAATCGAGTTTATTTGTTTTGGCATGAACTCGGAGAATTTACCCGAGAATTGTAGTTTAAACTATTATAGCTACATACCAAGGGTAGTTGCACTACACTATAATTAAGTTATTCTAATAAGACTAAAAAACTATTATGGATCAAGGTACTAAGTAGGTAGGTATTCAATACAACGTTTACTTCGTTACCACCTTCCAATATTCATTGTCGTAACGATTCAATTTATTTGAAAAAAAAATGACAAAATCATGAACTACATACTCGAAGCGCCTGTCGTTTTAGATTTTTTAAAATTGATATCGACAAGTTTTCAGATAAATGTGTTAACTTTAATTAAAAAAAATCAAAATTTCACTGTGCGACGATAACCAAGACGACTATTTTCAGAATGAGGACCATAAGCAGTATAGCCAAAACATTTCTATTCATCGAATGCTCTAGTATTCTCAGCGATCGCTAAGTTCTCTTTATCGGACAGCGTACGACCAGAACTTCAGCTTGCAAAGAATTAGCAAAAGAACTTAAATATTAAGAAACTACAAGGAAACAAGTCGCATCCCTAAGATGGCCACCGATCTGAAGATAAGGTGTGAAGTATCTCCGAAACGTCCTCGAAATACTAGAAGAGTTGTATTTTTTCTTTCGTTTTCTGAGGACTATAGACGAGCAGGAGTTGTAAAAGTCGTAACACGTAAGCCGGATGTCTTAGAATATTGATTATGAACGCAGTACCGTGAAATCTCCGACGGAATTAATTATAAAAGTGGATTGTTAAAATTTCGCAGCATTAAGGCTGATTCTCACTATACGACAGGCTACCTGTTGGTAGTCAACGGTCACCGGACCGACAAAACGTTGTACTGTACATTTTATATGGTCGTGACGGTCCGTGTCTGTGATGGTTGATGTGAATACCTTCATATAAAATGTATAGTACAATGTTTTGTTGGTCCGGTGACTGTTGGTAGCCTGCCGTATAGTGAGAATCTGCCTTTAATCTAAACTTACCACAAGTCTTCGGTATTCTGTACTTTAAGGATAAGTAAAGATGATAAAAAGGGAAGTTGAATTAAATTTAAATTCTAGTCGTGCTCTTATGTAAAACGAACTTTTACTAAACAGAACCGCCGGACAACTGCTAAAATTATATCAACATCCTCATAGACGCAAATATTACTTGGCATAACGGGGAATTTTAGATGACAAATCCTAAAATTGAAATCATAACGAAAACCAGAGTTCCGTCCAAATTAAATAACTACAAGTAACTTAAAGCGAAATCATGCCAAGAGTTAATACTCATCCAAAAGTCAAAGTCTATTGAATATTCCAACCTTGCATTAAACTTCTGTCACTCTAAGTATGCCTTCCTTTCCAGGAAATAGCTTCGAGATTCTGCCTAAAATAAATCTTAATTAACACTAAGGATATTTTTTTAACATGAATAACATGCTTATCCCATTTGTCTCTTTATTGTAAGGTATATAGGTATACCATCTTTCAGCGTCTTCAAAGATATTGCTTTTTATTTCTTGCAAACAAGAAAATCTCTTTAACAAATAATTTTAAGAGTTCTATTTCTATACAAGTAGTCAATACTTTTCATTCATCTGCTACTACATTATCGTCTATATATATTCAGTTCAAAATCGGGTCCATTCCAACAATTTTGGTTCTCTATAAATGCCTGGGAAGTAGGCCCCTTGAATCACAATCTGCCACGTTCTTTGTTGATAGCACATAAAAACAATTTTCGGAAGACACTTGAATAATCTTAAGAAGGATCACAAAAGTGTTCCAGCAGTGTGGTGAAGATCTTATCCAAGATTACGGTAATCACGACTCAACAATGTTGAGACCAACAATATATTCTGTAAAGTGATAGTTGAGGCTCATACATTGAAACAACATAACTGATTCACTTCGCCAGCAGACTTGCCGCGCAAAGTTCCAATCTTGGCAAAATAGTGCTTCTTAACTAGGAGCTAACTCAACGGAGTTACTTTGGACTTTGATCTTTGATATCATTTGAGTTTTCCATTTTTTCCATATCCACCGCAGCAATACGGGTAAATCACAAAAGCCATGAAGATTATAATGCTTCTCAAATTCAAAACCAATACATCGATTAATTTTAATTTCTTTAAGATTTAATTCCTTTTTAAACCTTCTCCAAAATTCTTTAATTGGATCAGGCTGTATGCGCTTCAATTTAATCCCAAAGACCTAAGCAGTTGTAAAAAGAAATTTTAGAAAAAATGTTAATGGCGTCGGGAATTCCAAAGGACCTTATGTTTTCACAATATTCGCATACTTCTCTTGATAAAAAGTCTAATAAGTTCAACTGAACTTATCCACATTATGGTAAAAAACATCATCAACAGGTTGTCTTTGCATAACTATTATATATTTTCAGAACTGTAGGCGTATAATCATCAAACTCTAAAGAACAAGAATCATCTGTAGGGTTCAATAATGGAATGTTCGATGACCACTTCTTAAACTCGAATCCGTCTGTTAGACAAAACCATTTACTTTTTCATCAAGCATTCTCATAGGTTGCACAACTAGTAACCACATATCATCCAGGTTAATATTTGATGTAATGTTGTGTGCAGCGAGAAGTCATTGTTACTTTTCTCTTTGTGCCAATTCTCGCAACGTTTTTATTGCCAAAAAGGGTTCTGAAGAATTACAAACGTAAGGTCCCAAATTATTAATTTTAAACTGGCTCTTCTGACAAAAATGGGGATGTGGGGGTTGTCGTGACTAGGACCGTAGCTAAGGGTAGAGATAGAATAAAACGCAAGGTTCAATTTAACAATATAATAGGTAACAAGATTACTACAAACTACACAAACATGAGGACGGCCAGGACCTCATAAATGACCTACATACTAACACTAACGTTAGGGTGGTCAAAACCCTTAAATAATATAAAAGTTACTCGCCAGGCTGGCTACGAGAAGTCAAGAACTAAACTGAAGTGTGTCTCGTAGCGAACCCGTTTATATACGGTATCCTTATAAATATCGCGAAAGCCGTTGATGCATAAATGAATATATTAGCTGTTATGACTGCATATATGAATGTATTAACGTTTAAGACTGAATACATTATCATATTAATGTTAATTCGTAGGTGTTGCTCGAGTTTAGGGTTACACGTGTTACCGGTGCCTTTTCTTCTAGCACATGGTTGAAGCTGGACGCATGTGTCGATCGCATGTGTTCTTATCCCGAGTTCGCCGAACGCCGGGAGTAGGTGGCTTGCTTGTGATATTAATACCAACCAGCACTATATGACGTTGCGAAGATGTGTATAACCTTGGAGAACATTTATGCTAGTTGGAATTCAACTTGAGAAATAATGAATTGAAAAATAATTAATTTTGAATAATTTCGTATGTGACAATACGTTGATAAGAATAATGTGAAGGATGTACTAGTATCTGACAATACATTTGACAAATGTTTGCTGTCAGAGCATCTGAATGTAATCTAAAATATGAAAGTACAGCAATAACATCAAACTGTAATTTTTGACTAATCGGCATGGGCTCAATGAGGGAATTTCTATGCAAATGTTTCATTGGAGCAAGGAAACGACACGTATTTTAGTAGTTGTATCTTCAGATTTTAACAAGTCACGATAAAAATTGCCACAATCACCCGTGGGAGTAAATATCCTTTAATATAAGTAAGTAAGTATTTATATAATAACGATAATCCTTTATAAGGTTCTAGTATAAAGACTCAAAAACTGAATTCTTTGCAAAACGCCGTTCCAAAATATACATACAAGTATACCAGGCTTGTTTAGGAGTTTCATCAAAACAAGTTTTTCTTTAGTGAACAGGAATTTCACCATAATTCTTCCATCAAGCATTCTTTGACGAAAGATAAATACGTCTTCACGCAATTCATTTTCTGGAGACATACAAACATCATTCCTATCTACCTCCACTTTCCAAAATCATTTCAATATTTCATGTATCGAAACATGAAATTATTAAATATTTTCATTTACATATTATGTACGAGGCCGAGCCATTTGCTCCACCTTTAACCAATAAAAAGTAATAGTAGAATTTGAAAAGCATCTTTATTTTTCAACATAGTCTTCAATGATACTAGCGCATTTGCTAAACTAAACAATTTCGTTATAGAATAATTCTTCCAATTGCTCTGCAAACTACTGAATTGTGATGCTAATCGCTACTTCATCTCTTGAAAACCTCCTTGCACAAAAGAATTCTTTCAACTTCTGGAACAAATGGAAGTCGCTAAGGATAAATCTGATCAATACAGTAGATGGCCCAATTTCAAACCCCGCTTTATGAATGGCAGCTATTGCAACTAAAGGTTTGCGAACTAGTGCATTGTCGTGGTGGAACAACACATCACATTACTTACATTCACTTCTGCTTAATAGCATCGCGGAGTTTATTTACTAAATTGGCATGATATGGTTCTGTTATAGTGGTTCCATGTTGCAGGTAATCATAAGAAAAACACCAACCCAAAACACTGATATCATTACATCTTCACAAGACTCCAGTTTTATCCATTTTAACACAAATCAGTAACAAGGTCTTATTCATTTGTGCACTACGAGTGCTGTCATCGACGTATACAAATAAAATTTGACATACTAGATATATTAACAAAACGTGTGGTGCAATATCAGTCCGCTAAATATGCTTTTTCTATGTCAGGAGTGGAGCAAAGAGATCGGCGCTCGTGTCTATTGGACCCATTAATATATAACCAAACACTGTATTTATAACAACTGGTTGATTACTGTTACCCAGCAGTCGACCTATTTCCAAAAATATGGAAATACGTCTGCACCAGGCAATAATTCAATTTTACCAGCGAAATTAAAACTAGGATTAGTTTCAAATTAGCTCTATATATCCACTTTCTAATATCAGTACCTATATAAGGCCGTCTAGCAGATATTCTACCACCACCAATGCATGAAATGTTTAAACAATAACCACTTGTATCATTTCCTTTAATAATACACTCCACGCAACCACTAGCTGCTAAAAGTGCTTGATCTTAACCAGAAACTTTAGTAACTATCCAGCCAGCACACCGACGTTATAATGATGTTATTTTTAAGTAATTATTGGTCGGCGACGTTATATGACTAATAAATGATGTCATATTATGGGACGTACTTACACGTCTTTAAAACAACCTCATTTAGACGTACAATCAATGTCGTTTTTAGACTCGTAATATTATTAATTATAATAAATACACTATTTTTGTATTGTCAGGTGTACTAATGTACGAGAGACAAATTCGGCAACACTGTTTCACTTTTTTTACTGATCATCACGTGACTACATGCCACATTACAAACAGCAACAGCATCTTTCGTGTATTTGTTTTACTCTTTAATTAGTAACGTTCCTACTTATTATTAAAGTTTATGACGTATATTTATATATAGTGTTTGTGTGCAACTACTGCATATAATAATTGTGTGGCTTGGCACAAAGGGTGAGTATAATAATTATTTGTTCCGTCACAATACTACATAACCTATATAATTTTACCCGTTCGGCGATATTATGAGATTAATGTTGTTAATAATTAATACTAATGTAAAGGTTGCTTATAGCACTTACTAATATTATTTTTTATTTTAGTATCATCAATTATTATTTTGCATACTTTTTTTTGAGATTCTCAGTTAGTAAATAGTTGAGTTAGTAGAAGAGATGTATTTTCTGTTACTGAATGTATACTTCTGTTTAATAATTATGTATGAAATAATATATATAATACATGTTATTTCTAATATGCAACTATTTATTTATAATTCCTCTCCTAGTATATAGGACATTTTCATAGCGTCATTGAACAACGTTTTAATCACGTTTTATATTGACATCCTTGGGCTATGACATAATGCTGTCAGTTTTACAACAATTTAACATCATTTTAATATATCATTTGACGTCGCTACTGCGGAGAAACAGCGGCATTATGACGTGTGCTGGCTGGGTAATAATAATAGTTCGTAAAGACTGTGATATATCGCAACACTATCACTTTAAACGGTGTCTCCCAACTACACTTTATATGACTTATGCTACTATGGATTTCGGTGACGGTGATACCTTTTCACGGTGTAAAACCGTCTCACGGTTTAGTATTGGATTTTATCTTTTAAGACCTAATGTAGTACAACAATGTTCTGAGGTAAAACTTGCTAGGTTGCAGTGTTGTAATGTATCTAGATACAAGTATCTAGATACAGTATCTAGATACTTTTATGGTATCTAGATACATATCTAGATACTTTTAAAATTTTGTAACTGTATTTGGATCTAGATACATTTTCTGTAGTATCTGTGTATCTGTATTGTGCAGATACTATTTTCATATTTTTATAATTTTATAATACGCAAACTATCATAACTAAAGTTGATGGAATTTTAAATTTGAAATAAAACGAATTTTTTATTATGGAATTGCTTTAAAATCTACTAGATGGTAGTCGCTTCGCTAAACAATTAGAGTTACTACATATAGTTCAGGCCAAGTTGGCATATCAGAGTACCGTAATCCACAAGCAAATATTGCGGCAAAGGAAGTGTGAAATCTAGTAATTCGTAAATTAAAATCGCACATTACAACTTGGGGCTGTCATAATGAAAACTATGTAGAAAAACCTTTTAAACTAAATGTGACTTTAATTAAACTCAATGGGAATAATAATTGACAATTTGGCGGGTTTAAAATAAATAAAATCATGTGCTGTGAAGATATACTTTAGTATTAAAAGACAATTTTAAACGAATTTAATCAGAATGGCCACGAGATTGTTGAAAAAATTAAAATTGACAGGAATTAGAAGAGAGAGATTTAAAAACAAGTGGAAACAAAAGCGTATTGATAAATCAGTTTAAAGAATGGATGATATGATACAACATGATGAAGATCCCGAGACATTCCGTTTTGAAATACCTGGTGCCGTAATCGATCCTAACGTGTGGTTATATAAATTAAAGAAGAATTGCTGGAAAGTTCCAGAAAGTCCGAAGAAAATTCTAGCAGACTTCAGGAATAATTACTAGAAAAGTCCGAAGAAAATTCTAGAAGGCTTAGGCGCTTAGGGACGAATTGCTAGAACATTCCAAGCACTGAAGAAAAAGTTTTTGAAAATTCGAGAAAGTTGGAGGAGAAGTTTTCGAAACTTCTAGAATAATATCTAATAATAATTAATTGGTTATTGTTATTATTATTATTATTATTATTATTATTAATTGAAGGTGGAAAATGAATGTATAAATAAGTTATTTATTACATAGCACTTGCACTAAAATAAATGGATAACTTGAATGCGTCCCCACAATAATAATGATTTAAGATATAGGGTAAAAATTAAAATACTTACATTAATTAAATTTTCATTCACTTACGTTACATTCGTAGTCTGCAAGTATCACTATCATAAACTTACTAAACGAAATATGTTCCATTTCCACTTAGCACAGCGTTTATTGCAGTTTGTTTATGTCTGGAGTCTGATCTGAGAGGGAATAAGTGCAATTGGTCAATCCCACATTAAAAATAACCTTGATAAGTTTATACAATTTAAACAGCTGCACAATACTGGGCATGGTTACAGTTAAACAACTTGTATCAAAAGATACAACAAGATTGTGGAAAAACGCAGCACAATATTGTGAACTATTAATTCCTTCAGTTACTTCAATTTGCGTTGCACAATTTGTTAAAGTAAATCTCACAATGTCTTCAAACAATCTTATTAAGTAAAATAACGCAACGCTTTAAAATAATTGAACCCAATTGTACAAGAAAATCGTACAATCACAACTAACCAACGTTGTGCAAAAGTACGCTACAGCATTTTTCTCCGTGCGTGCGGCTGCAGCCGACTTACAGATGTTATAGCCCAAATCCCACATTTCGTCGTCATTAATGCAAAGAGGCGTATCTCGAAAAATAGCAAAAATGAGATAATGACACACAACGCTTCATCTTGATATTGTCTATAACATATTAGACAATTACAGCCTAATTGTTTACTGATTAGAAGATATTATTTAAAAAATGAGGACCTAACTCCTAAATTAAAATATTTTTTTGTCACAAACAGGCGTATTTCGTCATTGTTTTCAATGCTTAGAGGTTTTAATTATTGCATAGTACGTATTCTATTGTAATTACTTAAAAAGTGTGTCTACACTTGTTTTATCTAAAAAATACTTGAATTACAAAAATGTTGGTATAGTATTTTGGAAATTCTCTTTGCAGCAAAATAAACTCTTAAATTGTGATAATGATCTATAACTTGCAATAAACCATAGAAATCCATCTGGGCAAACCTGCCTGTAATTTATGGTAAGTATTTACATCTGTTTATTTTTAAAAACTAGCTGCATATTTTATATTTGAGAAAATTCTTAGAAATTCGTCATTATGTCTTGGGGTGTTCAAGTAAGTGATTGTAGAATCTAGAGTGTACGTACAAATAAAATAAATATAACAATCATTCATTATATATATATATATATATATATATATATATATACATCATAATTTGAATCATAAATACCATCAGGTAAGTGTAATAACTACTACGGCCATTCTCATTTTTAAATTTATCATACACATTTTTGATTATATCTCAAAACTGTTTATCTAGATCGTAGATGAACATAAGTTAATTCTCAGTTTTAATAATAAGAATCAAAATACCTTTTAGCAAAAACGAGACATTATTCATAATTTAAAAATATTAAAACATAATAATTAATCTAATTGTAAATGCAATTGGCTCAATTTTTTATTGTCTCAAGTCTCGGAAAAAAATAAATCGAGACGCGGGAATTTTATGTATAAGGCATTCAATTAAGGTGAAAAAACTAAATTATAAAAAAGTTTAAATTTTGTAACGTTCTACGTGCGTAACTTATAGTTATGATATACAAATAATGCAAAGTACCATAATAATGTATTATTTTTACTATTTAGTTTTAATGAAGTTGGTCACTACATTTTTAGGTTTTTCATTAGAAACATTAGTAACTTATCAGACAATTTGTCTCGGCTCAATCAAGGGCCAATTAAAATTTCAACAAAAAATATGAAGATATACATTCTCTCTGTTTGGGGGTAAAACCTCCCATTAGACAGCCAGAACACAAACAGTTTTATACTTCTTTACCTCATTAATAAAAAAATAATTTATTGAAAATTAAGTTTTTACTGTAGGCAATAACTTATCATTTTTAATAATGATTTCTGATTTTTTTTGCTGTGTTTAATACATTATGATAGTATCTTCCAATAAAATTTTAATTTCGTAAACTATTTTTGTACATTTTTAAAAACTAATTCATTCATAATTCTTTATTTAATAAGTTTTTAGCTGTTTATTGTTTTTATATTAAAATATTATGTATATAAGTTTAATTTATTCTTTTATTTACATTTCCATAAATACTAACAATTAATAATATAAATTCTTTAAAACCGTTGTTGTTTATTTTTAAACATAATATTTCCTATTTAGGCGTATCTTCCTTCAGTGGCATATTTATAATGACAAACAGGCGTATGTTGTATTTGCCCCTAAATAAAAAAAACTTGTTGGAGTAGAAAATAATTATCATTATGACATTAATTTACCTGTTGCTAGTTGCAACATTTCAGAAAATTAAGTTCATTTCATCAGTAATAAAGTTTTTATAAGCATTGAAACTTTGGTAAAAACTTTAAACAGCTGTCCTGTAAAGGTACTAAAACAGAGTTAAGTAAAGTAAAGCTAAGTAAAACTGCAGAAAACAACCAGATTTGCCGGTATCGACAATCGATCCGGTCCGCTTGGGTGAGAGACCAATGCTATATTTATGAAATGACAATGAAAAAGACATTAGAATACTTATGAGAATAATAAGTTATAACTAGCTAAGATTGTAAGAATAATGGCGAAGAATGATGGCAGAATTACTGACGAGGCACCAAAATGGTAAAAACAAACAAAAATTAATTTATTCGTTACATTCAAATTGTAAATAAGTAATATTGTAAGAGTATATTAGGAGCTTTGAAAGGATATCTTATTTTAGCCTACCTATTTATCATAAAATTATCGTAAGGAAGAATTATTACAACTTGATAAGGCCTTTTAAACCGAGCAAGACTATAGGAATGTAATTAGTATATGAAAAAATAGAACTGATATATTCAAGGTTCATTCTCAATAAAGAAAAGCTACGTTATCAAATTCAACATAAAACTGTGTTGTGTCTATGCCTTGTAACTTTATCTATATCTAGAACCGAGCAATTGTTTATAATATACATATATATATATCAAGAATGCAGGCTAAGAATTCAATCGCGATATAACCCGATATTGCCATAGTATCTTCATTAGTCATTTTAAATTGTAGTAGATGTCGCTGCAATATCAGCCAAAAATTGACATTTCAGTTGAAATTTAAACGTCTCATTACAGTAAAAGAAGCTTGATTGAATTTGCGACAAGGAACTTTTTACTTGTGAAGTGTATCTGGTTTTGGTTTAAATAGAAGTAAGTACATTAGATTAGCTTTTTATTTTATAAATTGTAGTATGATTGGTGAAAGATAGGTTTAAACAATATGATAAACAAGTGAATTTGTTACTGCTTTAATTAATGTGTTAATAGAATAGGTTAATAGAAAGGTGAGTGACAATATGGTCATTGTATACGTTGTTTTTATTTAGTTCTTTGCGTCTTAAAGAATTTTATAAAATTTTAAATACATGCATCAAGAGTTGTGCAACATAAATCGTATTTCAATTATCAGTTCTTCTGTTACAAACAATAGATGTGGTAGTTTGCTAGAATTTACTCTTTTAAGAGATTTCTCATTGTGGAATGGATTCTTAAATAGCATGATTCGCTACTTAAGGGTGCTATCTGGGTGTAATCTTTTTTATCTTGTAAAGGACGAGGAACTTGTGGTTTGTATAGTGAAATTTTTTCCCCCACAAGAAACCGAACTGTATGGATGGTAATGTGTTAATTAATTGGTTAACGCGACTGTTTCGCGTTCTGTTTTCGAAATGTTCTTATTAAAATTTTCATTTTTCTCATTTTCGTTTTATTTTTCAAATGAATGCTATAGCATTGTCACTACGGAGAAAATATAACTAATATAGTTAATTACTTGATTTAAAAAGTATAACAAAACACGCAACGTAGTGTTAAAGCTATCTAATTTAGTAATGCGAAACTAAAATATTATTGATCTACATTTAATAACAATAAAGCAATTACCACAGTTTCAAATTGACATATAACAATAACCAATATATTATTAAAAAGACAAGAATTCACCGAATTGCATTATTTAGTACACACATCCCTAACCTTACTCTTTTTGAATTTTTTGCTGTAACTTTTAAGTCAGGGTTTTCAGTATTTTAAAACGCGGTGTTGCCATTTTCACCCTAGATTTTATTTATACTGTGAATATTATAAAAAAAACTAAACCAAATTTAAAAAATCGTTACCAATGGACCATTTATAGACAGTAGAATACGGCGAAGAAATTTTAATCGCATGACTAATAGTTATAATAATCGTTTCTCTCCATGAAAAATATAATTATGTGATAACTGGTTTCAAATTAATATCCTAGCAATGTTTAAATGTGTTTGTAAACGATGCTTATTAATTAAATTATTTTATTTTTTCTACACAAGAAATTAATTTTGGAAAACTGTACATTCTAAGTTAATCAAAAGAATACTTTAACAGGTTGCTGGGTAAAAAATTCATAGTTTTTTTTATAATATCTTAAAAATTATATATATTCCGTTATTTTTAAATTTGGTATAGTGATTCACAATATAAATAAAACCCACTATGATTTTTGTTTAATTTTTGAAGCATCTTTAACTTTTTATTGGGTACACTTGGACCTTAACTAAGCAATTATCGGCATAAAAAAGTACAAAGTATTTAAAATATTTAACTTTACAGCTTATTATAAACGATATGTAAAAATATAAGCTAAATCTATTAGATTACACAGATCCACAAAAAGAAAAAAAAAGTTTTGTAGTTGAAAAGTGAGGTACCATACCGAATGGTTTTTGGTGTGCTGAAAACGAATCCGGTGTTAGAATTGGCCCTTCGCTCAAGGGTCTTTGTTAGATGTATTTTTATAAAATTCTTGATGTGGTTTTTGGAGTGTTTTTGGAGGTTATGTCGAGTTAAATGGGAAATTCGCTAATAACATCTACCACGTTGAATTTAGACATTTAAAGCCTTAATCGTTTTTTTGGTTTTGAGACCAAGCCATACTATCTAAAAGAAATTACAGTTTGTAGTCCTGCAGATTTAGGTTTGGGCTTTAGAGGGTCATCTCTCACATCTGATGAAACGAATCCGGGGTCAGCATTGAACCATCACCCAAGGATTTCGACATAACCTCAAAAAACAATCTCAAAAATTTATAAAAATACATCTAAAAAAATCCTTGGGTGATGAATCAATTCTGACCCCGGATTCGTTTTCAGCACACCGAAAAGCATAAGGTATGGTATCTCACCTTTCAACTACAGGACTGTTTTTTATTTTTGTGGGCCTGTGTATTAATATACAGGGTGTATTATCGGTTTTATTACATAGGCGAATAGCATATAAAATACATTTTCTCAAATATTATTAATTATTTCAGAGGAACACTCCATACAGCAAAAAGTCAGTACATCTTCTTGGGTACTGGCCAAAACATCTACTTTAGCATTCTGTATAAGATATAAGCGATTTTCTGGAATAGGAAACTAACATTGTAAATGGGAAATTCGCTAATAACATTTACCACGTTGAATTTAGACATTTAATGCCTTAATTCATTTTTTGTTTTGAGACCAAACCATACTCTCTAAAAGGAATCACAATTTGTAGTCCTGCAGATTTAGGTTTGGGCTTTAGAGGGTCATCCCTCACATCTGATGAAGTCCAGTATTTGGTTCTTGACCCATGTTTGCGATGACTGCTTTATGGATTGGTGCAGAATCTTGTTGATAGATCCAGTCTTGATTTTTGAAGGTCTTGTTTAGGAGTTTCACAACACACTTCAACACCGATTTTCTCGTCCGTTGGTCATTTTTATCAGAGTACCGAGTCAAACGAGATATCCTTTTGTTCTTCAAGTCAGCGGTGCACACGTACCCGGTGTGTCTTTTCTAAGCACCTAACCCTAATTTTTGTTTTATGATACGAGATATTATCTCAATTCATCATCTCATCTTATGCAACATAATATTTTGGTTTTGGAGCGAATTCTAGTCGATTCGGCTCTTGACGTACATACAGTACGTCCCAGATCTTTGGCACTCTTCTATTCCACCAGTACTCTCCAAGAATCCAATGCTCTAGTAACATTTAGCTAATACCAAGGGGCTACATGGTTTCGAAGATAGTGCTTCTTTCCATTGTGCATTTGTGAAGGTCAATCACAACAATGTTATTTTTATTGTTGCCCCATTCCATTATTAAACCTTTATTAGTTTAGGAAAAATGTTGTGTGTGCACATAAACTCCAAACCTCAACCGTCAAATATCAAGTGACATGACATGAATACTTTCAGCACTTTTTAATACGTAAGTTCAAAGTTGGATCAATATTTATGAGACTACTAGACTTCTACTATCCATTTTTTTTCTAGAGTCCTCTGACTTTGAAAACATCTTCTCCTCGTAAACAACTGAACCAAATTAAATATTTAAAAAACGAGCAAATAGTAAATTTATTTCTACATAAAAAAAGTATAATAGCATATTTCTAAGTGCTACACTTTTGTTTTTATCGGACGATACGTAAGAAAAGGTATTCATTTTTAGGGACAATTTCATTACAAGAATGCTTAATTTTTTTTTCTCAGAAAGTATATACCATACATCTATGAGATTTTTGTAGGGGTTAAAAATATACCTTGCGGTTCTTATGCTATTAATTTTCAGACAAAAAAGCGGTTTATTTAAGATTTGTATGAAAAAATAGCGAACTATGTTTTCTTGTTTATTAATAGAGATAGCGTTAACATTTTTTTCTTAAATTAATATTTTTCATATGTAGAAGTTATTGTTTTCAAAAAATGTTCCTAATTTTAACAATAAAAATGCAGTAACAAACAAAAAAGAATTTTAGTGACAAGCGGTTTGGACAAAAAATGTTTTTTTGTTATTGCACTTTTATTGTTGAAATTAGACACATTTCTTTTAAGAAAATAATGCCTACGGTCCATTCCTTCTCAAAACAGGCAAGTAGTGCCAGTCAAACTCACCAATTTTGATGAAATTTTAGTAAGTAAATTTTTATCAAAAATAAAACGACTCCTAGTTTTTGTTTATCCCAAAAAATTCTGGATCAAGTTACAGGTCATCAAAGTTAAGGGCGATATCGCGAATATTTCTACTGTTTAAAATGCTTTTTTTAATATTTCGGAAACTACTAGGAATATTTTAATGCAGTTTGTCTGAAAGGTAATTTGTTTCTCTAAATTGACGACTTGTATCTCAGAAAACTGTACCTTTAAAAAATCTGAAATTTTAATATTGTGTCCTGATACACTTGAACTATCCTTCTCATAAATACCAGTTGCATCATCTTAGTGGTTCATTAGGAATATATAAATGCAGTTTAAGAAAGATAATTCTTTTCTCTAGAGTTTCATACCTAAATTATCTATGTAGCATGTACATGATGAAAGATATATGGTTGTTTATTTTTGAAAAGGTTCAACTTTGACCTCTTATACTTCAAAAAATCTGAAATTTTATTATTGTGTTCTGATACTCTTGAACTATCTTTTCCATAGGGGCTCGCCCCCCCCCCCGAGCTACAGCCCAGTTAGCCCATATGTTAAGCTAGCCCTGGTTACAAGTAAGATAACGGAACTGGAAAAGATACGTAGTTCAGATGTATCGGAACATAGTATTAAAATTTTAAATTTTCTTGAGCAGCTTTTTTGAGATACCATCGGTCAAAGTTGGCTAAATACATATAATATCACTACTGCTACATAACATAAATGCTTTGCAGCTTGATTTATTAATTTGTTCACTTGATTCAGAGAAATAAAAATTACTATGCGAATTTATGTAAGTAAGGGTACGTACGTTTATCCATCCACGGGTATTTAAAACTTTTAATGAACCACTAAGATGATGCAACTGGTATTTATGAGAAGGATAGTTCAAGTGTATCAGGACACAATATTAAAATTTCAGATTTTTTAAAGGTACAGTTTTCTGAGATACAAGTCGTCAATTTAGAGAAACAAATTACCTTTCAGACAAACTGTATTAAAATATTCCTATTAGTTTCCGAAATACTAAAAAAATCAGTTTTAAACAGTAAAGATATTCGCGATCGTACCCTTAACTTTGATGACCTTTAACTTGATCCAGCATTTTTTGGGTCCAAACAAAACATAGAAGTTCTTTTATTTTTAACAAAGAATAACACACTAAAATTTCATTAAAATTGGTGACTTTGACCTGCACCACCTGCCTGTTTTGAGATGGAATAGGCCCTACATATAAAAAGTGTTGATTTAGCGAAAGATCTTGACGCTATCTCTATTAATAAACAAGCAAATATAGTTCGCTTTTTTTTCATATAAATCTAGAATGAAACGCTTTTTTGTCTGAAAGTTTCTTTTCTAACCCTTACAAAAATCTCATAGATATATGGCATACACTTTCTGAGAAAAAAAATATTGAACATACTTTTAATGAGAGTGTCCTTATGGATACCTTTTCTTACGTATCGTCCGATAAAAACAAAAGTATAGTACTTAGAAATATAATATTTTAGTGTTTTATGTAAAAATAAATTTACTATTTACTCGTTTTTAAAATATTTAATTTGGTTCAGTAGTTTAT
This sequence comes from Agrypnus murinus, assembly GCA_929113105.1. Lineage (NCBI taxonomy): Eukaryota > Metazoa > Arthropoda > Insecta > Coleoptera > Elateridae > Agrypnus > Agrypnus murinus. Next base: position 118,500,158 of record OV816023.1, on the reverse strand, counting down.
GAGCAATACACTTTGAAAGTTACAGGACCCTAGAAAAAAAATGGATAGTAGTTACTACTAACTATATTCTTATACTTAACTATAAGAATATCAACTAACAGAATATCAACGCAGCAATGCGTTTTTTAAATAGTCCCACTAATCGCTCATCGTCTAATAAGTGGAAGACAAATGACGAGATGTTTATTCAATAGAATCAGCATCTTAGAAACTTCCTTTAAGATGTTTGGTCTTGAAATAACTCACTAGACTTGCAAATGATAAATTTGGAGTTTACCGGAGTTTTTAGTTACTTTTTTTAACAACGCCTGTCTTGAAGTATCCTAAACCACAATTCTTTGCAAACCACAATTACAGCACATTTTCTCTCGTTTAGGTCACAAATCTCAATAACAATATTCACACTATTGGTTGATTTGAGTGGAATTATCAAGAAGTTGCAACAGTTTATATTTTTACAACCCATTTTGTATTAGATTGCAATTCGGTAGATATTTTTGAGTTACGAATGACAACCCTTGTTTGTTCTTGTTTTAAATGTTCCTACCATGTTTTATACTAATATTAAATCATTGACCTACAGTGTTGTTAAAACTACTTTTAAAAATGAAGTTAAGCTCAACTACAACTACTGTTCCAAAAATGTAACTAAGCCTAGCTTAAATACATTTTTTGAAAACTTATTTAACTACACATTTTAAATGCATTAACATGTAGTTGCCATTATTTAACTACATTACAGGAAAGCAGGGTATAGGAAAAAAATAAAAATAATTGTTGACTGTTACGAATCTCGAGTATTATATTTACAAAAATATAAAAAAACATTATTGTTACTTTTTATAAACTTAATACTAATATCTACAATTACTAATTATTACTCCTATTATTTATTATTATTGATATTAATATTGTGCAATAAGACATTTCAAAAATTATTATTTTTAACAATTATGATTATTATTATGCTTTAAAAACAATAATGCTTCAAATGTTTTATCGCACAATTTATTTCGGGATGGAGTCAAAATGCGACCTCCAGTACTAAACATTCTTTCAACAGGAGCTGATGATGGTAGAATTACATTATTTTGTTTAAATATTTTAAGTACTGTGGGATACTTTTTTAACATTAACATATCTCTATTGTTAGAATTCAGATATTCTAACAACTCTATCAAAGACGAGTTTTCATGATCGACCGTGACTGTTTTCACGTTATTCAAAATAGAATCAAAAAATGATGCGTGCTGAATCAATGGAGATTTTTGAGCATTTGTAGATTCATTCGCTTCAAATTGTTTTTGAACCTCCTCAGTGAATAAGTCTTTGACAAATTGATATTTTTCAACCTGTTTCTCTTTATCAATCCAATTCAATTTAAACATTGGTAAAGAAACTGTTGCATAAATATACACTCTACTTGAAATGTTTTCAAAATCTAAAACATGTTGGAATCTTGATTTGACACCATTTACAATAGCATCTCGTATAATATGACAAAATCTTAAATTACAAAATTGGTTTTGGTGTTCACTTTTTAAAATTGACAAAAGAGTGGGAAGCACATACCCTAAATACATTTGTTTCTCTCCTTGTAAAATGTCTATAGCCAATGACAACGGTCTCATCACTTCTACATACTCGCTTAAAAATTCTAACTCAACATTTTTAAATTTTGGTTTTTCGAGGATTTCGCAAATTGTTTCTAAATGCGACCGAACCTCTAAAATAGCGACAACAGAATCAAATAAAGAGTTCCATCTAGTAGTACACGGTACACATAATTTTCTTTTACAAATTCTTTCAATTTCGTCGGACGCTTTAGTAGATCTACTACATGTATTCCATATAGCAGTTAATTTGCCAAAAACACTATGATACATTTTTTTTATACCGCAACTGGCGGTACTGGCAATCAGTGCTTTCTGAATATCAGTAGTTGCGATTAAATTAAGTGTATGAGAACAACATCTAAATTGTGGAGGTAAAATAATATCGCTAACTTCGTCATCACAATTAAACTGTGAAAAATTTAATTCAGCAATTTCAATGTCATTATTTTGATCTTCTAGTTCGTATTGACACTCGGCGTCTTTTGGAGTTGCAAATATTTTAAACGCTTTGCCAAAATTTGATGCATTGTCGGTAACAGTACCGACAATTGTATGAATATTTCTAATAAAAGATGTATGAATTTCATGCAAAAGGCTAGCAATTTCGCTATAGGTATGCGTGAATTTAATTCGTCTGCACGCTAAAACGTAAGATTTCCTGCCGAGTGTGTCATTATTAATAATATGTGCTGTTACTCCAAAAAAGCTTTTGTTGTTTTGTGACCAAATATCTGCCGTGGTACAAATATAATCGTGACCTGACATAATTTTTATGACTTCACTTTTGCAATCCTCAGTACGATTTGAAATTTGTTTAGTTAAAGTTTGTCGACATACCGGCTTAAAGGCGCCATTTGATACAGTTTCCATCAAATATTTGAAGCTGGGTTTATCAACTGTTGCAAGTGGACGCATTTCTTCTATTACATAGTTGATCACTGCTTCGTTGCACTATAAAAAAAAAGTAAATCTTAATATTAGTTCCCGATAGAGTATTAATAGTATTATTTATTAATTATTATAATTATTATTACCTTTTCAATAGCAATTCCTTTTCTTGCAGAGTTAGCAGAAGCGATTGTAAACGGGGTGCATTTCACATATTTTGGTTTCTTGCTTGGCGGTTGAGCGTCTGTATCTTCATTATTATCAATATTGATTGATAATCTTTTCATAGTTTTTCGTTGAATTACTTCATTTAAAACATCCACTTGTTGAGGATGTTTGCGTCGAACGTGAGTTAGGAAATTAGTGGTCGATTTAGTACAACCACTAATTTCCCCCGATGAACCCACACATAACTGGCATTTTGCTTTAATTTTGTCACCATTGGTTTCAATGATCTTGAAAATATTAGTCTTGAAAATTGCAGGTAAACTCTTCTCGACATTCTTCTCCATTTTCTACTCACTAATAAACTTTGAAACACACTTTATTCCACTAGAAACGTCTGTCAAATAATGAAAGTTTGCAAATTTTGCGCACAGGTAAACCATTAGATATCATAATCCGTGGATCAATAACCAATAAGATCCCACCCTATTTGATGGAAATATTTTCGGGATTTTCCTAATGACTATTTTATAGTCCCTGGTGTAGGGATTACCGGATTAGGAACTGCACTATTCACTCTTATCAGTCTTATCTATAACGAGTGAAAGCTTTCCGAAGTATCATATACTTGGACTTAGCGAAGTTAAATACTGTAGTTAAATGGTAGTAAAAATGTAATTATTTGTAATTAAGTTAACGCATAGGAAAAAGTAGTTAAATATGTATTTAGATACATAAAAAGTAGTTTAATTACATTTCTAACTACTTATAGTTAAATACTTAACAACACTGTTGACCTATGATTATTATTTTTTGATCAAGCATTCTGGAAGCTGTCAATTTCTTCTAAGCAAGCATATTTTTCTAGTAGGTAAATTCTTTCTAATGCAATACAAGTATAATAAGATGTTTCGAGAATTTCAATTGCAGAAAAGTAACTTAAGTACAGTAGAAGAGCTTCTAAAAGTGTCCAAATGCCAAATAGAAAATGTGGCAACTACCTTCTGAAGCAAATGCTTGTACACCAGAGTAAAATATTCAAAGCATTCTGGATGCAAACGAATTAAAGATTAACAAAAATTTGTGCAGATCCATTAACCCCATACTTTTAGTACTTTTTGTTGCAAAATATAGACCATTTTGTGAAATTTTCCCATACTGACAACCCTTTTTTAAGTAAATATATGCAAATATAGTGATCTATAGAAATGCGACTCTAATATGCGAATCTAAGAAGCCTACGAAAACTTGACGGATATTTTTTATATTTCATATTGGTTAACTAGAAATATTTCTTAGGTTATATTTTCTTCATATAACACTGTTAAAGTTTTACAAATGAGTTATATTTTTATGTTAAAACCTGAGAGAACTATTAATTTAATTATTTGAAAATTTTCTAGAATAAAGTACAACTAATAACATGAGCTGTCAAAATTTGACAATTAAGAAAGTAAATCAACTTTTCTTCGGTGTCTCCAACATAAATAAATAATGATTTGCTCGGATAGCTAATAATCGCTAGCTGACGTAAATTTGAGTTTTCAGATGTAGGCAAAGGGAAAATAACGAACAGCCAATACATCTGAGAAAGACTGGATCCCTGAACCGAAATATCTTTGCTCAAATCTAGACTAGAACTCATGTCATTCTGAAATGGTAAACGCCGTTACAATATAAATATTGTTGATGACGGGGACTCCACTAATATTCGAGTTTATTGATAATTACTATTTCAAACTATGTTTTTATTCTTCACAGGTATTTTTCTTTAAATCATTTTATGGAAATGGAGTGCATTATTTGCCATAAGTGGAAACGTTCTCCAAATTACATGTGTGAACATTCGACGGAAGAAAATATATCAAAAATGATTACGAAAGGTTGTTTCCTATTCAACGTATGTAGAGTTCTTTTTACCATCATACAAACAAGTAATTAATTATTTCTGTTCAGATTCTTGATGGAAAATCTGAATATTATTTGTGCAACGAGTGCCACAGTAAAATCTGCGAAGCCATTAAAAACATTCGAGCCATTAGATTAGGATGGAAATTGGGTACAATCAACAGAAGAGGGTGCTGTATCTGTTTTGGCAGCGAAAATTTGAAACGGATCAGAATCTACAAAAACACTTATCGTTACAATATTGTGAAGGGACTTGGAAATCGCGACGTGTTGGTAAGGATACAGTGTTTATTATACACATTAAACAAAATTTCTAGTCACTAGAAGGTACCTTGGAAGGGGAGAGTATGCAACTCTGTTACACATTTAACAAAATTAAAATAATTCAAAACTAAATTAAAAAATGTTCTAATCCAGTTTCTAAACCTCAGGTTAACAAACAGGCACCCAAGTTCTTAGTATGACTGTTACAATATACGTGATTACAGATTACACCAATCTTCAATGAAGCCGTTACGAAAACTATTTTGACATTTGAAATTTCTGTTCATTTTCATAAAAATGGTTGAAAAAGTAGTGGGGTGCTAAATGAGGGGGATACTCATATTCTTGAATATCTAATCAAGATTAACTACATAAGATAGATACATTCGCTTGGTTAACCTTTTTTTTACAAAAAACATTGGCATAAGTTAGAAACTCAATATTTTCTTCCTCAATAAAATATTGAACATATGCTCCAGGCGCATTAATAATGCATCTAGAATAAGTTTACATTAATTAACATGAAAATTCTCTATTTTACTTCTCACCTGCTCTCTCGAAAGAATTATAAGAAAACAGACTGCAGGCGGAAAGTGTACGTCAATCTATATCTATGTAGCACAAGGTTTGTTATTTCAAGGAATAAAACTAATAAATGAATGCATGGAACTTTGGCACTAGCCATAGATTCAGCACTTAATCGACTTTTCCAGGTCATTCTTTTTCTGTTACTGGCAAACCATAGAAGACAGATGTTTCCACATGTTTGTTATTGTCTTGGTAAGATTACTAAAACAAAGGTGCATGGGTTTATTTAACTAGAAGAATAAGGATATTTATTTTTTGTTTTTATAATTTGTACAGAGTAATTCATTACATTTTGACCACCCAAAAAACAATTGCATGCATGGCATTTCTTAAATGGAACACCCTATACATTATTGCATTTTCAAATAGCCCTTTATTCGCCGATTTTAAAGTGTAATTTTTAAGTCTATCATTAATACTTTCTGAAATGCAAAAGACCTCGATTGAAAGAGTAGTAGGCTATGCTTTTTCAAAATGTGAGTGAACTGAAATGACTTTCAGCCTCACTATAACCCATTTCGGTTAAAACAATGTTGAGAAAAAAATAAACTAATTGTTTCCATAGCCTACCTTGTTATTTTCAGTTTAATCACATTTTGACAAGCATGATGCATTGCTTTTGCAATAGAGGATCTTTACATCTTTAAAGTCAAATATGACAGAACGTATAAACGATAGACTTATAGAACATTATATATTTAAAATCATGGAAAAAGGGATATTCCAAATAAAAATGCAATAATCTACAGGGTGTTTCATTAAAAAATATTTGTATATTCCATTATCACGTCGTCTATACATCAAATTGTTTTTATGACATTTAAAAAAATATAAGTAGATACAACTTTGAAAGGAAACTTTATTTTTATCCCCAATAATAATAATGGATAAAGAGTTGGTCAAAATATAATTAATAACTCTGTACATATTTTCTGTTTCTTTTTTTAGTTGATTATTTTATTGGGAGGTGTGAGGTCTTATTTATACAGCAAAGCTTAATTATTATTTTTTTGCTTTAATTTTTATTTATTGTATCTTTGTTTACGTAGTTATTTATGAGTAATAGATTTGTGAATTTTCTCAGGAGTCAACTGTGATAGTATGTATCGCCTGCGAGGAAGTCACCGATGACTTAGTGAATTTGCATAAATTGGCGTATGGAAATCAGCAATCCCCAGATCGTAACAAAGACACTAAAGATTCTGAAGAGACATAATGTATATCAGCTTTAATGTTGTAATTAATTTTTATACAGCATTTGTACATTTATTTATTTATTTTCGAATTAGTATATAAGTTTTATTTCTATATATAAATATATATATATAATACTATGAAATGTGTTTTACTATACAATACTTGAAAGTTTGCATTTGGTTGTATATACCAATACTTGCTTGTATATTGTTTCAATAATATGTGTAAGCGTGTAAGAGTGCATTTGCGAATGTAGTTAGACAAGAAGAGGTAACAACAACCGGAATTTTCTTTTCTTAGACCTTCTGTACCATACATATGTATGGTACCCAAAAGAGGAAAGGTCCAAAGAGAAAAGACCTTCACAGCAGATCGGACTTCCGGCTGCTTCCCGCCACCTACGAGTGTGATCATGAATCAAAAGTGATACTTTTGAGAGTCTCTTCTTTTAGTAGTCTCTACTGTGAGTGACTTCTTCGACTGCATCAATGTTATTTGTTCTGTAATGTCGAAATGAATGAAAATACATGTACATATTGATATGATATTCGGGGGTTGGGGATTATTTTAAAATACACAATTTGGAAAAATTATTCAAATATAGTCGATGATGATTGCTAAATGGTAAAATTTTAAAATTGATTTACAAAACTTTATTTTGACTACACGAGAAACAGACATCCGACCAATACGCAATGAAAATGTACACAAAGTAACCACCTACCTTCACCATTAAAAGAACACCGAAAAAATTGAACACATAAAAACAAATTAAATAACTGTTGGATACCTTTGTGATTGATTATAATAAGGAAAGAAATCGAAGGTAGTATAATTCTTTTTACCTTTCTAAATTCAAATTTCCTTTTATTATCTACTTTACTTAAATAAAAAATATAATTAAAGTTCAATTTTTCTTAAAATTCATCTTTTAAAATTTTGCGCATTATATAATTTACCGACCTTGTTTATTATAGGAAACTGTAAAATGTTGTTGTTGGCAATAGTTTAATTATAACATGGTCACCACTTTCCGAAATTGGATTGTTTGTTTATTGTTAAAGTTATTGGTGATATTGGATAATTTATTTTTACCATATTGATGATGGTGATTTTCTTTATAAGGTATTTCCTTTTAGAAATATGCTCTGCTAAATTCTTTCTGTCCATTCCAGTACTAAGTTTAAAAAAATTTAGTTAAAAAAACTTTTTCTTATTACAAACGGTTGACTTATAAATACATATAACCTTCAAATGTTGACACCTGTCAAATTCAAATTAATACCAAATTAATTAACTTGATTGCCGATTAAGCTTAATTCAACTTGACAAAGGAGTCCAGTTTGTATGCTTTCAGTTACACATTTAACCTGGAAATAAATAAACTAATTTGACTAATTACATCATTTTTTATATACAATCCTTCTTTATACTCTATTTTACAAATTTTATCATATTGTGATGATTTTCCTCATTATTTGAAAATCATGAGTTTCTAATTTGATTACCCATGTAAAAACGTTCAGTGTTGATTTTCATTGCTAATCATAAATTGAATTTATAAAATGATTAATTGTTAAAACGATTCAGGTTTGAGTTAATTTTATTTATTGAATACATGTATAGTAACAAACTTTTATCAGGAATACAACTTTGGGGTTTACAGGATTATCACTTCCAGTTAAATCTGAAAAAGAAAATGTATCAGTGATAAAGGTTTACAAGACATTACAAATATTATCAACAACAATACAGAAATAGTTTTGACGGCCATAAACGTAAGTCGGTAATACAATTGATAAATAGACAATAATAAAATTACCGAGCTACAGAAATAATGAGCAAGGTCAAGCTAGTTTAAATAAAAACTATAAACTATCAAAATACATGTAAAATAATTGCATAAAAACAATATATAAGGTTTCCATGTGGTAGTTAGGTAAATGGAGTGATGAAAAAAATAACAAATAAAATGGTTGTAAAATTAATGTATCCAAAAATAAATGTAAAGTTTTATAAAGAAAACAATAAATAAAATATTCAAAAAGTTATCCTGAGTTAACAGTGTCTCATTAATTGTAATAATAATAAAAAAAGAAAAGAGTTACAGAAGAAGAAAGAAAATTATTTATTAGTATTCAACATACAGTTTCATCAAAGAAACCAGTAGCAAGAGAAAAGGAAGTTGATCTCACCCATTTCAGTTTCGACAGGTATCCAGTTTGTAACGCATTGGGACCATAGCAGCCGAAAGAAAGTTCTTGAAGGGCGTAGAACCAGTCACCATACCACTGGAAAGGAAATTGATGTGCATTACAAGATAAGGTTTGTGGAAGTGAAAACGAAAGTAACAAGGTGTATATAGTGTTCCTCAGTATTAAAGCTATATAGAGGAAAGTGAAAGAAAATCAAAATTAAAAGTTGCATATACTTACCAGCAAATTGAAAAGTTAATTTGTAAAAGCCGTAAGTGATCATCCCATAACCTAAAAGAATACATATTTTAAAGATAACTACTAAAGTAATAAATATAAATTAAAACTTACCTAGTCAGATTGTGTTTTCATAAGTGAGGTTAAATATTTTTTCTTTCATACAAATGTCAAAGTCGACAGTGCATGGGGATAAAAGGTTTCCCATTTATTAAATTTTCTCATTGCATATTATAGTAATATCATTATATAAAATCCCGGAACAACAAAACACTGAATTCTTAAAAGGAGCCCATAAAGGAGTTCAGTATTGGTTTCAGAATTAAAGCAGAGTATAATAAAATCGACCCTGAGGTAAACATTTTAAAATTCTTTTATTGTGTGATTGCAGATAAAATAAAATCAAATTAAAATTAAACATCAAAATTCTACATCACAATATCTAGGTATCCAACCCACTAAATAATCTCAAATTTACACTTTTACAATACTATGTTAATATGCGACCAAAAGTGATCTTTCAAACCCCAGATCTCCTTTTTGAAAATGTGCAAACATGAATATTTACATCTCAAATGTGCATCAGAACCTGCTTTACAATATCACAATAAAATATCTGCACTCACAGATTAATTAAACTTGAGAAATAGCAAAATAAAAGTTGAATAAGTGCCGAACAAACTAGATAGCCCCAACTGTTTCTGACGAATAGTTTATGTGCAAAAAACTATAAACATTGCAAATCCGCGATTTTTGAGAAGAAACAAACAAATACATATACAGTGTGTGCCATAAAGTTGGATCCATATACAAAGATTTTTTAATATTCTGATTGGAACAAAAACTTTGTAGGGCAATCACCTCTGCTTCCAAGAATACTTGAAATACGCCATATATACGTTGGCATGTGACATTAGGTATTTGACAAATTCGCTATATAAAATAGAATCGGCGAAAAATGACTACTTATTAAAATACTACAAATAAAAATGTGCTTGAGGATTGTTTTAAAAGCAAATAATAACAGATTTATTTCGATAGTTCCACACTTTACGCTCGCACGGTATTTAATAATGACAACGCTTATATTTCAGATACATCATAACATCAGATACATTATAATATAGTTTTACTTTTTAATAGAACCTTTGAAGAAAGAAATTGTGAAGAGGCCAGTAGTTGCCTGATCGGCCTGATCTAAAATAAGTGCACACAGAGTTTCCAAGGAATTATCAAGGCGATATTTTCGAAGATTCGTAAACTAGAGGAAAAAAACAATCAGACTAGAAAAACAAGCGGCTCGATAAACTAAAGTCTAGTTATGATATATTCTGACTTAGACAAAAGGTACCAAAAAACATTAATAAAGTAATGGGCACCACTCACGGTCTTCCCCGACGACGTCGGCGAAAACGTCGTCGACGACGTCGGGGACAAGGTCGAAATAATGAGGTAATGTTTACATTTACTGTAATTTAATGCATAAACAACTTGTAACTTCCAGCATGACTGTGTATAATAAAATTATGAATATCGTATTTCTATAAGACATCAAAATGAAAGAAAGTAGTTTTGAGCATAATAAAATGCGTACTGAATTTCTTTCTTTAAAGTATTTCGAAATAGCTTATGCAATTAACAAAACTTTTCATAAGCGGAATAATATTGATATCCATCGATAGGATTACAAGTAACCCTTTATTATAAAACGAAAGCTCTTTGTTTTTTTTATTAATCTCATTCTTAATTTAGTTTAAAAATGGATATAATTAACGCAGGATTTAGGATTCTGAGTTCTGGTGCGCAAATAAGGATTTCCTATAAAGGACTTTTGATAAAATTTGGTAGTGATAATCGTCAGAAAAATATCATGTTTAAAAATGTAATGGTTTCACCGTCGCTTCCTTTTCCGTGTAGTTTTAAAATTTTATGCTGATGGTACATAACCTTATAATAAAAATCCTTCGGCTCATTTTGTCGCAATTCTTTTAACAAGGACATGTGTGAATATTGTTTGCGATCTAAAAACCAATTCTTTGCCTATTTTCTTTTTTTTCGTGGTGTTTCAGTTTCTTCTTCTTCGAAGCACAAGGCAACTGCCACACCAACTGCAATTTTTTTCTCAAAGATAATTTATAAAAATCCATCTTATCACTTGAAAGTTTCACAGCATATTGAATTCATAATGTTTTCTTAAAAAGTATAATAAAGAAAGCATATATTTTTTAGTAATCCCAGATGTATATGTTTATTTTGCCTAATAATAATTTACAGTTGACAAGGGTTTTATTTTCACAGTTGTAAACAGTTGTTTGTAAACAAATGTAATAAAAATGAAATAATTCAAGTAAACCCGAAAAAGATAGATATAGTATAAGGTTATGTACCATCAGCATAAAATTTTAAAGCTACACGGAAAAGGAAGCGACGGTGAAACCATTACATTTTTAAACATGATATTTTTCCGACGATTATCACTACCAAATTTTATCAAAAGTCCTTTATAGGAAATCCTTATTTGCGCACCAGAACTCAGAATCCTAAATCCTGCGTTAATTATATCCATTTTTAAACTAAATTAAGAATGAGATTAATAAAAAAAACAAAGAGTTTTCGTTTTATAATAAAGGGTTACTTGTAATTCTATCGATGGATATCAATATTATTCCGCTTATGAAAAGTTTTGTTAATTGCATAAGCTATTTCGAAATACTTTAAAGAAAGAAATTCAGTACGCATTTTATTATGCTCAAAACTACTTTCTTTCATTTTGATGTTTTAAAGAAATTCGATATTCATAATTTTATTATAACAGTCCAGCTGGAAGTTACAAGTTGTTTATGCATTAAATTACAGTAAATGTAAACATTACCTCATTATTTCGACCTTGTCCCCGACATTTATTTACGAAACCCAGTATACATGGTGTCTCATTACCGAATAGTCACACTTTGCCAGTGGTTAGATAACCATTAAAGAAAGAAAATTCGTAAATATCGTTTTTCTCGTACTTCTATGCTTTTGGAAAAACAGCGTCGAAGGTCAGTCTAATGTTTTATCAAATTGCATAGTAAGAATGCATATGACACATACTTTGAAGTTCAAGCAGATAAACAATATTACTTGTTTACTAGAATGTGCAAGAGTAGCAT